>CANTUZ010000002.1:164280418-164895348 GCA_947846985.1 Fratercula arctica
CCTTATCAACGCTTAGAAATACTGAAAGGGTGGGTGTCAGGAGGATGGGGCCAGGCTCTTTTCAGTGGTGCCCAGCGACAGGACAAGAGGTAATGGGCACCAACTTGAGCATAGGAAGTTCCACCTAAACATGAGGAGGAACTTCTTGACTTTGAGGGTGGCAGAGCACAGGAACAGTCTGCCCAGAGAGGTGGTGGAGTCTCCTTCTCTGGAGACATTCAAAACCCGCCTGGACACGTTCCTGTGCAACCTGCTCTGGGTGACCCTGCTTTGGCAGGGGGGTTGGACGAGATGATCTCCAGAGGTCCCTTCCAACCCCTACCATTCTGTGATTCTATGATTCTATGATGTGCAGCCCATGGAGGTCAACAGTGGAGCAGATATCTACCTGCAGCCTGTGGAGGACCCCTGGCTGGAGCAGGTGGATTCCCAAAGGAGGCTTTGATCCCATGGAGAGGAGGCAATGCTGGAGTAGGTCTTTGGGCAATAAACTCAGTAAAGTTCTGCTGCATCCCAGCATGAGACGCCTCCACTTCCTTTCTTTTCCCCAGGCTCTTCCAACCTCATGCAACACAAAGCCAGGGCTAGGGAGGCAACTGGGGTGCGTGCCAAAAGGGCTACAGGCCCCCTCTTAGGAAGTATGTCCACAACAACAACCAGAGCAGAGAAGCAGATGGGGGCTTCCAGATCCTGACACAAGCCCTCCACTTGCCCAAACAAAGCCTTGCCAAGACTAATTGCACTTTGAACCAACCTTCTGACAAAGGCTCCCCATGGCAGCACACACTTCACCAACTCTCTCCCCCAGCACGACCCCCTGGCCAGCACAGCAGGCAGAATCACAACAAACAGAATCATTGACTGCATAAGGAACCTCCGGAGATCATCTGCTTGAACCCAGACTTCTCAAATGGGGTCAGCTCCAGCAGGCTCTACACAACTACGTCCAGTCAGGTTTTCAGTATCTCCAAGGATGGAGACTCTAACACCTCCCTGCGCAATATTTTTCCCACTGTTTGACCACTCTCTTGCTGAAAAAGGCTTGCCTTCTCTTCCAAGGAAATGGCACAACTTCTCATCTTTCTCCATTAACACATTCCCTGTCCGTGGCTGCCCATGAGAAGAGTCTGACTCCCCTCTCCTCATTCCCTCCTGCCATGGGTTCAGCTCGCAGAGACTTGACTTTCTTGCTGGCAGCTGGTGGAGTGGTGTGTTTTGCCTTTGGGATGAGAATGCTCTTGACGGCCCATTAGAGGTTTTGGTTGTTGTACGCACTCCAGGCTTTTCCTGCTCCTCATACCGCCCAAGAGGCAAGTAGGCTGGGAGTGCACAAGAACTTTGGAGGTGACATGGCCGATACAGCTGGCCCTAGCTGACCAAAGGCATAGTCCATGCCATATGACATCATGCTCAGTATAAAATGCTGGGGGAAGAAGAAAGAACGGGTGGACATTTGGTGTTAGGAGGTTTCTATTCCCAAGAAAACAGGACGCGTCATGGAGCCTTGCTTTTCTGGACGTGGCTGAACCCCCACCTGAGCCATGAGCCGGCAGTTTCTCCAGCAGAATGCTGTGGGAAAAGGCGTGAAAGACTTTTCTAAAGCCCAGGTTACCAACATCCACGGCCTTTCCCTCATCCATCCACTGAGCGGATACCCTTCTCATAGAAGGAGATGGGGTCAGTCAGGCAGGACCTGACCTTCAGAAGGCCGTGCTGACTAGAACTTATCACCTGGTTGTCCAAGACATGCAGTGTGATGGTACTAGGCATAATCTGCTCCATAACCTTTCCCGGCACCGAGATCAGACTGAAATGCCTTTGCACCAAGCCCTCAAACAAGAGGGGCACTGAGACACCCACGGAACACATCCAGGGAGAAAGGCCAGGCCTAAAGACAGGCCTAGTGAGCTGGCAACAGCGCATAGAGGGGACAAATGCGATGGAAGGAGCAGCACCTCACACCTGGAACACCATCAAAGTTTCGACCACCCGCGCACGGCTGCAAGAAAATGAGGTCCCCTCTTCACAACGCAACCACAAACCACACCACACGACTGACATGGCATGATGTCACTGAAGACACACCACCTCTCCTACGCTTTGGTGGCGTCTCCTGAATTCCCTGACACAGCACCCATCCAAATGCTCCCAAATACTGACACTCACTTAGAAGCTGCTGCCAGGGCCAAGTGGACATGACCTCAAGAGGACAACATGAAAAGGGGCTGTTGTGGGAAGGAAGACACACCCCACCTCATGACTTGTCAGGCTGCGGCATGCAAGAGCTGCTTGCTGAAAAAAACACTCATGCGCAAAGCCTGTCCCGCCCCTCCAGGACCAGCATAAAAGCCGGCCCAGCGCCTCTCTCCCTCACACACTTCTCCTCACGCCTTCTCCTCATCCTCAACAAGGTGAGCCTCAACCCCCTGACCCTCCTTCTCCTCACCCACCTGCACCCTCTCCTCCACCACGCTCTGCCCACAGCCTCAGCAGCCCTCACGCCTCCCCACCGACACGCTCCCCACAGACCCACAACAGCCCTACTCCAACACTGACCCTTGCGCCCCCACGCCCCTCACCTTTCTCAACACCCTCTCTTCCAGGGACCCTCCACACCACACACATGGCCTGCTACGACCTCTGCCACCCCTGCGGACCCACCCCGCTGGCTAACAGCTGCAACGAGCCCTGCGTCAGGCAGTGCGAGGCCTCCCGAGTCATCATCCAGCCCCCCACCGTGCAGGTCACCCTGCCAGGACCCATCCTCACCTCCTTCCCCCAGAGCACCGCCGTCGGATCCTCCGCATCCGCTGCCGTGGGCAACGAACTCAGCGCCCAGGGAGTGCCCGTCTCCTCCGGCGGCTTCGGCTTTGGCTACGGCCTCGGCTATGGCTTGGGAGGCCTTGGCTGCTACGGTGGCAGAAGAGGCTGCTACCCCTGCTAAGGGCCCTTGCCCCCATCCTGGCACCAACCACCCACACCATGGAAGCCAGGGCTTGCATTGAAGACGCACCTCTACTGACTTGCTGGCACAGGAGTTTTCTGTCCACAGCTCCTCCTCTCAGGGCACCAGCCAAGAAAGCAGGCAAGGGGCAAGCCCGGGCTGTCTGGAACCATGGCCCATGTACCTCCACCTCTTCTCCCACTTCCTTCTTTGCATTGCCCCTTCTGCTGTGTCCACTATTCTCCAGGGAAACCTCTTGCTGACAAGCCATAGCCACACCGGGGACCTCCAGGGTGCCGCTTCCACTGCAGGCCAAGAAGACCTTGATGCGCTGGCAAGATCTGTCTCACACAAGGCACCTCGGATGATGGTCACCCTTCCTGCAACTCTGACTGGCTCCCTTTCCACTTGCCATTACCGCCTTTGGAATGTTTTCTCTAAATAAATGTCTCCTGTAGTGCAGCCTCAGACGCCTCCGCAGCCTTTCTTCTCACAAGGCTCTTCCAACCTCACCCAACACAAAGCCAGGGCTACAGAGATGGAGGTGGGTGGCTGGGCTCCCACACCTCCCACCCCAGGTCGGCACTGGGTGCAAAAGGACTACAAGACCTCTCTTAGGCTGTATGTCCCCAGCAACAACCACAGCACAGAGCAGCACAGGGGGGCTTCCACAACCTGACACAAGCCCTTCACTTGCTCAAAGCCTTGGACGTGCTACCACCCTTCTACCCAAGCTTCTGACATAAGCTCCCCGTGGCAGCACACACTTCACCAACTCTTTCCCTGCATGACCCCCTGGCCAGTACAGCGGGCAGAATCACAGCAACGAGAAGCATTGACTCTACAAGGAACCTCTGGAGGTCATCTACTTCAACAGAAACTGTTCAAGCAGGGTTACCTCCAGCATGCTGTTAAGGACGTATCCAGTCAGGTTTTCAGTATCCCCAAGGATGGACTCTCCAATACCTCTCTGCGCAACATTTCTTTCACCTCTTTGTCCACCTTCACACTGAAAAGGGCTTGCATTCTCTTCCAAGGAAAAAGCCCGTCTTTTCACTTTTATCCATTCACACTTGTCCCAGCTGTCGGCACCCATGACAAGAGTCTGACTCCCCTCTCCTCAGTCCCTCCTGCCCCACTTTAAGCTGCGATAGACTTGACTCCCTGCCTGGCAGCTGCTAGGGTGCTATGTTTGGCATTTGGGATGAGAATGCTGTCGACAGCCCACTAACGTTTTCAGTTCTTGCTAAGCACTCAAGGCCTTTTCTGCTCCTCACACCGCCCCACCAGCAAGTAGGCTGGGAGTGCACAACATGTTGGGAGGAGACACGGCCACGACAGCTGACCAGAACTCACCAAAGGGATACTCCGTGCCGTATGACGTTATGCTCAATCCATAATGCTGGGGGAAGAAGAAAGGAGGGGGGGGCACTTTGGGAGTTATGATGTTTGTCTTCCCAAGAAATCACCACGCGTGGTGGAGCCCTGCTTTCCTGCAGGCGGCTGAACTCCTGCCTGCCCATGCGAGCTAGTGAAGGAATTCCTTGTTTTGCTTTGTTTGCGTGCACAGCTTTTGCTTTCCTTAGAACTCTCTTTATCTCAACGCACAATTTTTTCTCTTTTACTCTTCTGGTTTGCTTCCCTATGCCACCGTGGCGGAAATGAGCGAGTGGCTGTGTGGTCCTACTTGCCAGCTGGAGTTCATCCACCATACCTCCCATCCAGGATTCAGAGACAGCGATGACATCTGCCCTTCAGGTCCTTGCCTCCTGGTTGATAAACCTCCCAGCTCGCTCAGCTTCTCCTCAGAGGAAGGATGCTCCAGTCCCTTCAGCGCCTTTGTGGCCGTGCACTTCACTTGCTCCACTATGGCCATGGCCTTCCTAAACTCATAGAATCACTGGGGTTGGGAAGGACCCTTAAGATCATTGAGTCCCACCCTTAATCTAACACGACCAGTTCTACCACCAAACAGTGTCCCTAAGTGCCAAGCCTACTGTCTTCTCCATGCCGCCAGTGATGGTGAGTCAACCATTTGCCTGGCCAGCCTCTTCCAGTGCTTGACAATCCTTTTGCAGAAGACATTTTTCCTAAGGTCAAAACTCTATTTCCCTTGGTGCAAGTTGAGGCCACTTTGTTTCATCCTTTCACTTCTTACTGGGAAAAGAGTCCAACCTCCGCCTCCCTCCAACCTCCTTTCAGGTAGTTGTAGACACTGAGAACCTCTCCCCTCAGCTTTCTTTTTCTCCAGGCTGAACAACTCCAGTTCCTTCAGCCACTCCTCAGAAGACTTGGGCTCCGAACCCTTCACCAGCTTCCTTTCCCTTCTCTGGACACGCTCCAGCACCTCAATGTCTTTCTTGTAGTCAGAGGCCCAGAACTGAACACGGTATTCCAGGTGCGGCCTCACCGGTGCCAAGATCACTTCCCTACTCCTTCTGGCCACACGATTCCTCATACAGGTAAGGATCCTACTGGCCTTTTGGACACCAGGGCACACCGCTGGCTCATATTCAGCTGGCTGTCAAACAACACTCCCAGGTCCTTTTCTGCAAGGCAGCTCTCCAGTCACTCTGCCCGGAGCCTGTAGCCTGGCAAGGACTTGTTATAAGCCAAGTGCAGGACCCAGCACTGAGCCTTGCTGAACCTCATACCATTGGCCTCGTCCCATTGATCCAGCCTGTCCACGTCCCTCTGTAGAACCATCCACCCTCAAGCACATCAACAAACCCACCCAATTTGGGTCACCAGCAAACTTAATGAGGGTGCACTCGATCCCCTCGTCCAGATCGTTGATAAAGATAGGAAACAGAACTGGCGCTAATACTCAGCCCTGAGCAACACCACTTGTGACCAGCCACCAACTGCATTGAACTCCATTCACCGCAACTCTTTGGGCCTGGCCATCCAGACAGTTTTTTAGGCAGTGAAGAGTATGCCCACCAGAGCCATGAGCAGGCAGTTTCTGCAGGAGAATGCTGTGAGAAAACCTGTCCAAGGCTTTACTAAAGTCCAGGTTAACAACATCCACAGCCTTTCCCTCCTCCATCCACTAAGCGGGTCTCCTTCTCAAAGGAGGAGATCAGGTTAGGCTCAGGCAGGACCTGCCCTTCATAAGGACATGCTGACTGGGGCTCATCACCTGGGTGTCCTCTACGTGCCCTGTGATGGCACTCAAGATGATCGGCTCCATAACATTGCCAAGCACCGAGGGAAGACAGAGAGGCCTTTCTCTCAGCTACACACTTACAAACAAGAGGGGCACCACGGCACCCACAGAACACACCCAACGGGAAAAGCCAGGCTGAAAGACAGCCGTAGTCAGCTGGGATCAAGGCAGAGACGGAGCAAAGGCACTGGAAGGGGCAGCACCTCATGACTGGCACACCATCAAAGTGCAGAACAGACAGGGCTGCGAGGAAATGGGGGCCCCTCTTCGCAACACACCCACAAACCACACCACACCACTGCCACGGGATGACCTCACTGAAGACACCCCACCTCTCCTATGCTTTAGTCGCGCCTTCTGTTCGGCCACACAAGCGACAACAAAACCAAGTCTTTGGCCTCTAATACTGGCACTTGAAAGCTGCCGGCAGGGCCAACTGGACACGTCCTCAAGTGGAGGACACGAAAAGGGAGTGATGTGGGAAGGCAAACACACCCCACCTCATGACTCGCCAGGCTGTGGCATGCAAGAGCTGCTTGCTGCAGAAAACCATCATGTGCAAAGCCTGTCCCGCCCCTCCAGGACCAGCATAAAAGCCGGCCCAGCGCCTCTCTCCCTCACACACTTCTCCTCACGCCTTCTCCTCCAGCCTCAACAAGGTGAGCCTCAACCCCCTGACCCTCCTTCTCCTCACCCACCTGCACCCTCTCCTCCACCACGCTCTGCCCACAGCCTCAGCAGCCCTCACGCCTCCCCACCGACACGCTCCCCACAGCCCCACAACAGCCCTACTCCAACACTGACCCTTGCGCCCCCACGCCCCTCACCTTTCTCAACACCCTCTCTTCCAGGGACCCTCCACACCACACACATGGCCTGCTACGACCTCTGCCACCCCTGCGGACCCACCCCGCTGGCTAACAGCTGCAACGAGCCCTGCGTCAGGCAGTGCGAGGCCTCCCGCGTCATCATCCAGCCCCCCACCGTGCAGGTCACCCTGCCAGGACCCATCCTCACCTCCTTCCCCCAGAGCACCGCCGTCGGATCCTCCGCATCCGCTGCCGTGGGCAACGAACTCAGCGCCCAGGGAGTGCCCGTCTCCTCCGGCGGCTTCGGCTTTGGCTACGGCCTCGGCTATGGCTTGGGAGGCCTTGGCTGCTACGGTGGCAGAAGAGGCTGCTACCCCTGCTAAGGGCCAGCGCCACCACCCCTGACACCAACCCTGGCAAACTGGACCCAACAGCGTATGTAAATGACACACCTCCACGCCATTCCTAGCACACAGACCTGCTCTCCATGCATCATGCTCTCAAGGCACCACTGAAACAGGGAAAGGCCAGCACACACTGCCTGGAACCATGGCCCATGTACCTCCACCTCTTCTCCCACTTCCTTCTTTGCATCGCCCCTTCTGCTATGTCCACTACTCTCCCCTACAACCACGCCCTGACAAGCCAAAGCCCACCAATGATCTCCACTATGCCACTCCCACTGCGGGCCAAGAAGACCTCGGTGCTTTGGCAAGATCTACTGCACTCAAGGGGCTTTGGCTGATGGTTGCCCTACTAACACCTCACACCATCTCCCTTCCCCTTAGCACTTCTGCCTTTGCAATCTTTTCCCTCAATAAACTTCTCTTGCATCGCAGCCTAAGACGCCTCCACTTCCTTTCTTCTCTCAAGGCTCTTCCAACCTCACCCAACACAAGGCCAGGGCTACAGAGACCATTGGGGTGGGTGGAAAAGGGCTACAGGACCTCCCTTAGGAAGTATGTCCCCAGCCAAAAACAACAGCAGAGGGCAGCACAGGGGAGCTTCCAGAACCTGACACAGGACCTTCACTTGACCAAACAAAGCTTGGACATGCTAACACACTTCTACCCAAGACTCTGACACAAGCTCCCCATGGCAGCACGCACTTCACCTGCTCTCCTCCCCAGCATGACCCTCTCGCCAGCACAGCAGGCAGAATCACAGCAACGAGAATCATTCACTGCACAAGGAAGCTCTGGACATCATCTACTTCAACCCAGACTTCTAAAACGGGGTCATCTCGAGGAGGCTCTCCACGACCATGTCCACTCAGGTTTTCAGTATCTCCAAGGATGGACTCTCCAAAATCTCCCTGCACACCCAACTCCACTATTTGACCACCCTCCCACTGAAAAAGCCTTGCCTTCTCTTCCAAGGAAATGGCACGTCTTTTCAGCTTTCTCCACTCCCCCTTGCCCTGGCTGGGGGCGCCCATGAGAAGAGTCTGACTCCCCTCTCCTCATTCCCTCCTGACATGCTTTCAGCTGGGGTAGAGTTGACTCTCTTCCTAGCAGCTCGTAGAGTGCTATGTTCTGCATTTGGCATGAGAACGCGGTTGATAGGCTACTAATGTTTCCGCGTATTTCTAAGCACTCAAGGCCTTTTCTACTCCTCCATCCACCCGGCCAGCAAGTAGGCCGAGAGTGCAGAAAAAGGTTGGAGGTGACACGGCCGGGACAACTGACCCCAACTGACCAAAGGCATAGTCCATGCCATATGACGGCATGCTCGGTATATAAAGCTGAGGGAAGAAAGAGGCGGGGGACGTTCAGACTTGCGACATTTGTCTTCCAAGTAACCAGGATGTGTCATGGAGCCCTGCTTTCCTGGAGATGGCTGAACACCTGCCTGCCATGGGAAGTAGTGAATGAGCTCCTTGCTTTGCTTTGCTTCATGCACAGCTGTTGCTCTACCTATTAAACTCTCTTTATCTCAACCCATGTGTCTTCTCACGTTTAGACTTCTGATTCCCTTTCCCATCCTGCCATGGCGCGAGTGAGCATGCAGCTGCGGGATCCAAGTTGCTGGCTGGGGTTATGGAATCATAGAATGGTTTACATTAGTAGGGACAGAACCACAGAACCACAGAATGATAAGGGTTGGAAGGGACCTCTGGAGATCATCTCGTCCAACCCCCCTGCCAAAGCAGGGTCACTTGGAGCAGGCTGCACAGGAACGCGTCCAGACGGGTTTGGAATGTCTCCAGAGAAGGAGACTCCACCACCTCTCTGGGCAGTCTCTTCCCGTGCTCTGCCACCCTCAAAGTAAACACGTTCCTCCTCATGTTTAGATGGAACTTCTTCTGCTCAAGTTTGTGTATATTACCTGAACCTTACAGATCATCTAATTCCAACCCCCTGCCATGGGCAGGGACACCTCCCACTAGACCGCGTTGCTCAAAGCCCCACCCAGCCTGGCTTTGAACCCCTCCAGGGATGGGGCCTTCACAACTGCCCCGTGCAACGTGTTCCAGGGTCTCACCACCCTCAGAGTGAAAAATTTAGTTCCCATATCTCATTTAAATCGACACTCTTCCAGTTTGAAGCCATTACCCCTCGTCCTCTCACTAAATACCCTTGTAAAAAGTTCCTCTCCAACTTTTGTGTAGGCACCATTCAGACATTGGAAAGCTGCTATAAGGTCTCCCTGGTGTCTTTTCTTCTCCAGGCTGAACAACCCCAACTCTCTCAGCCTGTCCTCACAGCAGAGAGGCTCCAGCCCCCTCATCGTCTTTGTGGCCCTCCTCTGGACCCCCTCCGACAGCGCCATGTCCTTCCTATGTTTGGCACTCCAAAGCTGGACGCAGTACTCCAGGTGGGGTCTCACGAGAGAAGAGTAGAGAGGCAGAGTCACTTCCCTCCACCTGCTGGTCCTGCTTCTTTTGACGCAGCCCATTCTGCGGTTGGATTTCTGGGCTTCCAGCGCACACTGCCCGCTCCTGTTGAGCTTCTCGTCCACCAGCACCCCCAGGTCCCTCTCCTCAGGGCTGCTCTCAAGCCATTCTCTGCCCAGCATGAATTTGTGATTGGGATTGCCGTGACCCATGTGCAGGACCTTGCACTTGGCCTGCTTGAACTTCATGAGTTTTACACGGGCCCACCTCTCAAGCCTCTCTGCGTCCCTCTGGGTGGCATCCCTTCCCTCCAGCGTGTCAACCGCGCCATACAGCCTGGTCTCATCGGCAAACTTGCTGAGGGTGCACTCGATCCTCCTGTCCATGGCACCGACAAAGATGTTAAACAGCACCAATCCCAGTATTGACCCCTGGGGAACGTCACTCCTCACTGCTCACCACTTGGACATCAAGCCCTTAATCAAAACCCTCTGAGTGCGACCATCCATCCAGTTCCTTATCCTCCGAGTGCTCCATTGGTCAAATCCATGTGGCTCCACTTGCGGGACCAGGATATGGCACGGGACAGTGTCAAACGCTTTGCACAAGTCCAGGTAGAGGACATCTGTTGCTCTTCCCTTATCCACCAACACTGTAACCCTGTCAGAGAACGGCACCAAATTTGTCAGGCTTGACTTGCCCTTCCTGAAGCCATGTTGACTGTCACCGATCACCTCCACATTTTCCACGTGACTTAGCACATTTTCCAGGAGGATCTGCTCCATGATCTTACCGGGCACAGAGGTAAAACTGACCGGCCCGTAGTTCCCCGCATCTTCCTTTTTTCCCTTTTTAAAAAGGGGCGTCACGCTTCCCCTTTTCCAGTCAGTGGGAACTTCATCCACAGCCTTTCCCTCATCCATCCACTCAGAGGGTCCCCTTGACAAAGAAGGAGATCAGGGTGCTCAGGCAGGACCTGCCCTTCATAAAGCCCTGCTGACTGGGTCTGACCACCTGGTTGTCCCGTACCTGCCACGTGATGGCACTCCACATGATCTCTCCAGAACCCTTCCTGGCCCTGAGGTCACACTGACAAACCTTTCTCCCAGTTACAAACTTACAAACCAGAGGGACACCGAGACACCCACAGGAAACACCAAGAGGAAAGGCCAGGCCTAAAGACAGGCTGAGCGAGCTGGCAGCAAGGCACGTTGGGAGCAAATGCAATGGAAGGGGCAGCACCTCACGCCCAGCACACCATCAAAGTCCACAACTGCATGCCAGGGCTGTGAGGAAATGAGGCCGCTTCTTCACCACGCACCCACGAACCACACCACACCACTGCCACGGGATGACCTCACTGAAGACACCCCACCTCTCATACGCTTTGGGTGCGTCTGCTGAATGCCTTGAAAAATGCCAATAAAACCAAGTCTTTGGCCTCTAATACTGGCACTTGAAAGCTGCCGGCAGGGCCAACTGCACACTTCCTCAAGAGGGGGAAATGAAAATGGAGAATTAGGGAAAAGGAAACACACCCCACCTCATGACTCGCCAGGCTGTGGCATGCAAGAGCTGCTTTGTGAAAAATATTCTCGTGCACAAAGCCTGTCCCGCCCCTCCAGGACCAGCATAAAAGCCGGCCCAGCGCCTCTCTCCCTCACACACTTCTCCTCACGCCTTCTCCTCATCCTCAACAAGGTGAGCCTCAACCCCCTGACCCTCCTTCTCCTCACCCACCTGCACCCTCTCCTCCACCACGCTCTGCCCACAGCCTCAGCAGCCCTCACGCCTCCCCACCGACACGCTCCCCACAGACCCACAACAGCCCTACTCCAACACTGACCCTTGCGCCCCCACGCCCCTCACCTTTCTCAACACCCTCTCTTCCAGGGACCCTCCACACCACACACATGGCCTGCTACGACCTCTGCCACCCCTGCGGACCCACCCCGCTGGCTAACAGCTGCAACGAGCCCTGCGTCAGGCAGTGCGAGGCCTCCCGAGTCATCATCCAGCCCCCCACCGTGCAGGTCACCCTGCCAGGACCCATCCTCACCTCCTACCCCCAGAGCACCGCCGTCGGATCCTCCGCATCCGCTGCCGTGGGCAACGAACTCAGCGCCCAGGGAGTGCCCGTCTCCTCCGGCGGCTTCGGCTTCGGCTTCGGCTATGGCTTGGGAGGCCTTGGCTGCTACGGTGGCAGAAGAGGCTGCTACCCCTGCTAAGGGCCAGCGCCACCATCCTGGCACCAACCACCCGCACCATGGAAGCCAGGGCTTGCATTGAAGACGCACCTCTACTTGCTGGCACAGGAGTTTTCTCGTCTACAGCTCCTCCTCTCAGGGCACCAGCCAAGAAAGCAGGCAAGGGGCAAGCCCGGGCTGTCTGGAACCATGGCCCATGTACCTCCACCTCTTCTCCCACTTCCTTCTTCTGCACTCAAGGGGCTTTGGCTGATGGTTGCCCTACTAACACCTCTTCCCCTTAGCACCTCTGCCTTTGCAATCTTTTCCCTCAATAAAGTTTTCATGCATCCCAGCATCACACGACTCCACTTCCTTTCTTCTCACAAGGCTCTTCCAACCACACCCAACACAAGGCCAGGGCTACAGAGACCATTGGGGTGGGTGAAAAGGGCCACAGGGCAGCACAGATGGGCTCCCAGAACCTGACACAAGCCCTTCACTTGCCCAAACAAAGGTTCGTACATACGAATCCACTTCGAACCAACCTTCTGACACAAGCTCCCCAAGGCAGCACACGCTTCATCCACTCTCCTCCCCTGCATGACACCGTGGCCAGCACGGCAGCCTGAATCACAACAAACTGAAGCTTTGCACGAGGATCTGGAGATCATCCACTTCAACCCAGCCTGCCCAAATCCAGTCAGCCTGAACCTCGTGTTCAGCACCATGTCCACTCAGGTTTTCACTATCTCCAAGGACGGAGTCTCCAACACTCCTCTGAAGAACTGAAGAACTTTCTCCTTTCATACTTGCCCTGGCCATGGGCACCCCTGACAAGAGTCTGACTCCCCTTTCCTCATTCCCTCCTGACATGGCTTCGGCTGGGATAGAGCTGACTTTCTCACTGGCAGCTGGCAGAGTGCTGTGTTTTACATTTGGGATGAGAATGCTGTCGACAGCCCACTCCTGTTTCTGGTTCTTGCGAAGCACTCAAGGCCTTTTCTGATCCTCACACTGCCCCACCAGCAAGTAGGCTGGGAATGCAGAAAAAATTGGGAGCAGACTCAGCAGAGACAGCTGACCCCAGCTGATGAAAGGGACAGTCCATACAATATGACATCATACACAATACATCACACACTCTTATGATTCTCTTCCCCAGCCCACTCCGTGCTGACTGGGCATGCGGCTGTGTGGTCCTAATTGCTGGCTGGGGTTGAACCACGAAACCTCCCATCCAGCATATAGAGCCATTGGTGACATCTCCCCTCTGCGGCCTTCTCTCCTGGTTGAACAACCTCCCAGCTCTCTCACCTTCTCTTCTTTGACCCCAAGGGGGCATTCCTGCCCTGTAGTCAGCCGTTCTCCACCAGCAACACAAAGTCGGGCCTTGCAAAGCTGCTTTCCAGCTTATCGGCCACTGGCATCTCCCGGTGACCAGCACTATTCCTCCCCAGATACAGGACTTTGCCTTTCCCTCGGCTCAACTTCAGGACACTCCTCTCTGCCGTCTTCTCCAGCCTCTCCAGATCCCTCTCAATGGTGGCACAACCATGCCAGGCCTCAGACTCTCCTCCAGATTTTGCATCATCTCCCAGCTTGATGAGGGGGCACTCCATCCCACTGCACAGGACACTGATGAGGATGACGAACAGTGTTGACCCCATGCATCCGAGTCCTGGGCTACACCACTGGAAACTTGCCTCCAACTGGACTTTGGGCCACTCAGCACACGCCTCTGGGCCCAGCCCTTCCACCACTTGGCAGTCCACCTCAATGCCCACTTAGGCACCCCATAATTCCTTGGCTTTGTCTAAGAGCATGCTGACGAATCCCCATCACCTGCTTGTCCTAACTGGGCTTGGCACTGCTTTCTGGGACAATTCCGTCCATCACCTTCCACAGGACTGAGCTCAGCCTCACCAGCCTCTACTTGTCCAGGGCTTCCTTCCTGATCTTCTCAAAGGGAGCAGGGGGATGAGCTCTCTTCCAGCCATCACAAACTGCTCTGAGGCACCACGACCTTCACAACATAATTGAGAGGGGCCTCCTGAGGACATCAGCCAGCTCCCATTGCATTCCTGGTTGCCACCTCTCAGGCCACAGGGACGTGCCTACACCCAGTTGCAAAGAACTCCGTCCTACCTGAAAACACGCTCTGCCCACAGCCTCAGCAGCCCTCACGCCTCCCCACCGACACGCTCCCCACAGCCCCACAACAGCCCTACTCCAACACTGACCCTTGCGCCCCCACGCCCCTCACCTTTCTCAACACCCTCTCTTCCAGGGACCCTCCACACCACACACATGGCCTGCTACGACCTCTGCCACCCCTGCGGACCCACCCCGCTGGCTAACAGCTGCAACGAGCCCTGCGTCAGGCAGTGCGAGGCCTCCCGAGTCATCATCCAGCCCCCCACCGTGCAGGTCACCCTGCCAGGACCCATCCTCACCTCCTACCCCCAGAGCACCGCCGTCGGATCCTCCGCATCCGCTGCCGTGGGCAACGAACTCAGCGCCCAGGGAGTGCCCGTCTCCTCCGGCGGCTTCGGCTTCGGCTTCGGCTATGGCTTGGGAGGCCTTGGCTGCTACGGTGGCAGAAGAGGCTGCTACCCCTGCTAAGGGCCAGCGCCACCACCCCTGACACCAACCCTGACATCCTGGAAGCCACGGTATCGATGGAGGACACAGCTCTCGGTCCTTCCTAGCACACAGATCTGCTGTCCATGGATCTTTATCTCAAGGCTCCAAGGAAGCAGGGATGGGGTCAGCCCTTCTCTTCTCCCACTTCCTTCTTTGCAACTCCTCTTCTGCTATGTCCACTACTCTCCGCTGCAACCACATATCGACAAGCCAGAGCCCAACAATGATCTCCACTGTGTCGCTCCCACTGCGGGGCAGGAAGACCTTGGTGCTCTGGCAAGATCTATCTCACACAAGAGACCTTGGATGATGGTCACCCTACCTGCAATTCTGACTAGCTCCCTTACACTTGCCATTCCTGCCTTTGCATTCTTTTCCATCAATAAAGTTCTCCTGCATCCCAGCCTGAGATGCCTCCATTTTCTTTTTTCTCACAAGGCTCTTCCAGCTTCACTCAACACAAAGCCAGGGCTACAGAGACCATCGCAGTTGGTGAAAAAGGGCCACAGGACCGGTCTTAGGAACTATGGCCCCAGCAACAGCAGCAGCACAGAGGAGCACAGGGGGGCTTCCAGAACCTGACACAAACCCTTCACTCGCCCAAAGCCTTGGACACGTTAACGCAGTTCCAACCACGCCTCTGACACAAGCTCCCCCTGGCAGCACGCACTTCACCAACTCTCTTCCCCAGCATGACCCTCTCGCCAGCACAGCAGGCAGAATCACAGCAAACAGAATCATTCACTGCACAAGGAACCTCTGGAGACCATCTGCTTCAACAAAACCTGCTCAAACTGGCTCAACTCGAGCAGCCATGTCCAGTCAGGTTTTCAGTATCTCCAAGGATGGAGTCTCCAACACCTCTCTCTACAACCCCTTTTAAACTCTTAGACCACAGTCACACTGAAAAAGCCTTGCCTTCTCTTCCATGGCAGTGGCACGTCTTTTCAGCTTGTTTCATTCCCCATGCCTTGGCCGTGGGCACCCCTGACAAGAGTCTGACTCCCCTCTCCTCATGCCCTCCTGCCATCGGTTCACCTGCGATAGAGTTGACTTTCTCACTAGCAGCTCGGAGAGTGCTAGGTTTTGCATGTGGGATGAGAATGCTGCTGAGAGCCCACTAATGTTTCTGGTTGCTGCTAAGCACTCAAGGCCTTTTCTGCTCCTCACACTGCCCCTGCCAGCGAGTAGGCTGGGAGTGCACAAAGAGTTGGGAGGTGACACGGACAGCACAGCTGACCCCAAGTGACCAAAGGGATAGTCCATACCATAGGATGCCATGCTTGGTATATACTGCTGGGGAAAGATGAAAGAAGAGTGTAATGAACGGACTTACGGTGTTTGTCTTTCCAAAGAACTGATATGCATCATGGAGCCCTTCTTGCCTGGAGAGATGCTAGAACACCTGCATTCCAATGGAAGGAGTCAAAGAATTCCTTGGTTTCTTTGATGGCATTTGTGGCTTTTGCTCTACCTATGGAAGTATTTCTATCTCAGCACACACATTTTTTCACTTTTCCTCTTCTGATTCTCTTCCTCATCCTGCCGAGGGGGAAGCGATTGAGGGGCTGCATGATTCTAAGTGCTTGCTGGGTTTACACCACTGAAACTCCCATCCGGGATATAGAGACATTGGTGACGTCTCCCCAGCACGGCCTTGCCTCCTGGCTGAGAAACCTCCCAGCTCTCTCTGCTTCTCCTCGTGGAAGGATGCTTCAGTCAATTCAGCATCTTGGTGGTCCTGCACTCAACTTGCTCCACTAAGTCCATGTCCTACCAAAAATCACAGAATCATTGAGGTTGTGTTTTGGGTGAATGCCAGCCGGCAACAAAGAACCATGCGGCCACTCACTCACTCACCGCCCCCCAGCTGCGGGGTGAGGGCGAGAATCGGAAGAAAAAGGCAAAACTCATGGCTTGAGATAAAGGCAGTTTAATAGAACAGCGGAGGATAGAGGAAATCAAGAACACCAGAACTTACAGAGGAACGTACAAAAAACGATTCATGTACCACCACTCACCAGACTGACCTGGGAAACCCCAAGCCCACTCCCAAGCAGCAATTTCTGACCCCCTCCCCCAGGAAGCTCCCCCAGCTATACACTGGGCATGGCATCTCATGGTATCGAGTACCTGTGTCCCGTGGCCAGCTTCGTGTGAAAATCCAGCCTATGCCCAAAGGAACCAGGACAGGTTGGAAAAGAGCCTTAAGTTCATCAAGTCCAATCCTTAACCTAACACTCCCAAGTCCACCAGGAAAGCACGTCCTGCAGCACAACAGCTCTACGTCTTCTCAATTCTTCCAGGGATGGTGACTCAACCACTTCCCTGGCCAGCCTCTTCCAGTGCTTCACAACCCTGTCGGTGAAGACATTTTTCATACGATCAACCCAAAACCTCCCGGGGTGAAAAATTTCCTCTTGTCCTATCACCTGAAAGAGGACAGGATGCTACTGGCCTTCTCGGACACCAGGGCACACTGTCAGCTCATATTCAGCTGGCTGTCAAACAACATGCCCAGCTCCTTTTTCACCGGGAAGCTCTCCAGCCACTCTTCCCTGAGCCTGTAGCCTTGCAAGCAGTTGTTGTGACCCAAGTACAGGACCCGGCAGTGAACCTTGTTGAACCGCATAACATTGGCCTCGTCCCATTGATCCAGCCTGTCCACATCCAACTTGTGCATTCAGATAAAGACAGTTTAATAAGGAAAGGAAAAGCTGTGCACGCAAACAAAGCAAACCCAGGAATTCCTTCACTGCCTCCCATGGCAGGCAGGAGTTCTTCCATCTGCAGCAAAGCAGGGCTCCATGATGTGTGACTGTTTCTTGGGAAGACAAACGTCACGACTCCCAAAGTGCCTCACACCTTCCTTTCTTCTTCCCCCAGCATTATGGATTGAGCATAACGTCATACGGCACGGAGTATCCCTTTGGTGAGTTCTGGTCAGCTGTCGTGGCCGTGTCTCCTCCCAACACTTTGTGCACTCCCAGCCTACTTGCTGGTGGGGCGGTGTGAGGAGCAGAAAAGGCCTTGAGTGCTTAGCAAGAACTGAAAACGTTAGTGGGCTGTCAACAGCATTCTCATCCCAAATGCCAAACATAGCACCCTACCAGCTGCCAGTCAAGTCTGTCCCAGCTAAAACCTTGGCAAGGAGGGAAAGAGGAGAGGGGAGTCAGACTTTTCTCATGGGTGCCCACAGCTGGGACAAGGGGGAATGGATAAAACTGAAAAGACGGGCCATTTCCTTGGAAGAGAAGGCAAGGATGGAACCGGTTGCGCAGAGAGGCGTTGGACCCTCCAGCCTTGGAAACAGTGAAGACCTGAGTGGACATGGCTGTGGAGAGCCTGCTTGAGCTGACGCTGTTTGAGCAGGGTCGGTTGAAGTAGATGATGTCCCGAGCTTCCTTGTGCAGTCAATGATGCTCGTTGCTGTGATTCTGCCTGCTCTGCTGGCCACAGGGTCATGCTGGGGAAGAGAGTTGGTCAAGTGCGTGCTGCCAGGGGGAGCTTGTGTCAGAGGCTGGAGGAGAAGTGCAGTAGCATGTGCAAGCCTTTGTTTGGCTAAGTGAAGGGCTTGTGTCAGGTTCTGGAAGCCCCCCTCTGCTGCTCTGTGCTGGTCTTGTAGCTGGGGACATACTTCCTAAGAGAGGTCTTTTTGCCTTTCTACACCCACCGTGATGGTGCGTGGAGGCCTGTCTCTGTGCCGGGTCGAGTTGGGAGCAACTTGAGAGAAGTGTCCTGGTTTGAGGAAAAACAGAACCAAGTTTCTGGTTTGTAGTTTTACTTCTTAGCTGGGCCTCTCCTAACTGCCTAAACTCTGAAAGTAACAGCATATTGTTCAGACACTGTTCGCTCTCCGAGTGAGAAGACCTGAGTATGCCAAGGAATGGTATGCAGAGACGCTCTCGCTTACACTTATTGCTATAACAACCGAGGTCAGCTAACTTTGTTATTTGCCCCGTTAGAGGGTCGGAAGCGGAAAAGCATAGAGGGGTCACACCTGTAGGGAGGAGCGGATAGACAGGTGACCCAAAACTGACCAACAGGGTATTCCATCCCACCTGCATCACGCTCAGTATAAAAGCTAAGGGATCAAAGGGGCAGCTCTCTTTCTTCAATGGTGACGTCCAAGGAGGACCCGGTCTGTTCGTCTGCTTTTGATCCTGCTCCGAGCATTCCTCACTCCACATCCGGAATCCTGCTCCTGTCCCTCACTGACTCCAGTCTGGGACTTTCCCTGTGCCTGCTGGTGACGCGATCGTCATCCTTGGAGCTGGATACGGATTTGTATAGATTGTATAATTTTTTTTAAAAATTTTTTTATTATTTCATTATTTATTAATATTTTCATTAAAGTAGTTTAGTTCTTTTTCTAAACTCATAAATCTCCTTATCTCTTCCTCTCTTCTCTTTAGAGAGGGAGGGGAGGGCCACCTGTCATTCCGTTTGGTCAATCCGGCCAAAACCATGACAAGAAGAAAGTCGGGGCGTCTCAGGTTTGATGCAGGAGAACTTTATTGAGGCAAAAAAGTGCACAGGCAGGAATGCCAAGTGGAAGGGAGCCAGTCGGAGCTGCAGGTATGATGACCTTCATTCGAGGTCGCTTGTGAGAGACAGATCTTGCCAGAGCGTCGAGGTCTTCCTGCCCTGCAGGGGGAGCGGCACCCTGGAGGTCTTTGGGTTCTCAGCAAGTGTTTGCAGCAGAGACTAGTGGACATAGCTGAAGGGGCGATGCAAAGAAAAAAGTGGGAGAAGAGAAGGAGGAACATGGGCCATGGTTCCAGACAGCCTAGGCTGTCCCCTTCCCTGCACCCTTGTTGGTGTCTTAAGAGGAGGAGCCGTGGATGGCAAACTCCTGTGCCAGCAAGTAACTAGAGGTGCATCTTCAATGCAAGCCCTGGCTTCCATGGTGCGGGTGGTTGGTGCCAGGATGGGGGCAAGGGCCCTTAGCAGGGGTAGCAGCCTCTTCTGCCACCGTAGCAGCCAAGGCCTCCCAAGCCATAGCCGAGGCCGTAGCCAAAGCCGAAGCCGCCGGAGGAGACGGGCACTCCCTGGGCGCTGAGTTCGTTGCCCACGGCAGCGGATGCGGAGGATCCGACGGCGGTGCTCTGGGGGAAGGAGGTGAGGATGGGTCCTGGCAGGGTGACCTGCACGGTGGGGGGCTGGATGATGACGCGGGAGGCCTCGCACTGCCTGACGCAGGGCTCGTTGCAGCTGTTAGCCAGCGGGGTGGGTCCGCAGGGGTGGCAGAGGTCGTAGCAGGCCATGTGTGTGGTGTGGAGGGTCCCTGGAAGAGAGGGTGTTGAGAAAGGTGAGGGGCGTGGGGGCGCAAGGGTCAGTGTTGGAGTAGGGCTGTTGTGGGTCTGTGGGGAGCGTGTCGGTGGGGAGGCGTGAGGGCTGCTGAGGCTGTGGGCAGAGCGTGGTGGAGGAGAGGGTGCAGGTGGGTGAGGAGAAGGAGGGTCAGGGGGTTGAGGCTCACCTTGTTGAGGATGAGGAGAAGGCGTGAGGAGAAGTGTGTGAGGGAGAGAGGCGCTGGGCCGGCTTTTATGCTGGTCCTGGAGGGGCGGGACAGGCTTTGCGCATGACGGTGGTTTTCAGCAATGAGTCCTTCCATGCCACAGCACTCAAGCAATGATGTGTGCTGTGTTTTCCTTACCACAACAGTCCCTTCTCATCTTCTCCTCATGTCCATCTCACCCTGGCGGCAGCTTTTAACTTAGAGTAAGTACTTTGAAGGATTTACAGGGGTGCAGCCTTTCAGGGCATTCAGCAGACACAGCCAAAGCGTAGTAGAGGTGGGGTGTCATCAGTGAGGTCATTTTGTGTCACTCGCGTGGTGTGGTTTGCGGGTGCATTGTGTAGAGGGGGCCTCGTTTACTCGCAGCCCTGTCAGGCTGGTCTGGGCTTTGGAGGGGTGCCAGGCATTCGGCGCTGCCCCCTCCATCGCGCTTGTTCCTTTGGAGGTGTGCTGGGTGTGAGGCGCTGCCACTCGTTGGTAGCGACAAGGCTGCAGAGATAGCTTCTGTGAGAAGATGTCAGATGCTTCCCCCATGTCCAACAGAGCCAGTGCTGCCAGCTCCAAGACGGACCTGCCACCGGCCAAGAGTGAGCCAAGCAGTGACGGTGGTAGTGCTTCTGTGCTAACATTTTGAAGAAGGGAAAAAAGGGCTGCGCAACAGGAGCTGGAAGAGAGTATGGTGAGAATATGTGAGAGAAACAAGTCTGAAGCCACCAAGGTCAGTGAAGACGGAGTGGGAGGAGGTGCTCCATGCACTGGAGCCGAGATTCCCCTGCATCTCCTTTTGAAGACCATGGTGAAGCATGTTGTAGACGTGAAATGAAGGGATTTCATAAATCCCTTATGAAATTCAACAAGGGCAAGTGTAGGGTGCTGCACCGGGGGAGGAATAACCCCCCACACCAGGACAGGTTGGGGGCTGACCTGCTGGAGAGCAGCTTGGTGGAAAGAGACCTGGGAGTCCTGGTGGACAAGAGGATGACCATGAGTCAGCAATGTGCCCTCGTGGCCAAGAAGGCCAATGGCATCCTGGGATGCATCGAGAAGAGTGTGGCCAGCAGGTGGAGGGAGGTCATCCTCCCCCTCTACTCTGCCTTGGTGAGGCTGCACCTGGAGTACTGGGTCCAGTTCTGGCCTCCCCGGTTCCAGAAGGACAGGGAACTGCTGGAGAGGGTGCAGCAAAGGGCCACCAAGACGATGAGGGGACTGGAACACCTCTCTTAGGAGGAAAGGCTGAAGGATTTGGGTCTCTTCAGTCTGGAAAAAAGACGGCCGAGGGGGGACCTTATCAACGCTTAGAAATACTGAAAGGGTGGGTGTCAGGAGGATGGGGCCAGGCTCTTTTCAGTGGTGCCCAGCGACAGGACAAGAGGTAATGGGCACCAACTTGAGCATAGGAAGTTCCACCTAAACATGAGGAGGAACTTCTTGACTTTGAGGGTGGCAGAGCACAGGAACAGTCTGCCCAGAGAGGTGGTGGAGTCTCCTTCTCTGGAGACATTCAAAACCCGCCTGGACACGTTCCTGTGCAACCTGCTCTGGGTGACCCTGCTTTGGCAGGGGGGTTGGACGAGATGATCTCCAGAGGTCCCTTCCAACCCCTACCATTCTGTGATTCTGTGATTCTATGATGTGCAGCCCATGGAGGTCAACAGTGGAGCAGATATCTACCTGCAGCCTGTGGAGGACCCCTGGCTGGAGCAGGTGGATTCCCAAAGGAGGCTTTGATCCCATGGAGAGGAGACAATGCTGGAGTAGGTCTTTGGGCAATAAACTCAATAAAGTTCTGCTGCATCTTTCTCCATTAACACATTCCCTGTCCGTGGCTGCCCATGAGAAGAGTCTGACTCCCCTCTCCTCATTCCCTCCTGCCATGGGTTCAGCTCGCAGAGACTTGACTTTCTTGCTGGCAGCTGGTGGAGTGGTGTGTTTTGCCTTTGGGATGAGAATGCTCTTGACGGCCCATTAGAGGTTTTGGTTGTTGTACGCACTCCAGGCTTTTCCTGCTCCTCATACCGCCCAAGCAGCAAGTAGGCTGGGAGTGCACAAGAACTTTGGAGGTGACATGGCCGATACAGCTGGCCCTAGCTGACCAAAGGCATAGTCCATGCCATATGACATCATGCTCAGTATAAAATGCTGGGGGAAGAAGAAAGAACGGGTGGACATTTGGTGTTAGGAGGTTTCTATTCCCAAGAAAAGAGGACGCGTCATGGAGCCTTGCTTTTCTGGACGTGGCTGAACCCCCACCTGAGCCATGAGCCGGCAGTTTCTCCAGCAGAATGCTGTGGGAAAAGGTGTGAAAGACTTTTCTAAAGCCCAGGTTACCAACATCCACGGCCTTTCCCTCATCCATCCACTGAGCGGATACCCTTCTCATAGAAGGAGATGGGGTCAGTCAGGCAGGACCTGACCTTCAGAAGGCCGTGCTGACTAGAACTTATCACCTGGTTGTCCAAGACATGCAGTGTGATGGTACTAGGCATAATCTGCTCCATAACCTTTCCCGGCACCGAGATCAGACTGAAATGCCTTTGCACCAAGCCCTCAAACAAGAGGGGCACTGAGACACCCACGGAACACATCCAGGGGGAAAGGCCAGGCCTAAAGACAGGCCTAGTGAGCTGGCAACAGCGCATAGAGGGGACAAATGCGATGGAAGGAGCAGCACCTCACACCTGGAACACCATCAAAGTTTCGACCACCCGCGCACGGCTGCAAGAAAATGAGGTCCCCTCTTCACAACGCAGCCACAAACCACACCACACGACTGACATGGCATGATGTCACTGAAGACACACCACCTCTCCTACGCTTTGGTGGCGTCTCCTGAATTCCCTGACACAGCATCCATCCAAATGCTCCCAAATACTGACACTCACTTAGAAGCTGCTGCCAGGGCCAAGTGGACATGACCTCAAGAGGACAACATGAAAAGGGGCTGTTGTGGGAAGGAAGACACACCCCACCTCATGACTTGTCAGGCTGCGGCATGCAAGAGCTGCTTGCTGAAAAAAACACTCATGCGCAAAGCCTGTCCCGCCCCTCCAGGACCAGCATAAAAGCCGGCCCAGCGCCTCTCTCCCTCACACACTTCTCCTCACGCCTTCTCCTCATCCTCAACAAGGTGAGCCTCAACCCCCTGACCCTCCTTCTCCTCACCCACCTGCACCCTCTCCTCCACCACGCTCTGCCCACAGCCTCAGCAGCCCTCACGCCTCCCCACCGACACGCTCCCCACAGACCCACAACAGCCCTACTCCAACACTGACCCTTGCGCCCCCACGCCCCTCACCTTTCTCAACACCCTCTCTTCCAGGGACCCTCCACACCACACACATGGCCTGCTACGACCTCTGCCACCCCTGCGGACCCACCCCGCTGGCTAACAGCTGCAACGAGCCCTGCGTCAGGCAGTGCGAGGCCTCCCGCGTCATCATCCAGCCCCCCACCGTGCAGGTCACCCTGCCAGGACCCATCCTCACCTCCTTCCCCCAGAGCACCGCCGTCGGATCCTCCGCATCCGCTGCCGTGGGCAATGAACTCAGCGCCCAGGGAGTGCCCGTCTCCTCTGGTGGCTTCGGCTTTGGCTACGGCCTCGGCTATGGCTTGGGAGGCCTTGGCTGCTACGGTGGCAGAAGAGGCTGCTACCCCTGCTAATTGGCCTCACCACCACCCCTGACAAAAACCCTGATGGAATGAAAGCCACAGCATGGTTGGAGGACATATCTCTGGGCCGTTCCTAGCACACAGACCTGCTGTCCGCAGATCATGCTCTCGAGGCACCGAGTAAACAGGGAAGGGCCAGCACACACTGCCTGGAACCATGGCCCATGTACCTTCTCCTCTTCTTCCACATCCTTCTTTAAATCTCCCCTTCTGCTACGTCCACTATTCTCCCTGCATTCTCACAAGTCAAGGCCCTTTGGGGAGCTCTAATGAGCTACTTCCACGTATGAGCACGAAGACCTCAGTCCTGTGATCTGCTGCACGGAAGTGACCATAGATGATGCTCTCCCTACTTTTACCTCAGACCAGCTCCTTTCCACTTGGCAATCCTGCCTTTGCACTCTTTTTCTTCAATAAAGTTCTCCTGTATCCCAGCCTGAGGCGCCTGCAGTGCCTTTCTTCTCACAAGGCTCTTCCAACCTCACCCAGCACAAAGCCGGGCGTGGGGTTGCCCAATGGTCCAGTGCTCAACCTGTTTCAAGCCTGGCAAAGCAATTCCATCGCAATACAAACACAGGGATTGTTTGAGCCCACTGTGCTTGAGTGACCCAAGGTGCCCAAGACCTCTTCTGGCCAGCTTTTCACAAACAACACAGTTTGGCTCATTTTTGCCTTGCAGCACATGACACAAGCGCTTCACTTGCCCGAACCAAAGCTTGGGTTCGGTAATGCTCATCTGGTCATGCCTCTGATGCAATCTCCCCCTGTCACCACACTTTTAACCAACTCTCTTCCCTAGCACCACTGTCCTGGTTTGAGGACAGTGCCCAAACCACGACAACCTCTCTCCAGCCCTTACTAGAAATAGTCTCAGTGAAGCAGAAAGGAGAGCTGGAATATGCAACACATAAAGAAAGGAGGAAAGGAAGGAGGAAGGGATGGAGGAAGGAAAATAAGAAGGGAAGGAGGAAGGGAAGTAGGAAGGGAAGGAGAAATGGAAGGAGGAAGAGAAAGAGGAAGGGAAGGAGAAAAGGAAAGATGAAGAGAAGGAGAAAAGGAAGGAGGAAGGGAAGGAGAAAAGGAAAGAGGAAGGGAAGGAGAAAAGGAAGGAGGAAGGAAAAGAGAAGGACCAATGTGTTGTTTCCTAACAGGGAATGTGTGGAATGTGGAATGTGTCCCCATTCCATAACCTGAAGGACACTGACAAAAAGCGCTCAGCTCCTTCCCCACAGGGACCATCACTGCCCACGGCATCTCGCCTGTACTCTGCACAGGCAAAGGCAATGAAAGGGCTGCAGAAAGCAGCATATCCCTCATCCAACCACGGTCCCACTCCACAACTATTCATCCGCACCAGCCTTTAGGGCTCCCACACATTTCTCCGAGGGAGAAGAGTTTGCAACAGGCAGCAAGGGAATCCTTGAGGAAACACAAAACGTTCTTCTGCTTGCTGTCTCACGCAGAAAGCTCCGGAGAGCCAGACTTGCAGTCCTCTAAGTGTACACCACCCTTTGCCAAGACCTTCCTCTCTGAGGGCGACCCCATGCGCCAGGAACAAGGGTGTGTAGGAAACCTCACAAGGATGCTCAGGCTGAAGAGTAGGCACAAGGGCCCCAGCACACGTGAGCACTGCTCACCTGGGGAGCAAACCCCAAAACATCCACAAGAGCTGCATTTAGGATGACCACACACCAGCCAGCAAGTTGTCTGTCCCAGTGAACACCTCCAAACAGATGAGTTGCTCTTTCAGACAACAGCCAGCCCCCTGCGTGTGTCCTGCAGAGCCCGTATGCATCGATTGCAGTACTCCGGTCACACAAGCTGTCCCACCAGGTCAACCCTTTCCTGACCTTGGCTTCGTCCTTCCCAAGAGCTCTCTCACTCCCATCACCTCAACTCGTGCACAGATGACCTCAGCTTCTACTTCCTTACTTACCTACCAGCTACAGTCATCATCCCCTAAAGAATCAGCTTACAGACCTCCTCACCTGCTTTCTCAGTAGCGTGGAATGGTTGAAGTTGGAAGGAGCCTCTGGAGATCATCTGCTTTGACGCTTCTCCTCAAGCAGGGCCACCTACAGTTGGTTGCCCAGGACCGTGTATCCAGACAGTTTTTGAATATCTCCAAGGGTGGAGACTCCACAGCTTCTCTGGGCAACCTCTGACAGTGCTCATCGTCATCACCGTGAAAAAGCGTTTCCTGATGTTCAGAGGAAACCTCCTGTGCTTCACTTTTTGCCCATGGCCTCTGGTCCTGGCACTGGGCACCACCGGAGGCACCCCAGCTCTGTTCTCTATGCCCCCTCCCTTCAGGTGCTTGTAGACATTGATGAGATCCCCCTGAGCCTTCTCTTCTCCAGGCTGACCAGTCCCAGCTCCCTCAGCCTCTCCTCGTACGAGTTCCTTCATCATTCTCATGGCCCAACGCTGGGCTCTCTCCAGTATGTCCATGTCGCTCTTGAACTGGTCACAGAACTGGCCACAGCACCTCACCTGTGGCCTCACCAACGCTGGGTAGAGGGCAAAGATCCCCTCCCTCCACCTGCTGGCCACGCTTCTCCAGCAGGACACAACCCAGCACACCATGAGACCCCTTTGCCACAAGGGCACGTTGCTGCCTCACCTTCCGCTTGGCGTCCACCAGCACCCCCAGGGCCCTTTCTGCAGAGCTGCTTTCCAGATGGGTGACCCCCAGCACGTCCTGGGGTGGCCCAGCACCAGGCATGGGCTCTGGCCTGCACAGAAGCCCGTGGAAGGTTCCAGAAGGCGCCTGTCAGGACCCCAAAATCAACCACCTCCGGCACAAGAAATAGATAATCTTCACCAAACGGCCCTCAAAACGACTGCTGGGAAGGGTGGGAGGTGAACCAGGGAATGAATGAGTAGAAATGCTGCTGAGAACCAACCCAAACGCTTCACGCGACAGAAGTTAGGGGTCTAGAGGGGTAAGAGGGTGGGAAAATGCTCTGATTAAATAACACACAACCCCCCCCCCCCCCAAAAAAAAGCTGAAATCAATAAATACATCAAGAGATTCTGTGAGTAACTGCTGGGGAAGGAAAAATAACCTGTCGAAGATACAAAACTCCCCGACGCGTCCACCCACTTTGAGTAAATGCATAACCCCCCCCAGGAATGAAATGCCCCCAAGAAAAACACCCCCTTCTGGGGAAAAAGGCGGCTAAAACAAGGTGAAAAGAACACCTGTTTAGAAAGCACTGCCTAAACAAATTGTTGAGATCAACTACTGAGACCACAAAAACTTGACAAAAATAGAGGGGAAAGAGAGAAAAGAATCAATTAAAAAAAAATGAGGAAAAAGCAGCAAGGAAACACCAAACAGACTGTGAGGCTAAAAAGGGGGCGGGGGGGGATGGACACGGGAGGGGACACAAAGCCAAAATGCTGCTAAAAAATGCTGATAACAGCAATAACAACAACCAAAACTCTCAAAAACAATCATTGGCCATGCTGGCTGCCACAGATCCCTCAGCACAGACATCCTGCGCCCATCACACATCACCGTTCCTCACCCACAGGGTCCTTGGACCAATGATGTGGGGTCCTGTCATCTCCCCCCCCTCGCTGAGGTGTCCCACAGACACTTCCTCCACCACTTTTGGTGGCCACATCACCTTCCATCCATACTGCAGGATGCCAGGGACATCCATGAAGGGTCTACTGGCATGGTCCACCCTCCTTGCTGTGGGTCCCCAGCCCAACCACCTGGCAGTCTCCATGAAACCATCTTCCCTCACTGTGGGGTCCCAGGGCCACCTCTAGAGGGTCCTGTGTCCTTGTCCCCACCTTGATGTAAGGTTTTGGGGTAACTGATGCAGGGTGTCCAGATCACCATCCCCGTTGACATAGGGTCCCCAGCTGACCCACATGGGAGGTCTGGTAGGCCACTTTACCCCTATCTGCGTGTTCCCCGTTGAATCTACTAGGGGTTTCCCAAAATACTGTCCCACCTTCCTATAGAGCCCAGCTCCCACCTCAGCTGAATCCGGGAAGCCTTGCATTTTTCAGACCTTTCCACCACCCACATGGCCACGACAACCTCAGGCCTGCAGCTCCAAGGAGCACAGTCACCTCCAGTTCCCCTCTGCAATGTCCTGAGGTGTGGCAATGGCCGTTGACGATGGCAGTGAGCCACAAGGCATCGGGGATTGTCCTGTTTTCTCTGCTGCCCCTTACTCTGAGCAGACATACCCCAGGCTCCTGAGCATGCTGTGAGGGTCACACCTTTGACATCAGTGTGGGGCGTCTTGAGGCCCTTTGGTGAACCATATGGATGGTGGGACACCATGAACCTCCTCAGACCCTCTCCTTTGTCCCACCATGGGCACTTTTTGCTGTTTGCATCCCACCTTAAACCAAGGTGGTTTGGGGTAATCAAGCTGGGTCCGGAAGAGGTAAAGCCCACCAGGATAAAGCCATGAGTTGGGTGCAGGACACGCAGATACGAACTGACCCCAGTGAGCTGCACGTACTTCTGAAAGGGTAGATCTGGGCACCATGAGAATGCTCCTTCTTAACCCTCCTCAGCAGGGGGCACACATCGCGTTGGCCAGGTTAGAGGCCTACAGGAAAGATGGGGACAGACTTTTTAGCAGGGCCTGTAGCAATAGGACAAGGGGCAATGGTTTTAAACTGAAAGAGGGGAGATTTAGATGAGATCTCAAGAAGAAATGTTTTACGCTGAGGGTGGTGAGCCCCTGGCCCAGGTTGCCCAGAGAAGCTGTGGCTGCCCCATCCCTGGAGGGGTTCAAGGCCAGGTTGGATGGGGCTGGGAGCAACCTGGGCTGGTGGGAGGTGTCCCTGCCCATGGCAGTGGGTTGGACTTGATGGCCTTTAGAGGTCCCTTCCAACCCAAACCATTCAGTGATTCTATGATGTCACCCACAAAGGGACATTTCTTACCTGCCACCCCCAGAGAAGCCCTCAAAATATGTGCTTGATCCCCAGTTTTAGAAAAAATGTATAGCTTTTCTTCTGTTTTGAGCTTTGTTTTCCTTGTGGCGGGGTCATCAACCACGCCCGCTGTTGAAGAGTTGACAGCTGAAGGTTTGTGGTGGACGTTATTAAGATGGGTCAGAGGTTCCATCAACATGGAGAGTGGTGGATAATAGTCTTTCCACAAAGTATACCGCCATGTCTTACTGTACTGGGCCTGGCTGGCATGGAGTCACCTTTCCCAGTAGCAGCCCATATAGTGCTGTGACATCATAGAACCATAGAACCATAGAACCATAGGGTTGGAAGGGACCTCTGGAGATCATCTAGTCCAACCCCCCTGCCAGAGCAGGGTCACCCAGAGCAGGTTGCACAGGAACACGTCCAGGCGGGTTTGGAATGTCTCCAGAGATGGAGACTCCACCACCTCTCTGGGCAGCCTCTTCCCGTGCTCTGCCACCCTCAAAGTCAAGAAGTTCCTCCTCATGTTTAGGTGGAACTTCTTGTGCTCAAGTTGGTGCCCATTACCTCTTGTCCTGTCGCTGGGCACCACTGAAAAGAGCCTGGTCCCATCCTCCTGACTCCCACCCTTTCAGTATTTATAAGTGTTGATAAGATCCCCCCTCGGCCGTCTTTTTTCCAGACTGAAGAGACACAAATCCCTCAGCCTTTCCTCATAAGAGAGGTGTTCCAGTCCCCTCATCGTCTTGGTGGCCCTTTGCTGCACCCTCTCCAGCAGTTCCCTGTCCTTCTGGAACCGGGGAGGCCAGAACTGGACACAGTACTCCACATGCGGCCTCGCCAAGGCAGAGTAGAGGGGGAGGATGACCTCCCTTGACCTGCTGGCCACACTCTTCTCGATGCACCCCAGGATGCCATTGGCCTTCTTGGCCACAAGGGCACATTGCTGACTCATGGTCATCCTCTTGTCCACCAGGACTCCCAGATCTCTTTCCATAGAGCTGCTCTCCAGCAGGTCAGCCCCCAACCTGTCCTGGTGCATGGGGTTGTTCCTCCCCAGGTGCAGCACCCTACACTTGCCCTTGTTGAATTTCATAAGGTTTCTCTCTGCCCAGATCTCCAACCTGTCCAGGTCTCTCTGTATGGCAGCACAGCCCTCCGGTGTGTCAGCCGCCCCCCCCAGCTTTGTGTCATCAGCAAACTTGCTGAGGGTGCACTCTATCCCCTCATCCAGATCATTGATGAATATATTGAAGAGGACTGGACCCAGTACTGACCCCTGGGGAACACCACTCGTCACTGGTCTCCAACTAGATTCTGTGCCCCTAATCACAACCCTCTGAGCTCTATCTTTCAACCAGTTTTCTATCCACCTTACTGTCCGTTCATCTAACCCACACTTCCTAAGCTTCCCTATGAGGATGCTGTGGGAGACCGTGTCAAACGCCTTGCTTAAGTCAAGATAGACCACATCTACCGCCCTCCCCTCATCTATCCATCCAGTCATGCCATCGTAGAAGGCTATCAGATTAGTCAGACATGATTTCCCCTTGGTGAATCCATGCTGAGTACTTCTGATAGCTTTCTTTTCCTCCACGTGCCTTGAGATGATGCCCAGAACGAGCTGTTCCATCATCTTTCCAGGGATGGAGGTGAGGCTGACCGGCCTGTAGTTCCCCGGCTCCTCCTTCTTGCCTTTTTTGAAGACTGGAGTGACATTGGCTTTCCTCCAGTCCTCAGGCACCTCGCCTGTTCTCCAGGACCTTTCAAAGATGATGGAGAGCGGGCCAGCAATGACTTCTGCCAGCTCCCTCAGCACTCTCGGGTGCATCCCATCGGGGCCCATGGACTTGTGAATATCTAAATGATCTAATTGATCCCTCACTCGCTCCTCCTCAACCCAAGGGAAGTCTTCTTCTTTCCCTGTTACTTTATTCAATGCCTGGGACTTCTGAGGGCTGGGCCGAGCAGAAAAGACCGAAGCAAAGAAGGCATTCAGTAACTCTGCCTTCTCCGCATCCTCCGTCACCATGACTCCTGTCTCATTCAACAGTGGGCCCACAACTTCTCTGGTCTTCCTTTTGCTTCCAATATACTTGTAGAAGCTCTTTTTGTTGTGCTTGACGTCCCTAGCCAGGTCTAATTCCAAGGCGGCCTTGGCTTTCCTTGTTTCATCCCTGCACACTCTGGTGGCATTCTTGTAATCCTCCCAAGGGGTCAGTCCCTTCTTCCACTTATTATAAACTTCCTTCTTCCACTTGAGCTTTTTCTGAAGCTCCCTGCTTAACCATGCAGGTCTCCTGCGTCCCTTGGCCGATTTCTTTCTCTTCGGGATGCACCGATCCTGAGCTTGGAGGAAGTGGTCTTTGAATATCAACCAGCTTTCTTGAGCCCCTTTGCCTTCCATAGCCCTAGCCCACTTGGATCTCTCCAAGCAGTTTCTTGAAGAGGCCAAAGTTAGCCCTCCTGAAATCCAAGGTTGTAATTTTACTTCTTGTTGTTTTGTGGATAGTGCCCATGATCCTGAACTCAATCATTTCATGATCACTACAACCTAGGGTGCCCCCAACCTTAATGTCCTCCACCAATCCCTCTGTGTTTGTCAGTACCAGGTCCAGAAGTGCTCCTCTCCTTGTTGGGTCCTGTACCACCTGTGTCAAAAAGTTGTCATCAATGCACTGGAGGAGCCTCCTGGACTGCCCATGCCTGGCTGTGTGGTCTTCCCAGCAGATATCAGGGTGATTGAAGTCCCCCATGAGAACCAGGGCCTGCGATTGCGAGGCTACCTTCAGTTGTCTGTAAAAAGCCTCATCAGTTTCCCCATCCTGATCAGGTGGCCTGTAATAAACACACACAACAGTGTCCCTCATATTTTCCTGTCCCTTAATCCTCACCCATAAGCTCTCGACCCGCTCTTCATCCGCCCCTAGTGAGAGCTCAATGCATTCCAAATGCTCTCTCACATAGAGTGCAATTCCACCTCCCCGCCTTGCTGGTCTGTCTTTCCTGAAAAGGACATAGCCACCCATGACAGCATTCCAGTCATGCGAGTTGTCCCACCACGTCTCAGTAATTGCAATGAGATCGTGGCCCCGCAACCGCACACAGAGCTCCAGCTCTTCCTGCTTATTCCCCATGCTGCGTGCATTGGTGTATAAGCATTTCAGAGAGGGAGTTGTGTGTGTAGTTTTGACCCTTGAGATGTGGTGTGCCTCCTGGCTTTCAGAAATACTGGCACACTGGCCCACAAGCGCTGAGCAACTACGCCCTGGCACCTCACCAGCAAGCCCAGTACCATCCCCACCCCCCTTCAAATCTAGTTTAAAGCCCTCTCAATGAGTCCTGATAACTCTTGTCCTAGAACCCTTTTTCCCCTGGAGGTCAAGGTATTCCTGCCTGTTACCAGCAGGCCAGGCGTTTTGTAGATCAGGCCATGATCAAAGAACCCAAAGTCCTGCCGGCAGCACCAAGCTCGAAGCCAGGTATTGATCTGCTGGCTCCTCCTATTTACCCCCTCATCATTCCCCACAACAGGGGGGATAGACGAGAACACAACTTGCGCTCCTGATCCCTTGACCAGGCGTCCCAGGGTCTTGAAATCTTTCTTCATTGCCCTTGGACTTCTTCTTGTTACCTCATCGCTGCCTACCTGAAAGAGCAAAAGTGGATAGTAGTCTGAGGGCCGTACCAGGGAAGGAAGCATCCTCTTCGCGTCCTTGACCCGGGCCCCAGGGAGGCAGCAGACCTCCCTATGTACCGGGTCCGGCCTGCATATTGGGCCTTCCGCTCCCTTCAGTAGGGAGTCACCTATGACAAGGACCCGTCTTTTCTTCCTTACCGCAGAGGTTTTGATGCAGGGGGAGGTCTGACTAGACCTTGCTGACAGCTCCAAGGTAGGAGAAGTAGGAGAAATATTGTGCTCATCATCATCCAGGTTCCTCTGTAGAGCACTGTACCTGTTAAATAATGGCACCTGGGAAGATGGGGTAGTCACTGGGCAGTCTCGAGTGCGGCGCCTGTTGCGTCGTGCAGGAACTACCTGCCATTGCCCCCTGTCCTCCAGGTTACTGCCTTCAGTTGAGGTGACAGAGGATAGGGAGCTCTCTGTTGCAGGGGTTCTATCTGCCTGCTGGGTTGCTGTCATGGGATGCAGGATTCTACTCCAGGAATCTATCTCCCTCTCGCATTCCCTGATGCTCCTCAATCTACTTACCTCCTCCCTGAGCTCCATGACTAATTGGAGAAGATCCTCTACCTGGGCACATCTCCTACAGGCATGCCCATCATTGCCATCCGACACTTGCGTAAGAGCAGGGCACACCCTACAGCCCCTGATGTCTGTGTGGTAGCATGTTCCCACAAGAGCTCCATCTGAGAGGCGGCATCAGACCTGGTGGTTGTGGAGCTCATGGACGCCACAGTCATCTTGCGAGTAGTTACCATCGCTACCTGGCCAGGTTAGCAGTCTTTCAGCTCTATCCTACACGAACTGCTGTGCAGACCGCTGTGATTGGACTGGTGTGTCACACCCTGCTTGGCCGCCCCCCTTCTCCAGCCCAGGAAGTACCCTCTTGTTGTGGTGCACCTGGGTGGTTCCTCGGGTCACACCCAGGGAACGCCCACTTGCAGCTCATTTGCTCAGTGCACAGCGACCTGGTTTGTGACCCAAACATCATTTGTGACCCAAATGGTGTTGATACCCACCTGGACACGATCCTGTCCAACCTGCTCTAGGTGAACCTGCTTTGGCAGGGGAATTGGACTAGATGATCTCCAGAGGTCCCTTCCAATCTCTACCGTTCGACACGGTCTCCCACAGCAGCCTCATAGGGAAGCTTAGGAAGTGTGGGTTAGATGAATGGACAGTAAGGTGGATAGAAAACTGGTTGAAAGATAGAGCTCAGAGGGTTGTGATTAGGGGCACAGAATCTAGTTGGAGACCAGTGACGAGTGGTGTTCCCCAGGGGTCAGTACTGGGTCCAGTCCTCTTCAATATATTCATCAATGACCTGGATGAGGGGATAGAGTGCACCCTCAGCAAGATTGCTAATGACACAAAGCTGGGGGGGGCGGCTGACACACCGGAGGGCTGTGCTGCCATACAGAGAGACCTGGACAGGTTGGAGATCTGGGCAGAGAGAAACCTTATGAAATTCAACAAGGGCAAGTGTAGGGTGCTGCACCTGGGGAGGAACAACCCCATGCACCAGTACAGGTTGGGGGCTGACCTGCTGGAGAGCAGCTCTGTGGAAAGAGACCTGGGAGTCCTGGTGGACAAGAGGATGACCATGAGTCAGCAATGTGCCCTCGTGGCCAAGAAGGCCAATGGCATCCTGGGGTGCATCAAGAAGAGTGTGGCCAGCAGGTCAAGGGAGGTCATCCTCCCCCTCTACTCTGCCTTGGTGAGGCCGCACCTGGAGTACTGGGTCCAGTTCTGGGCTCCCCGGTTCCAGAAGGACAGGGAACTGCTGGAGAGGGTGCAGCAGAGGGCTACCAAGATGATGAGGGGACTGGAACACCTCTCTTAGGAGGAAAGGCTGAAGGATTTGGGTCTCTTCAGTCTGGAAAAAAGACGGCTGAGGGGGGACCTTATCAACGCTTAGGAATACTGAAAGGGTGGGTGTCGGGAGGATGGGGCCAGGCTCTTTTCAGTGGTGCCCAGCGACAGGACAAGAGGTAATGGGCACCAACTTGAGCATAGGAAGTTCCACCTAAACATGAGGAGGAACTTCTTGACTTTGAGGGTGGCAGAGCACGGGAAGAGGCTGCCCAGAGAGGTGGTGGAGTCTCCTTCTCTGGAGACATTCAAAACCCGCCTGGACTCGTTCCTGTGCAACCTGCTCTGGGTGACCCTGCTTTGGCAGGGGGGTTGGACGAGAAGATCTCCAGAGGTCCCTTCCAACCCCTACCATTCTGTGAGTCTGTGATTTTGTGAAAGCTGTCCCTGTGCTGGCCTTCAAGGGCACGGCCACATCTTCATGTCCCTGCAGCCCTTGGCTGTTCCCAGAGCCCTCCTCTCCCAGCGCATGAAGAATATTCTGACACTGCGTGTGACAAGGACACGTGGGTAAATGTAATTGGGGTGGAGCTGTTAAGGGAGGGGGAGTTGATGCTGCTGTAGCTTTTGAACCCTACCTTGATGGAAGAGCGCGTTCATTTTTCTCATTGCTTCTCTTGTTTAATGGTTGGGGGTTTGAGAGATGTTTCGAGTCTTTATATAGCTTAAAAATATTAAAACATAATAGTCTTCTGTTTCCACGGCAACAGAGACAGCAGGTCTTCATGGGCCTGAGATAGTGGCATCTTGCATTCGTCACAAGGTTTAAGAGACAGAGCAATTTGCTTCGAAAGCACCACGCACAGGGAAGGGACGCTGTGGGCTGGAAGGGACAAGCCGAGGGCAAAGCCCAGTCCCAGGGCTCAGGGTTGTGAGCTTGTGGCACCTGCAGCTTGCAGGGAATGGGGGCTCTGGCACTGGGTTTCCATGCCCCCCGCCCATCTAGGTGGCTGTGACTGAAGGTCTGGGCACTGTTGGGAGGCAGGGATCTCTGGGATATCATCTAGGAGAAGACAATCATCCTGGAGCTGAGAACACCTCTCTGTTGTTCTCCCCAGCAAGGGCGGTGCAGGACATTGAAGCTACATGGGGACAGTCATGTTCCTGCAGTTACGTTCCCCCTCCCCAGGAAAGCTGATCTCCAAAGTTGTCCTGCAGACATGCCAGACCATCCAGCCTGAAAACCAGCCCACCTCTCTTGCTTATACGTGTTTGTAGAATCATAGAATAGTTTGGGTTGGAAGGGACCTTGAAGATCATTTAGTCCAAACCCCCTGCCCTGGGCAGGGACACCTCCCACCAGCCCAGGTTGCTCCCAGCCCCGTCCAACCTGGCCTTGAACCCCTCCAGGGATGGGGCAGCCACAGCTTCTCAGGGCAACCTAGGCCAGGGGCTCACCACCCTCACAGCAAAGAATTTCTTCCCAATATCTCACCTAAATCTCCCCTCTTTCAGTGTAAAACCCTTCCCCCTTGTCCCATGGCTCCCCTCCCTGCTCCAGAGTCCCTCCCCAGCTTTCCTGGAGCCCCTTGAGGGACTGGCAGGGGCTGGAAGGTCTCCGCGGAGCCTTCTCTTCTCCAGGCTGAACCCCCCCAGCTCTCTCAGCCTGTCCCCACAGCAGAGGGGCTCCAGCCCTCTGATCATCTTTGTGGGCCACCTCTGGACTTGCTTCATCTTCAGTGCTGCTTACCAGTGACTGGGTGGGTGCCTCTCCCATGAGACCCACTGCTCTGGCCATCCCAAGCGATGCTGAGGCAATGTCCCAGCTGTCCCTCTGCAGAGACCCAGAGCACGGGGCCGGGAGCATAAGCAGGACTCCAGGATCCATCTTGTCTCCAGATGTGCCCTAGTTTCTCAGACATTCCCTCCATGTCCTGAAGTGCTCCAACCTTCCCATCCCTGCTTCCCTCAGGCAGCCCATCTGTCTCCATGGTACTTGCAGCTCATTTCCCCAGCCCACCACCATCCTGTAGTGGGGTTTCAAATCCTCTCGCCTCAGGTAATGAGCACATCCTGGGCAGTGTCTCCATGCCACCACCCCACAGTCTGAACTGACAACTCCATGTTTCCCATCTCTATCACATCTGACGACACCAAGTTGGGTGGGAGTGTTGACCTGCTTGAGGGTAGGAAGGCTGTACAGAGGGGTCTGGATGGGTTGGATCCATGGGCCCAGGCCAATGGTATGAGGTTCAACAAGGCCAAGTGCCGGGTCCTGCACTTGGGTCACAGCAACTCCATGAATGCTACAGGCTTGGGGAAGAGTGGCTGGAGAGCTGCCCGGTGGAAAAGGGCCTTGGGGTGTTGGTCAACTTCTGGCTGAACGTGAGCCAGCAGTGTGCCCAGGTGGGCAAGAAGGCCAGTAGCATCCTGGAACACATCAGACATAGTGTGGCCAGCAGGACTGGGGCAGTGATTGTCCCCCGGTACTGGGCACTGGTGAGGCCCCACCTTGAGTACTGTGTCCAGTTTGGGGCCCCTCACCACAAAAAAAGACATTGAGGTGCTGGAGTGTGTCCAGAGAAGGGCAATGGAGCTGGTGAGGGGTCTGGAGCACAAGTCTGGTGAGGAGCAGCTGAGGGAGCTGGGGGTGTTCAGCCTGGAGAGAAGGAGGCTGAGGGGAGACCTTCTCGCTCTCTCCAGCTCCCTGAAAGGAGGGGGCAGCCAGGGGGGGTCGGGCTCTTCTCCCAAGGAACAGGCCATGGGACAAGAGGAAACGGCCTCAAGTTGTGCCAGGGGAGTTTTAGATTGAATATTAGGAAAATTTTCTTCACGGAAAGGGTTGTCAAGCATTGGAAGAAGTTGCCAAGGGCAGTGGTGGAGTCGCCATCCCTGGAGTTATTGAACAAGACGTGTAGATGTTGTGCTGAGGAACATATTTTCCTGCTGGACTTGGCAGTGCTAGGTTAAGGGTTGGACGTGATGATCTTAAGGGTCCTTTCCAACCTAAATGATTCTACGATTCTATGACTTCAGTGTTCTTAGCCGGGTTTCCCGCCTGCCCTACCCAGTGCAGGCAGCCTTGTGCTCTTCAAAGCTCATCGCTTCTCCTGCAAGCCCCAGGGATGTATTGATGTATCTGTTCTTCCCCCGTGATAACAACGTTTTATGGAGAACGAACAAGCTTTTTTTTTGGAAGTAAAATTCTAAGAACTGCCGTTCCCTGGGCACCTAAAGCGTGTTTGATCACGTTTAAGTGACACTGCAGGAACTGAAGGTACATTATTTAAGTAATTACAGGAGAGCTTTGAAATTCAAGACAGTTCTCAGTGCTCAGAATGTGTCCAAATATTCACATTTCTGTCGGGTGACATGCAGGTCACCTGCATCTTTCGTTGTGACTGTGTCCCCGGGCGTTCGCTGTTTGCTGCAAAGCTCCAGCATCTGGAGTGGTGGGAAACCAATAAATCTCCTGCTTTCGGCTTGCGAAATAAAAATGGATAAAAAGTGGTAATCAAATCCCAGAAGACTACAAAATAGGACCCATATCTTCTTACTTTTTAGAAAAAATACCACTATTTGAAGAAGAGGGGATGAAATTTTTTATGCTGAGGGGGGTGAGCCCCTGGCCCAGGTTGCCCCGAGAAGCTGTGGCTGCCCCATCCCTGGAGGGGTTCAAGGCCAGGTTGGACGGGGCTCGGAGCAACCTGATCTAGTGGGAGGTGTCCCTGCCCAGGGCAGGGGGTTGGGCTCGGTGGTCTTGAAGGTACCTTCCAACCCAAACCGTTCTGTGAATATCTTATGATTGTCCACATTCAGTCTTCCCACTTCATATTCAGAGCCCTCTTTCAGGTCTTCATGGGTCAAGGTTTGTTTCTGTGTGTCCAGGCTGTTTGTGTGTGCATCAGTAGAATGTTGTCCTCCATTACGTTGACCCCAGAGCTGCTCAACCATCTCTGTTTCCACTGTGACATCCCCCAGCCCACTTAGGAGAACTCAGTTTCCCGGGTTGGACATGGTCTGTGGACTGGGTGGCCTCTGATGGCCCTCACAGAAGGTGATTCCCAGCACTGGCCCTTCTTGGCCAGGACGCTGGATGGAGAAGAATCAATCTCCTGCCATGCACGGTCGCTCTGCAAACACACAGCGCTGCTGGGTAGACACCATGAGATGTAGACATAGTGCTGAGGGACATGGTTTAGTGATGGGTTTTGTCAGTGTTGGGTCAATGGTTGGACTCGATGATCTGAAAAGTCCCTTCCAACCTAGGCAATTCCATGATTCTGCGATTCAGGGCTTTGGACCCACTCCAGCACTGGAAAGCTGGAGCTTTGGCGCGCAGGGTGCAGAACGACCTCACCTACGGGCTGGGCCAGGTCAACATAGAACCATAGAGTCATGGAATGGTTTGGGTTGGAAGTTTATCTAACGCAGAGGCAATCAAAGAACGTACTGCTTAGAAAGACAATAAAGTGAAAAAAATAGGTGCTGCCAGCCAACAACGAAAGGCAAAGCGATTCATTCTGTAGACCTAAAAGGCTCTTCTGGAAAAAATCCAGCAAAAAAAACCCCTTCCTTTGAAGTCATGACACAGTCAGAAGTCCCGAGTGCTCTGCTGTGTTTTCATTCAAGCCTTGTACCGCCTGGGCCTCCAGAGCAGCTCCTCAGCTCCTTTTATCGACTTGTTTCTCAACACCTACAAGAGCAGATCACCCCAAATGGGACTGCAAGTTAAACCGAGAGTTCAGTCCGGAGTAAATCTTGTTATCTGCTCTCCACCAGCAGCCGAAGGGGCAGCAGCACCAACGGCCTGACCAGTCGCTAAGCACAACTTCTTCAAAAGGGGCAGCAGCAGGAGACAGTCGTAGAATCATGGAATGGTTTGGGTGGGAAGGGACCTTAAAGACCATCTAGTCCAACCCCCTGCCCTGGGCAGGGACATTTTCACCAGGACCAGGTTGCTCCGAGCCCCGTCCAACCTGGCCTTGAACCCCTCCAGGGATGGGGCAGCCACAGCTTCTCGGGGCAACCTGGGCCAGGGGCTCACCACCCTCACAGCAAAGAATTTCTTCCCCAGATCTCCTCTCAATCTCCCCTCTTTCAGTGTAAAACCCTTCCCCCTCATCCCATGGCTCCCCTCCCTGCTCCAGAGTCCCTCCCCAGCTTTCCTGGAGCCCCTTGAGGGACTGGAAGGGGCTCTGAGGTCTCATCTTCATTAATGATCTGGATGATGGGGCAGAGTGAACCCTCAGCAAGTTTGCAGATGACACCCAGCTGGGAAGAGCGGCTGATATTCCAGAGGGTCGTCCTACCATCCAGTGGGACCTCGCCAGGCTGGAGAAATGGGCTGATGGGGAGAGTGCAAAGTCCTCCACCTGGGGATGAACCAGCCCAGGCACCAGGACGTGCTGGGGGTCACCCAGCTGGGAAGCAGCTCTGCAGAAAGGGCCCTGGGGGTCCTGGTGGACACCAAGTTGACCACGAGGCAGCAATGTGCCCTCGCGGCGAAGAAAGCCAACGACTTCTGTCCCTTCCAACCTAACAGATTCTATGATTCTCTGACATCTTTGGCTGCATTGAGAGGAGCATCGCCAGCACATCTCAGCATGCGTGAGGCCACACCTGGAGTTTTGTATCCAGTTCTGGGCTCCCCAGTACAAGAGAGACATGGACATACTGGAGAGAGTCCAACGACGGGCTACGGGAATGATGGACTGGAGCATCTCTCGTACGAGGAAAGGCTGAGGGAGCTGGGACTGGTCAGCCTGGAGAAGAGAAGGCTCAGGGACATCTCATCAAGGTCTATAAGCACCTGAGGGGTGGGGACATAGAAGACAGAGCCAGGATCTTCCCAGTGGTGCCCAGCGCCAGGACCAGAGGCCATGAGCACGCCCTGAAACGCAGGAGGTTCCCTCTGAACATCAGGAAACTGTGAAGGTGACAAGCACTGGCAGAGGTTGCCCAGAAGCTTTCTTGCCAGGTGTTTTTTTCACCTTGTTTTAGCCGCCTTTTTCCCCAGAAGGGGGTGTTTTTCTTGGGGGCATTTCATTCCTGGGGGGGGGTTATGCATTTACTCAAAGTGGGTGGACGCGTCGGGGAGTTTTGTATCTTCGGCAGGTTATTTTTCCTTCCCCAGCAGTTACTCACAGAATCTCTTGATGTATTTATTGATTTCAGCTTTTTTTTTTGGGGGGGGGGGGGGGTGCGTTATTTAATCAGAGCATTTTCCCACCCTCTTACCCCTCTAGACCCCTAACTTCTGTCACGTGAAGCGTTTGGGTTGGTTCTCGGCAGCATTTCTACTCATTCATTCCCTGGTTCACCCCCCACCCTTCCCAGCAGTCGTTTTGAGGGCCGTTTGGTGAAGATTATCTATTTCTTGTGCCGGAGGTGGTTGATTTTGGGGTCCTGACAGGCGCCTTCTGGAACCTTCCACGGGCTTCTGTGCAGGCCAGAGCCCATGCCTGGTGCTGGGCCACCCCAGGACGTGCTGGGGGTCACCCATCTGGAAAGCAGCTCTGCAGAAAGGGCCCTGGGGGTGCTGGTGGACGCCAAGCGGAAGGTGAGGCAGCAACGTGCCCGTGTGGCAAAGGGGTCTCATGGTGTCCTGGGTTGTGTCCTGCTGGAGAAGCGTGGCCAGCAGGTGGAGGGAAGGGATCTTTCCCCTCTACCCAGCGTTGGTGAGGCCACAGGTGAGGTGCTGTGGCCAGTTCTGTGACCAGTTCAAGAGCGACATGGACATACTGGAGAGAGCCCAGCGTTGGGCCATGAGAATGATGAAGGAACTCGTACGAGGAGAGGCTGAGGGAGCTGGGACTGGTCAGCCTGGAGAAGAGAAGGCTCAGGGGGATCTCATCAATGTCTACAAGCACCTGAAGGGAGGGGGCATAGAGGACAGAGCTGGGGTGCCTCCGGTGGTGCCCAGTGCCAGGACCAGAGGCCATGGGCAAAAAGTGAAGCACAGGAGGTTCCCTCTGAACATCAGGAAACGCTTTTTCATGGTGATGACGATGAGCACTGTCAGAGGTTGCCCAGAGAAGCTGTGGAGTCTCCACCCTTGGGAACACTCAAAAGCCACCTGGATACACGGTCCTGGGCAACCAACTGTAGGTGGCCCTTCTTGAACATGGGGGTCAGACCAGATGATCTGAACCCGCCTGGACGTGTTCCTGCGTAATCTGCTTTAGGTGACCCTGCTCTGGCAGGGGGGTTGGACTAGATGATCTCCAGAGGTCCCTTCCAACCCTACGATTCTGTGATTCTGTGATCTCCAGAGGTTCCTTCCAACCTCAACCATTCTGTCATCCTTTCAGTTCTTAGCAGGGGGCTGCTGGGAGTACAGCATGTCCCCAGAGTGGCTGTCTCCGTCTCTGGCTGCTCCCTCTTGGTGCCCTCAAATTGTCCACGTTTAGGTGAGGGACACAGAGGTCCCCTCTCCAGCTTGAGGTAGGGGGCAGAGGGGGGAAGAAGTGCCCCGTTAAAAGGCAGAAGAGCTGAAATGGAAATTTCTGACCATCCCACAGAGCCACGTCGTGTACCAGCTTTGGGGGTGCTGGTGAAGCCCCTTTCTCGACGCCTACGAGATCCATCAGAAAACACGATGGAAGGCTGTTGGGTGGCGTTGGAAAAAATAGAGTTGAAGGAGAAATGACGTTCTCTGTGGGACCTGCCGTGGGGTGGATCTGCTGAGCCAGGCGAGGCAGAGGAACCCGCTGGAAGCCAGGGGAGGAAGGTGGGCTCGGGGAGACTCCAGTTGTGGCCACCCAGCCCCTAACTGTGGCGAGACTTTTTGAGCTGGTTCCTAGAGCAACGGGTGGCACGGTGACACAATTCGGTCCCTCCAAACCATTTACCTTCTCCATCCTTTTTTTTTTTCACTAAAAAAAGCGTGGATTTAGGGACCAAACCAAATCGAGCCCCACGCCATGGGTCAGCCATCCTGGAGGAGGGGTCAAACCTTGGCTGGTCCCCTTCAGGCCCAGGTTCTCCTCGTTAGGAAGATGACCAATTTGGAGATGTGATCATCACGTACATCATGGTGTCATTATCCATCCCCAGGGATGCAAAGCCGGGGGGGGGGGGGGGCTATGGGGCAGAGGCGGGGTTCGCTGTGGGGCGCCATGGGGTGCAGTGGGGTGCTGGGAGCGACACAGGTCCCATGGGGTGCCATGGGATCCTGGGGGAGGGGACACAGGTACCACAGGGTGCCGTGGGGTGCGGGGGGGACTATGTGTCACCGTGGGACACCATGGGGTGCCATGGGGTGCAGGGGGGGACACAGGTAACATGGGGTGCCACGGGATGTAGAGGGGGGCATAGGTCCCATGGGGAGTTGTGGGGTGAAGGGGGGGGACTATGGGTCACTGTGGGGCACCATGGGGTGCAGTGGGGTGCTGGGGGGGGCACAGGTCCCATGGAGTGCAAGGGGGGGCTATGGGTCACTGTGGGGCAGCATGGGGTGCGGTGGGGTGCTCAGGGGGGGCACAGGTCCCATGGGGTGCAAGGGGGGGCTATGGGTCACTGTGGGGTGCCATGAGGTGCCATGGGGTGCAGGGGGGACACAGGTAACATGGGGGGCTGTGGGGTGCGGGGGGGGCACAGGTCCCACAAGGGGCTGTGGGGTGCAAGGGGGTCTATGGGTCACTATGGGGTGCCATGGGGTGCTGGGGGGGCACAGGTCCCATGGGGGGCTGTGGGATGCCGTGGGGTGCAGGGGTGGGCTATGGGTCACTGTGGGGCGCCATGGGGTGCACTGGGGTGCTGGGGGGGACACAGGTCCCGTGGGGTGCCATGGTGTACGGGGGGGGCTATGGGTCACTGTGGGGCGCCATGAGGTGCAGTGGGGTTATGGGGAGGGCACAGGTCCCACAGGTCCCATGGGGTGTCGTGGGGTGGAGGGGGGGGGCACAGGTCCCATGGGGTGCCATGGGGTGCAAGGGGGGGCTATGGGTCACTGTGGGGCACCATGCGGTGCAGTGGGGTTATGGGGGGGGCCCAGGTCCCATGGGGTGCCATGGGGTGCAGGGGGGGGCTATGGGTCACTGTGGGGCACCATGGGGTGCCATGGGGTGCAGGGGGGACACAGGTAACATGGGGGGCTGTGGGGTGCAGGGGTGTGGGGGGGGGCACAGGTCCCACAAGGGGCTGTGGGGTGCAAGGGGGGGCTATGGGTCACTGTGGGGTGCCATGGGGTTATGGGGGGCGCACAGGTCCCATGGGGCACCATGGGCTGCGGGGGGGGCGGGGGAGACACAGGTCACACAGGGGGCTGTGGGGGGCCGTGGGGTGGGGGGTGGGGGGGGGGGGGAGCTATGGGTCACCGTGGGGCACCATGGGGTGCAGTGGGGTGCTGGGGGGGCACAGATCCTGTGGGGTGCAGTGGGGGGCTGGGGGGTGAAGGAGGGGGTCACTGTGGGGTACCGTGGGGGGCGGGGGGGGGGTGCCTATGGGGCAGAGGGGGTCCCTGCGGGGTGCAGGTCTCGGGGGCGGGGGGCCCTGTGGGTCACAGGCCGCTGTGGGGCACAGCGTGTGTGCGCACACGCGTGTGCAGTTTGCGTGTGGGGCGCGTGTCCGTGCGGCGTGTGCTCGTGCACGTGTGTGTTGGGGGTGTACACGCGTGCGCAGCGCGCCGGGCCGTCATACGTGTACACACTGCGTGCGTGTGTGCGTGCGGTGGGTGCGCGTAACACGCGTGTGCGCGCACGCGTGCGTGTGAGCGCGCTGCATTCCTGCAGGCAGCGTGCACGTATGTGCTGACGTGTGTGCAGGCTGGGCACCGTTCCGCGTGCGCGCGCCGTGTGCATGTTCAGCGCCCATACGCGCAGCTGCATGCACATGTATGTGCAGCCGTAGCGTGTGTGGGTGTGGCCAGGGCAGGTGTGCACGTGTGTGCGCTGCTTGCGCAAGGTGTACACGCGTGTGTGTGCTGTGTCAGTGCACATACATCGTCTGTAACCACTGGATATGTGCACAAGCATGTGCGCAGTGGACATACATAAACACGCACACGCGTGTGCCACATCCATACGCACGTTTGTGCGTGCGTACATGTGATGTGCGCGTGTGCACGCGCATGTACATGTGAGCGAGCTGTGTGGCTGCGTGCATACGTGTGCGTGCGTGTCTGCACGCAGTGCCGGCGGTATGCATGTCTGCACGTGTGTACGCGTGTGCACACATATCTGCATGTGTGCATGTATATCCGCATGCGTGGATGTACGTCTGCATGTGTGCACGCGTATCTGCATGTATGTTCATATATGTGCATGTATGTAATTACATCTCCATGTATGCACATATACATCTGCATGTCTGCATGTGTATCTACATGTATGTACATATATCTGCATGCATGTATATATCTCTGCATGGGTGCATGCATGTGCATACACATATCTGCATCTAAGCACACATGTATGTACATATGTCTGCATGTGTGTACATATATCCACATGCATGTGCATATATCTGCATGCGTGTGTGCATATTTGCATGTGTGTACCTTTATCTGCATGTATGTGTGCATGTATGTAGTGTATCTGCATGTGTGTAGAAATATCTACATGTATATAGATATACACGCATGTATGTACATGTATCTACATGTATGTAGGCATACATGTCCATGTAACTGCATGTGTGCACATATATCTGCATGCGTGTACATATATCTGCATGCGTGTATGCATGTGCGTGCAGCTACCTGCAAGTATATACATACATCTGCATGTATGTACATATATCTACATGTATGTATGCATGCATGTCCGTATACCTGCATGTGTGTACATATATCTGCATGTATGTATGCATGCATGTCCGTATAACTGCATGTATGTACATATATCTACATGTATGTATGCATGCATGTCCGTATACCTGCATGTGTGTACATATATCTGCATGTATGTATGCATGTATGTCCGTATAACTGCATGTATGTACATATATCTGCATGTATGTATGCATGCATGTCCGTATAACTGCATGTATGTACATATATCTACATGTATGTATGCATGTATGTCCGTATAACTGCATGTATGTACATATATCTACATGTATGTATGCATGCATGTCCGTATAACTGCATGTATGTACATATATCTGCATGTATGTATGCATGTATGTCCGTATAACTGCATGTATGTACATATATCTGCATGTATGTATGCATGTATGTCCGTATAACTGCATGTATGTACATATATCTACATGTATGTATGCATGCATGTCCGTATAACTGCATGTGTGTACATATATCTGCATGTGCGTACATATATCTACATGTGTGTACTCACTCATGTCCGTATAACTCCATGTGTGTACATACGTCTGCATGTGTGTACATATATCTGTATGCACGTACATATATCTGCATGCATGTGTGTATATCTGCATGCATGTACACACGTATGTACATATATCTGCATGTGTGTACGTATATCTACATGTATATACATATCTCTGCACATACGTACGTATATCTACATGTATGTACACATGTGTGTCCACATAACTGGATGCGTGTACATATATCTGCATGCATGTGCGTATATCTGCATGTGTGTACCTTTATCTGCATGCATGTACACACGTATGTACATATATCTGCATGTGTGTGCGTATATCTACCTGTATATACATATCTCTGCACATACGTACAGATAGCTACATATATGTACACATACATGTCCACATAACTGCATGCATGTACACGTCTCCGCACGTGTGTATGCACGTGTGTACAGCTACCTGCATGTATATACATATATCTGCACGTATGTACATATATCTACATGTATGTAGGCATGCATGTCCGTATACCTGCATGCATGTACATATCTGCATGCATATACCTATATCTGCGTGTATGTATGCATGTGTGTACAGATATATGCATGTATATACATATATCTGCACGTATGTACATATATCAATATATATGTATGCATACATATCCATGTAGCTGCATGTGTGTACATGTATCTACATGCATGTACATATATCTGCATGCGTGTGTGTGTATGTAGGCATGTGTGTACCTTTATCTGCATGCATGTACAGAGATCTGCGTGTATATACATACGTTTGCACGTATGTACGCATGCATGTCCGTATAAGTGCATGCATGTACATATGTCTGCACATATATCTACATGTATGTATGCATGTCCGTATAACTGCACGCATGTACATATATCTGCGTGTACATACATGTAGCTCCATGCCTGTACACACACCTGCATGCCCGTACACGTCTCCACACGTATGTGCACACGTATGTTCACACGTATGCACACGCGTATGTACACACACGCATGCGCAACTCCCGCCTCCCCCTTCGAACTACAACTCCCATCAACCCCCGCGGCCCTCCCTGGAAGAGGTGGGCGTGGTCTTCAAGCCCCGCCCCCCCTCCGCCTCAGGCTCCGCCCCCTTCGCCGCTCCGCATTGGCGGGTGCCGCCGTTGTCGCTGGTGACGGCGGGACGCTGAGCAGCGCGAGCGCCGGCCTCAGTCAGCGGCGGGGCGGCCGCGGGTTCGGAGCCCCCGGGGGGCGGCGGCGGCGGCGGCGGCGGCGGCGGCGCGGGGGGGGGGCGGGCGACACACGACAAACGGCGGCGGCTCGATCGGTTCGCCGGGGCCATGAGAGGCCGAACCGGCACCGGGGCCGCTGCCGCCGACCAGCGGTGAGGCCGCCGGGAAGATGGCGGAAAGGTGAGAACCGGCCCCGCGGGGTGGGGTTTTTTTTTTTTGGGGGGGGGGGGGGGGGTCTGAGGCCTACAGGGGGGGGTTGAGGCCTATGGAGGGTGGGGGCTGCTCCCCCTCTTCTATGCGGCCCAGACCCCCCCTCAGGGCCCCCGGGGGGGCCAGAGGCCCCACCGGGGGCCCTGAGGGGGGTCTGGGCCCCATTTGTCCCCCCTCTTTCCCCCCTATATATCTCTATAGGGGTGCCCCCCCTCTTTGGGATGCCCTGAGGGGTGTTTGCCCCGCCCCCCCTCACCTTGGGGGGGGGGGGTGTGTATCTGTTTTTGGGGAGGGGGGTGTTTTGTCCCCCCTTTCTCTCACCTTACGGGTTTAATTGGGGGGCGGGCTGTCTGCGCCTGCTTGATTTTTTTTTTTGGGGGGGGGGGGGGGGAGTAGGTTTGGGAGCTAAGGCCACCCCTGCGCTCTGAGGGGGTGTGGAGGGATGGGTGAACATCTCCCCCCCCCCCCCCGTTTTTGGTGCATGGTGGGGGGGCTGGGTGCCCCCACCTGGTTCGCAGGAGGGAGATGGAAGGGGGGTGGGTGGGGTGGGCTGTATCCCAACCCCACCCTGATTGATTTCCAGGGGGGGGCATTGGTAAAGTGGGGGGGGGCTGGATCCCTCCGTGCTCCATGTGGGGGGGCTGGATCCCACCCTACTCCCCATGGGGGGGGCTTACGGAGGCGCTGGATCCTCTCCCTGCTCCCTGTGGAGGGGCTGGATCCCTCCCTTGATCCCTGTGGGGGGGTTATGGAGGGACTGGATCCTCTCCCTGCTCCCTGTGGAGGGGCTGGATCCCCCCCTTGATCCCCGTGGGGGGGTTATGGAGGGACTGGATCCTCCCACTTGCTCCCCATGGCGGGGCTTATGGAGGGGATGGATCCCCCCCGTGCTCCCTATGGGGGGGGAGGGGTTGGAGGGGCTCCCTCTCCCCTGCTCCCCCTGGGGGGCTGGATCCCACCCTACTCCCTGTGGATGCTCTGCCAGGGGAGGGGGGGTTACGGATTGGGATGGATCCCACCCCATGGGATGCAGCCAGGGGAGGGATTTTTACGGAGGTGTAAGGTGTGGCAGGGCAAAATGGGGGGGTTCGGGGGGGGGGGGGGCGGCACACACAGAAGGTGTCGTGGGAGTGGGTGTGGATGCAGGGATGCGCTGGGAAAGGTGCACAGGCAGGGATCGGGCTTGGGCGGGGGGGGGGAGATCCCACTGCAGGGGCTGTGGGGGGAGTTGGGGGGGGGGGGGAACGGACATGAAAGTGGGGAGAAATGGCCGAGTTGTGGTGTTTGTGCTGGAATGGGATTTATTTATTTCACGTGTGCGGTGGACGGCGAGCTGCTGGGTGGGGGTTGTGGGGTTGTTTGGTTTTTTTTTTTTTCCCTCCTCTCTGCGCTGCTCTGCTGCTTCCCTGGACCTGCATTCTCCGGCTGCAAAAACTGCAGGATGGGAAATTTTTATTTATTTAATTTTTTTTTTCCTACCCCCCCTCCTTCCTTAGCGATAGCAGTTTAATCAACCCTTGGGTGACCTCTACAGATAAACCCGCAGCTGCTGTGCTCCAGTACCTCACCTGGCACAGGCAGCTGGGTGGGTTTAAAACGGAGCGGGGGGCAATAATAAATGTTTTTTAAAAGAAAATTCATGAAATTAGGGAGCTTGGTGTGAGCTTTATGGGTACCTGCAAGCAGCAGGTGGCTTGAACTGGGGGGGGGGGGGGGGGGGTGTGTGATTCTGGCTGGGTGTAGCTGGACCGGTTGTAAGCGAGATGCGATGCCGAGGTCGGCCTCGGTGGCCGTGCCCGTCGCCGTTACCATCCATGGATGGTTGGACGTTCTCCCCCACGGAGCCTCTGCCCGGGCGGTAGCTGCGGCTGAATGTTAACATACCACATGATTCGTTAAAAACAGCGTGATTGCACCTTGGCTGCAAAAAAAAAAAAAAAAAAAAAAAAAAAGAAAAAAAATCTGTCGCCTTCGTTTGCGGCGCCGTTGTGAGCTGATTTCTGCGGTGCTAGGGGGAACCAACACCCTCGCGATTCTGTCATCTGCCTGCTGCAAACTGTCTCGCTGCTGACTTTTTTTGGGGGGTGGGGGGGGGGGGGGTGGGGAGACTGATGATACTTGGTGTTTGGTGCTCGTGGATGTGAAGATCTTGGCTTGGGCTTGCAAGATGTGATCTTACATCAGCTGATAAATGCCTCTGGTGGCTCTCTTATCGAGGATTGTGCCGTGCCATACACTTTCTCTATTTTTTTTTTTTTTTTTTTTTTAGAAGGGAGAAGCTATACGTTTCTCCCCCATTGCTTAGGAAGGGTGCAAGATGGGGGGGGGGGGAGACTTGAGGTCTAGCGGCGTTACCCTTCACAGACATCTCCCGTGGGGTTTTGTATGTATGCTCGGCTCCTCACGAGATACATTCCCCACCTAAAATTTGGATTAATCCAACCCTGCGCTGGGAGTTTGAGCCGCTGATGGCGACACATCAGTACCTGGGATGGTTTTTAAGTCTAAGTGACTCTTTTAAGGTTAATCCCAACGACGTGAGTTACGCTAATACCCTTGGGAGAGATAATTTCAGTGCTCTTCCTCGGGGAAGAAAGGCATGTGTTGAGGCCCTTCGTCTCCAGTGAAGTCTTTGCTCTGATGCTAAAGGAGCCGCTGATGGGGTATTTCCCACCGAAATCTATGGTCGCTGTGTTCTTCCTGCTGCAGATCAAGACAAACCAAGGTCTAGCCTGTCTGCGAGCCAGATGTCTTCGCGTAGCTCTCTTCCAAAGGAGCTGGAGATGGGTTCAAAGGAGCTTTTTCAAAGGAGGCTGCTAGCAAGACATCGCGATTCGTCAGTGGCTTAAAAAGAGGGGAGGGAGCAAACTCGCCGTCCTCCTGGTAAAATTAATATTGCTGATATAAAGGTGCCCGAGAAGTGCTCGCAGCTGAGTTTCTGTGACTTATTGTGAACTTCCTTTGAGGAGCCTGTGACTGTAATTCCTGGGTATACCCTACGTGGCTTAAATTAGGTCATTAACGATCCTAATAAGAGAAGCAGGAATGCCACGGTCTCCTGTAACCTGCAGCTCTGAGGGAGCGAGAGAGAGGAGATGCAGCCAGTTGGCCAAGAGCCCAGAGCTTCCTAGCTTGCAGCCGAATAAAAGGTGGGTGAAGAGATGCAGGAGGATTAAATTTGGTTAAATCGGGTGCTGGATGGGTCTTTGCTGGGAGGGTCCTGCTGTTGGGTGCCGTGGAACCTGCTGCTGGGACGTTGCACTGGGGTGGTGGGAGTGAGGAGACGTCAGAGAACTGTAGAATCAATTTAGGTGGGGGGGGGGGGGGGAGGGAAACTTCAGATCATCAAGTCCGAATGTAAAAGGAGAGGGAGACTCCTGAAATCTGGACTGTTGAAGGTTCTCCAAATCCTGACTGACGCTGCATTTCACAAGGGATTTTCCCCGATAGCCATGACGGTGGGTGTGTGGTTGGTGGGTCCGTGGGTTTTATTTTGGTTTTGGGAATTTAATTTTTTTTTTTTTGCTGCTGCTGTCCTGTTGGGACAAGAGCCACTTTCCAGCCTGGTTGCAACCACAAAATGGATTTTATGGTTAGTCCTAGACAGCTGCTGCAGCTGTTAAGTTCAGCGGTGATGCTGGGTGTACCCTTGGCCAGCTTTACGAAGATTAATGAAGATATGTGTACGCTAACGAAGCTGGCAACGTAAGAGCAGTGAGATGATACGCGTTGTGTGGATGGCTTTTTATTCTGATTTAAAAGAAAATCCCTTCTGCCTTGTTCTTCCTGCCCTGTACTGGGCATTTTGAACCTGTGGTTGTGCATTATAATTATATGAGTAGTAAGATGGCATCATCTTGAAGCAGGAATGTAGGGCCTAGACCTGATGGTTGAGAAGTTTCTCCAACCCATCAACTAGTTGTAGGCCTTCCAGATGTTTTAGACAATGTTGTTGAATCCCAGATCCTGTCCAAAATAATAATAATAATAATAATAAAAAAAGTGTTTTATGGGATGCCTGGCTTCTGAAAAATAGGAAAATAACACTTGCGCATGCGTGATCAGTTTGATGTGGGACCTTCTGGGTACGTGTTGTCAACCAGCCCCATGTGAGGGCAGAGCCGCTCGGGAGCGCGGTGCCGCTGATTGTAAATCTGGTGCGTGTTTGGTTTGCTTCCTTGTTTACAGAGCTGCTCCTTCACCTCTTTAATATTAAAAAAACCCGGTAAAATCTGGGACGATCCCAGCAGCCTGGCTGTACGTCGCTCTATCTTTAGAGCTGTGGTTTTCAACAGTTGCAGGCTGCCTTATTGGCTGTGGTTGTGGTATCTACAATTCATCTCTCAATTAGGACTCTGAGTTTCCAAAATCCTTAAGCCGGTCCTGGCAGGATCATGGAATCACGGAATGGTTTGGGTTGGAAGGGACCTTAAAGATCATCAACTTACAACTCCCTGCCCTGGGCAGGGACAAATCCCACTAGACCAGGTTGCTCAAAGCCCCGTCCAACCTGGCCTTGAACACCTCCAAGGAGGGATTAGGAATGTCCAGGCTGCGTATTGGACGCTTCCTGACAGACTAAACTTTGCTGTGAAACCTTTCTTCCTAGAGAAACGATGGGGTCTTGTTTGTTGAAATATTTCAGCTTAGACTGGAGAAAGCATCAGCGAATCTGTCACGTGGAGCAAGGTGACCATTCTTTGGTAGGAGGGTGGAGGAGGCCCATTGCATCATGTAGGTCCTCTCTAAGGATAAGCCTGATGTCCTCGGGTAGAGCTCCAGGCAAGGAGTTGCCTCAACTTTGTGCTTGTTTAAAGCTTTGCGAGGAGCTATCCCAGAGAATTAGGTGAATCCACAGTTCTGTACCTGGATTTGAAGGTCTTGGTCAATACTTTGGGCTTGATCAAGTCCTTGAGCTGCATTACACCACGTGGGGGGGTTGTCAACTGGGAAGTGTTTGTAGGGTTGAAGTCTTGAGCTGTAGAAACGTGCAGCGAGTTGGTGTAGACAACTTCCCCCCACAAAGTAATTGCTTTAGATAAGAGCAGCTTCCTAAATCGCCATTCCAGCAGCGTCCTGTTGCGTCTTCTCCTTCTTCAGGTCAACTCACCTGACCATTATCTCTCCTGGGTCAATCTACTGTGATTGCTCAATCTGCATTTAGGCTGGTGAAGCTTCCAGGGCAAGTTTTTCTGGGTAAGTTTCTAGGTAAACTATAATCTAGATAGCAGACGTGGTGTCTCATGAGTAGGTATCTTGGTTTAAGACCGGTTTGGGCAAGGCTGAAGTCCTCAAACCATTCTGGCAATCGTGTGAAGACCAAAGACTTGCGGAGTGGTGTTCCTTGTCTGAAAAGATGAAGGTTTTAGAAGCTCACCTCTAGTAACTCGCGAATATACACTATTTTCAAAAACAAACAAACAAAAATCCCTCCCCGACAACCTTTAAACAAAAACCCACAAACCGCAACGAAACCATTAAATACAACCCAGAAGTCTCTAGGGACTGGGCTGATTCCAGGAGGGAAAATTTCTGTATAATCCAGAAAAGCTGCAAGTTCCCTGCCGGTGCAGCAGAGCAGTGGAGGGCACTGGCTCCGGGGGACGGATCGTAAATCATCAGGTGTGGGATTTTTAGCCTGAATTTTACCCAGTGTCACTGTACGGCAGCGTTTTTATGGCATGCTTCTTTGGACATGTTTGCCCCAGATAATAAATATCAGGGAGAACTTGGGGGTTCTTTTTGCTGATTAAGATCACTAGAAATGTTACGATGACTTTTTCCCTCCAGTACCTTTAAAAAAAAAAAATAAATTCTCCTTCCTGGCTTCAGCAGCCATCCTCTCCCTCCTGCGTTTTTGCTTCAATGATTATTTCCTTACATGCTCTAGATAACGCATTGAACCTAGACCTTTCCTCTTCCTCCTCTCTCTTCTCAAAAAGAGACATTTCTGCTTGTAATACTTTTGTTTCACTTTGCGACTCATCCGGGCTGGCTATTTTTAATTCCAGTTTGCCAAGAAGCAAGCGAGGGATAAATGTACTCCAGGTGCTGAGGGCAAGAAATGGAAGCCTTGGAATTAGTCGTCACTCCTTAAATTGCTCGCGGGAACCCCCGAAGCCGGTTTTCTCCCTTTACCAGCTCCTGGCGAGCGGTGAAAGAACCACATTGTGCTGTGACAATGGGAGGTGCCTCCTTTCGCAAATTCTTCCTCCCTCGCTGTTTCTCTGCCCTTAGTAGATCTGGGGATTGTATTTATTTTTCCTCCTCTTTCTGCTGGGATTGTTCCTGCCCTTTTGAAGCATCCTCAACAAACAGCCCTGCAAAGAGGCCTGATGGATGCCCAATTTTTAGGGAGCTAAATACGTCGCTCTGATTTTTTTTTTGGGTACTGACCCAGCTGGTTGGCAGGCAACTGGATATCCTCATCTCTGCCCTCTCAAATGAAAAAAAAAAAAAATATTGTTTTTGAATTATTAAAGTATTTTTAAACAGTAAATGGGAAGGAGATTAGAAACGGGCGGAGAGGGCGCGTTAACTGTGACGTGTAGTAACCCGGTGGTGTAATTTAGAGAGCAGAAACCATGATTCCTGCAGTGAAAGATGTGGAAATTTTTGATTGTTGATTAACATCTCATAAAACTTGTGGCAAATGAGGCCCGAAATAGACTGTCAGGGGGAGAAGGCTTTGCTTATTGTATTTTACAGGCAGCGCCATCCTGGAAGGTTTTGTTCCTGGATTGAACGTGGATCGGGAGTTACGCTTCTGGTGTGGAGCAGAGCTTTTCTGACTTGGGGTTAATGTTGTAGTTTTGCTCGTTAGCGCTGACTTTTTAAAACACAGTTTGACTGCGAGGAAAGCCCTTGCTGGAAGGGAGGGAGGGGTGTAAGGAGCAGGGGATTAGGGATATTTGGGCTTGAATGTGGCATAAAGGAAGGATGCCTGGGGGCTGTCACGGCCAACGGTGACTTAGTCCTGGACCAGTTGATACCTGACCTAAAGGTGGTTTGGAGGCTTCTCTTTTCTTCTAGTGCAGTGCAGAGGGACAGGGGGTTATAAATCAGAGTAAAAACCTCGGCAAACATTCAATCAAAATGCAGCGTTGCATACCAAAAGTTTATATTTCTGACCTCGCCGTAGGATGGGCGTATTCTGCATCTGTGTGTATAGAATCACAGAATGGTTTGGGTGGGAAGGGACCTTAAAGATCATCCAGTTCCAACCCCCTGCCCTGGGCAGGGACATCTTCAACTAGATCAGATCCCTCAGAGCCTCGTCCAACCTGGCCTGGAATGTTTGCGGGGATGGGGCATCTCCCACCTCTCTGGGCAACCTGGCCCAGCATCTCACCACCCTTCACGTAAAATATTTCTTCCTAATACCCGGTCTAAATCTCCCCTCTTTCAGTTTAAAGCCATTACCCCTTGTCCTATTGCTACAAGCCCTGCTAAAAAGTCTGTCTCCATTTTTCTTAGAAGCCCCTTTTAAGTACTGAAAGTTCCCCCGGAGCCTTCTCTTCACCAGGCTGAATCATAGAATGGTTTGGGTGGGAAGGGACCTTTAAAGGTCATCAAGTCCAATCCCCTGCCCTGGGCAGGGACATCTCCCACCAGCTCAGGTTGCTCCGAGCCCCGTCCAACCTGGCCTTGAACCCCTCCAGGGATGGGGCAGCCACAGCTTCTCGGGGCAACCTGGGCCAGGGGCTCACCACCCTCACAGTCAAGAATTTCTTCATGAGGTCTCATCTAAATCTCCCCTCTTTTGGTTTAAAACCCTTCCCCCTTGTCCCATGGCTCCCCTCCCTGCTCCAGAGTCCCTCCCCAGCTTTCCTGGAGCCCCTTGAGGGACTGGCAGGGGCTGGAAGGTCTCCCCGGAGCCTTCTCTTCTCCGGGCTGAACAACCCCACTGCTGTTCCCATTCTACAAATGGGAAGAGAAGAGACCTCAATGTGTCAAAAGTTGCACAGTAAAATAATACTGGAGTCTTGGATCTCAGCTCTCTGGGCCATCAGTGGTTTTGACCATGCAGTCCCCTTCCTCTTTACCACCGAGGAGTATAAAAAAAAAATAATTTCTGAATTGAAGCTGGTGCCTTCCTTGTGGTGTAGCCCCTACAGAAAACGCACGTGCCTGGTCCATTTGTGCTCTTGTCAGATGCGCGTGGTTTCTGGGCTGCCTCTTCCCGAGGTGATGACATTTCTCTGTCTGCCTCGTTGCATTCTTATTGATCTTCCCTCTCCGCTCTGCTTGAATGTAAATGACTTCCACGGGCAACGTGTTTGGAAACCCAAGCTTTTTACCATCCAGAACCGTTACTTACTCGGCGAGTTGAAGCTCTAGTATTATGATTTTTATTGATCTCTCCGTAGCGCTTCTTGCAAGCCTGAGAGCACTTTGCACACAGTTGGGAGAGTTCATTGCGTTAGATGGAAAAGTGCAATAGTTTATTGACTGCAACATGGAAGCTTTGGAAGAGGACAGACAATAGGGTGTGTTTAAATAACAGTAGAATTAAGGTTATAAGAGTCAGCCCATGGTCTGTGCAGGATATTTAGACAAATAGGCCCTCTTTGAAGTTGGAATCATAGAATGGTTTGGGTGGGAAGGGACCTTTAAAGGTCATCAAGTCCAACCCCCTGCCCTGGGCAGGGACACCTCCCACCAGCCCAGGTTGCTCCAAGCCCCGTCCAACCTGGCCTTGAACCCCTCCAGGGATGGGGCAGCCACAGCTTCTCTGGGCAACCTGGGCCAGGGGCTCACCACCCTCACAGCAAAGAATTTCTTCCCCAGATCTCATCTAAGTCTCCCCTCTTTCAGTGTAAAACCCTCCCCCCTCGTGCCATGGCTCCCCTCCCTGCTCCAGAGTCCCTCCCCAGCTTTCCTGGAGCCCCTTGAGGGACTGGCAGGGGCTGGAAGGTCTCCCCAGAGATTTCTCCAGGCTGAATCTTCAACTAGATGAGGTTCCTCTGAACCCCATTCAAACTGTTCTGGGATGTTTCTGGGGATGGAGTATCCACCACCTCTCTCGGCAGCCTGGGCCAGGGTCTCACCACACTCCTCTGTAAAAAATGTCATAGAATCATAGAATTGCCTAGAGTTGGAAGAGACCTTTCAGATCATCGAGTCCAACTGTCAACCATGTTGTCTTTACCCTTTAAAAGACTCCAAATGAAACAGCCACCCGCTCTCGCTGGCAGCCTGCTGAGATGCGGAGTTTGCACATGGACTCAAAAGGGGAAAATGCTGCTTCTTGAAGAGCCTGTCTTGCTTCCTTTCGCTGTGCTGGGAGGGGTTTGGGGTTTTTTTGGTGTCCATCTGTTGAATTACTCGGGTTGAGGAACGCATCTCAAGCTGGCTGTGCAGTGTGCTGAGCGCACGCGCAAGGCTTTGGAGGACAGACAGATGTATCATGGGTTTTATTAGTAATTAAGCTGTCTCTTAAGTACTTTCTGAACCCTGCTGCCGACCTGAAGTTGGCTTTCTGGATGCTGTTTTTTCTGCTTCATAAGCTTCTTTGCTCCCTTTAATCTAACGTGTGCATCTGTGAGTCCACCTTCCCTCAAAGGAGAAATCCTGTAGAGCCTTCTCCGTGTGCCCGGTGCGCTGTGGTGGCTGAGGCTTTAAAAAAAAAAAAAATAAAAAATAAAAAAATAAAAATAACAAAGCCACAGAACGCCTCTGACTCTGGCAACATTTAATGTGGTCAGGAACATTTGGAAAGAATCAGAAAGAAAAAAAAAAAAAAAATATAAAAAACCACCCAGCTCCCTGTTTGGAGCAGAGGAGTTGAGGGATTTGTGTGCACGCGTCTCCCACCAGATCAGCGGGCTCTTGCCAAAGCGTGCGGTTTTCATCCGCTTCCCAGAAAAGTGGTAGGATTTGGGTGAAATGAGCATGGGGGAGGCTGTTGGCTGAGGCTACCGGACTGCGATTCCCTGCTTTGCATCCGCTTGACGAAGCGTGACCTCTGCTGCTTGGGATTTGGTAGGGTTTTTTTGGAGTTGAGATCATCTTTTGGCCCTCGCTGGCGTTAAATCCGGTGGCTGGGGGGAGAGGGGAGCAGGTTGGATCCCCACGGTCCCTGGCAGCCTGAACTGCTTTGGGTATCGAAGGAAAGGAGAGTGTTGGGAGAACAAGAGGTTGCTCAAGTCGCAGTAGAAACCTTCTGGTGGCTGTCTCAAGGACATCCGCAGCACTGGCACCTAAAGGGACCGTTCCCAGGGTGAGCTTTCTTTTTAATGCGGTTTTCCTTTCCCAGGTAGGACAGAGGCTGAGGTCTGAGTGGGCTGAGACCTGTCCCCTTTCATAGAATCACAGAATGGTTAGAGTTGGAAGGGACCTTCAAGATCACCCAGTTCCAACCCCCTGCCATGGGCAGGGACATCTCCCACTAGACCAGGTTGCTCAAAGCCCCATGCCCGCTGATTTTCTTGCCTTTCTCCTTCATGGCAGTATATCTCCATGTTTATTTGAAAGGCAATGTTTCCTCTACCTCTCTGGTTCCGAAGAAACCTTCCCTTCAACTTTTTGACCTCTACCCAAGGCCTGCTTTGGGAAATAAAAGCCGGCATATCTCAGTATGCCAGTCTACCTGTAGGATTAATAACATATTAATAATCTAAAATTATATTAATAATCTAAGAATAATTTTTTTGATTATTTATATCATTTGTAGAGCTTTTTTTTTTCTTCTACCTGGCTTTGGGGAGAGCAGGAAGGTGCTTCTTTGCCTCCCTGCACTAGACAGGACTTGCCGTTTGGAAGGATCTCCATCCAGAGTTATGCATTGGGACTTACCACTTAGAATCATGGAATGGGTTGGGTGGGAAGGGACCTTTAAAGACCATTGAGTCCAACCCCCTGCCCTGGGCATGGACATCTTCAACTAGACCAGGTTGCTCCGAGCTCTGTCCAACCTGGCCTGGGATGTTTCCAGGGATGGGGCAGCCACCACCTCTCTGAGCAACCTGGGCCAGGGGCTCACCACCCTCAGGGTAAAACATTTCTTCCTTAGATCTCATTCTGTGTCTCCACTCTTTCAGTTTAAAACCATAACCCTTTGTCCTATCGCTACAGGCACTACTAAAATCTTTCCCCATCTTTCTCAGAAGCTTCTTTTAAGTGATGAAAGGCCACAACTTCAAAAGATCTCCATCCAGAGCTCTGCAATGGGACTGACTGAGCAGCGGCCACCAAAGTTCTGCTTCTGGAGAACGTTGTGGGTGGACATTTGCTCTCCTTGTTCTCCCAGCTGCCTTGAAGATGCTCCAGCTCTGGTCGTGCAGTGCTGGTGGTGAGGTGCTGGACCTCCATGGGTCTTCCTGACATGTTCTGTGCCCTGCGTGGGTGAGGACCTCTCCTTGCTGGTTCCCAGCAGGCTCAGCTCGGGGTGAAGGTCTCACATTGCTCTACTTGCAGCCTCCTGCGCCGATGATGCCAGGAGCAGCGTCGCTCGCATCATGATGAGTGTGTCCCTAATTGAGCGTGGCTTGATGAAATCGAGCAGCGGGGTGGCAAAAGCGGACGGGAAGCTCTTTATTGTTTTTAATTTCAGATTAAAAGGACTTTTATTACACCCCCCCTCCGCCCCACCCAAGGCTGCGGAGAGCGTTCGCTTCCCCGCTTCCACCTTCTGTGCCATTTTCGAGGGATGCTGTCGAATCTGTCAGAGCTCCCGACAGCGCTGCTGTAAGGGGAAAATTGCAAATGAATCCATCAACGCTGCTTTCATTCAGAAGCCTTTTCTTTTCCCCTTCCAGTTCTGCATTTCTCACATCTCCTTAATGTCACCTTGAGGAATCCGTATTGTAGTCTGGCTGTTCAGCGCAGTGGATCGTCTGTGGGGAAGTAGGTGGAGCGTCTGCTCAAAAAATATCCCGCCCTGAAAAATACAGTGCTTTAGAGAACACCTTTAGCACATTTTCTGGTTTAGACTTTTTTTTCTTTCCCCCCCCCCCAGTAGGAAATTCTCTGGGTTTTTGTTCAAGATAAGTAATGTGCCTAGAACTTCAAACCACGACAAATGCCTCTGCAGTAATTATTTTTCTGTCAAGCTTGAGCTCGCCTGAGCAACGCGCCTTTCTCTTGCAGCTGGAAGGGAGAAGGCGCGTGGAGAGGGCTCTTCATTGAGAAGAGATGCGGGAATGGGCCCTGTGAGAAGAGGAGATTTATTCTGAATGTATCGATCAGGGTTTTAAAGCCGCCTGGCTTGAGAAGATGCAGTGCCTGCCTTCCTCAAAATCTGTTCTAGAAATTCGACAACTTAATTGTTGCAGCTGTTTCTTAGCATCAAAGAATGGTTTGGGTGGGAAGGGACCTTCAAGATCATCCTGTTCCAACCCCCTGCCCTGGGCAGAGACACCTCCCACCAGCCCAGGTTGCTCCCAGCCCCGTCCAACCTGGCCTTGAACCCCTCCAGGGATGGGGCAGCCACAGCTTCTCGGGGCAACCTGGGCCAGGGGCTCACCACCTTCAGAATGGAGAATTTCTTCCTTATTTTTCATCTCAATCTCCCCTCTTTCAGTGTAAAACCCTTCCCCCTCGTCCCATGGCTCCCCTCCCTGCTCCAGAGTCCCTCCCCAGCTTTCCTGGAGCCCCTTGAGGGACTGGCAGGGGCTGGAAGGTCTCCCCGGAGCCTTCTCTTCTCCAGGCTGAACCCCCCCAGCTCTCTCAGCCTGTCCCCACAGCAGAGGGGCTCCAGCCCTCCCAGCAGCTCCGGGGCCTCCTCCGGCCCCGCTCCGACAGCTCCGTGTCCTCCTGCTGTCCCCAGAGCTGGAGGCAGCGCTGCAGGGGGGTGTCACAGAGCGGGGCAGAGGGGCAGAACCCCCCCCTCGCCCCCCTGCCCACGCTGCTGGGGATGCAGCCCAGGCTGCGGGGGATTTCTGTGCTGCCAGCGCACGGTGCCGGCTCATGGGCAGCGTTTCCCACCCCCCAGCACCCCCAAGCCCTTCTCTCAGGGCTGCTCTCCATCCCCAGCCTGGGCTGGCACCAGCGGTTGCCCCCACCCAAATGCAGGACCCTGCACTTGACCTGGTTTAATCTCATGAGGTTCACATGGGGCCACTTCTCCAGCCTGTCCAGGTCCCTCCTGATGGCATCCTGTCCCTCAGGCATGTCAGCTGCACCGCTCAGCTCGGTGTCATCAAGAATAAGGAATAATTAAGAATAAATGATTTCTTGGTAGATCCCTGCACCTCTGCACCACCTCTGCTTCTAGCGCTGATGTTTTCCACCGTTCCTTTTCGCAACCGTGGGATGGGCTTCCAAGCTGAGGCAAGACTCCTGACAAAAGCAGGTCTTCTATGAATTGTCTTAACAGGGTCAAAAAGTAGGGTCTTGTTCTGGAGGATGAAGGTCAGGTCTGGGAACAGGGTTGACTGTTCACTACTAAAAGCAGAGCACAGGGCGAGGTTGAGGAGGGCTTGTGGGGAGAAGACTGTAGGAGGAACATGGGATAATACAGTAAGGGGAAACCAGGGCTTGTTTTGTCATCTCCAAAATCCCCCAGGTTGTCTTCTGAAAAGATGACACTCCAAACAGGAGACTAATACAAACCCGTGGTAGAAACCAAGCTTGGCATGCAGGAGGAACAGGTTTGGCAGGAGAACCCTCTGTTGTCTGATGCTCCTCGACGTAGGAAGCATCAGATCCAGACCTGTAAGCCACAGATGATATTTGTCTGGTACTGATAGGCATAATTGTGAACGTTCCTGTCTATTATTTGGGAATCTGTTAAAAGTTGCTCCAAGAATGGATCAAAGATTGTTCAAGGTAGTGCTCCAAAACACGAAGGAACGTTTGGCTGGAGTTTATGGGCAGTGGCTACCCATTTCGGATGCTGTGTTCTCCTAAACAGTCTTGCTTGATCTTACCTGGATCTGGCTGAGCTTTCCATCAGCTCTTCCCTGGGCAGCACTGGCTGGCGTTATTGGACTGTTCCTTGAGGGCGTTACTTCAGTGAATCAACATGTCTTGTAAGCAAATGGAGGGGTCTGTAGGCATTCGGATCTTGAGGTGCCTCTCCTTTTTAGCAATAAGGAAAATATTAAAAAAATCTGTATATGTACTTTTGGATATTCCTGGCATATGTCTCTCCATCTGCACTTAGAGGACACGGATCATGCGGCTCAAAACACACTTGCGGATAACACTGTATAAATTTTCCCCCTGTGCAGTGCAAATATCTTTCATTAAGTCTTTTAAATGGCAGGAAAGCATCTTTTTTGGGGTGTGATTTTTGCAGGAAAACCTACATCTAAAGCAAGTCTACTCAGGTACTACAGGTAAGTCTTGTGTCTCAGAGTATAGCCGCGCGCTTCGAAGCACCCCACCAGTAGCAAGCCTTCAGAAGGGAAGCGTGCTTGCCTTGCGTTAGCGTGGAGAACTGCAAAGATCATACAGAGCTGCCTGTAAAGTGAAAACCGAAACAAAAATACTTCATTTTGGCACCCTGGGGTTAGAGGCTGCAAGCTACCTTCAAAGCTAAATAGACCGAGCTTAAGAGTGGTCCCTCTCTGTTGTGGTCCCCACTACTAAGACTTGAGTTCTGATTCCCTTCGTTGATCCCTTTCACAGAAATGGAAAAAATGTGAAAGAACTAAATAGGGGAAAGTGAGGCTAGAGCGGTGTATTTAATATGCTAGCGGCATGAACGCATGTCCTGGAGCTGGTTTCGTTCTGGAGAACTTGTGAGCTTGGAAAAGGGACCTACAGAGGCTACTGGGGAAGGCTGCAAATCTGCACATCAAAGTAATTAAAGGTTATCAATGACTCATGTATCTCCATCCACCCACATGACTGGGATATGAGTGCTTGCTTTCCCTTTTTGGCATGCATTTCAGACTGTCCTAGAATCATGGAATGGTTTGGGATGGAAGGGACCTTTAAAGGCCATTGCATCCAACCCCCCTGCCCTGGGCAGGGACACCTCTCACCAGCCCAGGTTGCTCCGAGCCCCGTCCAACCTGGCCTTGAACCCCTCCAGGGATGGGGCAGCCACAGCTTCTCGGGGCAACCTGGGCCAGGGGCTCACCACCTTCATAAGGGAGAATTTCTTCCTTATTTTTAATCTCAGTCTCCCCTCTTTCAGCGTAAAACCCTTCCCCCTCGTCCCATGGCTCCCCTCCCTGCTCCAGAGTCCCTCCCCAGCTTTCCTGGAGCCCCTTGAGGGACTGGCAGGGGCTGGAAGGTCTCCCCGGAGCCTTCTCTTCTCCAGGCTGAACCCCCCCAGCTCTCTCAGCCTGTCCTCCCAGCAGAGGGGCTCCAGCCCTCCCAGCAGCTCCGGGGCCTCCTCTGGCCCCGCTCCAACAGCTCCACGTCTCTCCTGTGCTGAGGCCCCAGAGCTGGAGGTGGTACTGCAGGGGGGTCTCCCCAGAGCAACCATATCCCATGTGGTAGAAATCATTTGACCCTCGGGATTATCTCCTGAGGGTTATCCAGGTTGCCCCGAGAAGCTGTGGCTGTCCCATCCCTGGAGGGGTTCAAGGCCAGGTTGGACGGGGCTTTGAGCAACCTGGGCTGGTGGGAGGTGTCCCTGCCCAGGGCAGGGGGGTTGGAACTAGATGATCTTGAAGGTCCCTTCCAACCCAAACCATTCTGTGATTCCATGATCTCGGAAATTTCAGCTCCCATCCCAAGGTGGGCCTTTGGCTTTATTCTCTGCGTGGCAGGAGAGCAGCTGTCACATCACTGCTTTCATCGTGTCTCCAGTCGTTCAACTCGATTTTGCGTGGCCACTGGGATCTTGCCTAGCAGCAGAATCTTTTTTTAACAAAATGGTGTCTTAGCTCTCGAATACTTGGTTTTTTACTTGATTCTTCAGTATATTGACAAAGTCAGCGCTCAAAGTGCCGACCTACAGTTCTGAATACAGGCGCAGGATTTATCCCGAAGTGATGAGCGACACCTGTGTGTTCATTTTGAGGACGTGGCACTGAAATTAAGAATATTTGGGGTAAATTCTAGTTCAGTCTCACTGGCGCTGATTGTTGTACAAATAGAGATCAAATGATTTTCAGCCAGAGATGTGAAAGACTGGAAGTTTTCTGGTAATCTGTTGATTGAAATTACTAAAAGAGGTAAAGATACCACGCTAAGATACCAGAAGTGAAATTGATTGTCTCCCAGGTATGTGAGTTTGCTCCTCCGGTGCATTTGTGTGGTTGTGGCCCACAACTTGCTCCGATTGCAATATATCGCGGCTAAATCCTACAAAACCAAACTGCCTCGGGTGGGATTTGTTGTAGAATTGCATCATGGAGGCCTTAAAACCTGGAAGTTTGGTACCCTGAAGGCCAGCCGCCTGCCCTAGATGGAGCGCAGTCCCTGCCCACCTGAAATGGGGAGTAAAGTGGGGTTTTTGGGTACTATCAGCTGGCATGACTTTAGCTGCTGATTCCCACATGTCTCCATGGGATGAGGGACCAGGAACGTCGTACGGTGTCAGCGCTGAGCTGCGTTGGAGATGGACTTCAGCTGGGAATCTGGACTGGTGTGGAACCGCTTTACCTGTTTGAGGGAGGTGTCTGAGATGCCCAGAGAAGCTGGGGCTGCTCCATCCCTGGAGGTCTTTGTGGCCAGGTTGGACGGGGCTTTGAGCAGCCTGGTCTAGTGGGAGATGTCCCTGCCCAGGGCGGGGGGTCAGACTTGATGGTCCCTTCCAACCCAGACCAGTCTGTGATTCTATCTAATGCCCTAAGCTGGGGTTCAAGCGTGAATTCAGGGGGGAAAGGAGCTGAAATAGGATCGTTTATTCCAAGCTGAGGCAAAGATCTACTAGCCCTGTCTCCTCACAGGAGACCTTGTCTTCATCTTCTGTGGCCCTGGTAGATCAGTACGTAGCTCTGGGTCCTTGATTTTATGTAACAGCAAAAGGTTTTGTGAGTGATGACAGAGCTTTTAAGGCAACTGGACTCCGGCAGGATGGTGTACAGAAAAAGGTAGTATTTTTGGTGATCCTAGTGTCCTCTCAACGAAGCTCTAGTACGTATCTTGACTGTGTTGGGAGCGTATGAACTTAACTATCTTTAAGGTGAATATCTCCTAATGGTTTAAATATCTGGATCTTAAATACTGCTAAGCATCCTTTATTTTCCCATTCCCTAAGTGGTATCTTAATCCCAGCGTTTGCTGAAATATAATTGCCGTGCTCTTCTGCGAGTTAGACGCCTGGAAGATCTTTATCCTGGAGCTATGCAAAGGCCGGTTACCTCCTGGTTTTTAAAGGCAGTCTTTGTGGGAGGCAAAGGCACAGCTCCCTCCAGGAGGTGGAAGGCGACCTTCCCTTCCTCGTTCGTCTAGTGTGGGCACAAAATAGCAGCTGTAATGAAATTATGGCCAAGTTAACGTGGTCCGTAGCGTTCAAAAGTACATCCAGAGAGTGTTTCGTACTATTAAATGTCCCAAGCGTGTTATAAAATGAACGCTCTTGCCAGGAAGGTGAGGAGTTGGCTGCTGGAAGACAAGATCCAATTAACTGCAGTGATCAATGGCAATCAATTAAAAACTGCACTCCCTGGACTATGGAACTCTAGAAACTCTATGAAACTCTACGAACATCTGTCTGTAGCACCCTTTAAGGCAAGATGTGGTGGTCTGAGCTAGTTTGATGTTACCTCTTAACTTAACTGGCTTTTCCTTGGTAAGAACTTAAGGCTACGTGAAATTTTAAACCTGTTTTGACTTGAGCAGCATCCTTGCTGAGTCACCTACCCACTTCAGCGTCCTGTAATCGTATTTTCTTTCTAATACATCCCTAAGAGGTGTTTAGACAGGGAATAGAAAGGCACAAATGTCCAAGAGGGCTACAAAAAGCTGTCAGAGAACAGGGGTCAGCAGGTAGAAGCCAAGAAAGGACTGAGCAATAAATGACTTAAGGCCTCCATGGGTAATAAGTAGTAGGGACAAGGTGGTGGGTCAGGAAGACAGGATTGATTGGCAAAGTAGAAATGTGGGGGGAAAACCAGCCTGAGCGTGGTGTTAATCCAGAGGGACGCGAACAAGGAAGAAGAAAAATAGATGTGAAGGAGGGAGAGGATGCTCCGGGCTACGCGTCAAAGTTGCGTGCGGTGAGAGGGACATAGAGGGGTTTTGATGGTGATAAGGGATGAAGTGGAGCGTGGGTTGAGGAAACACGGTGAAATTTGAAGTGGTTGCGGCGAGGACATGGACAAAACTTCATTTCCAGAGTGGCTGCTGGGTTCCTAAACGATACTTGTATTTAACTCATTGCCTTTACCTCTTTAATGCAACTCCGAGAGACGTCATTTGGGTACAACGGTGAAAGCAGGGAACGTCAAAATATTTCAGCAAAACTTAATTCAGGGATAATATCGGGAGACTTAATGTCTCTTCTGGGTTTTTTTGGTTGGTTTTTTTTTTTTTAAGCCATTCTTGTCCTGGAAAGTCATGCAATTAGGAATGCCTTCAAGGTATTTAGTTAGGCAGTGCCAAAATATATGAGCTTAAGAATTGCTGCCCTGGAGATTGGCCTGAAGTGGTAGGATTTAAAGTGGACCGGCCAAACGTTGTAAGGAAGAGGCTTGCATGGTCTTTTTGGAGCAGGGGCAAATATTTGCTGTAGGAAATGAATGTATAATACCCCTTTTTTGCATCAGTAAGATGTATAGCAGAAACTGCTGGAGCAAGACCAGAATATACCTCAGTACAAACATCCACCACTATACCAGTACGGCAGATACCACTGTCAAAACTAGAAGGGTAAACAGGGGTGGTGTAGGGGGAAAAATTATTGAAAAATAATATTGTTTGCCCCAGAGATCTGCAGTCAGGCTCCAGCTGAAGCCTGGCGTGGGTCACTGGATGACTGGGGTTAACCGTGACTTGGAATAAATTGGCCTTGTACAAAATGCCATTTAAACTGTTTAGCGAATGCTCTTTGCATCTGCTCACGAGGTCAGTCTTATGAAAGATAACGTCCTCTTTGATTGGAAATAATGCGAAGGATGATTGCTTTATAAGCAAAAATGGAGGCGGTGGGAGACTTCAGGTGAATATTCGAAGGTTTTCATATGTCACATATGAAGACGAGCTGCCTGAGCAGGGTTAATAAATCAATATTGCCGCTAGCTTGCTTTTGTGTAGTTGCAATTTTATACTCAAGGGAGTGGAAGTAACATAGCTAACTCTGCTCCGTTTCTCGGGATGAAATGTCCAAGGAAACTCCTTGGAGCTCATCTCCGCTTTGCCGAGTATTTTGCTGGAAGTAGCTCTGCTCTCGGCACTTCCCTTGCTCTTTCGTCTGAGCTGCTGGTAACGGTACAGTTGGCGTTAGTGTTGGAGAATCTTGTAGCTCTTGTCTGCTTCATAGAACCAAAAACTCAAAGGGAAAACTTAGAATCATAGAACGGTTTGGGTTGGAAGGGGCCTTAAAGATCACTCAGTTCCAACTCGCCTGCCATGGGCAGGGACATCTCCCACTAGACCAGGTTGCTCAAAGCCCCGTCCAACCTGGCCTTGAAGTTGGGAAGAGGTATTGTCATTCATCCTCTGCTGGGAGGACAGGCTGAGAGAGTTGGAGGGGTTCAGCCTGGAGAAGAGAAGGCTCCGGGGAGACCTTCCAGCCCCTTCCAATCCCTAAGGGGGCTCCGGGGAGACCTTCCAGCCCCTTCCAGTCCCTCAAGGGGCTCCAGGAAGGCTGGGGAAGGGACTCTGGAGCAGGGAGGGGAGCCATAGGACAAGGGGGAACTGGATTAAACTGGAAAAGGGGAGATTTAGATGAGATCTAAGGATGAAATTCTTTGGTGTGAGGGTGGTGAGCCCCTGGCCCAGGTTGCCCCGAGAAGCTGTGGCTGCCCCATCCCTGGAGGGGTTCAAGGCCAGCTTGGATGGGGCTTCGAGCAGCCTGTTCTGGTGGGAGATGTCCCTGCCCAGGGCAGGGGGTTGGAACTAGATGGTCTTTAAGTTCCCTTCCAACCCCAACAATTCTGTGATTCTGTGATGCTGAACAGTTGAGAGAGAAGGGAGCTGTGCTCAAACGGGCAGGATGCCAACGAGAGAGGCTGTTCATACTGAAGTACAGAAAGATGGTTTCAGGATGCCCCAGAACGCAGGCAGATGTTCCTGATCCTTCTTCATGAATGGCAGTCTGTATTGTAGACAAACGCTTTGCCTAGGAATGTTTTATCTGCAGTCAGAGCTGGAAGTGGGGTTTTTTTAGAAAGCAATGAAATGATGGTATCTGACCACCACAAAAAACCGCCAGTGCTGGTATTCAGCAATAAAAATTGGACGCTGGCTCCGGTTGGGGGGTGTTATTTTAAAGACGGTGTTAAGCAACATCTGTGTATTGAATGCTGGGAAGTGATGCACGGCACTGTCCAATTTGTCGCTTTTTTTTTTTTTTCAGCATTGACTAAAGGGCTTGCAAGGATGAACAAGGAGGGGAAAAGTAAAGGGCTGTAATGTGAAGGGAATTATTTGAAGGTTAAGTATCTCTGTTGCTTTAGAAAAGCCATCAGACTGAGCCTCCAGTGATTGTACCATTGTGGAGGCAAAATGAATAAAACTTAAGTAGACAGACAAAGTAGACTTCATTACGAGTTGGGCTCTGCGCTTGCTGCCGTCGTTGTAGATCCTGGTCGATATCAGCGGGGGAGGAAGATCAAAACAAAGCTCTTCTGATGTTGCTCGTAGCTGAACCCATACGCTATTTTTTTCCCCTTGAAAGTCTGTTCTCCTGAAGACTAAATGCTGCCTCCCATAGCAGAGCTGTTGAGATACTTGGAGTATTTTGGGCTAGGAAAGTTAATGAAGGCGTAATGCAGCAATCCATTTGCTACAGAAGATGAAAAGAACTTCAGTTAAAATCCAAGTGTGGCTGGACGCGGAAATAGAAATGACAAAGTCTGAGGGATCTCATCTCCTAGTCATCTTCTTCCAAGCACTTCTTTTCTTCTAGGGGCTGGGAGGTGAGATGGCAGCGCAGCTGGAAGCGCATCCCTTAAATGAGAAAAGGGGTGGGAAGGGTTCTGAGGAGCCTCTGTATATTAAATAAAAAATAAAAAATCCAGTGCATTGGTGCTTTGAAATCCCTTCTCATACTTTTCATAGCCTAAAGCTCAGAAACCCCGTAGATTTCCAGGGAGAGGAAAGACGTGCTTGTGGGTGTCCATCTTGCTGAGGTGACCGGTTACGTGAGATGTGGGATGGAGGAAGAGGAGACACTTGCGTCAGGACATACGGCTCGAATCGCTTTGGTGGTGGAGTCTGACCTGCACCCTCTGGCTCGGTCTTTCATGGTTCCTGAGGAGATGAGCCCAACTTTGCCTTCCTAAGCCATTCTACTTGATGGAGTCAAGAAACTCTTCCCTAAGCTCAGATCCGCTCTTAAATTGGAGGAAGCTCCAGTTTAGCTCTACTATTATTTTAGCTTCTAACCCTTTAATCCACTGTATTGAAGATTATTTTTAAAAGATGCCTTTTCTTCACACTCCTGGAGATAAATGGAGTACAGATGTTGTTAACTGCAAACTCTTCCAACTTGGTCTCCCAATTTTATGTGATGCACTTCCTGCAACCACTGGTTTAGGTTCGCTTGTTGTTCACAAATTTTCTTTTCTTTCCTAACAAGAAGAAAAAGCCTTAAACTGCTCTGTAGGGTGAAAATGTTTGAAGCAGATTTTTACATCCGACTCGGGAACTCTTATGTCAGCCGGAGAACGAGGAAGAAGAGTAATTGAAAATATTCAATACTTCATGAGCCACAGTCCAAGAAAATTTCTAATGCAGCTGTAATATGATTTGGTTTTCAGAGCTCTCTGTATTGATTTGACATTTTGAAATTGTCGTGCTCCGTGTCCGTTGTACAAGGAGGGAGGAAGAAGAAAATGCTTTATAAATAAATTTCTGAGGACATGCAGAGTGCACTTGGAGTAATGGCTGGACCATAGTAGAGTCACTTACTGGCTCTCACATTGTGCTTTGGCTGTTAATGGCGTGTAAATTTTATTTCTATTTAAAGCCACCGTGGGACTTAATTTTTCATGTTTCCAGTGCAAAGAGAAAAATGGGCAGGATATCTTTGAGGCCGCTGCTATGGATGCATCTCAGTGGGCGTCTGCCTGTCTCCCCACCTCAAATTCTAGCCTTGCCCGATTTTCGGGGAGCAGACAGGTTTTATACTAATTACGTTATATACGTTCAATATTAAACATATGTCTCACACTCGCCTCTGGTTATGGCACTCGGTACTGGTGCCATTTATCAACCTAAATAGGAATAAATTATAAATGTGGCAGAAAAAAAAGAAACCTTGATGTTTAAGAAATTTTCTTCCTCTTCTCTACTCATCATCTTGCCTCATTTTTAGCTACAATTTAGGCTGCGTGACCATGGCTTTTAAGACCACAGGTCATTGACTTTCAGATTGGCAGGCAAGCTCCCTTCCAGCTCTGATGTTGCTCTGAGCAATTAATGTCCGGAAAGGCTGAATTGAGCAGAGTGGACATGTTGGGTGAAGCGATCACTGGTACCGAGTGCGGTGAAGGTATTGCTTAGAGCTGTGTAGAAAGTGCCCTCGACCCATCTTCCGCGTGTCTGGCAGTTCTTATTACTCCTTGAAAATTTGTTGCCCAGCCAGCTGGAATAGTCTTTTCTCAGGACTGGAGATCTCGTGTTCAGTTGTGGTACAACTGCCGGGGTCTTCTCTGTGCTTGGAGTACTGCATCATCCAGCGATCGTCACCTCAACGTCTGAGCAAGGACTTGCTCGGTTCTTGAGGAGTTTCTACTCTTTCCAGCACAAGCTGGATGGTGTCTCGGTTGTGATGGTGTTGAGGGTTGGGACTAGTTTACCTTTCCCTCAAAACACCGGACCATGTTTTGGACTAGATGATCTCCTAAGGTGCCTTCCAACCCCTACCATTCTGACAGAGTCCGTGGGGTAGAAGGAAGAGCCAAAATGTTCAATGTGCTTGTAGAAGGCCAACACAGCAGTCTGGTGGTTGATGGTATCTTGGTTGTGATGGTGTTGAGGCTTGGGGCTAGTTTACCTCAAAACACTGGACTAGATGATCTCCTAAGGTGCCTTCCAACCCCTGCCATTCTGACAGAGTCCGTGGGGTAGAAGGAAGAGCCAAAATGTTCAGTGTGCTTTTAGAAGACCAACAGAGCAGTCTGGTGGTGCTGCTGTCTAGCAAAGGTGCAGGACCTGGGAGGTCCAACTTCAGCTGATGCCACTTGGTAGCTCATTACTGCCTGGCAATGATGCCTTCATTGCCTTCCCTTCTGGAATTGCAGATAAAATGCCATTTTCCCCCCTTTTCAGGGCACGTGTGTGGTGTTACGCAGTGCTGGGGGGCATAAAAGTTCTGTTGAGGGCAGGCTATGGAGAAGCAAAATATCCTCTTATACCTGTATTGGTGGGTAGGTGCAGCCTTTTCCCTGTGTCTGCACTCTCTGCTCGCTTAGATGTGTCTTCAGGAAGTGTTTCTCCTCTAAGTCAGGCCGGGGAGTCCATCTCCTTGTAGGCAGAGAGAAGTAGACATCAGCTGCTGGCGGAGCTGGCTTTGGAAGGATGCTTCTTGGAGGATGACCTGTAGCAAGTGCATCCCTTGGACCACAGTCTGCCTGGCGTCAGTCCTGACAGCTGTCAACATCCACACTGTGTCGATGAGCCCAAAAGGAAAGTCTCCTCACCCAACACGGAGCCAGTCCCTTAAACCAACAGAAGGACTCTTCATTGATTGACATTGATCTGGCTTGGGCAGCATTCCCACCGCAGCAAGAGCGGGTCTCCCTTCAGATGTGCTAATGCTTCTGCTTCTGGCTCCTCACCAACTTTTGGATTCTCCCGGCATGTAACTTCACTATCAAGTTCTCACGTTTCTGCAGATTTTGAGACTCTTTATCAGGGAGCGGAGTGATAGGACGAGGGGGAAGGCTTTTACACTGAAAGAGGGGAGATTTAGATGAGATGTGAGGAAGAAATTCCTTACTGTGAGGGTGGTGAACCCCTGGCCCAGGTTGCCCCGAGAAGCTGTGGCTGCCCCATCCCTGGAGGGTTTCAAGGCCAGGTTGGACGGGGCTCGGAGCAACCTGGTCCTGGTGAAAATGTCCCTGCCCAGGTCAGGGGGTTGGACTGGATGCTCTTTAAGGTCCCTTCCCACCCAAACCATTCCATGATTCTACGACTGTCTCCTGCTGCTGCCCCTTTTGAAGAAGTTGTGCTTAGCGACTGGTCAGGCCGTTGGTGCTGCTGACCCTTCGGCTGCTGGTGGAGAGCAGATAACAAGATTTACTCCGGACTGAACTCTCAGTTTAACTTGCAGTCCCATTTGGGGTGATCTGCTCTTGTAGGTGTTGAGAAACAAGTCGATAAAAGGAGCTGAGGAGCTGCTCTGGAGGCCCAGGCGGTACAAGGCTTGAATGAAAACACAGCAGAGCACTCGGGACTTCTGACTGTGTCATGACTTCAAAGGAAGGGGGTTTTTTTGCTGGATTTTTTCCAGAAGAGCCTTTTAGGTCTACAGAATGAATCGCTTTGCCTTTCATTGTTGGCTGGCAGCACCTATTTTTTTCACTTTATTGTCTTTCTAAGCAGTACGTTCTTTGATTGCCTCTGCGTTAGATAAACAACTTCTCAAACATCTAAGGACTGATGTGTGGCCTTTGTGTAGCCAAGGTGACTGCGGACCTTCTCCATAGACACCTAAACTTGCTTTTACTCGCTTGGAGAACCTCCAGAGCAGTTCAGACTTTGGAAGTCGTGATGGTTTCTGGTGGTGAATGTTCCTGCTGAACTGCGCGAGAGGTGTATGCAAAGAGCACTTTGATATTGTGAGCAGTGAGCATCGCCTGAAACCCGCACTCTGAAGACAGGCGAAGCAAGTTTGGAAGACGACCGACGTTGTCTTCATGCCTAAGTAACAACTGTTGTCCCTCAGGCTCCAGAAAACCTCGCGGTAAGATCGCTTATCCTGAAAAGCGATGCAGCGTTTCCTTCAAGTCGCTAAGTAGCGTCTGGGTGATGATTTGACTAATTTTCCTGCTGCCGTGCTCTGCTCGAGGGATCTAATCAACGAGCAAATTGCAGGTCTGGCTGCTTCTGCAGACTGTGCCTTATCTTACTGTCTTGCTGTTCGGGTTCAAGGGACCTGCTTGGCTTTGTCATTTTAAAGCAAGCTCCCAAACCTTTGGTTTGTTGTTTTTTTTTTCTTTTTAGGGGGTGGTATTACTGGATTAAAGGCTTTACCGTAGGGCTCAGGACGGTTTCGGTAACTTCTCCATAAAAGCTGCGGGGTGGCAGTGGGCACGGCAGGCTTTCTGTCAGCGAAGGACTGCGACTTTGTTTAACCGCAGGAAGCTTGTTGGGCTCTTTGAATCGCCGCGGTGGTGTGGCGGGTTAAGAGCCCTTTCCGTGGAGAGTCCCCGTGACTCAGCCGCTGCGTAGTAACCTCCAGCTTGAATCACCGCTGCACCCGATAATCGCGTTAAATATAGCCGTTCTGTCCAAATTCTCTCGTCATTCTGAAAAATTCCATTCCGTAGCATCCTTTTAACCTGGTTACCTTGTTTTCTGTGGCCTTTCAAAGGGATCCCCTCGTTTCCTCTGCCCTATTTTCCCTGGCCATCTCTGTTGCAAGGATGACACGGATTGAAGAGAAATTTCTGCCCTCCCACAGGGACAGAAGTCTGATTTGCTCACGTAAGGCATCACTCGTATAATCAAGCCTTCCTGGTTCTTTGTTCTAGGCACCTATTATTGGAAGAGGAGGATGCTGTGAGTTGCTGAGGACTCTTACAAAGGACGAGGGAGGTTTGAATAAAAAGGCAGCAGGTTCAGAAGAAGGATTTGGTAGCCTGTAGTCCTTTCTTTCTCACCGCATATAATACGTGGGAGTTGAGACTTGGGTCATGTGTCAGTCCTACGTAATAAAAACACATCCTAATTGGTAGCAGTTCTTGGCCGTGTATTGACCAAAAATATATCTTGACGAAAAATGACCGTTAACAGGTAACAATTTTCAATACTGTCATTCCAAAAATGGCAGTACAGAAAATTAATCACTTTCCTAACAATAACTTCCCTGTTTCTCTAGTCCAGAGCTCCAGGTCTTCAAACATGGGGGCGATGGGTGGGTTGGCTGAAACTCTTCCAGTGGAGGTTGACCTTCTGCGTCTTTGAGCATTTGTTTGGGGGTGTTAGAGTTTGAGAAAGATTGGGAAAATAGACCAGGAGTTAACTTTGCCTTAAAATCAAGTTACTGGCTTTAGGGTAGGGAGTAATTCCATTTTAAATGGGGTGGGGGCGAGGGAATTGGGCTCTATACTAAGAAGTTGATCGCTGGCTTTGCTGTAGAGTAGCTTATCACTACCCGAGTTGCTAAAAATGTTTTATTTAATGGGTCGTCTTTATGATCACCTGAGACCACGGCCGACTTCCACGTCAACCTGTTTTTCCTTTAAAGAACCGAGTTAACCGGCACTCTTGATACTAGCTTGAATTTGCTATCTGCTGGCCAACTTAATTTTCAGCTCTGATGAGCCATCTTAAAAAGCGCAGATGCCTCGCTTAAAAATCGGCTTCGAGTCCTAAAGACTTAAAAATATCTATTTAAATACGCCTCATGCAAAATGAAGGTCCTGACTTGACTAGTAGTGCAGGTATTTCAATGACTAGCCTTGCTTTACAGCTTGGTTATCCCACAGCAGTCTCTCTTGCTGTCTGTAACTCTTAACCACAAATCCCAAAGTTTTGAGTCAGCTCCTCATCTCTGCTGGCTCCGGAGTATTTCTCCCCACACACACATACACACACACAACTCCTCCTCGCTTGGCTTTCCCACTTGCCAACACAGCAATCATTACCTGCCCTGGCACTGAATAAATAGCAATTAATCACACTGACAGCTATGCGATGACTTTCAGGGCACCTACTATTAAATGGTATAAGGCCAAATCTTGTTTTACCGTGTCTGCCTCAGCCACTCAGCTCTTCCTCCTTTCCTTTACTCTTCATATACTATAAATTTTGCCCTATCCGCGGTTTTTTCCTGTTGCGTTAGTGTAGTACTAATACGTTAAACAATTTCGATATGCTTGCCGCTAGTCTTACCAGGGTGTCGACATCTGCTTTTGACGGTAGGGTGCCAGGCTGGATGGGCTTCTGGCCGGCCCCATGCTGTTCTTCCAGTGACTTGGCATCTCAACAAGTTCAGATGAGGACTGACTGCCCGGGGAAGGGGACGAGGATGGGGATGCGTTCGTAAGTGCAACTATTCTTACATATTTCCTGCCTTTCTGTGGGGTCACAACACTGACAATCTCTTTTTTTTCCATTGCCCAGGAGCGGGTGAAGCCCTGGCACAAAAAATACTCCTGTGTCCCATGGGGGTTGGGCTATGGTTTTAGGTCTCAAGATTTCCTGGGCGCATCTAGAAGTGTTTGTACACATGTTGCTCATCTGTACGTTCATAAAGCTGGAGAATGGCTGAGTCTCTGCCATATTTTAGCTGCCTGTAGATCAAAGAATCATAGAATGGTTTGGGTTGGAAGGGACCTTAAAGATCATCTAGTTCCAACCCCCTGCCCTGGGCAGGGACACCTCCCACCAGCCCAGGTTGCTCCAAGCCCCGTCCAACCTGGCCTTGAACCCCTCCAGGGATGGGGCAGCCACACTTTCAGAAGTGCTCAGATACCAGGCTGCCTTGCTGGAAGAGCAGACCTAGCCATGTGTTTTCAACGGGGAGAAGGGTTAAAACTCCTTGGACCCTCTGTCTGTCCATGCAGTCTCTACTAAGCTGAGTTTTAATGTTTTCTCGTTGAGCTGTAGGCTCTTCCGTAGCTTGCGTGTGTACGGCGGTAACTTTAATGCTGGATTCTAGCCGGCGTGTTTCTATAGCATCGACCTGTTCGTGTCCATTGGGATACAGCCCAAAAAGCACTTAAGGGGTTGGCAAGCTAGACTGAGGGTCTGGCACATCAGTAATCCATGGTGAGTACTCCTGCAAATGTGCATGCGTGGCGGCGCATGAGTCCTCTTGTCTGTCTTGTGTGGAGCGAGTTGAACTTAAAGCACGTGGTGTGCCGGCTGCTCCACCATGATTCCCTCAGTCCCCATTATTAGACCCAAACCTGATGGTTTGATATCATAGAATCATAGACTGGTTTGGGTTGGAGGGGACCTTAAACAGCATCTAGTTTCAACCCCCTGCCCTGGGCAGGGACACCTCCCACCAGCCCAGGTTGCTCCGAGCCCCGTCCAACCTGGCCTTGAACCCCTCCAGGGATGGGGCAGCCACAGCTTCTCGGGGCAACCTGGACCACCCTCACAGCAAAGAATTTCTTCCCCATATCTCATCCAAATCTCCCCTCTTTCAGTGTAAAACCCTTCCCCCTCGTCCCATGGCTCCCCTCCCTGCTCCAGAGTCCCTTCCCAGCTTTCCTGGAGCCCCTTGAGGGACTGGCAGGGGCTGGAAGGTCTCCCCGGAGCCTTCTCTTCTCCAGGCTGAACCCCCCCAGCTCTCTCAGCCTGTCCTCCCAGCAGAGGGGCTCCAGCCCTCCCAGCATCTCCGGGGCCTCCTCTGGCCCCACTCCAGCAGCTCCATATCCTCTTTTCTTGGAAGGTTTTTGAGTCTCTCTTACCCTTGGTAACTTCCCACCTTGGCAGATCTATCATGACATGGTTTTGCTGCCTATAGTGCTGTGGAACCAGACCCTCATTTTGAATGTCAGCGTCGAGTGGAAACCCCCTAAGGAATAAACTGTCCTATCTGGCCACCGTGAAGGATTACACTCTTCAGGATATGTAGTTCTGGAGGTAGGTAGTTCAGCCTTGCTCCACCAGCAGACATTTCAAATACCACCAGTGATGGAATTTTCTTAAACTCGTTACCGCCGCTGGGCTCCTTCTCCCTGAAGACCTTGCTCTGCCTTATTACGTTGGGTTGGGTGGTTGTTTTTTTCCCCCCTCTCTTCATCCTACCCTTTCCAAGGCTTTAAAATAACAGTGGTTCCACTCCACCTTTATTTCTGCTCCTGCCTGATGTGTGTGCTAAGCCAGGATTTGCTGGGCTGTCCCTGTAGTTGTAGCCGGCCACGGAGGTCTGAGAAACGTACTGTGGGATTTGCTGGAAAAATTTGCCCCTTTCTGCCTTTATTTTTCATTTCTTTCTTCTGCTCCATTTCTGCTCTCTTGCTTTTTCACGCCTTTTGCGTCCTCCTCCTCAGCTCTAGCAGAGCCTTCATCCCTGGGATGAGAGACTTGGTGTTCTGGCAGAAAGCTCCAAAAACAAATTAAGAAAAAAAAAAAAAAAAAACAAAACAAAAAAACCCCACCCTTCTGGCTGCTTTTCCTCCAGCTGCTGGAGCCCAGTGGCACTGCAGAAGTTGGCTAACTCCATCGGAAGATGAGGGCGACTTCATGAAGCTTCTTCTCATTTTGCGGTCCTGCTCCCCTGGGGCTTTGTGTCTCTTCCCACTCTTTTTTTTTTGGTCATTCTCGGCCCGAGCTGTGTTGCATCTCGCTGTAGGTACCAGAATATCACTCTTCCCAGTACTCTTGGCGTAACTGCTTTCCTCGTGCCCAAGTTGACGTTTCTACTGTTCTCTTCCCTTGGTTTTCCTCCAGCTCTTGAGCTGTGGCTACAGCCACGCTTTTCATCTTTTTTTTATTTTCCTCTTTTCCTCCCACCCCCATTGGTCTCGCTACCGTTCCTTCGGTATCTTGGAGGGAAAAGATGTTTTCGCACTTCAGGATCTCGTGGAGGCTTTGATGCTCACATATGCAAACTTATTTACATCTTCTTTGTGCTGCTGGTACCTTGCTGCGTCTTTCAGGTGGCCTATTGTTGATTTAGCTCTGCTGCATCCTGATGGGAATTAAGCATCATGCTCACAGACGACTGCTAGCAGATAATCCCTGTAAAAAACGGCATTAATTTCTGGCTGTTTTAGTGGGCGGAGGGAGTCGTTTGGCCACTGTGAGCTGTAACCACGCATTAACAAGGGGCTGAAATGAAGATCCAGGGTGTGGATTTTGGAAAAACGTGGGAAAAACATGAGCTATGCGAAGAATGTCCTCTGATCTCCCTTCGAGCCACAGTTAAATGGCTCTCAGTTCTGTCAACTTGTGATTACGTGTTAAAATCCTTGATTGCTTGCTTCCTCGAGAGTAACACGGCGCTGAGCCTCTTGGGAGGGTGGTTTGAGGCTCTGTCCCTGCTGGGTGAGATGCCTTCAAAGTGAGGATTTGGAAGCCTTTCTCTTAGCTGCGAGTCTGTATCTGCATCTTGGTGGAAGGAGAAGGTTTCTAGACCGCTTAAAAACATGAGCTTTTCACTGCTGCTCTGCTCATTACACCCACAATTAGATTTTTTGAGGCATGCATGCAAAAGCCATTGCTGAATATCTCTTCCCCTGGCTATTAGAATGGTTGCAAATGACTCCTGTCCAGGGATGTCCATCCCATTTGCCTTGGGCAAAAGTACTACCATAATCCCTCCTTGGAGGAATTTACCTTTGAGAGGTGTTTTCATCAAATCATAGAGTGGTTTGGGTGGGAAGGGACCTTTAAAGGCCATCGAGTCCCACCCCCTGCCCTGGGCAGGGACACCTCCCACCAGCCCAGGTTGCTCCCAGCCCCGTCCAACCTGGCCTTGAACCCCTCCAGGGATGGGGCAGCCACAGCTTCTCGGGGCAACCTGGGCCAGGGGCTCACCACCCTCACAGTCAAAAATTTCTTCCTAATATCTCATCTAAATCCTCTCTCTTTCAGATTTGAGGGAAGGAGTAGGTTGGAGCAGACTTGGGTCATTCAGCTCCTTGTAGCTGAGTTTTAATACGGGGAAGGCATGGCTCGGTGCAATGGAGATGGGAACATGACACATGCAGGGTAGCCGATGCGCGAACTGGGAAACCAAAATAAATAGTATGGCGTAGGAGGAGACGGATTTTGATGTGGTAGGGAAGGAAGACTGGTGTGGGCTGGTGTGGAGTTGCTTTGAGCCTTGAAGAGAGGAGGAATTTAAACTGGATTCTTGCGCTGAACCTGAAGATGAGTTTCCCATTTGCCTCTGGTATGTTGATGGGCAGCGTCGTTTCGCCCAACTACCGATTCTATATATTTATTTTTGGAGAGTCTTTAGTGCAACTGCAAGCCAAGAGGAGTGATCGGGTGTAGAGGGTAACCTTCAGAGGTGACTTACTGAGCTTTCCCTCAATGATTGGGCAGGGTTTTAAGCTCTGGAGCAAAACTCGGTTTATGATCCTGGTCCGCAGCTCTGTTCCAAAGCTAATAGTGGATGTTAAGGCTGGCTACTGGCAATTAAACACCCCTAACGATGAAATTTCTCATTACTTCCCTCGTGATTGCAGAGGGACGCTCCTGGTGCAGCCCCCTCGTGCTGCAGCCATTTTATGAGCGTCTTCCAATGCGGTTATGCAGCAATTTAAAAAAAAAAATAATAAAATAATTAAATGTGCATATCTTAAGGAGACAGATTGCTGCCTTCATCTGTCTCCCTGATTAGATGCCAGGGCTGCATTGTGCTATAGTAACTTCAGTCTTTCTCTTTTCAGCATGTGCCTTCCATATATATCACCGTCTTTTATTGAAATATTATTCTGTTGGGTGAATTTTGACCACCTAAAAAGACTTACCGCGGTAGGCAGGTTCCCAGCTCTCTGCTTGCCACCGAACTTGTGAAAATCTTGAAGCTTTCGGGCCCAAAGGTGACCTGCGAAGCAGCAGGAGAGCAGGGGAACGGGAGGAGAGTGGAGACCGCGTACTTGGCTCTGGGAAAGGCTGATTTAAAACAAAACTTCTGCTTGTTTTTGACTGGGGTGTTTTTCATCAAAATCTGAATTTTCAATGTCGTTGTCAAAGGTTTCTAAGCAACCGTGTGCGGTTTGGCTTGGCGTGGTCCCAGCATCCTCTCTCTTCCTTTGGGTTGTCACCAGGCAGGAAGCTTCCTGCTGACTTGGAGTGGTGGGAGATGACCGTCAACGTCCTCCGCTTCGGAAACCTGCTGTCTTCTGCTGCCGGCCGACATAGCTGGTTGTGTTACGGCCTGGAAATCTGATAATAAGGAGTGCTGATAAGGGTTCAAGCCCTTCTGAGATCACATGCAGAGATCACAACCCCTTGACCTTGTAAATGAAGGGAAATGCAGTCCCACCACCAGCACCATCCTCAACTCGTGGTTAGCTAGAAGGACGCTAGATTTGGCAAGCGTCCACCGTGGCTTCTAACGCAGTCTGAACTCTGCGCTCTGCCGTGGTCTTTTAAGCGATGCTGTGCTTTTTTCTTGTTTGCTACACATACTGGGTATGAAAACTAATACGGCGTGTTCAGCTGCGTCTCCTCAAAGTCTTTTGAGTGCTTACATTTTAGTGTCGTCATTTGGCACGCTGTTCCCTCTTCGTTCCTCCTGGCCTGTTGTAAATCTGACCTTAAAGAATGAAAACGGCAAATGAGACTCGTCGCGGACTGGGTAGCACTTTTGGGGGGATTAATTATTTTTTTTTCCTGTATCAGTGAAGTTGCTTTCGTGGCTCTGCTGGCGTTGCACACAATGCTGAATAGGTATCTACCTGCAGGCAATATCTTAATTTGTGTTTGCGTGGCTTCTTAGAAAGGTGACCCTGTCCAACTGTGAAATTGCGCGACGTTGTTTTTCCACCTGTAAGCAGTAACCGTAGGAGTTCAGCCGCTCTTCAAGAAATCGTCTTGTGTAACGCTGAATTTAGGGAAATGAAAAGATAATTTATGCCACTGAGAGCATGTACTTACGTCCTCCGCTGGTTCTGCACTCAGTTTCTTAAGCAATCTTCCTAGGTAATAATAAGAATTGGTGGGGGAAAAAAAAAAAGGCACAGAGTATCCTGCTTTGTATAACTGATCAAATGAGGCACAGAAAGAAACCTCTACGACTCCCTCTAAAGCGTCATTCTGTTAAGGTTAACAGGCTGTGCTCTTAAATCATCCCAGTCTCTTCATTCTGGCAGCCTTTCTCTAAAAAGGTGAATTTTCGTGGCCGTGGGATGATTTGGTTTGGGCCCAGCTTTCCATCCATCACTTCTGCTGATGCTTCTCCGGTGTGGTGGAACCTGGGCTCCCTCCCCTCGGGGCAACGTGCTTCTGAGGATGCAGTCCTGGAGAGAAGGAATGCGGCCAATGGACTTTCTTCCTGCTGGAGCATTCATGTTTTCTGTGAAAAGTTTGGCTTGAACAAAAGATGCTCTTAAATCGCAACAGCAGCATTTTGCTGAGGGCTGCTGTTGAATTTGATGCCTTTTTGGAGGAGTTAAATGACAGTGGAGGGAGGAGTAGTTACGCGATGTCTTGTGTTGGGGGATAACGATGCCAAACTGTCTCATAACCAAAATCACAGAATGGTTTGGGTTGGAAGGGACCTTAAAGACCATCCAGTTCCAACCCCTGCCATGAGCAGGGACATCTCCCGCTAGGCCAGCTTGCTCAAAGCCCCATCCAACCTGGCTGTTGTTCTTACTGAACATCTCCGCTCTGCAAGACTCAAGGCTGGGAGGACCAAGGTTGCAGCAGCAATCCTCTGAGGATTCCATGGAGCTGACGTTAGGATGTCCTTGAGGCCATCTGAACTGCTGTGCTATGCTTCCCGTAGTTAAAACACGGTCGATGGCCAAGGCACAGCTTGTCGCACGATGACAAGCTCTTGTGTGCCGAGCAAAGTGGAAGAACTGCAGTCGGCATCTGCCACCCTGATGATATTAAACTATTTCTAGCAACTGTCCCCGTCATGGCATATGACCTAACTCGCAATACATAGCTGTCATGGCAACTGTAAAGGTCAGCATACTTTCTAGCTAATATTTAAGGTGGGCAGATAATAGTTTTCTGCCTTGGGCAAATAATCTATTTGGTTTGAAGCTTGGGACAGGAAACCTGGTCTGGGTTGTCTGAGCTTTTCTTGAACCAGGAGGACTCCAGGTGGCCCTGAAAGGAAAGGAGGTTGTTCATCTGTCCTAATGTACTGCTAATAGATTACTAGGAGATAATTAAAATTACTCTTCAGCAGCTTGTAATCATCGCTGGCATTTGTTTGCTGCGTGAGACATGGCAGCTGTGTCGTAAGCAGAAGAGGTCTGGCAGAGTGAGGCCTCCTGGCTGGCTGCTGGTGGATTGGGCACGTGTCTCCATGTCTGTTGGGTTTTGCACAGCCGAGCCCTCAGAGCTTGGTGAGTTGTGATGCTTCATTGAGCTCCAGAGCAGCGCAACCTCATTAGCGAGCAACCTAGATTACAGGTGTTAGCCAAAATGGCCAGTAACTGCACCGGACTCCCCAGTAGCCAAAGAGATCCTGGATTTTGGTTGTAACTTCTTTGCCTTGGTGATGGCCAATGGTGCTGGGAGGGACAGAGAGGCTATGAGTGAGCATCTGGTGATGCTGGTGATGGGGGATGGGAGGCTGGGGCCCCTGGAGTCTGGGATTTTTTTCTTATTATGGAAGGATAGTAGAAAGAGGGCAGAAAGAAGCCATCGAGTCACTTGGAGACACTTGCTCTTGACTGTAGACCTGCAGAGGCTACAAAACAGTTTGGCATTTAGCGTTGGGTTGGTTTTCTTTCCTTTGAAGATTCCAGCACCAGCAATACAAGCTTAACTCACTGGAATTTTTCATAGAATCATATAATGGAGCAGGTTGGAAGGGACCTTTAAAGGCCATCGAGTCCCACCCCCTGCCCTGGGCAGGGACACCTCCCACCAGCCCAGGTTGCTCCGAGCCCCATCCAACCTGGTCTTGAACCCCTCCAGGGATGGGGCAGCCACAGCTTCTCGGGGCAACCTGGGCCAGGGGCTCACCACCCTCACAGCCAAGAATTTCTTCCCAATATCTCATCTCAATCTCTCCTCTTTCAGTGTAAAACCCTTCCCCCTTGTCCCATGGCTCCCCTCCCTGCTCCAGAGTCCCTCCCCAGCTTTCCTGGAGCCCCTTGAGGGACTGGCAGGGGCTGGAAGGTCTCCCCGGAGCCTTCTCTTCTCCAGGCTGAACCCCCCCAGCTCTCTCAGCCTGTCCTCCCAGCAGAGGGGCTCCAGCCCTCCCAGCATCTCCGGGGCCTCCTCCGTCCCCGCTCCGACAGCTCCATGTCCTTCTGCTGTTGGTGTCCGCAGAGCTGGAGGCAGCGCTGCAGGGGGGTATCCCCTGAGCGGAGCAGAGGGACAGAATCCCCCCCCCCCTCACCCTGCTGGCCATGTTGCTGGGGATACAGTTTTGATCTTGATTTTCCAAAATCTGCAGCCTCAAGATGTCTTGAAGCCGCCCTACAAAGGCTGGCAGACGAAGAGCAGTCCCTTGTCATCGTGTTAGTGGAGGAAGCGGTAAATCCACTGGCGACCTGATTTAGCTGAAAAATAACAGGCAAAAACTGTTAATGCTCCGGTGAGACAGGGTGAGAACGGGCTCCTGGTGATGAAGAGAATATGGGGAGGAAGACAACAGGTCTAAGACTGCTCTTTTGTTGGCCAGCATTTGTTGGCTTGAAGTGACCATGGAAAATCAGATCCCAGGACCAGGTAAAGTCTCTTCCAATGATAGTGAAGTAATGATTGAGGACGGCTTTGCTGATTCTTCCGGCAATGGCAGAAGTCTTTGTCATGGAATTCCGCATCCTTATGGGTTGTCCTTGATTTTAAGGAAAAACCCAACTAATTCTTTGCACAAAACACCTGGACAGCTGGTGTGCTCTCAGCCCTTTGGTCCAGAAGTTGCACCTCCATTTTGATCCTACGCAGATCAAAAGAACTTCTCCCAATACCCTTCTTTATGAGGTACAGAACCAACTATAAACTCTGATTTTATCAAATAGAGTTAGCAGACTAAAGCCCCGATTAAGAAGGGCTTAGAATAATCTCTCAGAATACGCGAAGTCATGGTCTCCCTCCTGCCTGTGGAGTGGGCCGTAGTCCCCTCCCTGGTTTTTGGGAGATTTTGTAATACAGCTTTTGTAATATCGTGTTGTGAAGAATTTGTGTCTCTTTCTGACTAAGAGTTTACTTACAAAGCTGTCCCTCCCAGAGGATGGCAGAGGAAAGGGCTGGTGGAGCGTGGTGGAGTCATCTTCTGTTGACTTCTCAGTTAATACATCTTAAGTATTTTGTTTTGGCTTTTTTGAGTCGCTTTTTATTTGGTGTAGGTGAAGTGAGCTTCATTTTACCAAACTAAAATTACCACCTCACCCAGAATAACTCAGTTGCGTCTGGGAAGTGGTCAGGGAATTTTAAAAAGCACCAGGAGAAGCTATTATTGTTACAGAAGGAGCAGGCTCCGCCAATGAAATTCCTGAATATAAACTTTAACATTTTCGCTGCTGGCCTGCTCTTCCCCGGAATCACCCACACAAGTGGGTTTCCTGCCCTGTCAACCTTCGGAAATGAATATTCCCTTTATCGCGCTGCCTTTCTTTAGCTATGACGTACGTTGCCCAATACGATGTGTCGGAGAAGCTTCAATACTGCAGGGTAACAAATAAATGCTGTGAGGACTGGAACAGAGGTGGGTGTTTTAATGGGAAGACCCACAGCAAGACGGGTAGACGTGGTGCTGAGGGCCGTGGGTTAGTGGTGATTTTTGTCAGTGTTAGGTTGATGTTTGGACTCGATGATCTGAAAGGTGCCTTCCAACCTAGAAAATTCTATGATTCTATGGTTCTACGTGCTCCTCTCTCCGGCATTTCGGCTGCTCTTGGGCTGGTGATTCAGTTAGAGCTCAACGTCTTGCAAAATGAAGTTGAGAACATTTGCTTTGAAGGACAAAGGGGAACATGAAGCTGCTCTTCTGATGTGATTGACCTGTTCTTCAGCAGCAACTAATGTTTTTTTAGAGGCTGATTCTTACTTGGAGGAACTCGTATCTCCAGCATAAAACACAACCCAACATCTTAGACAGAAGTTATGATGAGTGTTGCAGGAAGAGCTAAGCAACAAGATCTTCATGGACATGTTGTCCTAGACGTGCGAGGAAAACTTAAGCTGCTTTTCTGGAAAGATGAGCGTGAATCACTTGAGTTTCTGTCCTTTGTGAGTAATGCTGTAAATCTGTGGTGCTTGCAATAATGCTTTCACAACCCACCCATGCCACACCGCGTGCGTATAAACTTCTATGGAGTAGCATCTCTTCGCTGTGCCTCCAGTTGGCTGAAATAAAGTTTAAAATTAAATTAAAAAAAAAAAAATGTTGACGTCCTCATGTGCTTTCTAAAAATACGAGTGCTCTTTCCTGTGTGCGGTATTAGCATGGTTAAACTCGTGTCGTCGGCATCACAGTTCTGCGAGGAGCCAAGCCGGCACAGCTGAAGGAACACATTTGAAATGGGATTTGTCATCTGCAAGCTGTCATGGTTCCCAAGACCTGCTAGTTTGTGAGAAACCCTTCAGGTTGGATATTTGCTTTGTGGTCAGGAACACACCTAAGGAGTGCGTCACTGTCGTGGTTTTGGCCAAATTGGCCAATGGCCGGCGACGGATGCTCCCCCCCAACCTCTCGTACACGGAAAGGAGGAGGAGAATGAAGAGATTTACGAGTTTAGAAGAAACTAAACTACTTTAATGAAATATTAATAATAAAACAATAAGGAAAATAATGAAATAGATACAGTATGCACAAAACTGTATTAAGCTCCCGTGATGACATCACCGGCAGGCACTGGGGAAGTCCCAGACTGGGCTCAGCGACGGGTGGGAACTGGATTCCACAGATGGAGTCAGGAACCCACGGATCGGGATCAAAGGCAGATGAACAGACAGGGTCCTCCTCGGACGTCAGCCACTGAAGGAAGAGAGCTGACCCTTTGATCCCCCAGCTTTATACTGAGCAGGTGGGATGGAACACCCCTGTGGGTCAGTTCTGGGTCCCCTGTCCTGTCCCCTCCTCCCCACCGGTGGGACCCCTCTACGTCCCTCCCCTTCCCACCCTCCAATGGGGCAAATAACAAAATTCGCTGACCTCGGTTGTTATAGCAATAGTATAAGCGAGAGCCTCGCTGTGTACCATTCCTTGGCACAAACTGTAAACATTGGTCTTATCGCTCTGAGAACGAACCGTTTGCGACAGAACGTGCTGTTAATTTCGGAGAGTTGGAAGAGGCCTAGCTATGAAGTAAAATTACTGAACAGAAAGTTGGTTCTGTTTCACCTCAAACCAGGACAGACACTACTGAGGATTTTTTTATTATTATTATAATTTTTGGCATAGTAGTTCCCCCTGTGCAAGCAATCTGGTGGAGCAAAGGTGTCTGGATCACAGGGAAAACTAGATAGAATCCAAAACGCGGTGAGTCCACCTTGCTCGTGTTCTGAAAGGTGCCTTCAACTCAAAGAATTATTTCGGTTGCAAAAGCTTCCTTTCCATGGAAACCTCCTTTCCACCCTTGCTGGCTTGTGGTGATGCTCAATATCGCGAATCTTGTTGAATTCCCTTGGTAAAACCTGGGTATCAGCAGTGGCGAGGGCATCACATGCTCTCCCAGAGACATACCCTTATCTCAGTCCTCCGATATCTAAATTGCACCTTTGCAAATTATTCTTGAAAGCCAAAATTTGCTCTAGTGAACAGATTTGCTAGCCTTATTTGTCCTTTGCTTGCCAACGCTGCCTTTGACTTGCGGCGGGGCTGTGCAACTGCGAGGTGGTCCTCATCATCGGCGTGGAATAGCAGGAGGGATCCTGTGTGGTGTTTATTATCCTTCTTTTTTCCGCTTGGGTTCTCTAAAGTGATACGGGAGCGCTGCTTGCTGGACGGAGACCGGGTGCTTCGCCGGTGACCTGCCAAGATGATGTAATGGTGCTCCGCGGCTGATATTTTAAGGTCAGTACGTTGGAAGGAGGAAGGAATCCTTCAGAGAGACGGGGACACCTCTCAGGTGGTGACAACCTCTCAGCCCTGGCATGGCTAAACCCTTTTGCTCCACGCCCCAAGCATGCGCAACACGGACTGACCTTGGGTTTAGTGACTAAGCCCCGCTCTTGGGTATTTACTGCGTGAGTACGTGTTCCGTGGCACTTAGATATAGTACGAGTTGAAAGGAATTGATTTCCTAACCTAGTGATCCGTGGATCCTAGATTCTGGGTGGTATTTCTGAAATTTATTGGTAGGAACAGCCAGGTGATAAATATTCCCTGCCGCGGAGCTCTGTCTGCTATATCTGTCAGCCCTGTCGCTGGTGACCTAAGCTGGCACAAGGCTTAGGTATGAGGTACTGCGGGTCTGTGTGCGGTATCATCAAATTCAGCCTGAAAAATTCACGTTCGCTGAAGATCCTTTGTTCGGTGCTTGGCATTTGGCTGGCTTCACCTTCCAGCCTTCGCCTGTGGTAGTACTGGTCTAACGGGATGAGAAGGCTGGTGCAAGACCAAAGGATGAAGGGAGACCTTCTCACTCTCTACAACTCCCTGAAAGGAGGGTGTAGCCAGGGGGAGTCAGGCTTTTCTGCCAAGGAACAGGCCATGGGACAAGAGGAAATGGCCTCAAGTTGCGCCAGGGGAGGTTTAGGATGGATATTAGGAAAAACTTTTATACTGAAAGGGTTATCAAGGACTGGAAGAGGCTGCCCAGGGCAGTGGGGGAGTCGCCATCCCTGGAGGTATTTAGAAGATGAGTAGACGTGGTGCTGAGGGACATGGTTTATTGGTGGTTTTTGTCAGTGTTGGGTTGATGGTTGGACTGGATGATCTGAAAGGTCCCTTCCAACCTAGACAATTCTCTGGTTCTATGATGTCTACAAGGCCTTGCTGGGAGAGCAAGCTTTGGATTCAAGTATGGGCTTTGGAGACAAAGCAGTTGGATTTGGTTTCAAGGCCGCACAATATTTCTTCGAATCACTTTATTTAAACCAGTGTCACAATGGATGGTTGTGCAGAGACTCGGTCCAGGAGCTCCAAGAAGCAAAACGACGAGAGCAGTGCCGAAAGAATTTGGAGGCATCTTCTCACTGCCAATAGAGTTGGGTGAAATTGGAGAGCAGCGTGCTACTTCAGTGTTCCCTCCTGTGCATCTATATGTTTAAACAAAGGTCTGAGTGAGTTTATCTCAAAATAAAGATGTGGTGCCAAGCAACAGCAGTAACCCTAGCCCCGGTGTGCCTGAGGTACGGCTCTCCCTCTAAATAACTGGTATTTCCCAGCTGACGGACAGACGAGACCCTGCCGACTCCTTTAAATGTTTACTGGTGGGGTGGATGATTAACGTTGATCAGTGACGGGAGGGAGGAGACAAAAGGCACTCCTGAATATTTGATTCCTTGGTCTCTCTCAACATTTATTATAAACGAAAGGTTAAGTGGAGATCAAACACAAATAGGAAACTTGGTCCAAGGAAGCTGCGTTACTTGAGAGCCTTTTCAGACTCTCTGGGAGGCGCTGTAGAAAGGTTAAAATTTGCAGCTCAAATGTTAGCTGTGATCTGGCTTGAGTGAGTGTCTCAAAATATATCTCGAGGCTCGGGTGGCAAAATGAAAGCTTAGAAGTGGCTCTTGGATGAGAGGCAAGAAGGCAGCAGGGCACAGAAGCCGAAACTTGTGAACCTCTAAGTTATTGCCTCACCCCTTCGGAATGGCTCATCGTGCAGCCTGGACCGCAGAGGATGATGTGGCGGATTAAACAAGAGGGTCATTGAAGGAGTTGGGTGCTCAGCCAGATGTTTTCGGGGACATTGACAATAGCCCTTTCATTTCCTGTGCCTGAAATCCCATCCAACTCCAGCGCGGCTCTGCAAGGAGGGAGGCTCGGGGTGGGAGAAGTAGCTGCCGCCCGGGATAGGAGGCTTGTCGGTGGAGTGAATGTCCCAGAACAAGACGAAAGGAGGCGGATAGAGGCTGTTTCTGACCTGTGGAACTTCTACGGAAGAGAAAATCCATATCCTCAATCTGTCAGAAGTATGAGGTGGAGACCGGAAGAAGGGAAAGCTCGTTCTAACTTTAGTTATCTTTGTGAGACTTGGGGGGAGATGTTACGTGGGTTGGATTTCTGAGATCCTTAAAAGCTGATATTTGTATGAAATGTTTGTTTTATACCAAGGCTGGTCTCAGGTTTTCATAGATAAATTCATGTCATAAGTTTGCTCCAGCTTTTGTTGTTCTACATCAATGAAAGGTGTGTATAGAACCTATGTAGAACCTATTCGCTCCTTCCCACAAAACTAAGTAACTTGTCTTGAAGGTCTATCTTTGAACCTTAAAGTCTCAGATGTGAAGTCGTATAATCCCTGTGTAATTCATCAGTGGAGAAACCGGTGGAAGGTGTTCATGAACAATTTGGAGAGGCCGTGGAGTCTCCATCCATAAAGATGTTCAGAACCCAACTGGACGTGATCCTTAGCAGTCTGCTCTGGCTGACCTTGCTTTGAGTGGGAGGGGTTGGACTAGGTGGTCTCCAGAGGTCTCTGCTAACTTCAACTGTTCTGTTATTCTATGAAAAAGCTCTTCTCAGGTGCAGGACTCTACTTTTTGGGTGCGTGAGCTCTTCAAACTGATCTTACCTGGGCAGGAGCTCTCCTGTTCTGTATTATAGAATCACAGAATGGTTTGGGTTGGAAGGGACCTTAAAGATCATCTGGTTCCAACCCCCCTGCCATGGGCAGGGACACCTCCCACCAGCCTAGGTTGCTCCAAGCACCATCCAACCTGGCCTTGAACCCCTCCAGGGATGGGGCAGCCACAGCTTCTCGGGGCAACCTGGGCCAGGGGCTCACCACCCTCACAGCAAAGAATTTCTTCCTGAAATCTGATCTAAATCTCCCCTCTTTCAGTTTGAAGCCGTTACCCCTTGCCCTATCATTACACTCCCTGATCAAGAGTCCTTCCCCATCCTTTCTGTAGGCCCCCTTTAGGGACTGGAATGCTGCTCTAAGGTCTCCCCGGAGCCTTCTCTTCTCCAGGCTGAACCCCACCAGCTCTCTCAGCCTGTCCTCCCAGCAGAGGGGCTCCAGCCCTCCCAGCATCTCCGGGGCCTCCTCTGGCCCCGCTCCAACAGCTCTGTGTCCTTCTTGTGTTGGGGACTCTAGAGCTGGACGCAGTACTCCAGGTGGGGTCTCACCAGAGCAGAGTAGAGGGGCAGAATCACCTCCCTCGCCCTGCTGGCCACACTTCTTTTGATGCAACCCAGGATGCGGTTGGATTTCTGGGCTGCAAGTGCACACTGGCCGCTCATGTTGAGCTTCTCGTCCACCAGCACCCCCAAGTCATAGACTCATAGAATCATTTAGGTTCGAAGAGACCCTCGGGATCACCATCAACCCCACTCTACAAAGTTCTCCCCTACACCATATCCCCCAACACCACATCGAAACGACTCTTAAACACATTCAGGGATGGTGACTCCACCACCTCCCTGGGCAGCCTATTCCGGTGTCTGACCACTCTTTCTGGGAAGAATTTTTTCCTAATGTCCAGCCTAAACCTCCCCTGCTGCAGCTTGAACCCGTTCCCTCTTGTTCTATCGCTAATGACCTGTGAGAAGAGACCAGCACCAACCTCTCTACAGTGTCCTTTCAAGCAGTTGTAGAGAGTGATGAGGTCTCCCCTCAGCCTCCTCTTCCTCACCCTAAACAGCCCCAGCTCCTTCAATCGCTCCTCATCAGATTTATTCTCCAGGCCCTTCCCCAGCTTCGTTGCCCTCCTCTGCCCTCGCTCCAGCACCTCAAGATCTCTCTCGTATTGAGGTGCCCAAAACTGGACACAATACTCGAGGTGTGGCCTCACCAGTGCTGGGTACAGGGGGACAATGACCTGCCTCCTTCTGCTGGTCACACTAGTTCTAATACAAGCCAGGATGCCATTGGCTTTCTTGGCCACCTGGGCACGCTGCTGGCTCACGTTCAGCCGCTTGTCAATTAGAACCCCCAGGTCCTTTTCTGCCAGGCAGCTCTCCAGCCACACTTCCCCAAGCCTGTAGCGTCCATGGGGTTGTTGTGGCCCAAGGGCAGGACCCGGCACTTGGCCTTGTTGAAGCTCATTCCATTAGCGTTGGCCCATCGGTCCAATCTGTCCAAGTCTCTCTGTAGAGCCTCCCTGTCCTCATGCAGGTCAACGCTCCCGCTTAGCTTCGTGTCATCTGCAGACTTGTTGATGACACACTCTATGTCCTTATCAAGGTCATCAATAAAGATGTTAAACAGAAATGGTCCCAACACTGAGACCTGAGGGACACCACTTGTGACCGGCCACCAGCTGGAGTTAACTCCATTGACCACCACTCTTTGGGACCGCCCATCCAGCCAGTGCTTGATCCAGCAGATCGTATGCTCATCCAGGCCATGAGCCACCAGTTTTTCCATGAGAATTCTATGGGGGACGGTGTCAAATGCTTTTTGAAAGTCTAGGTAGACAATGTCCACAGCCTTTCCCTCATCCAATAATCGGGTCATCTTGTCATAGAAGGAGATCAGGTTCGTCAGGCAGGACCTGCCTTTCGTAAACCCGTGCTGACTGGGCCTGATCCCCTGCTTGTCCATTATATGACTTGTAATGGCACTCAAGATGATCTGCTCCATGACCTTCCCTGCTACCGAGGTCAGACTGACAGGTCTATAGTTTCCCGGATCCTCCTTTCTGCCTTTGTTGTAGATGGGTGCTACATTTGCTACCCTCCAGTCCATTGGGACCTCCCCAGTTAGCCACGACTTCAGGTAGATAATGGAAAGTGGCTTGGCGAGCACGTCTGCCAACTCTTTCAGCACTCCTGGATGTAACCCATCCGGTCCCATAGACTTGTACGCATCCAAGCGGTGTAGCAGGTCAGTGATCACTTTTAATTAATCGTGATGACCTCGTTCAGCTTCCCGTCCCTGTCTCCCAGCTCATGAGGCTGGGTGCCCAGGGAACAGCTGGTTCCACTGCTAAAGACTGAGGCCAAATAGGCATTGAGCACTTCAGCCTTTTCCTCATCCTTTGTGACTGTGTTTCCCTCTGCATCCAATAAGGGAGGGAGATTTTCCCTAATCCTCCTTTTGTTGTTAATGAATTTATAGACACATTTTTTGTTATCCTTAACAGCTGTAGCTAGGTTGAGCTCTAGCTGTGCTTTGGTTCTCCTCATTTTCTCCCTGCGTAGCTTCGCTATGTCCTTATAGTCTTCACGAGAGACCTGCCCGCCCTTCCAAAGGTCATAGACTCTCCTTTTGTTCTTGAGGTCCAGCCAAAGGTCTCTATTTAGCCAGGCCGGTCTCCTTCCCCGCCTGCTTGTTTTTCGGCACACGGGGACAGCCTCCTCCTGTGCCTTTAAGACTTCTCTCTTGAAGTATGTCCAGCCTTCCTGGGCTCCTGTATCCTTCAGGGCAGCCTCCCAGGGGATTTTGTCCAGCAGTCTTCTGAACAGGTCAAAGTTTGCCCTCTGGAAGTCTAAGGTGGCAGTTTTACTAACCCCTCTCCTTGTTTCTCCAAGAATCAGAAATTCGATCATCTCATGGTCACTGTGCCCTAGACGGCCACCAACCTTTACTTCCCCCACAAGTTATTCCCTGTTCACAAGAAGCAGGTCCAGGAGGGCACCTTCCCTCGTCGGCTCACTTACCAGCTGTGTGAGGAAGTTATCTTCCACACATTCCAGGAACCTCCTGGATTGTTCCCTCTCTGCTGTGTTGTATTCCCAGCAGATATCCGGGAGGTTAAAGTCCCCCACAAGAACAACGGCAAGTGACCGTGAGATTTCCCCCAGCTGCTTATAGAAAGCTTCATCCGCCTCACTGCTTTGGTTGGGAGGTCTATAGCAGACTCCCACAGCAATATCAGCTTTATCGGCCCTTAACCGAATCCAAGCACTCTCCGAATCCAAAGTCCCTCTCCTCAGGGCTGCTCTCAGGCCATTCTCCGCCCAACTGGTCTTTGTGCCTGGGATTGCGATGATCCAGGTGCAGGACCTTGCACTTGGCCTGCTTGAACTTCATGAGTTTTACACGGGCCCACCTCTCAAGCCTCTCTACGTCCCTCTGGGTGGCATCCCTTCCCTCCAGCGTGTCAACCGCGCCACACAGCTTGGTCTCATCGGCAAACTTGCTGAGGGTGCACTCAATCCTCCTGTCCATGGCACCAACAAAGATGTTAAACAAGACCAGTCGCAGTACTGACCCCTGAGGAACACCACTCATCACTGGTTTCCATGTGGACATTGAGCCATTGACAGCAACCCTTTGAGTGTGGCCACCTAGCCAGCTCCTTATCCGCCGAGTGGTCCATCCATCAAATCCATGCTTTTCCAATTTAGAGACCAGCATTTAATACACGGGACGAGAAGCGTAGCGCTGCAGAGCTTTTATTTTCCTCTTGCAGGGATGAAAATGCTGCAGCATGGAAATAGGAATCACTTAGGAATGTCTAGGGTAATTTTAAGTTCACAATAAACATCGGTGCATAACTTGTATTTGATTATTTGAGTTTTATTATTGAATCCGAACCCCGTTTCCTGTTAATTCCTTGGAGCTTCCCTTGCCATTCACAGCACCAGGGTAGAATAGAAGAAGCGTTTACGAATTCATAAATTAACAGGGAAATAAACAGCAATTTATGCGATCCAGCCTCGCTCAGGAGAATTATGACTACAGCTAATAAAGAGTGTGGGGAAACCGGGATCTCAGTGTTCTGATTCCTCCGTCTTCTCATCCCCGGCCAAAGCACTAAATCAAAATATGCCTACAAAAGGATCTTACTTTAAATTTAAAATCCTAAATGCAGTGTAGGAATCGGAAGTGCTTTTTTTTTTTTTTCAACACCTACCTGATACTGGAGGCTCCTGAAATTATCTAGGACTTTCAACCTATTTTTGACTTTAAAGATCCAACTCTTATTTTAGACCTGAGGGCGCTTCCATGCCCAGAAGCACGTGATCTCGCCTCCGATAGATTTGTTGATCAAAACGTTACGGCTTCTCAGAAGAAGAGTGGGGAGGCTTGTAGGGAATAACGAAACATCAAAGACGTAGCTACTGGATAGCAAGATGAATCATTAGGAGCTGGAATTGATTTAGGACACCTAATACCTAAAATTCAGTACTTTTTAAAAGGGATTGGGGACCCAGCGTGCTCATGTGTTGTAAAACGTAATTTTTCTGTCCACTTTTGAGTAAAAGAAATAAAAAGGCGTTCAGAAACCATGGTTCCGCTGTGGTTGTTGCAATTTATAAAAGTCTTTTCTCTTTGTATAGAGAATTTCTCCAGCGACCCGTCCTTTGCGGTGGTCTGAGAGCCTCATGGGTGGTGTGAAAGCTCAGCTGTGGCCTCCAGGCTGAAAGCTCCTCTGCGTCTAACATCTCCAGGCTGGGCTGCTGTCGTCTTCTAAATGGAAGAGTGGTTCAAAGGGAGCATTTGTTCCTAAAATATGGGGCTGTAGGTGATGCCTGCTCGGGTACGTCAGTGCTTCTGGAAAGTGTGGTGTTGGGGGAGTCGCTGCTTTCTGCAGCTTGGTCACACCCGTGTCCCTTTGCTGCCTTCGGCCTTTTTTGATCCTGTTGACCAAACTGCTGGAAATCCTGTGCTACACTGAGTTTCGGGAATCTGGGTGATGGCAATCCATCTCCAGACCAGCTTGGCACATTCCATAGTTGCACTTGAAAGTTGGCGCTGAACTCCAGGGATTCCCAAAATATTCCAGGCACCAAAGGTCACTTATAGAATCATGGAAGGGTTTGGGCTGGAAGGGACCATTAAAGGCCATCGAGTCCAGCCCCGTGCCATGGGCAAGGACATCTTCAACTACCCGAGGTTGCTCCAAGCCCCGTCCAACCTGGCCTTGAACCCCTCCAGGGATGGGGCAGCCACAACTTCTCGGGGCAACCTGGGCCAGGGGCTCACCACTCTCAGCGTAAAACATTTCTTCCTTGTATCTAATCTAAATCTCCCCCCTTGCAGTTTAAAGACATCACCCCTTGTCCTATCGTTAAAAGCCCTACTAAAAAGTCCCTCCCCAGCTTTCCTGGAGCCACTTTAGGGACTGGAAGGGGCTGGAAGGTCTCCCCGGAGCCTTCTCTTCTCCAGGCTGAACCCCCCCAGCTCTCTCAACTCTTCAGTGAATGACTTTGTCTTATCAGGTCCACTATCTTAATTTGAGATGATCTGCTTCTAAAAGGGAAAATAATAGCACTGAAGAACCCATTTGAGTTTGACTGTTCTCCAGAAGTGCGTTCAGCTCCAAGCAGGGATGTGAAAGCCAACACTGACAGTAAAGTAATTGGCTCAGAGGCAAGTGATGTTTTGAGTTCGTAATGAAATGTGCTGTGGAGCTGCAGGTGGTAGAGCTGGAATATTATTGTCTGCCTCAGGAATGATCTGAATTATTATTCATAACATTCAAAGAGCTGTCGTGGAAGATGGTTGCTGTTAAATGTGTCGGCAGTGGATGTGTCTGGGTGCGGAGCTCAGCGTAGAACATCTAAGACATTGAAGAACTTATGGCTTGAATAGAGAAGGTCAAGAGAGTGGAGATGAAATAAGCAAAACGATTAACACAGTTGTAGTTATTGTGTTCTTTGGGAATCTTGCCTTGACCAATCTACCCGAAGGAAGAAGAAATGATGGGAAAAAGGCTTTGAGGAGCCTGGTCTAGTGGGAGGTGTCCCTGCCCATGGCAGCGGGGTTGGAACTAGATGATGACTTTAAGGTCCCTTCCAACACGAACCATTTTGTGATTCTATTCTGTGATTCTATGAAAGGGATTAGTGTGGGCAGAGGAGGCCTAATCAAAGCAGCAGGTGGTTCTCTAAAGCCAAAGGCAAGACTCTTGAGGCGGTTCTTGTGGCTAGTCCAACTGGATGGAGTTTCTAGGTGGCCTTTCTCATGTCAAGAAGCTCTGTGATCATGTGTAGGACAGCAGCAAGGGCGCGCACCGCTGTGCGTGGCTGATGGGTGGCTGGAGAACATGAGGGATGTGCTGGGAACGGAGGTGGTCCCCATGGTATTAAAGATGCAGGAGGACAAAGCCATGGTTCGAGTTGAGGTGGGTGACTGGAGGTGGTGTGTGCTGGGAACGGAGGTGGTCCCCATGGTATTAAAGACGCAGGAGGATGAAGCCATGGTTCGAGTTGAGAGCACGCAGAACCATGACCTTTAAGTTTGCTGGCTGGAAAGGTGTTGAGGATTTTTTGCTCCAGTTCCAACAGCAAAACCTCAAGTTTTTGAAGCAAGCTCCCAACTGTTTCATGTAGAAACTCAAACCTATCTCTGTTTTTCCCTTTAAATGGTCAACCTGCAAATCTGGGCCTCATCAGCTGCGTCTAAGATGCTTATGCTCTTTCCTGTTGGTTTTCTGTCTCCTACATGAGCCTTTTAGGAGGGTTCTGACCTTCAGCTGCTGCTAATTCATATTCTGCCTTTGGTTTTAATTTGAAAAGCCCAATCAGCTGTGATTTCAACCTGAATCCCTGTCCGAACGGTGATGGGAGGGTGGATGTCGTTGCTTTACAGGTGTGGAAATGCAGATCAAGTAGTGAGTGCCTGGAGTTCACCCCAGCCCATGGTAAAGCCTTGGATGGATGCTCAGTGTGAGACCTAAACTCGGCTGCAGAACTTGTCCCGTTTCCAAATAATCAGATGTTAACCCCGCCGTCACAGAGATCTTTATAACCCGAAAGCCGTAGTTCAATGATAAAAACATATTATGAGATAAGAGTTTCTAGACGGAGGTTCGTGAAACCCCTGAAACTGCGTTTTCCTGAATTTTCATTGACTGAAATAGAGTGTATTAGTGGAGATTTTTCTCTGTGCCTGCTTTCTTTCAAATGTCAGTTCTCCTATAGATCTCTGGCATGGATGTCTTGCATAAATAGACTTTGACTAGTTGTTACTGGAGCTTCCAGTTCCCACGCTGATTCTTATCAAAGAAGATTAGTCCCCAGCCAAAGTTGTTTTTTCTTTCTTTCAAGGGATTTATCGCATCAAAACAAGGCTGTGGCTTACTGCAGCGCTAAAACTGCCGCGCTTATGTCCTTGGACTAGTAATGACCTGCTGAGCCACAAGAAAATGGGATGGGGTTGCTTTAACCCTCCCTACCTCTTCGTTAAGACTGGAGCCAGGCCCTGGTTCCTGTCTGGCTGATTGCCGTAACTGGGATTGCTCTGCGGGAAACGAAAACTGGAGGCGAGTTCATCTAAGGATTAGGCGTTTGCAAGATGCCTTGTAATCTCCCTGCCACACCAAAGCCGGAGAAAGAAATCAAGGATAGCGTGAACCCTCTGTAGATATTTGGATCCCCGATAGCATCAAGACCTGTTGAAATAGGAAGGGAGCTGCCTCTCACAGCTGGAGGCGTGTTGTCAGAAGTGCCACTAAGGAGATGTTCCTGCCTCTAGCAATGCCTTAGTTGTCTTTCTTTGAAATGCTGAGATCAACCAGTTTTGAGGTCTCAGTTTTGGCAAGAAAAGTCCTATCTTTAGGACAGGACACTCTTTACAACTACCTGAAAGAAGGTTGTAGCAAGGAGAGGATCGGTCTCTTCTCCCAAGGAACAAGGATAAGAGAAGTTGCACCAGGAGAGGTTTAGGATGGATATTAGGAACAATTCTTCACTCAAAAGGTTGTCAGGCATTGGAAGAGGCTGCCCAGGGCAGTGGTGGAGTCACCATCCCTGGAGGGATTTAGAAGACGGGTAGATGTGGTCCTGAGGGACATGGTTTAGTGGTGGTTTTGACAGTGTTAGGTTGATGGTTGGACTGGATGATCTGAAAGTTCCCTTCCAACCTAGACAATTCTATGAAATCTCCAGCTTGCTTGGCCAACCTGGTGTCCAAGCTGGTGTTGGTAATCTAGAGGGGAACCATCTCATCCCAATATTAAACCTAATGTCAGTATAACCCTTCTACAATAGATGCTGTCACGTACCACTAAGAAACCAAAGTGTGGGAGCTGTGTGCCAGGAGTGGGGCTGGCACAATTTTCCTCCCCCTTTGTATCATCCAACGAAGCCGGGGCTTCCTTAGGATCTAGAAACAGCAAATGAAGGGGAAAAAAAAAAAAAAGCTATATGGAGAACATACCTATATATATATATAACTATAACCTGACAGTCCGGCTGCTGGTGGTGGGGTTGGGCTTGCAGGAGGGTCACACTGACTTGCAGAAGGAGCTTGGGGTTCCTCAAACCAAGTGTTTAGTCACTGTTTGGGTTCCTCTAAAACCCGATTTTTTCAGCTCTGTGTCCTTCTTATTCTTTGCACTTAGCATAAACTGCGTGTTTCATTCCTGTTGCTAAACTGGAAATAAAATTATGGAACTGGTAAACTCTGCTACGGAGAACTTAACCCCTCTGGTATTAGAGTGCGATGCATTTTTTGCATAATAAAACTTAAGATACACTCACTGATGCTGTTATGGGCGTTAAGAAAAGGCTCTTTTCCTCGGGGGCTGCACCATCTGGGAACAGAATTTTTCCTAAGAACTTCTGCAGGGAAAGATGCTCTTCAGCTCCCAGAAGCTGAAGTACATCATGTAAAGGGCATGAATAAAATCTTCTCCATTTGGGTGGCCCAGCACTTTCTGACCTCTCCCACTTCCAGTCCTGCACTGCAAATATTATGTAAAAGGGAAGAAACTGTTCAGAACAGCTCCTTTTTTTTTTGTAATTTCAGTTCAAGCTTGCAACGCCAAGGCCATAAGGTGGTTCAGGAACAAAATTCCTTTTAGGTGTGTTGGTTTTGATGCTGAATATATCAGGAAAATTCATGGGCTGTGTTGCTAGAGAGTATTTTCAGGCTTCTAGAAAAATCCTGGTCTTCTCAAAAAATCCATTTGCTCTTTAAATATTCTTGTGAATGTTTATTGCCGTCATTAAAATCACTATATAAAAGTTTTGGAAGCAATTCTGACCAGCAAGACTGAGTGGCCCAGAGAGGTGGGAGATGCTCCATCCCTGGAAACGTTCCAGGCCAGGTTGGTCAGAGCTTTGAGCAACCTGGTCCAGTTGAAGATGTCCCTGCCCATGGCAGGGGGTTGGACTTGAAGGCCTTTAAAGGTCCCTTCCCACCCAAACCATTAGATGAATGTCATAGTTGAACTGGGAAAACATGTGCCACCAACGAGTCACACCTTTTGTAGCTGGCGTTTGGCAAGTGGGGGGAATCTCTACATCGATACACAGTGTCTCATATCAAAAAGTCTGTCTGGTTTCCCTGGTTTTCTTTTTTTCCCTATTAATCCAGGATTTTTGGCGGGCTTTGCCGGTAGCACCCTACATTTCCATATGGGAAGGAAACGCACATTACTCAGATGGCCACTGGCCAGCTGGGTCATGGCTGTACCTGGAGAGTAGAGGGAAGTTTGGCGTATCTCTGACCCAAATCTCTGCTCAGTGCTTTTGGATCTGAAAGCACGGGTTACGCAGCAAATATCTTCTCTGGCAATCACGGAGAATTATGAAATGCTCTTAAAGTGATCTAAATGAATGGATAGACGGGAGGAAGGTCACGAGGATTCAGGTGCGGACTCAGCTGGGCTTAAATATTTTAGGCCACAGTTAAGTGGATTGGCATCGTGACCCTGAACACTTAGTCAGTAACTATTGATAGAAATAAAACACTAGACTTTTGATTGATTGCTCTTCTCGGTCTCATGTTGCTTCTGTAAGTGATACCAAGCACTGAGATTCCCAGTGTTGGATTCATGGGATATATTCATGGAGATATCCTGGGTAGCTGGAGGTCCATCTGTTATCTGCTGTCATCCAGGTGCTGGGTAGAGCATTTCCATCCCCAGCAGGGCGAGGGGGGGGATTCTGCCCCTCTGCTCCACTCTGGGGAGACCCCCCTGCAGCGCTGCCTCCAGCTCTGGGGCACCAACAACAGAAGGACATGGAGCTGTCGGAGTTGGGCCGGAGGAGGCCCCGGAGATGCCGGGAGGGCTGGAGCCCCTCTGCTGTGGGGACAGGCTGAGAGAGCTGGGGGGGTTCAGCCTGGAGAAGAGAAGGCTCCGGGGAGACCTTCCAGCCCCTGCCAGTCCCTCAAGGGGCTCCAGGAAAGCTGGGGAGGGACTCTGGAGCAGGGAGGGGAGCCATGGGACGAGGGGGAAGGGTTTTACACTGAAAGAGGGGAGATTGAGATGAGATATTGGGAAGAAATTCTTGGCTGTGAGGGGGGTGAGCCCCTGGCCCAGGTTGCCCCGAGAAGCTGTGGCTGCCCCATCCCTGGAGGGGTTCAAGGCCAGGTTGGACGGGGCTCGGAGCAACCTGGTCCTGGTGAAAATGTCCCTGCCCAGGGCACGGGGTTGGACTTGATGGCCTTTAAAGGTCCCTTCCCACCCAAACCATTTGATGATTCTGTGATCCCACCACATCCTTCCTTTCTCTGACACTGTGACATTCACACGGAGGGGCGAGAGGATTAACCCCATCCTGGTTATCTGTAAAAACATGATCAGGGCTCGTTAGTAATAGCATACAGCTAGAATATGGAGATTCAGCTTCAGCATGCAAATAGGTCATATTAATGACGCAGCACCTCTTAATTGTGCACGGGAAGGGAGGGGGTGATGAGCGCACCGCTGCCTGGTGAATGGGGATGCTCCATGCACAGGGATAACGGAGGCGCATAAACAAGAGTCTGCTCTTCTCCCCGGAGAATCTGGTTCATTGCAATCAAATGCCTACTGGGAAACTGGTTTCCTCCAGTAAACCAATCGTGCAGTGCAGTCCTTGGCTTGAGAACGGCAAAGAGCTAGGGAGAGATTTGGATCCTGTTGTCTCTCGCTCGAAGGTGCTGGGAGAGCTGAACTAAAAGATGGGGAAATTGCAAAGTGCTGACCCCATCCCGCACGGTGCAGAACGTTTCTGGTGCCTGGGCGGCTTGAGCTTCCGGGGTGAAGGATTGTACTTCAAAATGAATAACGCTAAATAGCAATGCAGAACGCAGCCGTTGGGAGCAAATATAGCTCTGTTTGTCAAAGCGCAAGTCAGCTGTCTGCGGCTAATTACAGAGGTGTCAGGGAGTTCTGAATTTGTCAGCTGAATTTAAGATGGTAGAACATCGCTTGGAAAAATGTCTCTATTGTAAACCCCCCAAAAATGCCTCAAAGAACGGCATCTTTATTTGTGGGGTTTCTGGGGATATGGCCCGTAGTTTTCTTCTGGTGGCTCTACTGTAAGTGCTGAGGGAAATGTCCTGGCAGGGCCAGAATTGGGTCAAGGAGCTGGACATCAGCGTGTGCCCACCTTGCCAAAACACCAGTGCCGGTCAGTGGCCGAGTCCCTGGTTCACTTCCACCTGCAAAGGGGCAGAGCTGTTACCCATCCTTCAGCTCTCCAATTTCCCAGAGCTCTGGGTGGACGCTGTGACACATCCCAGGCCCCGTGAAGGTGGGTGGACTCCCCCAGGTAGATCTACCAAGGCAAGAATCGCAGAGAACACAACAGCTACAACTGCGTACATCATTTTGCTTGTATCTCCACTTTCTTGACCCTCTTTATTCAAGCTGGAAGTTCTTCAGAGCAGGAGCCATCTCCTGCTCTACAATGTCTTAGATGTTCTACCAGACCCCATGAAGGTGCGTGGAGAGGCTGTTGAATGGATGTTTGTGCAAGGGGGACAGAAGACCGAGTGATGTATGATCAACACAGCTAGGAGCTGGTAATCTCCAAGATGTTGCTTTATCTTGCTTTGAACAGGTTTCGGGAGGGAAGGTGTACCAGGGTCTTAGCTCATTGGAATCATAGAATCATGGAATGGTTTGGGTTGGAAGGGACGTTAAAGGCCACTGAGTCCAACCCCCTGCCCTGGGCAGGGACACCTCCCACCAGCCCAGGTTGCTCCCAGCCCCGTCCAACCTGGCCTTGAACCCCTCCAGGGATGGGGCAGCCACAGCTTCTCGGGGCAACCTGGGCCAGGGTCCCACCACCCTCACAGTAAGGAACTTCTTGCTAATACCCAACCTAAATCTACCCTCCTTCAGTTTGAAACCGTTACGCCTTGTCCTGTCATTACGCTCCCTGCTCCAGAGTCCCTCCCCAGCCTTCCTGGAGCCCCTTTAGGGACTGGAAGGTCTCCCCGGAGCCTTCTCTTCTCCAGGCTGAACCCCCCCAGCTCTCTCAGCCTGTCCCCACAGCAGAAGGGCCTCCCAGCATCTCCGGGGTCTCCTCTGGCCCCGCTCCAACAGCTCCATGTCCTTCTTGTGCTGAGGACTCCAAAGCTGGATGCAGTACTCCAGGTGGGGTCTCCCCCAAGTGGAGCAGAGGGGCACAATCACCTCCCTCGACCTGCTGGCCACGCTTCTTTTGATTACTTTTGATTATATACTTCTTTTTGATTAATGGCAAATTCACAACTTAGTGTCTTTGCCCAAATCCTCCCAGCCCTTGTTGGTTCAAGCCACCCCAGCCTTGGGTGGTAGGGGTTGAGGTCGGGATGGGTCTTCCTTCCCAGCTCCACTGTGGAGGATGTAGCCTTGAATTCAGTGGGGCAGGATGGGAAAATCAGATGACAGTTGGCCTTTCTGGGAGGGCCAGTGAATCTGGACTGGCTTGGCTTTGTCCCTCAGTGAAGGCTTTGTCCATCAGCGAAGGCTTCGTCCCTCAGCTGTGATGCTCCTTTGTTCAGCTCCTCAGCACAGAGAGACTCTGGACCATTTTTCTGACCTTCAGATAGAGGATTTTATAACTGTCTCTCATGGTCTTCTGTGCTGTAGGGGACATTCTTATTTTACGGATGAATAAACTGTGGCAAACAAATGCAGAGCAAAGCTCAGAGAGTGAAGCTCTCTCCAGATGAACTTTAATGTGTCCCTTACCCTTCAGCAATTAGGGAGGTACCGACAGAGGATGAAATCCATTGCAGTAGCTGTCGACAAACCTATGGTGAGACTCCTTGTCCACAAAGCTTTTGAAGCACGTCCAAAGAAGAGCAATGAAGCCAGTGAAGGGTCTGGAGCTCAAGTTTTGTGAGGAGCAGCTGATGGAGCTGGGGGTGTTCAGCCTGGAGAGAAGGAGGCTGAGGGGAGACCTTCTCGCTCTCTACAGCTCCCTGAAAGGAGGGGGCAGCCAGGGGGGGTCGGGCTCTTCTCCCAAGGAACAGGCCATGGGACAAGAGGAAACGGCCTCAAGTTGTGCCAAGGGGAGGTTTAGGATGGATATTGGGGAAAATTTCTTCCCCGAAAGGGTTGTCAGGCGTTGGAAGAGGCTGCCCAGGGCAGTGGTGGAGTCCCCATCCCTGGAGGGATTGAAAAGATGGGCAGACTTGGCATTTAGGGACATGGTTCTATGGTGGACTTGGTAATGTTGGGTTAATGGTTGGATTCGATGATCTTAGACGTCTTTTCCAACCTAAATCATTTTGTGATTCTAGGATTCTGTTTTCTAGAGGCATAAAGAAGGTTGAACGTGAGTCGGAGCTGCATGCCCGAGATCCTCCCACTTGTTCCCCCCCCCCCCCCGAAAGCTTCAGTGTACATCAGGCAGATGTTCAGCACAGTGAACTTTCCAAGGCACGAGAGCATGAACTCGCTGCCGTTCTCCAGAACAAGGTCGGTCTGTAACGGCATTACGTGGGCATCGGCGACGAGCCGGGGAGCCTTGGCTCAGCCTTTGTCTGCCCCAGCCCCTGCGGAGAGGGTCCAGCCCTGAAGCCGAATGCCATCGCCGTGTGGGAACAAACGACCCTTTTTTCAAAGGGAGAGAAGCCTTTTCACGCGGCCGGTGGAGGGCTGAAGCATCCCCAATGTGTGGGACAAGGGGGGAGAGGTAGCGAGAGCGGGCTGCAAGTCTCGCCGCCGCCTTTGGTGGCAGATGGGATGGAGCAGAACTAAATCTCCATGCGGCGAGCGAGCAGACTTTGCTCTGCTTTTGGCGAAAGAGCAGCAGACCCTCGTGACGTCCTACATCATTATGGTAGGAACAGGCTTCATGTTGCACATATTCACTGCTGCTCTTCAGTTGTGAGTTATTTGGACTAGGTGATCATTTTAGGTCCCTTCCAACTTGAAAATATCCTATCCTATCCTATCCTATCCTATCCTATCCTATCCTATCCTATCCTATCCTATCTCTCTGCTCCGCTCTGGGGAGACTCCACTGTAGTGCTGCCTCCAGCTCTGGGGACATCAGGAGGACAAGAAGCTGTTGGAGCAGGGCCGGAGGAGGCCCCGGAGATGCTGGGAGGGCTGGAGCCCCTCTGCTGTGGGGACAGGCTGAGAGAGCTGGGGGGTTCAGCCTGGAGAAGAGAAGGCTCCGGGGAGACCTTCCAGCCCCTGCCAGTCCCTCAAGGGGCTCCAGGAAAGCTGGGGAGGGACTCTGGAGCAGGGAGGGGAGCCATGGGACGAGGGGGAAGGGTTTTAAACCAAAAGAGGGGAGATTTAGGTGAGATATTGGGAAGAAATTCTTTGGTGTGAGGGTGGTGAGCCCCTGGCCCAGGTTGCCCCGAGAAGCTGTGGCTGCCCCATCCCTGGAGGGGTTCAAGGCCAGGTTGGACGGGGCTTGGAGCAACCTGGGCTGGTGGGAGGTGTCCCTGCCCAGGGCAGGGAGTTGGAACGAGATGGTCTTTAAGGTCCCTTCCAACCCAACCCATTCTATGACTCTATGATGAACCGAACCTATCCTATCCTATCCCATCCTATCCTATTTCTTTTTCCCCTGCTTCCCCTCAGTGGTTCTGGACGGACCAAAAAGGAACAGCCTCCAGGTCTCTCTTTTTCCTTACCCCGCGGTTGTCTGCTGCGCTCAGGCACTTTTTGTGGTAGCTCCATAAAGGTACAATCTGTATTTATCGCACTCAAAGGTGTCTGGAGATTTCAGCTAGTTTGGGATGTGGAAGCCCGTGATGACAGGAGTGGCATGAGGCTCCATCTGTATTTCCCAGCATGATTAAATTCAAGATCCGAGACCTTCGTCTGAAAAGATGGACGCTTTCCTCTACTTTTGTGCCACCGTGGCTAGTAAATATTCATCTTGCCTTTGGTTGTAGTAGCCCCTTTCATTTGGAGCGCTCTCCTCATCTACAGACCTTGGGTTGGCAACTGTTAAAGCGCGATGTAAAGTTTGTTTGATTAGGCTTTTGGCAAATTGATAGAGGGATTTTGGATTACCGGAAAAATACTGATAACTAGCTTTCAAGCCGTCCCTCTGCTGCTCTGTTAATGACTTTGTGGAATTCCCATCTCTCCGGTGCCTTCACATTTGGGTTGTCTTAAATCATTAAAAAGAAGAAAAAAAAAAAAAAAAGAAAGAAAAAAAAAAAAAGAGCGCAAGCTCTCCACGCTCCTGCCAAGTAGGTCAGGGTTTTCCCAGTTGTACGGATTGTGAAACGGAGACATTCTTCAGAGCGACTTTCTCCGAGTTGCCTGGTGAGTTGAAGACAACTGGAAGCACAATAATGGTTTCAAGCATTCGTTCAAGACGAGGCTTCGAGTGATGATAATAAATCATTTGGCCTAATGGGAGCCCGATTCAAATAAATCTTGGCAAAACCCGGCAAAGTAAACGACCCATTCCTGAATGCTGCGATGTAGGAGAAGCTGCAGGATCTGAGCCTTGGTGCTGGAGAAGTCGAGGGTGGGCAACTGGTGCTGCATAAAATGAGATAAAACCTACCTCCTTGCATTTTAAGCTCTTGAAAATGCTGCCGGATGCTTCCCGTAGGAGGAAATAAGCCAAAAAGCTGTAGTGGTTGTGCTACCGCTGTTGGGTTGGGGATTCAAGAAGGACAGGGAACTGCTGGAGAGGGGACAGCAAAGGGCCACCAAGATGCTGAGGGGACTGGAACACCTCTCTTGGGAGGAAAGGCTGAAGGATTTGGGTCTCTTCAGTCTGGAAAAAAGACGGCCGAGGGGGGACCTTATCAACGCTTATAAATACTTCAAGGGAGGGTGTCAGGAGGATGGGACCAGGCTCTTTTCAGTGGTGCTCGGTGACAGGACAAGAGGCAATGGGCACAAATTTGAACATAGGAAGTTCCACCTAAACATGAGGAGGAACTTCTTTCCTGTGAGGGTGGCAGAGCCCTGGCACAGGCTGCCCAGAGAGGTGGGGGAGTCTCCGTCTCTGGAGACATTCCAAACCCGCCTGGACGCGTCCAACCTGCTCTGGGTGACCCTGCTCTGGCAGGGGGGTAGGACGAGATGATCTCCAGAGGTCCCTTCCAACCCCTACCATTCTGTGATTCTGTGTGATTCTGGTTTTTTGCCCGATCACAGTCAAAAAAACAGCAAGGCAGGAGCATCCCCGTGGTGTCTGTGTGATATCAGACTTTAGGCTCAGAAGAGTTGGCTGCTAATGAGCTGCTCTTTACGGAGTTGGCTTATGGGATCATGGTGTGTGGATAATCGTAGAGTCATAGAATAATTTGGGTGGGAAGGGACCTTTAAAGACCATCAAGTCCAACCCCCTGCCATGGGCAGGAACATCTTCAACTAGACCAGATTGCTCAAAGCCCCGTCCAACCTGACCTTGAACCCCTCCAGGGATGGGACATTGACCACCTGTCTAGGCAACCTGGGCCAGGGGCTCACCATAGAACCATAGAACCATAGAACCATAGAACCATAGGGTTGGAAGGGACCACCCTCAGAATAAAGAATTTCTGCCTTATATCTAGTCTGAATCTCCCCTCTTTTAGTTTAAAACCATCATCCCTTGCCCTACCACAACAGGCCCTGCTAAAATAATGATTAAAACTGATTGAAATTAGGAGGAGGAAGAGGTTGGGTTGCATGACACCAGGTTGGTGGACATCATGAAGCCTCATGAGGACAGAGGGGGGGGTGAGGTAGGGTGGAGGGATGTCCTTGAGTGGGAAGGGGAGGAAAAAGCGGTGGCTTTTCAAGAGGAGCTGACCCAGGCAGGCGTCAACACCCCGGCATGCCTCGGACTCGAGAGAATAAAAGAGCCTCTTTCAGCAGTCCTAAAGCAATCAGTAGAAAATAACTCATTTATGAAATGGGTACTTCGAGCTGGGAGAATCATTACGCTCAGAATCCCTCCTCTCTTGTAATTTTCCTTTAATATTAAACCACTCAGGATAAATTGTTTCTCCGGAAATTTTTTTTAGGCGGAAGGTGACATCGGGGAGAGGAGTATGGAGCATTAAAAATGGATTATACAGTGTCATTTCTTGACTACTTGCCTGAGATATTAAATATGTAGGATTTAAAGCCCAAATCTTGTGTTGATCGCACCGTGGCTCTGTCTAGGTCTTCTCCAGACTTCTGTTGGGCAAAACGGGGTTTTACCTCGTCCCAGTTTAAGCTTCTGGCTGGGCAGAAGGACCTCTTCTCTTCTCACGTCAGGTTTCTTCTCCTCCTCCTTTTATAATTGGAGCCTATTTTTCACGTCCCTTGCAAGCCACCTGCTGCGGCTGTGAGTTCAAAACTAATATACGGCGAGGTCAGGCTTCCCTTTTTTTTTTTTTTTTTTCCTTAAATTTCCCTTCCCCCCCCCCCCCCCCCCGCCCCAAAATACGGCAGATCTAAGGCAGGTCCCATCGTCTTAAAGCATCAGGATTAGGGCCGGGAAATAACGCGCGTGGCTGCTGGGCGGTCTCCTCCTGGTTATAATTACTCCGTTCAGGTTCTTGTAGCAGGCGTATTGTGAATGGGCTCTGAAATGGGTAGATAGCAAACTTTCCGGGGAGGAAAAAAAGGAAAAAAAAAAGAAAAAAGAAAAAAAAAAGGGGGGGGAAATAAATAAATAAATAAATAAATAAATAAAGAGCAACCCCCTTGTTTCCCATCTAAGCGTCACGTATTTAGGAGCCCAACTAATTAAACTCTTCTGAAAGAGCCGTCTGGCTCCGGCAAACAGCTTCTCTGTGGTTCTTTCTTGTTGCAAAACCCCGGGGGAGGCTGGATTGGGAGGGCAGTGCCATCACCCACACGGCTTTCGGAGGGGAGGGCTCTCTGCCAGGCCCTCTGGAGATAGCCTGCCCACTCCTTCTCCTCGGGGAGGCACGCAACGACTTGCTCCACAAGCCTGCGAAGCACCCCAGATTAGACCCTTCAGGTGGCTGCGTCGTCAACCCAAAGGAGGAAGAAGAAGAAGAAGAAGAAGAAGAAGATCGCCCTGAAGACTCGTCTCCTGAGCAGCCCGGAGGGATGCTGTGAGATGGCAGATGAGGGGATGCCGGGACGTCTCTGTGGAAGGAGGTGGGCATCAGGCTTGTAGATACAACAGCCTTACGTCGGGGACGGCACTAATAGCAGGTTTGAAACCAATTGCGTTGCGTGAATGTGACTTTCTTTCGCGTCGCTGGGCTCAGTTACGCTTCTGGATGCGAGATAATAAAAATATCCTATTGAAACTCGTCTTCTCTTGGTTTTGTGCTGCCCCGAAGGCTACCTGGTGCCGTGCTGCTTGTGGCAAGTAATTCACAGGCTTCCCTCTTTGAAGCAACCGAGTTGTAAAGCCTTGGGGAGAGCGGGGACGATGGAGGGAGGGGACGTCCAGAGTCTCTTTTCCTGGGCAGATGGAGATCTGTCAGCAGTTTTGACAGCGGAGGCTGACGGGCTTCTGGACTCAGCTTCGCTGCTGTGCTTAAACTCTCGCAGAGCAAAAGTTGCCTGCTGTTGCCGATTATCTGCTTTCCACGGGGTTTTTGTTCCGTATTTTGATTGGGTTCGCAGTTTTTTGTGCTTGAAGTGAAGCAGCAGAATGCCAAATACTCCTTCGCGCGCCTTGCTCCCCATTAAATGCTTACGCTCACGTGGCCGATTCCTATATACGACGGCTATCGACGGCAAAGGCGAGCTTAAGAAGCAGTTAAGGACTATTGAGAGCAAACATTCCCTGGCAGGGGGACAGCCTTGCCCTTTATTGCTCTTTTCCATCGCTGCGACTGCATGGAAGCACTCAAAAGGGCTGGGGGAAACACTGCCGGCTCTGTTCCCGACCCATGTCCTGCGTAGACGGCGGATGCGGTCAAGGGCCACCGTCTGTGCAAGCGCCGAGCGCGCGGGATGGTCCTGGAGGCATTTGCGCTGCCGAAGCCCATCACACGTGATCTTCTGAAAAGGGCTATACAGCTCCGGCCAGCCATTCTATTGCGGGCTGTGACATCCAGAGCTGCCCCAGGTCCTCCCTAGCATTGCTAAATGGGCTCTATCCTAATTTATTCTAATGAGGCGAGCTTTCATCTCGCCTCCGAGCTCTTCCACGGCAGGGCTGAGTGTGTGTCACTGTCTGGGACGTGGCATTGCTTCGGATAGAAATGATTTCTTGGTGAACTGCTCCGCTGCGGGACTAAGGGAATGAGCTTTTTGTGCTCTAATTTCAGAGTCGCTGCTTTTTTGTACTCTAATCAAGAGGTTTTTGATGCCGTAATTAAAAACATGGGCTTAATGGGCATTCTGCGGGATGTAAATTCACGGGAAAAATACAAGTCAAACTTTGGAGACCAAAGCACTTTTGTGTGCTCACTTAGTCTATTGTAATTAGGGGTGTGGTGCTTAAGGAATATTAATTAGCCCCATGGGTGAGGCTGGGGAGCCAGAAAAATGCTGCCTCCGCCCCTATTCCCCAGTGGGAGTCGAGGAGCCGCCTGCTGAGCTAAGCATGGGAGACGGCAAGCGTCAGGGAGCAAAGGTGGTTGGGGGAGGAAGGGTATATCCCCCAGCCTCCTCTTTTGAAAAACAAACAAACAAATAAATAAAAAAATAAACCCAAACCTCTTGCAGGAGTCGGGATGCGACGTTCTTTGGTTTTGCCGACCGAGTTTGAGTCGCTTCCCGTCATTCCCCCGGGGGTAGCGGTTGCTGCTTTAATTGCAATGGCGAATTTAAGGCGACTGGGTAGCAAATGTTGGAAGGGGGATTTTGGTTAATCTTGGGTGCAGTGGGTGGCATCTACAATCGGGCAAGTGTCCTTTCAAACTGAAGGAGGGTAGATTTAGATTGGATATTAGGAAGAAATTCTGTACGGTGAGGGTGGTGAGACAGTGGAACAGGTTGCCCAGGGAGGTTGTGGATGCCCCATCCCTGGAAGTGTTCAAGGCCAGGTTGGATGAGGAACCATTAGATCAACCTGGTCTAGTGGAAGGTGTCCCTGCCCATGGCAGGGGGGCTGGAACTAGATGATCTTTAAGGTCCCTTCCAACCCATACCATTCTATGATTCTGTGATTCTACCATTTGCTCATCTTCGAGACTGCTGCCTTACATGAGATTCGGTGCCTTGGAAGACGCCTCTTCTATCCATGGCACACGGGCAAAGAGCCTCGGTTGCCACATCCCCGAGGAGGCGCCAGAGGCATCTTGCTATCCTTAGAGTATCTAAATTATATCTAAATTATACCTAAATTACCCTGCTGGTCCCTGGGAATCCTGTAAGACTTCCTCTGGATGGATAATGAGGCAGGAACTGATCAGTTAACGAGTGGTTAAGCACAAGAAGGACACGGAGCTGTTGGAGCGGGGCCAGAGGAGGCCCCGGAGATGCTGGAAGGGCTGGAGCCCCTCTGCTGTGGAGGACAGGCTGAGAGAGCTGGGGGGGTTCAGCCTGGAGAAGAGAAGGCTCTGGGGAGACCTTCCAGCCCCTGCCAGTCCCTAAAGGGGCTCCAGGAAAGGAGGGACTCCCGGTCAGGGAATGGTGTGGTAGGATGAGCATTAATGGTTTTAAATTGAAAAAGGGCAGATTTAAATTAGATATTGGGAAGAAATTCTTTGGTGTGAGGGTGGTGAGCCCCTGGCCCAGGTTGCCCCGAGAAGCTGTGGCTGCCCCATCCCTGGAGGGGTTCAAGGCCAGGTTGGACGGGGCTCGGAGCAACCTGGTCTGGTGGGAGGTGTCCCTGCCCAGGGCAGGGGGTTGGAACTAGATGCTCTTAAGGTCCCTTCCCACCCAAACCCTTCTGTGACTCCATGATTCTAAGATTCTATGGTTGCTCGGGTGTGGGTGATGAAGAACGGCTCAGGTATTTGGTGAACAAGCCCAACTGGCAGCAGGTTTGGTTTCAATCGGGTGACTACTGCAGTTCGAGTAGAAAAATGTTTTTAAAGCTTTGAAAGAGAAGGCTGCGACAACGAAAAACAGCCTGACGTAGAAGGAAAATCGCCGTGTTAATGACGGGAGTAAATCTAGTGATCAGGAAGAAGGGGAAAATGATAGGGCAGGGTTATCAATTAGATACTGACTCAGGAGAGCGAAATGGCAGAGGGAGAAATTAGTGTGGAGACGCTAGCTTTGTGGCGAGCCAGCGTGTACAAAACTTGTTCTTAACCGGCGGTACGGGCCTATTATTTGGTGCACGGGATGTACTTGTTGGTAACACGGAAAATGCAGAAGAGCTCGGCTTCCTCCTAATGCAATTTAACCTGGTGTTGTTCGGGAAATGGAGACGGAGGGTAAATTTTAGCTGCATTTTTAAAATTCAGGTTTTCCAGTAGAAAATTCTAAAAGGGAAGAAACGCTTTCCTAAGAAAAGCCCCTTAAGCTGGGGTATTTCTATTTTAAAGTTAAAACTAGTTCGGGGAAGACTGAAGGCCCGTGCTACACAAAAGGGTCAGACTAAGATAAGTTTTCCGTTTTCGGTGGTGGCACGTGAGATGGCTTTTTTTTTTTTTAAATATTCATTTCCCTGGCAGCTGCTAGCTGCTTTCCTTTGAGATCCGGTTAACCCACTTTCTCCTCCTGCAGTGTCTGCAGCGATGAGATAGACTCTTCAGTCTGGTACCGGGCACGTCGCTGCGACACACGGGGTTGTTGCTTCGTTATAGGACCACTGAGGAACGACGGAAGGGAATCAAGGGGCATGAGATACACCTGGCGCTGCCACCGTGTCCCTCCTCTTCTTGCTGGCTCCCGTGCTAAATCTAAATTTGGCTGCTTCATCTCCTGCTTGACAGTGTCTGGGGAGCACAGCTTGAGCCTGGACCTCTGCCATGGTTCATGCTGTAGAGGCTTTGTGGCTTTAGTCCATTTAGACGAGGCAGAGTAGGTCCTCTGAGGGTTGAGGTGCCTGAAGTGATGTGGGAAAGCTGGAGGAAGCCCAGCCATGGAGTGGTCTCTTTCTATTTGGGTATATTCATAGAATCATAGAATTGTCTAGGTTTGAAGGGACCTTTCAGATCATCCAGTCCAACCATCAACCCAACACTACCAAGCCCACCACTACCCCACGTCCCTCAGCACCACGTCTGCCCGGCTTTTCAATCCCTCCAGGAATGGCGACTCCACCACTTCCCTGGGCAGCCTCTTCCAACGCCTGACAACCCTTTTGGGGAAGGAATTTTCCCCAATATCCATCCTAAACCTGCCCTGGGCAACTTGAGGCGGTTTCCTCTTGTCCCATGGCCTGTTCCTTGGGAGAAGAGCCCGACCCCCCCTGGCTGCCCCCTCCTTTCAGGGAGCTGGAGAGAGCGAGAAGGTCTCCCCTCAGCCTCCTTCTCTCCAGGCTGAACACCCCCAGCTCCCTCAGCCGCTCCTCACCAGACTTGTTCTCCAGACTCCTCACCAGCTCCGTTGCCCTTCTCTGGACCCGCTCCAGCCCCTCAGTGTCTTTTTTGTGGTGAGGGACCCAAAACGACACAGTACTCAAGGTGAGGCCTCACCAGTGCCGAGTACAGGGGGACAATCATTGCCCTAGTCCTACTCACCACGCTATTCCTGATATATTCCAGGATGCTATTGGCCTTCTTGGCCACCTGGGCACATTGCTGAAGTACCCGGGGGCAGATTTGGCTTTGCGTTGGTGGGCCAAAGTGCCTTGAGAACCTCTAAGGCTGTAGAAAGCAGTGTCAAATGCAATTAACTGCATCACAAAAGCTACGTGGGAATGGGAAGAGGTGTTGTACTGCCTTAAGACATGTTGAGATCCCTTAATAGGTCTATTCTGAAGTAGTTAGTGCCATGCTAATGGATGTTATCCCACTAATGGGGAGAAGTGAAGAACAGGAACTGGTTCCTCCAAGTTGCAGCAAGGTCTCTGTACATTGTCCCTGCAGCTGCTCTTCCCCACCTCTGGTTTCCAGCCTTGGGATCCCAGGAATAAAGGATCACATCTTGCCAGCCTTCACTTACAGCTCTGCTTTGCTGTCACCTTCTCCAGAAGTTACTGTTTTACATCTGTCCTCTCACGCTTGCGGTGCCCAACCGGAATGTGCAGCTTGTGGGATGTACAACCTCAAAAACCCCCAAAGGACAACTTGAAAGTCTTGCTGCTACTGGGAGACTTGTTTGTTCTCGAGTACCTGGTGACAGCTACCGTAGCTGCATCTCCATAAAAATGCTGCTCTGCACTTAGTTGTTGCAACTAGTCAGATGCTTATTTTTTTTGGAAGGCGAGACTCCTTGGCTTGGCTGGTTTGAATCTGGGAAGCTGAAGGACCATCGTGAGAAAGACTCTGGCTTTGTGTTGTCTTTCCTGGCAGGAAACCATGGCAAAAAAACCACTTGTTGTGGACTTCAACTTTCCCTGGCTGCTTCTAAGCACGTTGCTTTGCATCCCCGTTGCAGCCAATAAAACAGGGTCATGAGCACACCCAATCTTTCTCTGGTTTCTGAGTATTTCAGACACTGTCACCTGACATAACTAGAAAGAATTCAGCGGTTTATTATCATAAACCATGTACGCACCCCGAAGATGTACAGGTGTCTTAAGTGTAGGTCCATAGGCATTTTGAATTCATTTAGGAGGATGTATTTCATGCCTGGGCTTGACATGGAGGTGAACGGGCTTTCCATGGCCATGGAGCTGACAGACACCAGGGCATGAGCCTGGTCAGGTCCTCTAGTAGACTTCCAGCCTTTTTTCTGAAATGGCTAAACCACAAAAAACAGATGGAAATGGAGACCAAAAGGAAGTGGTTTGCATGCGGTTGCATAATGAAGCTGCAGAAGACTAGGGATTAAACAACATCGAGAGACCTGGAAGTTTACCAGGGTATGAGAGCTTCCATGCTCCAAAGGCTCCAGAAATTGTTCTGGGAACACCGGTTACCGTAACGCTCGCTAGCGTGCCGTAGCACTCAACGCTGCCGCTTCAGAGGGCCCTTCCCAGAGACAGATCATGCTTTATGCCTAGACCAGGTTGCCCCGAGAAGCTGTGGCTGCCCCATCCCTGGAGGGGTTCAAGGCCAGGTTGGACGGGGCTTGGAGCAACCTGGGCTGGTGGGAGGTGTCCCTGCCCAGGGCAGGGGGGTGGACTAAATGATCTTGAAGGTCCCTTCCAACCCAAACCATTCCATGATTCTACAGTTCCTTACCCTCAACCCTTCCTTCTTGAACATCATTAGTGTGGTGAGTAGGACTAGGGAAGTGATCATCCCCCTGTACTCAGCACTGGTGAGGCCCCACCTCAAGTGCTGTGTCCAGTTTTGGGCTCCTCACTACAGGAAAGACATTGAGGGGCTGGAGCGGGTCCAGAGAAGGGAACAGAGCTGGTGAGGGGTCTGGAGCACAAGTCTGGTGAGGAGCGGCTGAGGGAGCTGGGGGTGTTCAGCCTGGGGAGAAGGAGGCTGAGGGGAGACCTTCTCACTCTCTCCAGCTCCCTGAAAGGAGGGGGCAGCCAGGGGGGGTCGGGCTCTTCTCCCAAGGAACAGGCCATGGGACAAGAGGCAACGGCCCCAAGTTGCGCCAGGGCAGGTTTAGGATGGATATTGGGGAAAATTCCTTCCCCAAAAGGGTTGTCAGGCGTTGGAAGAGGCTGCCCAGGGCAGGGGGGGAGTCGCCATCCCTGGAGGGATTGAAAAGATGGGTCAATGTGGTGCAGAAGAACATGGGTTAGTGGTGGATTTGGTAATGTTGGGTTGATGGTTGGACTGGATGATCTGAAAGGTCCCTTCAAATAGACAATTCTATGATTCCATGATTCTATCATCTTCACCTGCAGCTGCTTCTGTGCTCTCCTGTTCTCCTGAGCCTTGGCTCGTTTCTCCTTACAAAGACTCTCTGGGTGTTGCGGACTCAAAATTGTTCAGGTTGGACAGTCTGAACCTCTGCTCAAAGCTGGGTCGGTCTTGGATTGCATCTTGAAAACCTCCAGACCCAGATTTTGCAGCTTCACGGGGCCCCTGTTGAAGTGCTTGACTGTTATCATGAAAAATGTTTCCTTGTGAAATATGAAAGTATTTTTCCGTTCTCATTCTGCCAGGGACAAATGGCTCCTCAGAGAAGTGGGAAAGACTTGGTTTGTATCAGTTTGCATTCCTGTGCAACAGATTTAATTTTTTTTCAACATTTGAATGAAGCACTAATTCTCGATCTTCTGTATTTTTGTTTCACGGTCATTGTGGTGGTTGGCTATAGTTATTTTTATGCTACAAGTTTAGTAGAACACCTTCAGCTACCGTTACCGCTTTCCTTACGTGTCTTCATGTCACCTATTTGTCCTCCCCATGTTGGAATTCTCCAAGGAAAATGTATAAAATGTGTCATATAAAATGTATAAAATGTGCACGTGTCAGTTCAACGTCCCGATAGATTGTGGGCACCTTGCTCGCTTCTGCAGTCATGTAATTCCACTCGTGCTTTTGGGTGCTGGGAGATTTGGGAGCTCTTTCTGTACAGCTCGTGAGTTTTGGTGATACCATGCTGGTCCTGGACACTTGTGTGTAAGTAAGTGTCACTTCATGCGCATAACAGCTCTGCCAGCTGACTCCATCCTTTCTTCAGGATAGTTGCAGGGATGGGGTTATTTAGCCACAAAAATGGTCCGAGGGCTGGAGCCCCTCTGCTATGAGGACAGGCTGAGAGAGCTGGGGGGGTTCAGCCTGGAGAAGAGAAGGCTCCGGGGAGACCTTCCAGCCCCTGCCAGGCCCTCAAGGGGCTCCAGGAAAGCTGGGGAGGGACTCTGGAGCAGGGAGGGGAGCCATGGCACGAGGGGGAAGGGTTTGAAACCAAAAGAGGGGAGATTGAGATGAAAAATAAGGAAGAAATTCTTTGGTGTGAGGGTGATGAGCCCCTGGCCCAGGTGGCCCAGAGAAGCTGTGGCTGCCCCATCCCTGGAGGGGTTCAAGGCCAGGTTGGATGGGGCTTGGAGCAGCCTGGGCTGGTGGAAGATGTCCCTGCCCAGGGCAGGGGGCTGGACTCGATGGTCTTTAAAGGTCCCTGCCCACCCAACCCATTCTGTGACACTATGATTCTATGGACTTGTCCTCCTGGCTGCAGATTTGTGCCGGCTGTTGGAGGGCTAGGACAAATGCACGATAAAACGATGGTACTAGCTAAAAAGTTCAGCAGAGTAACCACGGGACATGGGGAAAGCGGAGCAGGGAAGCCTTCCTTCCCGGGGAGACCTTTGTCAGAGCTAAGCTGCCTTCCCACGGGCTGTCTGAAAAAGATGCTGCAGGGAAGGGTGCGATGGGGATACGGGACTTACTTCCAAATGAGGTGTCTGAGGGAAAGCTCTGTAACTTTGGGTATTAAAGCGTAGTGTTGCTTTGCTAGAAAGATCCTTCTGAACTGTAGCTTTATGCCCATTTACATACGATTCCTAAAGAGTTAAATGTGAACTGGAAGACTGTGGCTTTGACGTTGATGGCGAAGAGCATGAATAAATTGTGGGGGAAGCCTTGCAAGTCAGTACGAGATGCTGGGAACAGGCAGCAGGACACGGTGTTTCGGATCTTTGGACTGCCTGCCCGCTGGGCATGGGCTGCGTTCAAGCCAGGAGCTCTGCCTGGCTGCGAATAGCTCCGGAGGCTGAAATCATCCAGGGCTTTGGCAGCTCTGGCTCTTCTCACACTGACCAAGAGTGGGTGTTTGGCCAGGTCTTGTCATGCTGATCATCTTCTGGGTTACTTCCTCTCTTAACATCCTCAATTCTCTGCCTTACGGACAAGAAAAATAGGCTTGCAACTATGTGAGATCTGTTTAAGAGCTCCATGCCCTCTTTGGTCCACCTTCTAGGTGATGAAACCATGGTCTCCTGCATGGCAGGGTCCTTGCTGCTAGGACTTAGGCTTAGCCTGATAAGATATGGAAATTTCATGAATCATCGAATGGTTTGGGTGGGAAGGGACCTTTAAAGGCCATCGAGTCCAACCCCCTGCCCTGGGCAGGGACATCTTCAACTAGACCTGGTTGCTCGAAGCCCCGTCCAACCTGGCCTTGAACCCCTCCAGGGATGGGGCACCCACAGCTTCTCAGGGCAACCTGGGCCAGGGGCTCACCACCTTCAGAATGGAGAATTTCTTCCTTATTTTTCATCTCAATCTCCCCTCTTTTGGTTTCAAACCCTTCCCCCTCGTCCCATGGCTCCCCTCCCTGCTCCAGAGTCCCTCCCCAGCTTTCCTGGAGCCCCTTGAGGGCCTGGCAGGGGCTGGAAGGTCTCCCCGGAGCCTTCTCTTCTCCAGGCTGAACCCCCCCCAGCTCTCTCAGCCTGTCCTCCCAGCAGAGGGGCTCTGGTCCTCCTATGAAGCTGCAAAGATTTAAGGTGGGTTTTCTGGCTTCTTTTTTGTTGCTCCCCATCTGTGCAACAGCAAAGGAAAAGCAGGTTGATGTCCTTTATCTTGCCGCAGACCTCCGTGTGCGTCTCTTGGGATGCGACCTAGGGAAAGCCGCGAAGTGAACCCCAACGAGGTGCGGAGGAGCGTTTGGGGAATGACTCGGGGAAAAACCAGAATCCCGGCGATGGGGTGTTGAGAGATGCTCTGGCGGCTGCCCAAGTCGTCTGTCTGGGGGAGCTGGCTCACCTCCACGCCATGTGCTTCAAGATCCTTCGCTGGCGGATGAAAACCCCAGCGCTGGAGTGTTTTCCAGACCGATCTATCTCGCAGACGCTCCATCTATTACAGCGGCCGGGCCAGTATGTGCTGTATAAACAAAAGCAGGAACTGTTGTTGTGTGGCACTTCATCAACGCTTGTTTAGCTCCTTGTCCCGCGCAAGTGAAACTTGGCACGGGCTTACTCTTCTTTTTTTTTTGTCTTTTCGAAGAACAAACCCAGTTGTTAGTGACCGGGGAATGTTTGGAACAGTTTTCGGGAGATCAGAAGAACGCCTCGCCGATCTACAGATGCCACAGAAGAAGCATTCCTCCGCGTTCCCACCCCGAGCAGCTATGCTCTCTATTCGGATACCCAGAGAAGTGGGTTAAATACCAGGAATCTGAGCGTGATTCAGCTCAAACAGTACTATCGGAGCAATTTATCTGGCTAATTTTAGTAAAATGTGTTATTAAATGGATTAAGGTTAATTAAACGTTGTTATCATTAATAGCGTACTTGATAACACGTCCTGCCACGGGGCCCTTCTTATCTGCGACCTCACTGTAACAAATCGGGGCCCACCAAAGATGATGATTATTGTCGTAGAGGCGGCGTGACGTCGTTTTTTAGCCCTTCAGTGCTACAGTAGGATCAAAACCCCAGGTTTTATGTTTCAGAAGCCTTTGACTTTAACGCTGTAGCACGGAGTCATGACTTTATAGCGGGTTTTTTTCACATTTAGAGTCAACGCCATTCACTGAGTGCTGCTGATCCCCTCTTGGAAGGAGACAGAGATATCACAGAATCAGGGAATCGTCTAGGTTGGAAGGGACCTTTCAGATCATCCAGTCCAACCATCAACCCAACACTGCCAAAACCCATCACTAAACCATGTCCTTAAGCACCAAGTCTACCCACCTTTTAAATACCTCCAGGGATGACGATACCGTATAAAAAGAAAACCAAGAGCAGTTCTTGGGCACCTGGGACGGCCCCAGCAGGAGCGTGAGTTACCCCGGGAGATGCGATAGCAAGGGAGGACACGCTCTCGCTCCATCCACGGGTAGCCGCAGCGCTCATTTTCGGGGCTGCAACAACGCGGGCATCGTTTTTGCTCGGGAGCATAAGGGGAGGGCTTTTATCCACGGGTGCCCAGCAGCAGGCGGAGCTGGCAGCCTCCTAAAAGCCTTGAATAGCTCAAGCTGAATGAAAAAGCTGGGAGGTTTGAGGCCTCCGTAATTTTTTTTTTTTTTTTTTTTTTTTTTTTTGCCTTTTGTTTTAGCACCAAATTAGCAAACGGCACTCTTTTCTTTCTGCGCGCGGCTGTAGCTCTTCTAGAATTTGGGGGAGGTGGAGGAACAAAAGCCAGCCGCTGGCAATATGTCATTTTGCAACCAGTATGTGGCTGTTGACAAATAGGCGTGTAGTTATGGTAATGCACAGCCCACCTTTACACCCCGGAGGACGGGATTTAATGGCAGGTTTCTGCACTTTTCCCCGATTGGAAATAATGCCGCAAGTCCTCTGAAGAATTTTGATGCTTAGAGCTGTCAAACAGTAAACGCTTTATGTGCCCTGGCGATTCAGGCAATGCTTTTGAATGGGATGAACACAAAATTCTCCATAAATGGTGTAAAAGGCTGGGATCGAGGGCACAGCTCTTACGAAACGCCTACTTCTGCGCTCACCCGAGGAGGCTGCAGCCACCTTCTTGGGTCTTGAGGCTTCATCAGTGCGTGAGGTTTAAGGTAACCAGAACTGAACCACATTAACCTCTCCTCCTGCCTTGTTCCACGAGCATCTCTTAGAGGAGGAGGTTTCATTATGTCCTCTGCACAGCCGGAGACTTGACGTTTGACAAGAACAAGAGATTGCAGCTTCCCAACACTCTGAGGAGCAAGGACAGAGGGATACATGGAAGAGTCCTCTTGCTTACTGCTGTAGGAGCCATTCTTCTCCTTCCTGGATACCGGCTGGGCGATGAGTGGATTGAGAGTAGCCCTGCGGAGAAGGACGTGGGGGTGGTGGTTGATGAGAAGCTCAACGTGAGCTGACAATGTGCGCTCACAGCCCAGAAAGCCAACGGCACCCTGGGCCGCATCCCCAGCAGCGTGGGCAGGGGGGCGAGGGGGGGATTCTGCCCCTCTGCTCCACTCTGAAGAGACCCCCCTGCAGCGCTGCCTCCAGCTCTGGGGCCACCAACAGCAGAAGGACACGGAGCTGTCGGAGTGGGGCCGGAGGAGGCCCCGGAGATGCTGGGAGGGCTGGAGCCCCTCTGCTGTGGGGACAGGCTGAGAGAGCTGGGGGGGTTCAGCCTGGAGAAGAGAAGGCTCCGGGGAGACCTTCCAGCCCCTGCCAGTCCCTCAAGGGGCTCCAGGAAAGCTGGGGAGGGACTCTGGAGCAGGGAGGGGAGCCATGGGACGAGGGGGAAGGGTTTTACACTGAAAGAGGGGAGATTGAGAGGAGATATTGGGAAGAAATTCTTTGCTGTGAGGGGGGTGAGCCCCTGGCCCAGGTTGCCCCGAGAAGCTGTGGCTGCCCCATCCCTGGAGGGGTTCAAGGCCAGGTTGGATGGGCTTGATCAACCTGGTCTAGTTGAAGATGTCCCTGCCCAGGGCAGGGGTTGGAACGAGATGGCCTTTAAAGGTCCCTTCCAACCCAAACCATTCTATGATTCCCTGTGATAACTATGGGCTCATCCAACCTCATGCAGTCCCTGGCGGCTGTGCCCATGGCGAGTCTTCTCAGCTCTTCTCCAGTTGGCCAGTGTCCTGGTTCCGGTTCCAGATACAGCCTTAAACACTGGAGAAGTGCATGGAGGAAAAGTCAAATTTATCTGGGCTGGAAAGAGCAGAGGAGAGCTCTAATCCTCAAAATGGGATTCTTGCCCACAAAATGCTCGGTGAAATGGGAAAGAAGGCTAAGGCATGAAAGCAAGAGCGCGAAGCACGCCGGAGCTGTTTGTGTCTTTGGTTGGGCTTCCTGTGCCGTACCACGTGTCGTGCAATCTGGGTGCTTTCCAAAGTGCCGCGAAGCGATGTGGCTGCTGGTTTTTTCTTCCTTTTCTCGCTGCTGGAGACAACATAACTACATATGGACGTCTTGGGATAGCAGGGGGCTACGCGGTACTGCTGGTTCCTAACAAATATAGCACAGAAAGGTACCTGCGGCGCTTGGAACGGAAGAGCAACGAGATCTTTGAGATCTCCCGGCTTCTGCAAGGAGGATCAGACCAGGCTCTGGAAGGGGCTGTCGTGCAGAAATGAAGCTTTACCCCTGCACCAGACAGCCCAGCGTGGCTGAACAGATGGTGCTGCAGCATGATCATTCCAGGAATGTCATCCCAACCGTTGAATAACTGGTGGGGGGGGAGATCCTCTTCCTCGCTGAGGACCAGATGGGGTCGGCTGCATCTTCGCAGAGGGCGTCGTGTTAATGCGAGCATTTAACGCGAGCTGGGCTTCTTCACGCTGGAGAGGAGGCCGAGGGTGGATCCAACTGTCATCTTCACATACCTAATGTGGTGGCGGAGAGAAGCAGGGTCTTCCATGGATGGCCTACAGGGGAAGGGTGGGAGGTGATGCGCCATGGAGGGCTCTCAATTTGGTCATCTGCAAGGTCTTTACCTGCCAGTGGTCACCTAGAGTTAGGGTGTGAGGTGGCCATCCTTGGAGATGTCAGAATTTGACTGAAAAAAGCCCTGAGTAGGATAACTCCAGAGGTACCTGTGCTTGGGGGAGGAAGGGAAGGTGGCCCAGGTGACCTCCAGAGGTCCGCTCCAGCCTAAAATATTATAAAAACAGGCAAACGTGATGTTGGGTTGTAACTCCTGTGCTGGAAGTTTTCCATCTCCTGTCTAGAATACGGATGGAGACCTTGAGAAGGAATGGGGGGTTGTTCTTGCTCTTTTGGGGGCTTTATTTGGGGTTGGGGTTTTTTTGGAATTCCTCTGCTGCTTTCTGTCTCCCACCTAGAATAAGGATGGAGACCTTGAGAAGGGGGTGGGGGTGTTCTTGCTCTTTTGGAGGCTTTATTTTGAGGGGGTTTTTTTGGAATTCCTGTGCTGGAAGCTTTCCATCTCCCATCTAGAATAAAGATGGAGACCTGGAGAAGGATGGGGGGTTGTTCTTGCTCTTTTGGGGGCTTTATTTGGGATTTTTTTGGAACTCCTGTGCTGGAAGCTTTACATCTCCCATCCAGAATAAAGATGGAGACCTTGAGAAGGAAGCGGGGGATGTTCTTGTTCTTTTGGAGGCTTTATTTTGGGGGTTTTTTTTGGAACTCCCGTACTGGAAGTTTTCCATCTCTTGTCTAGAATAAGGATGGAGACCTTGAAAAGGGGGAGGATGTTCTTGCTCTTTTGGAGGCTTTATTTTCGGGGGGTTTTTTTAATTCCTGTGCTGCTTTCCATCTCCCACCTAGAATAAGGATGGAGACCTTGAGAAGGAAGGGGGAGGTTGTTCTTGCTCTTTTGGAGGCTTTATTTTGGGGGTTTTTTAGGGACTCCTGTGCTGGAAGCTTTCCATCTCCTGTCTAGAATAAGGATGGAGACCTCGAGAAGGAGGAGGATGTTCTTGCTCTTTTGGGGTCTTTATTTTGTTGTTTTGTTTTTTTTTTTCACAAGATGCGCGCTATTTTCCCTAGTTGCAGAAAACCTGCATCCTCCATTTAATTTCTTCCTCCTTTTCTGCACGGCGTTGCTCCAGTTGGGAGGCAAGAGGTTTCCTTATCTCTTGCCTATCGGGACCTCTGGGAAGCTACTGGAATATAAATATCGGAGATTTATTAGCGGGGAGCAGCCTTCCTCACCCGAGCTGACCATTCAAGCCAAGTTTTGAGGACTCTCCTCTAGTTGTGGCGTTTGCCTGCCCGAAGGGTGTGAGCCTCAGGAATCCGCTGCTTCTGCCAGAGGAGTCTCTGGAAGCGGCAAATGCTCTCGCACCTGCCAAGTCACTCGCTCGCGGTGGGTTATTCGGTTGGGGAAGGCGTTTTTGCTCTTTGGGCAGGTTTCCTTTTACAAAGTTTGTTCCGAGGCCTGGCGAAACATGAAAGCGTTTCGTTTCCTTGGCGTTCGTTTCGTGTGATTTGTGGATAAAAAGGAGCCATTTTAGGTGAAATGTTATTTATCGACATCCCCGATTTATTTCTCGAAGTTAAATATCCAAGTTTATATCCACAGACCAGGAAAAAAAAAAAAAACCACGACATTTATTTCTGTCATTCTTTTTTTTTTAAAGTTTCAAGGTTATTTAGGCCTGTCTTGCAATTCTTCAGTTTATCCTTAAGGTCAGCTGTTGGGTTTTTTTCCCCCTAAGAGAAAGAAAGAGCAATTTTGCTCACAGGCTTTGCTGCCTACGCTTCGTAAAAATTGACTTTGTCATCTCATCCAAGAGCACGCGTGGAAAGTCTTTGAAAACAGCTGGTTTGCTTCGCTCCGGCGCTTTTTTGGGGTAGCTTACATTGTGTAACAGCATAGTGATTGCGTGTTGGGCTGATAGAGAATGGGGAGAAGCTTGGGAAACACGGTGCAGAAGAGTACGCTTCCTTTTCAGCTTCTTGTATAAGTAATAAAATAGTTTTGCTCAGTTATTTCCTCGCGCAAGGGCTTTGCGATAGGGCATGAGAAGGTGCGCATGCTGGAGGCGGGAATCCAGGACTGTTCAGTACCATCTCGAGATGTTCTATGAATCTATGATTCTATTTCATCCAAACAGGTTAATCGTCTTCTAAGTTGGTCCGCTTTTCTTGTATGCTTTTATCGTATCAGAAAAAATAAATTGGATTTCCAGATTGAGCAGGAACGCGTGGTTTCATTGATTCATAGAATCATAGAATGGGTTGGGTTGGAAGGGACCTTTAAAGGCCATCAAGTCCACCCCCCTGCCCTGGGCAGGGACACCTCCCACCAGCCCAAGTTGCTCTGAGCCCTGTCCAACCTGGCCTTGAACCCCTCCAGGGATGGGGCAGCCACAACTTCTCTGAAAAACCTGTTCCAGGGTCTCACCGCCCTCACAGTCAAGAATTTCTTCCTAATATCTCATGTCAATCTAAATCTTCTGGGCTGCCAGCGCACTTTGCCGGCTCGTGGTGTACTTCTCATCCACCAACACCCCCAAGTCCTTCTCCCCAGGGCTGCTCTCCATCCATTCTGTGCCCAGCCTGGATTTATGCTTGAGATTGCCCCAACCCATGTGAAGAACCTTGCACTTGGCCTGGTTGATCCTCATGAGGTTCACATGAGCATTTTGGTTTTGATGAGTTTCTCCCCCCCCCCTGTGTCTCGGCGACCACCAGAGATGGCTTTCTTCTCACTCCCTGGGCTTTTCTGACCTCCATACCACGGATGCTCTTGGTTTTGGGGTGCCCTTCCACTGCTGCATTAATTCTAGCTGACGTAGTGACGGCACGGAGGAGAAGCCGATCTCCCGGGGTGTCTCCTTCAAGTGGTCACGACGTGTTTGCAACCACCAGGAGAATTTTAAACTTAACTTTCGAAATGCAAGGCATTTCCATCCCCTCGGGAGCAGGGATGGTCCTGAGGGAGGGCAGGGGAATGGGTAATGTAAGGAATCACAGCTGGATGTTCGGGGCTCTGCTGGGAAGGTGCAGACCCATATTTCTCCTAGACGGGGAGAAGGTTTTGGGGGGGAAGGGGGAGATGGGGAGCAACCTGCTTCCCGAACTCCCTTTTAAATCATCCTGGCAGCCTGACTGACAGATTTCACACCAACTGTGCCGAGCGGTTGGATTCTACGCCCGAGCACAATGCGTGCTATCGGAGTGATTTATAATAGCGGAACATATGGCCAGGGTTTGGTGCGGGCAGCAGGCGTTTCCCCTCCGGTTTGCCTCTGGTTTTTGGTTTTTTGGCTGGTGCTTGTGTTTGGAGGAAACGATGGAGGATTTTTGTTTTCTACCGTGTGTTCTCAGCACAGGAAGGACAAGAAGCTGTTGGAGCGGGGCCGGAGGAGGCCCCGGAGATGCTGGGAGGGCTGGAGCCCCTCTGCTGGGGGGACAGGCTGAGAGAGCTGGGGGGGTTCAGCCTGGAGAAGAGAAGGCTCCGGGGAGACCTTCCAGCCCCTGCCAGTCCCTCAAGGGGCTCCAGGAAAGCTGGGGAGGGACTCTGGAGCAGGGAGGGGAGCCATGGGATGAGGGGGAAGGGTTTTACACTGAAAGAGGAGAGATTGAGATGAGATATTGGGAAGAAATTCTTTGCTGTGAGGGTGGTGAGCCCCTGGCCCAGGTTGCCCCGAGAAGCTGTGGCTGCCCCATCCCTGGAGGGGTTCAAGGCCAGGTTGGACGGGGCTCGGAGCGACCAGGTCTAGTTGAAGATGTCCCTGCCCATGGCAGGAGGCATGGAACTAGATGGTATTTAAGGTTCCTTCCCACGAAAACCATTCTATGATTCTATAATTGTATGATTCTGGCAGGGAAATACGGTGCGTGGAGGGCAGGGAAGGGGCTTGGCCAGCTCCAACTTGGGCAACGGATCCAGTTCACAGTTGCAAATTTTCTCCTGCGTTTCTGCAAAGGATTTTGTGCTGGGTCAAGCTGTGTGCAGCAAGCTCCTCCCTGCCACTTTTGCTTTGAAGCAACGAGCGCTTCACGTTTTACAGCGTTATCTCCTAGTCCTATAAATATCCCCGCATCACTCTGGGGAAGAGGGGGGAGTGCTGCGTCCTAATGTTTTCTTCCTATCAGAGGAGGACCGAGAGGTTATCTGATATTTAGGCGGGAGCAGGCTCTTGCTGGTAATCTCGCTGCCGTTATCCAGAAAGGTCATCTTGTCTTACAGGCTCTAATTGCTCCCATCGTCGCGGGGATTTTTTAGGGTCGAACTCCGCGTTTACAGCAAGCTGCGACCGCAACGGTTAAATGGAGTTTGACGTCTTGGGAAACAAGGATTGCTTGTTTTCATCCCCGGGCTTTCTGCAGCCCCGCTTGGCGTGAGTCATCCCAAGATCACCATCCCTCTTCCTCCTCCTCCTCCTCCTCCTCCTCCTCCTCCTCGGTTCCTCCCCTTGTCCCCAGCCCAGCCGCGATGGGGAATCAAAATGATGTCAGGACGGTGACAGGTGGCCGCTTTTGGCCTCAAAACGGGGCGAATCACCTGCTCGCGAGCAGCTGCCCCGAGCTGGCGCCTGAGTTTGGCCAAGGTCCTTCTGCCTTGCCCTGAGCAAAAACACCCTTAAGACCCTGCTCGGTATTTGCTCGACCCCAGCGGAGCTTGTGCCAATGTTTAATCTCGCTCTGGCGAGCCCGCAGGGAGGACGCATATTTTTCTCTCTATGTCAGATCTGGTGTTCGTATTTTCCCCACCCCCACCCCCCCGCCGTCTTTCGCAGACCTCCAATTTCTTAAATATTTCGGAGTTCAAAAGCACGGGGTGTGTGCTTTCAAGGCTCGCTTTCCCCAACTTGCCGTTAGGTTTAGCCAATCTGTGAAAAAAACAACCTTTTCCAGACACCCCTGCCGTGCCGGTGAGGGCTGAAGATAAAATGAGTTTATCGCGGATTATTCCTCGTTGGCCGGCGTTATCGGATATTGTCCTTTTCCTCCCCGTGGTGTTTGGCGTGGGAACTCTTGGGAAAGGACAAACTTGGCACTTGGGGACAACCTGGTGGGCCGCAGCTGGAATTTAAGTATTTCAGGGTGTGTATTTGCAGGACTGCAATCCTATGCTGTAAACTTCCCCGCGTTACATCTGCACAACGGTATTAACCTCCTCTGCCCTGGCACCACTCGAATTAGCAAAGAAATGTGAAGTTTTACTGTTTTGAGGGAGATTTTTGTCCTTTTCCTGCTGCTTTCAGACCCCAATGACTTGGGGGACCCGGCTCTTGCAGTGGCCCTGTGACACCTTAGAGATGCCGGGCAGGTCACGGTCATAAATCTCCTGCTCGTTGAAGGTCTGTCACATTGTCACCGGTCTAAGACATGTCACTTGGGCTTTTTTCCATCCAGGCTTTCCCTCGTTTGGTTTTGGAGCAGTAAATTAAGTCCTTGCCCTTCAGCATTGGGTCAAACTGAAATTACAGCTGCACCGACATGACGTTTTTCTTAATCAACGAGTTTTAAAAAACTAAAAAAAATAGCAGTTCAAGGAAAGGGTGTCTTGCACACGTGGGGAGGAGGGTCAGGATTCAGCAGCTGCCACCGTCCGTGCCGGAATGCCTGCCCAGCTGCCGGGTGAGAGTTCTGCCCCTAACTCGGCTTTTTTTTCCCTAAATATGATCAGCCCCCATCCTTAGGGATGCTGATCCTCCTGTCCCCAGAGCTCAAGGATGTCAGTCATGGAATCACAGAATGATTTGGGTGGGAAGGGACCTTGAAAGGCCACCCAGTGCCACCCCCTGCCCTGGGCAGGGACACCTCCCACCAGCCCAGGTTGCTCCCAGCCCCGTCCAACCTGGCCTTGAACCCCTCCAGGGATGGGGCAGCCACAGCTTCTCTGGGCAACCTGGGCCAGGGGCTCACCCCCCTCACAGCAAAGAATTTCTTTCTAATACCCAACCTAAATCTACCCTCCTTCAGTTTGAAACCGTTACCCCTTGTCCTGTCATTACGCTCCCTGCTCCAGAGTCCCTCCCCAGCCTTCCTGGAGCCCCTTTAGGGACTGGAAGGTCTCCGCGGAGCCTTCTCTTCTCCAGGCTGAACCCCCCAGCTCCAACCTGGCCTTGAACCCCTCCAGGGATGGGGCAGCCACAGCTTCTCGGGGCAACCTGGGCCAGGGGCTCACCACACTCACACCAAAGAATTTCTTCATGAGGTCTCATCTAAATCTCCCCTCTTTTGGTTTAAAACCCTTCCCCCTCGTCCCATGGCTCCCCTCCCTGCTCCAGAGTCCCTCCCCATCCTTTCCCTCAGCATAAAACATGTCTTCCTTATATCAGTCCTCCACCCACATCGTGTCTCTTGGAGCTTGTCCCTTTCTGTTTGTCCTGAAGCAGGTTTTGGGGGGTGTTTTTTTCCCCCCTTTTGGAAAAACAACTTTTAGGGTAGCAGGTCTTGCAGGGCTAAGAAAATACACAGGACGGGATCACTGCGCCCCGGGATCGAACCGTTGCAAACAAGGGACATCCCCGCTTTAGCTTTGGAGTACGGAGAAAGCGTCAAAGCGGAGTAAAATGGTCAAAAACGGGTGAGAAAAAAAGACTGAGCCGCAATAGGGCCCCGGCTCCGCATCGGCTCTGCCGGCACGAGTCTCTCTGCCAGGCAGCGGCGCAGCTGGGCCAACAGCCACGAGGAATTTTGGAGGGGGGGGGGGGGAAATAAGAATATGCATGCCAATATTTTTATAGACTTTGCTGGCTGGGAGCTCGGCTTTGTGCTGTTTGATATACGGCCCCTGATGTGGTTGTTTTCACCATCTCGGGATGGAAATGGGGGCCCTTGAGATTTGCCGAATTCCTTTTCGCAGAAGTCTAAGAGGTGGGGGGGACACGTTTCTGCCTTCGTTTGCGATCAGTCTTGGTTTTTCTTGAGTTGCTACAAGTCACTGCTTGTTCATAGGCTTTTGGCAAATGGCTTAAAGTTCAAAGCGTTCCGCTCAATATTTCACACTTCCAATGCTGCAGAGAGAGTATTACTATTAATAACACATTAATCGTCTTTCGTCTGAAGATTGGGATTGGAAAAGCAAAATAAGATTTTGATTTTGATTTTTTTTTTTTTTAAGAAGCATTTGAGTTAGTGTTGGCAAGTCCCCGCGCCTGGGTAATCTTCAGTCTGATTTTTTAGAAACTTCTGCACGGCAAATTTGGGTTTGTGAATACAACACTGACACTAAAGTTGTACTAATGTCTAGACCTGATTTGGGGAGACACATATGGCATGTTCTCAGAGTGCCAGCACAGATGAAGCCACCATCCAAAATGATCCATCTTCAAGGTGGAAACCATCTGCTCCGTCGGGTTGAGGAGATGCAGCTTCACCCGGCACCCACCTCGGTCCCGCCTCAGAGGTTGGGTGAGAGCCACCCTGGAAAACCAGCTCTGCCTGTCCCAAAACTGCCCTGCAAACCCCGGTGCTGGAGCATCTCCAAGTGACTAAGGTGTAAGACAAGTCAACGTAAGGTGTCTTGGTAGTTGGTCTGGCTGAAAAGACGTGGTTTGGATCTGGTTTGGCTGGAAGCCCTTGTGGTCTCAGAGATTTTAAATAAATATTAAAAAAAACATGGATACTTGATAATGAAGTTCTTCTACTAGGCTGATGGATCTTTTGGGTGTTCAGCGGAGGTCTATGCTGAGTCATAGAATGTTTTGGTTTGGAAGGGATCTTAAAGATCATCTCGTTCCAACCCCCTGCCCTGGGCAGGGACATCTTCAACTGGACCAGGTTGCACCAAGCCCCGTCCAACCTGGCCTTGAACCCCTCCAGGGATGGGGCAGCCACAGCTTCTCGGGGCAACCTGGGCCAGGGGCTCACCCCCCTCACACCAAAGAATTTCTTCCCAATATCTCATCTAAATCTCCCCTTTTCCAGTTTAAAACCGTTCACCCTTGTCCTGTCCCTCCACTCCCTGTGAACCATCGTTCATCATCACAGCCTGAACCTCGCAGGCGTGGGAGGTTCATCACCCGGCGCGTGCCTGTGGTCCATCAGGAGGATGCTCTTGTGCTCATTGCTTGGGGAGGTGACCGACACCATCCCTCAAGCATCCCTTCAGCACTGATTCATAGAATCACAGAATCTTAAAGGCCACCCAGTGCCACCCCCTGCCCTGGGCAGGGACACCTCCCACCAGCCCAGGTTGCTCCCAGCCCCGTCCAACCTGGCCTTGAACCCCTCCAGGGATGGGGCAGCCACAGCTTCTCGGGGCAACCTGGGCCAGGGGCTCACCACCCTTCACAATGCAAGAATTTCTTCCCAATATTTCATCTCAATCTCCCCTCTTTCAGTGTAAAACCCTTCCCCCTCGTCCCATGGCTCCCCTCCCTGCTCCAGAGTCCCTCCCCAGCTTTCCTGGAGCCCCTTGAGGGACTGGAAGGGACCTTAGGTACCAGAAGACTCTTTCCCTCTCTAGCTCATCCCATGATACCCTCCAGGACTCTCTTCCACCCTTTTTGAACGTGCAACGGCAGCAAACGACTCTGTTGCCTCTCCCACGCCACGCGGGCTGAACTCTCCAGTCCTCAGCAAAGGGACGATTTGTGTCCTTCTGTCCTCAGCCATCCTCTTTCCTTTAAAACAAAACTTCTCCGAGGCTGATATCCTCGAGACCTTGACCTCTCCAACTTGCTTGAAACAAGCCGACAAGCTAAAAAAGTCATTAATCGGCGTAGGGAGAGATATAGGATCACATAAACCTCCGGCTAAAATGCTTGAGCGACTTTGAGAAGCTCGAGGTCAGCCCGGCGCATTTGCTGCTTTCATGCAGATACTTGATTCATCTCTGCCTGTTTGTGTTATCTGCTTTCTGGCAGCTTTCGAGAGACTCTATTTTTTTAATTTTTTTCCTTTTTTTTTTTTTTTTTTTTTTGGAGTTTAAAGGAGCTAATGCCTTGCTAACGCGAGCGCTGTGAAGTTTGGATTGGGAGCATCGGCGTTCGCCAGAAAGCGGCCGAACTCGCTCCGATAAGAGGGAGAGAAATCGGGTCCGTCCTGTTCTCTTTCTGAAGCTGTCCTTTGAAGCCGCGGGGTTTTTTTTTTTTTTTTGTATCTGCGAGCTGGTGTCTTATCCCTGTGTCCTCCAGGCCAGAAGGGATGTAACGATGCCAAAGTCATCGCTGCAAAATGGGACGTTGGGCGACGGGAAGGGTAGAAGAGCTTCCTACGGCTTCAACTCCGCTCTCCGCAACAAAGATTTCCCTGGGAAGGGGAAAAATGTCCAGGTGATCCTTCCCCACCCCCGGTACCTTGCTGCTTCTGGGGATTTCCTAACCTTGGAATAGCCTATTTAATAGCTACCGATGGGCTTGTCCTCCTTGAACTCAGCTAATTCTCCTTTGAACCTATTTATGGGTTTTGGCTGCATTGCTGAATACAGCTTAATTATGTGCTATGAAAAGTCATTTCCTTTCGTTGTCTTTTAAACCTACTGCCTGATAACTCCAGAGCAACCAATAAAACGCATCCTGAAAACAAACCCAAAAACCCATGAGTAACCATTTCCCCGTCCTCTCCTCTGCGTTACTTTTTAGGCATAACGTGAAACTGGATTTTTCAGCCATGTCTCTGCTGATCTAAAATAGTCTTTGGCTGTGTTTTACGATCCTTTGGGATTTTTACATTCCAGACTCTCCTGGCTACCCTTTCCTAGGTCTAGCATATATATCTTTTTTATATTTTATTTAAAGGACTGCAACAGCACAAACATGTAAGACGTGAACGCTTCTCAACGGACTTGCCCTACGATGTGTCTCTGGCCTGTTTGTTCCTTCCCAGTAATTCCTGACACCTCGGATAGGGAAGGTGGCACATGAGAGCCCCTTGGGATTCCTCCGGGGTCCTGGCTGACCCTCAGCACCGTCTCACCACGAAGGCAGGGAGGCTCTAAACCCATGACCAGATACCATCTCGTTACGGTTCGTTTCATCCGTGACATCTTCAAGCTTTTTTTTTTTTTTTTTTTTTTTAAACATCTCGGTTTGACATCGTTTATTCATTCAGTTTTATCCTCAAATCAGGAAGACTTTAATGCGGGAACGCCCCTCGTATTTGAATTTAGTCTTCTTGCCATGGCCTTATTTTTTTGTTGCTTTTTTCTCTCCTCATTTATCCGTCAGCTATTCCCCACATGCCATTTCCTAGTAGATTCCTTTATTGAAGCTTTAATTTTCTTTTACCGTCTCCATTTTGGTTTAGTTTCTATGGGAACAGAGACAAAGATGGAAATGGAAACTACCTACTCTCGTCTTCCTACCGGGACACGTATTTTGTGTATACAGTGCAGGAGCTGAGAGAGGACGAAGTTCAGGTGGCTGCTTGGTCCAACAGGTCTTGTGTGAGCGAGCGGTGGGGTTAGATCAGGCCGTGGGTCAAAACACGACGTCGTTATTTACACTCAGGGGCAAAAAGAGCTGGGAAACCTCTCTGGGAGTGTCTGCGAGCAGAAATACTTGCGGGACAGCCTCCTGCCCTCCTGGGGACGGCTCCTTGCTGTTACGCTTGACGTCTCCGGTGGTGAATCTCGTCCCAAATCGCAGGGGTTTTGATTCCCGGTGGAAGCGGGGTGTTGCAGCAAGGGTGGGTTTTCTGGTTTGGGGGCCCTGAGATGGTGCATGGTCCACCTCGAGTGCTGTGTCCAGTTTTGGGCCCCTCACCACAAAAAAGACATTGAGGGGCTGGAGCGGGTCCAGAGAAGGGCAACGGAGCTGGTGAGGGGTCTGGAGAAGGAGGAGAAGGGTCTGGAGAACTTGTGAGGAGCGGCTGAGGGAGCTGGGGGTGTTCAGCCTGGAGAGAAGGAGGCTGAGGGGAGACCTTCTCGCTCTCTCCAGCTCCCTGAAAGGAGGGGGCAGCCAGGGGGGGTCGGGCTCTTCTCCCAAGGAACAGGCCATGGGACAAGAGGAAACGGCCCCAGGTTGCGCCAGGGCAGGTTTAGGATGGATATTGGGGAAAATCCCTTCCCCAAAAGGGTTGTCAGGCGTTGGAAGAGGCTGCCCAGGGCAGGGGGGGAGTCGCCATCCCTGGAGGGATTGAAAAGCCGGGCAGACGCGGTGCTTAGTGATATGGTTTAGTGGTGGGTTTTGTCAGTGCTGGGTTGATGGTTGGACTGGATGATCTGAAAGGTCCCTTCCAACCTAGACAATTCCCTGATTCTGTGATTCTAACATCAGACGTCCCTCTTGGGTCTCAGCTCCTGAGAGCGGAGTCATCTCGTGGTGGGGAGAACGCAGCAGGTTGAAATGATGGTTTCCCTTAATCAGAGGGAGATGAACATTCCCCTGCCCTACACGATGGTCATGGTTTGACCCCAGCCAGAAGCTAGGACCATGCAGCCGTTTACTCACAGCGGGATGGGGGGGAGAAGCAGAAGAGCAAAAGTAAGGAAAAACTGGTGTGTCGAGATAAAGACAGTGTAACAGGTGGAGAAAAAGCCACGCACACCAGCAAAGCAAAGCACGGAATTCCTTCACTACTTCCCATCGGCAGGTAGGTGTTCATCCGTCTTGAGGAAAGCAGGGCTCCATCTTGGATAACGGTTGCTTGGGAAGAGAAATGCCGTAATTCCAAACGTCCCCTCCTTCTTTCTTCTTCCCCCAGCTTTATACGAGCACGACGTCATACGGCACGGACTATCCCTTTGGTCAGTTGGGATCATCTGTCCTGGACGTGTTTCCCCTCCCAGCTTTTCGCGCACTCCCAGCCTACTTGCTGGTGGGGTGGCGTGAGGAGCAGAAAAGGCCTTGAGAGCTTAGCAAGAACCAAAATTATTGGTGGGTTGTCAACGCCATTCCCATCCCAAACCCAAAACATAACACCCTCCCAGCTGCTAGGGAGAGAGTCAACTCTATCCCAGCTGAATGAAACCTCGGCAGTGGGCAAGGCAGCTTCTACGTGTGAAGCAAATCCTCAACAAATAGCAGCCCTTAAGTTTGTCCCTTCTGCGTTTTACAAGGTTTTCCTCGCAGCTCGCCCATGATTAGGGGAAGGCTAATTTCGTTTGTACTCGCTTTTTGTTGCTCGAGCCGACCTTTTGCAAAGAAGCAAAGGCTTTATGCGCGGTTGCTGCAGTTCCCATAGTGATTGTGATTATTAATATTTAAAAGCGGCGTTCCGGGTTATCCAGATATCTGTTTCTTCAGAACAGAAAGGAGCTGCCACGAGCTGTAGCTCCCAGTGTCGAGCTGGCAGAGAGAGCTGGGAGGCTCAGCCCTATGCAAAAATACTCCTCGGTGGTTTGGCTTCCCGAAGTGCTGAAGAAGAACCCGGTGAGCTGGGAGCAAGTAGCCCGGGAGTTTTCTCAGAAAGTATTTCGAGTGAACCGCCTGCAGCGATGCCGTATCTAAATACGTGTTGCCCCAGTTTAACCGGGGCCGGGAGTTACTGAGGGCGTGTAATTTAGATTGCAAATTACTCTTGGGTTGCAAATCTCGTGTCCGTATCTCCAGCGAGTAAAAGGCACCAGAGGACTTAGGGGAGTTTTGGTGCCGACACCGTCGGTTCTGCCGTGGCGTGTTGCCCCTGCGTGGGTGCCTACCTCTGCCATTCAATGATTCTATGATTCCAGAGCAGCTGAGGGAGCAGGGGTGGCCCAATCAGCATCTCTCAAACCCAGCTCGATGGGGGTCTGCGGAGAGCAAGTGATCCACCTGCCGCGTGTTTTTCAGCTGCCACATTCATAGAATCATGGAATGGTTTGGGTGGGAAGGGAACTTTAAAGACCATCACGTCCAACCCCCTGCCCTGGGCAGGGACACCTCCCACCAGCCCAGGTTGCTCCGAGCCCCGTCCAACCTGGCCTTGAACCCCTCCAGGGATGGGGCAGCCACAGCTTCTCGGGGCAACCTGGGCCAGGGGCTCACCACCTTCAGAATGGAGAATTTCTTCCTTATTTTTAATCTAAATCTCCCTTCTTTCAGTTTAAAACCATCCCCCCTCGTCCCGTGGCTCCCCTCCCTGCTCCAGAGTCCCTCCCCAGCTTTCCTGGAGCCCCTTGAGGGCCTGGCAGGGGCTGGAAGGTCTCCCCGGAGCCTTCTCTTCTCCAGGCTGAACCCCCCCAGCTCTCTCAGCCTGTCCCCACAGCAGAGGGGCTCCAGCCCTCCAGGCGACTAAAATACACAATGGTTTTCCATCCGAGCGCTGTCATCAGTCAGCTCTGCCTTTGAGTGGCAAAAGGGGACGGCTGGGCTGATGCAGAACGGAGCAGAAAGGTGTCTGAGGTGCCTTCAGCCACCCCCCACACAGCAGGAAAAAGGACCCTCAAAGCTCTTTTAACGTCTGGCGTGGCAGGCTGGTGTTGCAAAGAAAAAGATCCTGCTTGTTAAAAGGTTTGAACTTTTAAACTAGAGGAGTGAAGGTTCAGAGCTAGATCTCAGGAAGAAATTGTTTACGCTGAGGGTGGTGAGCCCCTGGCCCAGGTTGCCCCGAGAAGCTGTGGCTGCCCCATCCCTGGAGGGGTTCAAGGCCAGGTTGGATGGGGCTGGGAGCAACCTGGTCCTGGTGAAGATGTCCCTGCCCAGGGCAGGGGGTGGACTCAGTGGCCTTTAAAGGTCCCTTCCCACCCAAACCATTCCATGATTCTATGAACTCCAGGCTCACTGGGAATCACTTTATTATGCTCATTTTCCCTGTCCTTTTTCCAATGCAAGTCGAACCGTGCTGCCAGAGACAGAGTATGAGATTTTTTTGCTATTTTTTTTTTTTAATTTCTGAACAGAGTAGGTGGTTGTTGTGCAACTGGGAGAAGTTATTTATACATTTCTGTACTCCCTCCCTCTCTTGCAGTGTGCTTTCCTCCTCCAGCGCGGCCGTGGGTGGAGAACGGCAGCTCCGTTTCTTCCTGGAATGTCTTTTTTTTTGTTCAATTTATTACCAGAAACAAAAGCTGGAGGTACCGAGTTAGACTTAGGAGCCTGGGGGCAAGAGTTTCATCTTCTCTTTCATGTCTTTCCAAGACATTGATCATTCTGGCTTTGGACCCAAAAATATTTTCTAGGGCAGTCGTTTTTCAGCAGGGGCGTGTAGACTGACGGAGACGTAGGAGACCTGGGGTCTGTGGAGGTTGGCACACGAAGCCGTCTTGTCCCCGGCACCCCACTGCTCAAGGAACACCTCTCCTTCATACAACCGGTCCCAAAAACCCATAGGCAGGATGAGGATCCGCTGCGTCGCTCTCATTAACGAGCCTCCGTCGTGGTACTAATTGCTTGAAGCTTCCTCTGAAGGTGAAGGAGATGTGCATGTGGAGGGGGGATGCTTCTCGGTGAGGGTCAGCCCTTCTTGGTGTAAATCCTGGCGCTCTCCCAAAGGCGAGAAGTAATTTGGGGTAGTTTGGGTGGTTTGGACGTGGTGCTGAGGGACACGGGTTAGTGGTGGACTTCGCAGCGTTGAGTTAATGGTTGGACTCGATGATGTTAAAGGTCCCTTCCAACCTAGATGATTCTGTGGTGTCTGGGAGACTGATCAAGTGGAAGAGCGTGGTGCCCTGCAGAGCCTGAACTTGTCGGAGAACGCAGTTATGAAATACTCTGTTAACTTCGGGGCAGTGTAGCTCATACCTAACTCCAAAAAAAAAACCAAACTTAAAACCAATCTGACTTCCAATCCAATAAATACGGAATGACTGAGGATGGCGTTGAGTGGAATAGGCTCTGACACTCGTAGAAAGGCTTCCTTAGCATGTTCCCCTCAAGCTCATCATCTACTCTGGGAGGAGAGTGGTCAAACTCTTGTCCGCTGGGAGAGACTTGCCCTGGGAAAGTCTAGTTTGTGCCAGACTTTATCCTAGAAAAGGGGTACCACCGGAGGTAGAGTGGTGACAGTATGGTTGGGACCACGGTGGACCATGATTATGGGGGATACGGGTAGTCTGAGATTACGTCTGAGCCCCCGCTCCCCCTTAGGAGCTCCTGAGCATCCTTGTGGTGGCCTTCAACACTCAACGGTGGTCTGGAGCAAGCTCTGCGTCCCCATCGCGTCCCTGTGGTCTTGGTTCCTCTCTGCTTTTCGTGGTTTCTTAAATTAACTTGACATTTCTGGCACCTTGCTCTTGTGCTTTTATTTTTTTCCCCCGTGGTTCCTTTCCATCCGACCTACTCGGGTAAATTAGAAATGGTTTTTAATAGGAAAGAATATGGTTTGAATCCGGCGATGCTGGGAGTGGTCAGTAAGCACTTGAGGAGATGGTTGCATGCAAAAAGGTGGAAATTTTGGGATTTACTGATTACATTCAGAGGACTGATCCAGGAAAGTCAACTCCGAGAGCCACCACCGATGTGCCGAGGTTGTAAGTTTAGGAAGGAGTTTCTGTATAATTGATGTTCTTAAAACAAAAAAACCAAGCCTCTAAAAGCAGTGGTTTGATTCCGTGAATTGGAAAGCGCACAGCTTTGGATCTTGTTTGATGCACAAAGCAGGTGAGGTGAGAACAGACATCTCCAGCGGCACTTACGCACCGCTCCTGCATCTCTTCAGGCTTCAACGTGGAGGTTCTGCTGCTGCCTTTTGCACTGACGGAGATCTCTGCGTACAGCGGGGAGGGTTTAGTCTACCCATAGAATGGTTTGGGCTGGAAGGGACCTTGAAAGGCCACCCAGTGCCATCCCCTGCCCTGGGCAGGGACACCTCCCACCAGCCCAGGTTGCTCCCAGCCCCGTCCAACCTGGCCTTGAACCCCTCCAGGGATGGGGCAGCCACAGCTTCTCGGGGCCACCTGGGCCAGGGGCTCACCTCCCTCAGCGTAAAAAAATGTCTTATTCCTAATCACCGCCGGGAAGCGTGAGGGCATCACCCAGGGGGTCAGCCTTGCAGCCAGCACCTCCGCTCCGTTCCCCTGCCAATCCCCGTCAAACGGAAGTTTCGTTTCTCTTTTTCCAAGCCCTAACGTTTCGAGATCCCGCTCTCACGCTGCGGGAACGGACACCCCCCACCACCTCCCCGCTACTTGCCAAACCGACACTTATTCCACTTATTCGCTTCTCGTGACAGCCTCATCCATCACCACACCGCGGTTTCCCCGCCGCCGACCGGCGCTGCGAGAGTTACACCCTGTCGAATCTCCGCCGCGTCAGCCCGCTAACCTTCCCCTGACATTGCGAAGCCAGTCGCATCCCTTCCCCATCAAAGCAGCGCGGCGTTAATACGCGGCAGCCGACGGCTTTTGCCTGCCGGAGCAGGATTTCCCTTTTATTTATTTTATTTGAAAGGGATGAGCAAAGACTCAGGCCGATGTGCAACTGAGGCGCTTTGATAGAAAAGTTTTATTATTTCCTAAGGTGGCTTTTAGAATTCAGTCTCTGCCTTGTCAGCACTTTCCCCCTCGCTGAAATTACTGCAGATACATGTCAGGACGGAGCAGAGGTCTTTGTTTTCTCCCGCTGTCCTGAAGTAGCTATCGCCAAGCAGGGGGTGCAGCGCTGCTGGCAGTCACATGCTGGATTTCTTTCCAGATCCTTATGAGCTGCAAGGTTCAGGAGTATTTATGGAGTTAACGGATCAAGGCTGGGAGCTGCCGGAGTATCAGGCTGGATCCTGAGCTCTGATTTTGCCTGACATTCCAGGCCAGGTTGGATGGGGCTTTGAGCGACCTGGTCTAGTTGAAGATGTCCCTGCCCATGGCAGGGGGTTGGACTCGATGATCTTTAAGGTCCCTTCCAACCCAAACCATTCCATGATTCTACAAGACTCCATTGAACTTGTTCGCATGAAAAAAGTAGCAAAATTCCCGTTGTCGCACAAGCCGTGGCCGGTTGCTGTTGTTCCTCCAAAAGCATCATTAAGACAAGCAGCTTCTTTGTCAGGAGAAGCAGCTCGGAATGCCGAGCAAACAGAAAAGCCTTTCTCTGGATGCTGTTTGTGATGAAGAGCTTTCTCCCAGCCTTGCTCAGCAGTTTCCAGGCTGGTGACCCAGGCACCACATGGCGTATCGATCGATGGATGAAGAGCTTGTTCATGCGAGCTACTGAAAAAATCCATCGTGCCCTCATCCAGGGGTGTACAGAGAGCGGGACCCGGTCCAGCTTGTGGAGAGGGATGGAGCCAGCATTAGGTGATGGTTTTGCGGTCTCCTTAAACAGCTGTGTTTTTGTGACGGTTGCTGGATGGTGCATGGAGAAATCACAGAATCACAGAATGGCAGAGGTTAGAAGGGACCTCTGGAGACCATCCAGTCCAACCTCCTGCCAAGAGCAAGTCACCTAGAGCAGATTGGACAGGAACCCATCCAGATGGGTTTGGAAGATCTCCAGAGAAGGAGACTCCACAACCCCTCTGGGCAGCCTGTGCCAGTTCTCCGGCACCCTCAACGTAAAGAAGGTTTTCCTTATGTTGAGATGGAATTTCCCGTGTTCCAGTTTGTGCCCATTGCCCCTTGTGGTCGATGCCCCATCCCTGCAAACATTCCAGGTGAGGTTGGACGGGGCTCTGAGCAACCTGGTCTAGTTGAAGATGTCCCTGCCTATGGCAAGGGGGTTGGACTAGATTATCTTTGAAGGTCCCTTCCAGCCCAAACCACAATTCGATGATTCTGTACCCGTTGAGCTATAGTGACTGCTGTTCTAACCCCGTGTAGAAGATGTGGAGATGTGGTTCAGCCTAGCTCCCCAAGAGGGAGGTGAACTAAAATTATTTTGTGACCATCAAAGGAGCGGTTTGCCCAAGGACTGTGGTGTGGTGGATGTAGGACAACTGGACTCAAGCTACCACATAGTTGTCTTGGGTTTTGGGGAGGAACATGATGAATTCTGGGGCTCATCCATCAGCATGACTCCCTAGGCAGAAGCTATTTGCCCACTCTCCACGGGCTGGCTAAGAATTCACCTGTTGGCCAGCCCTCGTGGCCCATTGCTTCTCCATTTAACAACTCCCCAGCTCGGCACTTGTACCCTGAGCAGGTAACTCCTGCTCGGTGGGAAAAGCTGGATTTTTTGGGGATAACTCCATCCCACTCCAAGCTTTTCCACCAGCTCCAGCTGCCGTAAGCAAGAAGCTCTGCTCCTTTGATAGCCTGCCCTGATTTTTTCAAGCTGCCTGCATCTGTCAGGCCAATTAGCGAAGAATCATTAAAACTTTCAGGTTAATGATGTATTTTCCTAAAAATGTTCATTGGCACTGAAATTACTAGTGCAGAAACAAGCCCCAGCTCCTGAGCGCTTTGATATTCCGCTAACTATGATCTACCTACCGTTAATACTGTTTCATTGCTGAGGCTCAGCAATTCTGGATCTACGCTGTGCCTGCGTTCATCGGCCCCGGCTATCTGAGGCTCGGCACCAAGGAACTATGTTTTTCTGGTGGCTTAAACAATTTTTTTTAAAGGAAATTATTCCTGTGAAATAACATGGTCATAATAAACCAAATTGTCCTGCCCAGAGCCAGGGCATTTAAGAATCAAAGCAACGTAGTATAGATTATTTTATAGTTTATCGATCATCCCTGGAAACATTCCAGGTCAGGTTGGACGGGGCTTTGAGCAACCTGGTCTAGTGGAAGATGTCCCTGCTCATGGCAGGGGTTTGGACTAGATGGTCTTTAAAGGTCCCTTCCAACCCAAACCATTCAATGATTCTATGATTAATTTCATTTTTATTTTAAATTTAAGAGTGGGAATGAGATGGGAATGGTCGTCTTTGTGGGATTATGGACTAACTGAGGGATTTGGGTTCTTGGCCACGTTTGGATGTGGAGCAGCACCATGCCGAAGCAATCAATCAGGGATGAGAGACCTGCTCCCCAGGTGCTTTAGACCTTTTTCCAAGTGCTCCTCTAGGGTAGACTTGGGCCAGGTCTCCAAAACCTCGCCGAGGAGTGGGAATTTGAATTGCCGTCGCTGTGTTAACCTGAAGCCTTAGGTCTGGCTAACGCTAATGCTGCTTGATCCTCCTGGGCGTAGTTTGCTCCTTCTTGGAGGTTTCAAGAGCTTAAAAAAAAATCCCTTCAGCTTCTTCCCCCTCCAGCCACATGGGAGGTCCTTGCTCTGAGACGTTTCTTTCCGACCGAGACGCCCGCCAAATCGATGCGGGTTTCTGACCCCATTACAGAAAGATGCTTGCTCAGCTGTTTTTCCCCTTGGAACTGCAGTTATCAATAAATTCCGAGTCATTTTAAGTGTAAAATACTTTGAAATTTCAGCTTCTCCTGATCGGATTGGCTCCTGGCGTTAATTGCTGTGGTGTCAGGAGGGATGTGGAGGAGGCTTTCTGGAGTGATGGCTGGATGAGGCACGGGGGATATTGAGTGGTGGGTCACTCAGCAAGCAACACCCAAGTTAGCCAAGAGCCTCTGTGGCTCTTTGAGGCCACGTTGACCTTAATGATACAAATTCTGGCTCGTTGAAACCCAACTTAGATCACAAGATGAGCGCTGTAACCCTTCTGATGGCCCCACACCTTGGGGTTGTTGTGAATCGTAGAATCATAGAATGGTTTGGGTGGGAAGGGACCTTTAAAGACCATCCAGTCCAACCCCCTGCCCTGGGCAGGGACATTTTCACCAGGACCAGGTTGCTCCCAGCCCCGTCCAACCTGGCCTTGAACCCCTCCAGGGATGGGGCAGCCACAGCTTCTCGGGGCAACGTGGGCCAGGGGCTCACCCCCCTCACACCAAAGAATTTCTTCCCGATATCTCATGTAAATCTCCCCTCTTTTGGTTTAAAACCATTCACCCTTGTCCTGTCCCTCCACTCCCTGTGAACCATCGTTCATCATCACAGCCTGAACCTCGCAGGCGTGGGAGGTTCATCACCCGGCGCATGCCTGTGGTCCATCAGGAGGATGCTCTTGTGCTCATTGCTTGGGGAGGTGACCGACACCATCCCCCGAGCATCCCTTCAGCATTCCCGACCTTCAGCCCAAGAAAAAAAAAACCCAAAAAGCGTTTCCAAGGCGATGGCACTGCCGTCCGTCAAATACGCAGCAACTGGTGCCACGACAATTAAACCGACGGGACTTGGTGGTGGAAACAACTGAAAAAGATGAGTCGGAGGACATGAACGGTGGAATGTCCTTGCGGGGTTTCTACAACAACGGGGCGAGGCGGGTATTTGTTCTCTCCTGGCTTTCTCACCGCGTCTCCGATCCCATGTTGCGCTGGGGTGGAGGAGGGAGTATGTAGCGTCGTCGCTGTAGGACCGAATCTCCTTCCTAGGGAAGCTCAGGGTGAAGGTCCTCGCCTTAAATAGCCAAATAAGGCATCTGCGACTTGAATTTCAGTTGATTCTCTTGGGCTTTTGAATAAATTTACAGTTAAACTAAGTCCGGGTTCATTTCAGCTGGCTTTGCATTTTCAGAAATCTAATCCCAGCATCACTTCGGCTCCTTTTCTGGGCAGTGCAGGGAAAAAATGGATTTTGGGTGAGTCTTTGGGCGTTTTGGAGCCTTTCCTTTACGATGAGGTGACGTTTTCTAAACAGTCCCATGAGTCTGGGGCTCCCTGGGCACCTTCCGCTCTCCTGCGTGGGTTATTAATCCCTTTAACCCAACAGCACTCTCGTGCTCTGTCTTGGACCGTACTCAACGGGCTATTTAAATTTAGATTACTGCAATTTAGATTTACTAAATTTAGATTACTAAATTTAGATTTACTGCAAAATGCTATGGGGTGAGGTAGGTCTGATTCTATTTAGCTCCCGGTGCTTGCAGCAGACTTCTCTACTACCCAGCAAGGAGGTTTTTTTGGCCAATCCGGTAAATAATGATGGTAATTTGGGGCCAAGACCACACTTGGTACCTGAACCTGTGGAAGCAGCACGTTGCAAACCTACCTGTTCTCCCCGCTGCTGGCCTCCTACCTAGGGAACAGAATCATAAAATCATAGAATAGTTTGCGTGTGGACCCTATTTTGGGGAATTTTAGCCCTGAGGTTTGCATTTTTGGGGCGGGGAGGGGAAATGCGACATGAGAGTTTTTTTGCAAAATTTAGCAAAAATGTGGAATAAGAGCTGCTGTTCTCAGAGCCCCGTCTCCTAGTCCTGGGGGTTTTCTTCTCCAAATTCGCCGTCGCGCGGGGTACATCAGCTTCCCCGTCTCTGCCACAGGTCCGGCCGCTCCAGACATAGGGATTTTGTTTGACTTTCAGCAGATGGAATCTCGGATTTGTGTATCCAAGGGGAGATTTTTGTTGCCCTCCCTTTCTGCCACCCAGCGCAGGGCTGAGGAAGGTGGCCCATGGCTATCGATCCGCTGCTTTGCCAAGGTGCAGCCTATTGAGTTGCTGCTTGAGTTGATGAATTACCCCAGTAAATTAAAAGATTGGAGAGAAAGGAGAAATGTGAACGCTAAATTTCTTCTTCTCCAACAGGAGGGAAAACAATGATGCAGGTAGAGAGGACCCGTAGCCCAGACACTGCCCGGCGTTATTAAGTTGATAATTCACAGTGAAAACCAAGAGGAAATTAAGGGCTCAAGGACAAAAGGTCCTACATTTCCTTAAAATACTTTTTCTTTTGAGGTTAAAAGCTGCAGGCTTTTACCTTGGCTGGTTTATAGCCCGTGATGATCCAGTTCTGTTCGGTCCGAACAGACCTTCATCTTTTCCAAGCTCCGTGGAGCTATTCTATTTTCTATTCTATTCTATTCTATTCTATTCTATTCTATTCTATTCTATTCTATTCTATTCTGTTCTGTTCTATCCTATCCTATCCTATCCTATCCTATCCTATCCTATTTCTATCCCATCCTATCCTACTCTATTTCTATCCCATCCTGCCCTATCCCATCCTATACTACTTCTGTCCTATCCTACTCTATTTCTATCCTATCCTATCCTATCCTATCCTATCCTATCCTATCCTATTTCTATCCCATCCTATCCTATCCTATCCTATTCTATCCTATCCCGTCCTATCCTACTCTGTTTCTATCCCATCCTATCCCATCCCATCCTATCACATCCTATCCTATCCTATCCTATCCTACCCTATCCTATCCTGTCCTATCCTGTCCTATCCTACTCTATTTCTGTCCCATCCTATCCTATCCCATCCTATCCTACTCTATTTCTGTCCTACCCTACCCTACCCTATCCTATCCTATCCTATCCTATCCTATTTCTATCCCATCCTATCCTATCCTATTCTATCCTATTCCATCCTATCCTACTCTGTTTCTATCCCATCCTATCCCATCCCATCCTATCACATCCTATCCGATCCCATCCTATCCTATCCTGTCCTGTCGTATCCTATCCTACTCTATTTCTGTCCCATCCTATCCTATCCTATCCTATCCTATCCTATCCCATCCTATCCCATTCTATCCTACTCTATTTCTGTCCTACCCTATCTTATCCCATCCTATCCTACTCTATTTCTATCCCATCCTATCCTATTTCTATCCTATCCCATCCCATCCCATCCCATCCTATCCTCTCCCATCCCATCCTATCCTATCCTATCCCATCCCATCCCATCCCATCCTATCTATCCTATCCTGTCCTATCCCATCCCATCCCATCCCATCCCATCCCATCCTATCCCATCCTATCCTATCCTATCCTATCCTATCCTATCCTATCCTATCCTGTTGTATCCTATCCTACTCTATTTCTGTCCTATCCTATCCTATCCTATCCTATCCTATCCCATCCTATCCCATTCTATCCTACTCTATTTCTGTCCTACCCTATCTTATCCCATTCTATCGTACTCTATTTCTATCCCATCCTATCCTATTTCTATCCTATCCCGTCCCATCCTATCCTCTCCCATCCCATCCCATCCTATCTATCCTATCCTATCCCATCCCATCCCATCCCATCCCATCCTATCCTATCCCATCCCATCCCATCCCATCCCATCCCATCCTATCCCATCCTATCCATCCTATCCTATCCTATCCTATCCTATCCTATCCTATCCTATCTCTATCCCATCCTATCCTATCCTATCCTATTCTATCCTATTCCATCCTATCCTACTCTGTTTCTATCCCATCCTATCCCATCCCATCCCATCCCATCCCATCCTATCCTATCCTATCCTATCCTGTCCTGTCCTGTTGTATCCTATCCTACTCTATTTCTGTCCCATCCTATCCCATCCTATCCTACTCTATTTCTATCCCATCCTATCCTATTTCTATCCTATCCCATCCCATCCCATCCTATCCTCTCCCATCCCATCCTATCCTATCCTATCCCATCCCATCCCATCCCATCCTATCTATCCTATCCTGTCCTATCCCATCCCATCCCATCCCATCCCATCCCATCCCATCCCATCCTATCCCATCCCATCCTATCCCATCCCGTCCCATTCCATCCTATCCTATCCTATCCTATCCTATCCTATCCCATCCCATCCCATCCTATCCTATCCTATCCTATCCTATCCTATCCTATCCTATCCTATCCCATCCTAGTCCAGTCTACTCTGGTTTTGCTTCTCTTTGGACCACTTGAGCTCTCGTTTCACCCTGAGTGGACCCTGGTTGAGGGACTTTTTATGCCTCCCTGATGCAGGTCGCCCAATATCTTCCCGGCAGGCAGATCCAAAGCCCTGCTGAAGCAGCTGCCCCTAACCCCGCGGAGGTTATTTTAAACCAAGGTGGTCCAAGGGAAGCGTTTAAAACTGGGAGCCGAGCGCTGGCGTCGCCCTGGGGCCAAAATCATTTCAATGGGAAATGCTGGGTCGGTGCATCACGCTCAGACCCGAATTAAAGCCTTCGGTGGAAACATGGAGAAAATCATAGAATCATGGAATGGTTTGGGTGGGAAGGGACGTTTAAAGGCCATCGAGTCCACCCCCTGCCCTGGGCAGGGACACCTCCCACCAGCCCAGGTTGCTCCAAGCCCCGTCCAACCTGGCCTTGAACCCCTCCAGGGATGGGGCAGCCACAGCTTCTCGGGGCAACCTGGGCCAGGGGCTCACCACCTTCAGAGGATTTACACTTCTCTGAGCGCTTTTACTCTCTGTTCTGCAAGAAAAAGCTTAACCCCGGCTGTTTCCCCTCTATGCCGTGAAGAGGTGGAGAGGTTTTCATCGTTGAGATACGTTCACCCAAAGCTGGGGGCCTCTGGCACCTGAAAAAACCCACTCCTTTTTTTTTTTTTTTTTTTGTCAATCGAGCAATTTAAATGGAGTTTCAGGATGAGCTGGAGCAGCCGGAGGGCTTGGGGCCGGGCTGGCAGCCTCTAACCCTGCCCGGGGTTGGGGGCGGGGGGGAGGACAGGACGGATAGATCCCCCCCCGCCCCCCCTCCATCATCCCCGAGGATTTTTTTCTTCTTTTGAGTGCTTGAGCAAATGGGGCATTTCTGAAAAGCCCACAGGGGACTCGCTCCCGGGGAAAAGGCGGCGAGATGCGATCCGTCCCTTGTCTGACTCGCTGAACGCGTCGCTTTGCAACGCCACCTCGGTTGATAAGCTCCGCTTAGCACGCCGGGGGCTTTTTTTTTTCTCCTTGGCCTTATCTATTTCTATACCTTTCTTAACAGACTTGCAAATGCAGACAAATTCCAAATAAGACGTTTTAGTTACTACGAACACCCCTCGTATCTTTTTGCGTGAGCCCACACAACGATGAAGAATCAATGAATCAAGAGGCGGCTGTTCGAAAGCCTCCGGATTTAGCAAAAGGGGACACCTGCAGGGTTCGGGGTAATCTGAAAAAAAACAAACCAAAAAAAAAAAAAAAAAATCACTTAAATTGCCTGTTCTTTGGGTTTACGACTTCTTGTAATCCTCTTTCGCATTTCGAAGCTCCGTCGACTGCTTTATGATTTCAACAAGCCCCTTCGCTGTGGTTCTGAGCGAGCCGGCAAAGCCGCCTTGGGCTGACGCTGCCTGGCCCTCAGCTCAACAGAGGATGGGGCCATGGGAGGAAGGTTAAACCACGTTTTCTGCTCCGTGTTGTAGCGGTGAGCTCCGTACTCCCTGCGGAAACCACCCTGAGACCGACTGGGAATTTAATACCGGTGCACACCGAGCAGCGCGTGGCTGAGCTCTTCTCCCTGCGATCCAGCGATAGGACTCCTGGGAACGGTTCAAAGCTGCTCCAGGGGAGGTTTAGACTGGACGTGAGGAAGCATTTCTTTACCAGGAGGGTGGTCAGATACTGGACCTGATGAGACAAAGTCATCCACTGAAGAGTTGAGAGAGCTGGGGGGGTTCAGCCTGGAGAAGAGAAGGCTCCGGGGAGACCTTCCAGCCCCTGCCAGGCCCTCAAGGGGCTCCAGGAAAGCTGGGGAGGGACTCTGGAGCAGGGAGGGGAGCCATGGGACGAGGGGGAAGGGTTTTACACTGGAAAAGAGGAGATTGAGATGAAAAATAAGGAAGAAATTCTCCATTCTGAAGGTGGTGAGCCCCTGGCCCAGGTTGCCCCGAGAAGCTGTGGCTGCCCCATCCCTGGAGGGGTTCAAGGCCAAGTTGGACGGGGCTCTGAGCAACCTGGTCTAGTTGAAGATGTCCCTGCCCAGGGCAGGGGGTTGGACTGGATGGGCGTTAAGGTCCCTTCCAACCCAAACCCTTCTGTGATTCCATCATTCCATTCCAATCCATCCCATCCCATTCTGTTCTGTTCCCCCACACAGAGCCCAGGACACGGTCAGGTCTGTTGGGTTTCGGCGTTGATGCAGCCTGTGGTTATCGCTGAGTCGAGTTGCGTCGGGGAGGGTGGTTTGGGGACGGCACCGGCAGTGGGACACGTTTGCCGGTGAACTGGAGCCGTTGCCCGGTGTTGATGTGGAGACGGAGGGAAGGGGTGTTGTGCCGGGGAGCAGCGCTGCTCCAGCTGGGCTGAAGGAGGTTGAAGCCATCGTCTTCCAAGTCTCGCAGGGGCAAATGCTGCCGGGTTTGGTTGTCTGGGCGGCAGCGCAGAGCTGTGGGGGGGTCGTGCAGAAGAAGTGCGTTTATCAGCAGGTTGGTGCCTCCAGCTGGGCTCTGTCCCCCCAGTATCTCGCCTTTCCCTGCCTTTCACTGCCACTGTCGAGCCGAGCGCACTGCAGCCACCGGGTCCGTGCCTTGAAGAGTTCGGACTGTAAAACGCAGAGGGCTGGGGGTGGAATAGAATCACAGAATCAGGGAATTGCCGAGGTTGGAAGGGACCTTTCAGATCATGGAGTCCAACCATCAACCCAACACTGACAAACCCACCCCCAACCCACGTCCCTCAGCACCGCGTCTGCCCGGCTTTTCAATCCCTCCAGGGATGGCGACTCCCCCCCTGCCCTGGGCAGCCTCTTCCAACGCCTGACAACCCTTTTGGGGAAGGGATTTTCCCCAATATCCATCCTAAACCTGCCCTGGGGCAACTTGGGGCCGTTTCCTCTTGTCCCATGGCCTGTTCCTTGGGAGAAGAGCCCGACCCCCCCTGGCTGCCCCCTCCTTTCAGGGAGCTGGAGAGAGCGAGAAGGTCTCCCCTCAGTCTCCTTCTCTCCAGGCTGAACACCCCCAGCTCCCTCAGCCGCTCCTCACAAGTTCTCCAGACCCTTCTCCTCCTTCTCCAGACCCCTCACCAGCTCCCTTGCCCTTCTCTGGACCCGCTCCAGCCCCTCAATGTCTTTTTTGTGGTGAGGGGCCCAAAACTGGACACAGCACTCGAGCCATGAGCCGGGATGAATACTGGGGTGCTGTAATCCAGGTGTGGTTTTTATCTGGCTTTCAGACTTCCCCTGGGAGCTAAAAACTACTTGTAGCTCTTTGCAAATGCCCTATTTAATGTAAATAATGTTGCGGGCATTGGTAGGGACGAAGAAAGAGACGGTGTCCCCACCCAAGCCACCCTTCTTCTCCATCGTCCCTCCCCAGCGCCTGCCGCAGGCCTTGAATCATAGAGCCGTGGAATGGTTTGGGTTGGAAGGGACCTTCAAAGATCATCTGGTTGAAGTCTCTCTCTCTCTCTCTCTCGGTTTCTTTCTCCTTCAGGCTGGAATGGGTGGAAATCATCGAGCCTCGAACGCGGGAGCGCATGTACGCCAACCTCATCACGGGGGAGTGCGTGTGGGACCCTCCCGCCGGGGTGCGGATCAAACGCACCAATGAAAACCAGTGGTGGGAGCTCTTCGATCCCAACACCTCCCGCTTCTACTACTACAATGCCACCACCCAGAGGACAGTGTGGCACCGGCCGCAGAACTGCGATATCATCCCTCTGGCCAAGCTGCAGACCCTGAAGCAGAACACGGAGTCGCCGAGGGCTTCCACGGAGAACAGCCCCGGGAGGAGCAGCAATGTCAGCAGGGAGGGCAGCACCAGCTCCTCCCTGGAGCAGGAGCTGGAGGGCAGCGAGAAGGTGCAGGAGCAGAGGTCGAGCCGCCAGTCAACCCAGTACGCCGTGGTGAAAGAAGAAACGGAAAGGTAAAAAGCAAAGCCCAGGGGTTGGGGCGATAAAATTTGCCAGTTCGGGTGCCCTGATGGTCTCCCGGCGCTGTGGAAGAGCAGGGAACAGAGCCCTGGTCCTCAAGCTCTTTATTTCTCTTGCGTAAAGGTATTTTCTGGACGTCTCCTCTAACTAGATCGCTCATGAGTCAAGTCTCAGAGAGCTCGTTTGCTCCTCTGTGAAACCATCATGGGAGGAAGAGATAAAAGGACCCGTGAAAGGTGTTTCTCCTTCTTAAGGCCGACTTAGGTGTTCCCCTTGGAAAGGTGTATGGGAGAAATAATTTCTTGTCCTGTGAAATACACATTTTTAAAGAGTGGCGTGGTTTTAAATGATTTCCCTGGTTAACATCTCCCTAACGAGGCAGCGTGATTCATGCTGCAACCGTGGGTTGTCCCACTGGTCTGCGGAGCTCCCAGCAGAGATGATTTCTCTCGTAAAGGAGAAGCTTCAGACGGAACAGTGAGTTAGCGCTCATTTTCCAAGATCCAGGTACTAAGACTTCCAAATTGCTGCTCTCTGCGCTTTGCTTCATGCTTTCGTGGCTTCCAAGCTGCCAATCAGGCAGTTCTTTACTTCATAGGAAGGACGCGGAGCTGTCGGAGCGGGGCCGGAGGAGGCCCCGGAGATGCTGGGAGGGCTGGAGCCCCTCTGCTGTGGGGACAGGCTGAGAGAGCTGGGGGGGTTCAGCCTGGAGAAGAGAAGGCTCCGGGGAGACCTTCCAGCCCCTGCCAGTCCCTCAAGGGGCTCCAGGAAAGCTGGGGAGGGACTCTGGAGCAGGGAGGGGAGCCATGGGACGAGGGGGAAGGGTTTTACACTGAAAGAGGGGAGATTGAGATGAAAAATAAGGAAGAAATTCTCCATTCTGAAGGTGGTGAGCCCCTGGCCCAGGTTGCCCAGAGATGTGGTGAATGCCCCATCCCTGGAAACATTCCAGGTCAGGGGGGGACATTTAAAGGCCATTGAGTCCCACCCCCTGCCCTGGGCAGGGACACCTCCCACCAGCCCAGGTTGCTCCGAGCCCCGTCCAACCTGGCCTTGAACCCCTCCAGGGATGGGGCAGCCACAGCTTCTCGGGGCAACCTGGGCCAGGGGCTCACCACCCTCACACCAAAGAATTTCTTCCCAATATCTCATCTCAATCTCCCCTCTTTCAGTGTAAAACCCTTCCCCCTCGTCCCATGGCTCCCCTCCCTGCTCCAGAGTCCCTCCCCAGCTTTGCTGGAGCTTGAGGGACTGGCAGGGGCTGGAAGGTCTCCCCGGAGCCTTCTCTTCTCCAGGCTGAACCCCCCCAGCTCTCTCAGCCTGTCCCCACAGCAGAGGCGCTCCAGCCCTCCCAGCAGCTCCGGGGCCTCCTCCGGCCCCGCTCCGACAGCTCCGTGTCCTCCTGCTGTCCCCAGAGCTGGAGGCAGCGCTGCAGGGGGGTGTCACAGAGCGGGGCAGAGGGGCAGAACCCCCCCCTCGCCCCCCTGCCCACGCTGCTGGGGATGCAGCCCAGGCTGCGGGTGGTGGAGCAGGAGCTTGTTCCCGAAGCACCCTGAAGGGTTAACGGGGATGGAGTGGATGGGTTTTCATCTCCCTGGGCTTTTCCACAGGAACACGTGCAGGTTCCTGGGGGAAGGTCCATTCCCCGTAGGGCTGGACCGCAGAAGCTCATGTGGACACCGCTAATCCTTCGTGTCCTCCACCCCCATGTTCTCTCTCTTTTTCCAGCGCTGGAAAAATAACCGGTGTATTATGGGATGCAAAGCTGCCCGGTAGGGTGGGAGGAGGGAGGAGGGAGGAGGACTGCGCCTGGGCTCTCAAATAGAAAGGCTTAACCTGTGGAAACCTTCTGCTGGCGGAGAAGAGCAAGCCAGCCCAGGAGTGGATTTGCTCCTGGTTGCCGGAGGGTTGCGTGTCCTTTCAGCCCTGGTATTTCATAGCCTTGGCCTTGCCGGGGGCTGGCAGAGAGCAGATCGCAGGTTTCCAAGCTTTAAAAATAAAAGAAAAATTAAAAAAAAAAAAAGAAAACCAAACTAGATGCCACTAGAGGGAGCAGATATTCCTGCTCTGTGGACAGTTTCCACCTGCATCCCTGGAGGTGACACAAACGGTCCTGTCCCTTCAGCTCAGCCAAACATCCCGCTCCGGTGGAAGCGTACCAAAATCGCTTCACCCTGACGTCCTGGCTGGAAAAAAAAGAATCACATGCCCTCGTTGACCTTTCCCCCACTGAGCAACTGGACTGGGCATGCCGGAAAGCCCGGAGAGCTTCGCTGAGGCCTCAAGGTCAATGGGACCCTGACCTCGGTAGCAGGGAAGGTCATGGAGCAGATCATCTTGAGTGCCATTACAAGTCATATAATGGACAAGCAGGGGATCAGGCCCAGTCAGCACGGGTTTACGAAAGGCAGGTCCTGCCTGACGAACCTGATCTCCTTCTATGACAAGATGACCCGATTATTGGATGAGGGAAAGGCTGTGGACATTGTCTACCTAGACTTTCAAAAAGCATTTGACACCGTCCCCCATAGAATTCTCATGGAAAAACTGGCGGCTCATGGCCTGGATGAGCATACGATCTGCTGGATCAAGCACTGGCTGGATGGGCGGTCCCAAAGAGTGGTGGTCAATGGAGTTAACTCCAGCTGGCGGCCGGTCACAAGTGGTGTCCCTCAGGGCTCAGTGTTGGGACCATTTCTGTTTAACATCTTTATTGATGACCTTGATAAGGACATAGAGTGTGTCATCAGCAAGTTTGCAGATGACACCAAGTCAAGCGGGAGCATTGACCTGCATGAGGACAGGGAGGCTCTACAGAGAGACTTGGACAGATTGGACCGATGGGCCAACGCTAATGGAATGAGCTTCAACAAGGCCAAGTGCCGGGTCCTGCACTTGGGCCACAACAACCCCATGGACGCTACAGGCTTGGGGAAGTGTGGCTGGAGAGCTGCCCGGCAGAAAAGGACCTGGGGGTTCTAATTGACAAGCGGCTGAACGTGAGCCAGCAGCGTGCCCAGGTGGCCAAGAAAGCCAATGGCATCCTGGCTTGTATTAGAACTAGTGTGACCAGCAGAAGGAGGCAGGTCATTGTCCCCCTGTACCCAGCACTGGTGAGGCCACACCTCGAGTATTGTGTCCAGTTCTGGGCACCTCAATACGGGAGAGATCTCGAGGTGCTGGAGCGAGGGCAGAGGAGGGCAACGAAGCTGGGGAAGGGCCTGGAGAATAAATCTGATGAGGAGCGATTGAAGGAGCTGGGGCTGTTTAGGGTGAGGAAGAGGAGGCTGAGGGGAGACCTCATCACTCTCTACAACTGCTTGAAAGGACACTGTAGAGAGGTTGGTGCTGGTCTCTTCTCACAGGTCATTAGCGATAGAACAAGAGGGAACGGGTTCAAGCTGCAGCGGGGGAGGTTTAGGCTGGACATTAGGAAAAAATTCTTCCCAGAAAGAGTGGTCAGACACCGGAATAGGCTGCCCAGGGAGGTGGTGGAGTCACCATCCCTGAATGGGTTTAAGAGTCGTTTCGATGTGGTGTTGGGGGATATGGTGTAGGGGAGAACTTTGTAGAGTGGGGTTGATGGTTGGACTCGATGATCCCAAGGGTCTTTTCCAACCTAAAGGATTCTATGAGTCTATGACCCGTTAAGGGAGAGATTTCCCACCGCGGAGGTAACCCTTGGAGGGGGTGAGGATGCTGCTGCGTGGTCTGTGGCTGCTGGGAGGGAGGTCTGAGTGGCGAAAACCACCTTATTTCCACCAGAAATGGGTCTTTGCTGCAGCTGAGTCAAGGGAAAGGGAGGTGCTGTGGGCAGAAAGGGGAGATGTGGTTGAACCTGGTAGATGTGACGCTTCCAGCAGGGATGGAGCGGATGGGAAACAGCCGAAATATTGGCGTAGCGCCGGCAAATGGTTAAATCCACGTGGAATGGGTGTGGAAGTGAGTAAAGCACGGGCTCTGCGTGCTGCTGGGGATGCTGTGATGGAGCGTTTGCTCCACGGCCCCGGGGATGGCCCGTAGATGGACGACCAGGGGGGTTTTTTATCCAGCTCTGATTTCTGTAGCGAAGCACGAGTGAAGAAGGAGGGCTTGCTTATGCCGATCTGCAGGAAAGCTTCCAGAGCTGCAGAGGTTTCATCTCCAGAAGTGGCTGATGCTCTCAGGCGCGGGACAGAAAAGCCGAACACGAGCTGTGCAAATTAAAAATTGATTTTTGATGGCGGCGATAGCGGCTGCAAAGGGCAGAGCCAGTTCAGGCGTTTGCGCCTCCAGCTTCTCAGCATTCAGCGTATCTCTGCGTTTTCCTGTTGGTTTCTGACCACGAGCAAGTTCCAGGCACAAGGTGAAAAAAATACATTATTTCTATTCGATATACTTGTTTCTGTACCTGTCCGAGTCTTAAAACTTAGGAAAAGCTGCTTTGGGCAAGGAGCGTTATATTATAGATGAACCAGGCGTTTCTTGTGGGACTCAATATATCTGAATAAGTGAAAATTTCTTGAGAAGGAGGCAATGAGTCCGATGCCTCTTTATCCCTGAGGCATGAATAGGAAGCCACTCAGTGGAGGTCAGTTGATGGCTCTCAATGACCCTGTGGACCAAGCTTTTTTTTTCAATTTACCCTCATCTTTTGCTTGTAAAAATTAAAGTATATACCACCATGGACGCGCTGGGTGAGCAGAGGGGATATTTTGACTGATAGCGAGCCAGATCTTGAACTTAACATGATCTTTTGAGACACCTCCAGGCCCGCTTTTGGTGACATCTCTGATGCTGCGGGGCTGTCTGCCCACCAAAGTGATGGCTTTGACCTGGTGGGTGGACAAACACTAGCCACAGGGAGGGTCAAACTGCTTTATTCCAGTCTTCCTCGATGAAGAGCGCTGCTGGAACTCCTTGCTCTAAGGATCATGGAATCATAGAATGGTTTGGGTTTCGTAAACCCGTGCTGACTGGGCCTGATCCCCTGCTTGTCCATTATATGACTTGTAATGGCACTCAAGATGATCTGCTCCATGACCTTCCCTGCTACCTCCAAGGATCATCTTGTCCAATCCCCTGCCATGGGCAGGGACATCTTCAACTAGACCAGGTTGCTCAAAGCCCTTCCAGCCTGACCTGGAATGTTTCCAGCGATGGAGTGATCCAGGAATGGGATGACCTTCGAGGGCTGATTTTGGCAAGGCCAGTCCTGCTGGACGCTGCTCAAGTGCTTGTGGGGCTCCAGGGTGTTGGAGATCCCTCCTGAGACCACTGATCTCTCAGCACCCAGGGCTGCATCCAAGCCTTGATGTCCATGGGTGGCCACAGAGGGCCCTTGAGATGAGGCTAATATGTGCAATATTGAGGGGGGGGGCAATTATTCAGGGTCACCTCTGCATGGGGCGGTTGATGTTTCTGAGTCTAATGACCCTGAGATGAGGATGGAACTGGGCACCATGTGGTGTCTTGGAGATGACAACTGGAAATACTTCATTTGCATCAAAAGAAGGAAACAGAAGGGGATTATTTGTAAAGCTGGGGAGGGCGTGGGTCTAGAAAACGGGGTGCTGTGGGGCAGGTTGAGTAACCACCTTCAAACAGAGACAGGGTTGAAGTCGCCTTGATAGGACAATTTAGAAAGATGTTTTTCCAGCGCTTGGTTTCGTTTCCAAGAAGAATCAAGGCTGGAAGGGAGCTCTGGAGGTCATCTGGTGGAACCTCCTGCTCCCAGTTATTAAGACTTTTTTAATAACTTGGAGCAGGAGGTTCCACCAGATGACCTCCAGAGCTCCCTTCCAACTGTGGTTCTTGGAAACAAAGCCTTATGTCAACGAAGTTTTTGGCTAAGTGTTTCCCTCCTGAACTTGTCTGGTCTTAAAAGGGAGGTCAGGGGAAGTGGGCAAGTCTTGAGCAACTGATCTCATCGGAGTTTGCCCTCCGAGATGCCCCACACCCTGCGGTGATGGGACAGTTTAGGAACGAGAGCATCTGGTTTGGTGGGAGATGGTGGAAGCTGCTCCCAGTCTGTTCCTCATGTCCTCGGTGCAGGAGTGGACCAAGTTGGGGCTGGTCCCATCACATGTGTGCGGGTCGGGGATGCATCCACAAGGAACGTGCTGTTGCCAAGCGCTTGGGTCTCGCTGGACTTGCCTCACGCTGCTGTTGTGAGGTGAGATTTGCATGTAGCTATAATTAGCAGCTGGATCCATCTCCGGAGACCGCGGTAGGAAGCGCTGCCGTGTTGTCTCCGCTCGGTGAGCTGGCGTCTTCTCATCTTTGGGATCTCAATAGCAGGTTTGTCTTGGTGGTCAGCAAAGGTAGAGCGCTTCCCAGCAGGAATTTCTTGTTTCTGCTGTCTCGCCCTAGACTTTGCCTTGCTTGTCTGAAAATGGGAACTTTCCTACGAGGCCTAACAAGATAGCTGTGAAATCTCCGAGCAGGCTGCAGCCGGCACGTCGGCCAGGTTTTGTGTCAGGTCACCGGGTTTTTCTACGCTGTCGGAAAGTGTCTGTGGTTATTGGTCCGTGCAGAGTCTTCCCATTGCTCGAAATCCTTGGAGAAGGCTTCGGGCGGGGGGATGCAGAGAGGACCTGCTCGGAGGAGCTCGTGCAATCACCCATGGAGGACTTGGCTGTGCCACCAACGGGCAGCATCTCTGCCCCCGATTCACCAGGGAGGAGAGACAAGTGGAAGCTTGAAGGACAAGCAGGTGGACCTTCTCTGACCATCAGGAGACCTTTCCTTGGACCACCACCCAGGACTCTTTGAGAACAGGGGGTCTTTATCCAAGTCCCGTCTTCTGCGAAATTGCGCCCAAGTTGTTTCTCAAAGAATTGCGCTTTTCTTGCAGGTCTCCCCCGCTCCCTACCCCCGCCCAGATTCTGAAGCCCGGCGTGATATTGGAGAAGAGAAAAAAATGCGGCACTAAATCTTCCCGGATTAAGTGTAGCTGAGCTGAAATAGCTGAGGGGTCTTCCTTTCCAAACCCGATGACCGAGATGCCACGGAGCTGTCTGGGCTCGAGGCGTGATGGTAATCGGTCCTGTCGGGTGTCTGGGGTAGAGCGGGGCAGCTGCAGGTGAACGCTCGGCTTTAAAACACAAACTCTTCCCCCTGCTGCAGGCAGCAGCCATTTTCCGACTGCAAGAGCCCCCAGAAAAGCAGCTCTGGAGTTTAAAACCTAGAAAACCTAGAAAAATGTGTGTTTTGAGCGTCTGGGGAGCCGTTTCGCTGCGCCTCGTGTGAACAAAACCACAATTTTGCTTGCAATTCTTGCAATTTATATCCTTTTTCTGAAGGCATTGGGAAGACCTGCCATGCTCGGGTTTGGAGCGCAGGTGGAGCAGTGACATCAGTCTCCGCGGCATCTGCTGCTCGGGGATTTTCCAGCGATCCCTGCAGGGATTCTCAGCTCTCCTCCAAAAACCGAGGGAGGATGGGAGGGGTTGCTTCACAAAGAGGGGCTAGATCCCAAAGACCTTCCTTCCCAACGTCTTGGCTCCAGCGGTAGCATAATGCATGAAATTCAGAGCATTTCTTCACCCAAAGGTTGGATTTTCCCAGCTGGGTGACATCTCCATGCCTGGTGGCAGGTCGGGTGGTGAGGATGCTGTGGGTGCTGGCTATGGCACGGTCCTTTCCGTCTCCGTTTAGCCTGGAGAAGAGAAGACTGAGAGGGGACCTCATCAATGCCAATCAATATCTAAAGGGCGGGTGGCAAGAAGATGGGGCCAGACTCTTCTCAGTGGTGCCCAGTGACAGGACAAGGGGCAACAAACACAAACTGGAACACGGGAAATTCCATCTCAACATGAGGTAAAACTTCTTTACTGTGAGGGTGGAGTCTCCTTGTCTGGAGATCTTCCAAACCCACCTGGGTGGGTTCCTGTCCAACCTGCTCTAGGTGACCCTGCTTTGGCAGGGGGTTGGACTGGATGATCTCCAAAGGTCTCTTCCAACCCATGTGATTCTGTGGCTTGGGCATTGAGGAGCTCTTCTGCAGCTGGGCGAACATCACGCCAGCAGACCAGCTACTACACGGTGGGAAGGGGACCATCCCTGTGCCAAGAGCAACTGGTTCTCCTCAATTTAGGAGCACTCCACCCAGGACAGAGACCTGCCAAGGGTTCCACAGGCTGTGAGCCCCCGCATGGACCTTGGCCTTGGCGCCGGTTCAGGCAGGGTTTGTAGGATGGGCTTTCTTCTGGGTTGCCATCTCTTAAAACCCACAAGCTGCCAAACTTTGAGGTGGGAGAAGGGGTATTTCAATGCATTGCCAGGGGCAACTTGGACAGAGGAGGGATGTGACCATCACTGCGTGAATGGGCAGCTTGGGTGCCACTTGTCCCCTTGCAGCTGATGAACCCAAGTGCCGAGGAAGAGCGTGGAGGATACATATGAAACGCATGTAGCTCTGGGAACACCACTTTGGCATTTCTGAAAGTGGCAATAAATAAGCTCCGCTCCTTGTCGCCTTCTCCATCTGCTGGTACCAGAGGACTGAACGTTTCTGCTTCCTGAGGTCTAAAAAACCCTCCGCAAGCAGCCGAAGCGACCTCTGCAAGCGCGGCCTTCTCCTCTGCACGCCTGCCGTGGAAGGACTTGTTCTGAAACAGCATTTGGTGTCCTTTACACCCCCATGGTGCGTTCAGCTAGAAATGGGCGTCTGGGTACTGTCAATATCCCGAGCTTGGAACGGGGCCACCCATGGCTTAAATAAGGATTTTATGGGTTAAGTCCGTAAAGCTTGGTCAATATTTAATACTGAGATAACTAACCATGGGAAGCGTTTTCCAAAGGATGTGCTGGGCTCTCGATGGACGTATAGACCTGCTCCTTTCTGAAATGTGCTCCTGGCTGACTCAGGGGATGAAGACCTGGAGGCAAGAGCTTCTTCTGGGTGAAGACCTGGGGGCTGGAGCCCCTCTGCTGTGGGGACAGGCTGAGAGAGCTGGGGGGGTTCAGCCTGGAGAAGAGAAGGCTCCGGGGAGACCTTCCAGCCCCTGCCAGTCCCTCAAGGGGCTCCAGGAAAGCTGGGGGGGACTTTTTACAAGGGCATGTGGTGATGGGATTAGGGTTAATAGCTTCAAACTGGAAGACAGTAGATTTAGATGAGATATTGGGAAGAAATTCTTTGCTGTGAGGGGGGTGAGCCCCTGGCCCAGGTTGCCCCGAGAAGCTGTGGCTGCCCCATCCCTGGAGGGGTTCAAGACCAGGTTGGACGGGGCTCGGAGCAACCTGGGCTGGTGGGAGGTGTCCCTGCCCATGGCAGGAGGTTGGACTCGATGGCCTTTAAATGTCCCTTCCAACCCAAACCATTCGCTGATTTGATGATTATGATTAGACAAAGTTCTTGCTCCATTACAGGAACAAGAAGATAGGAGGAATTTTTTGAAGCTGCTGTTACCGCATCGGACGGTGCGTTGCACTGATCTAGATCAGCCCTAAATAGCTGCGTCGTCCCTCCCATCACCAAAAGGCGAAGAGGATGATCCAGAATCCTTCTACCCCGCCAGTTCCCAGTCCTGTGGAGCTGTCATCCCGTACCCAGGCCATGGCATACCACTGCAAATCCTTTTCTTCCTGCTGTTGTATCCGCGGGGTGTTTTGACATACCCAGCGCTGGTGCGTATGGCCCGCGGGCAGAGCAGGAGGTCGGGAGACCAAGGTCCCACCTGGCTTTGGTGGCCGGGAGCTCCGGAGCAGGCTCAGAGGAGCCCCAGTCACTGCTACAGGGATGCTTCCAGCCTGGGGAAGAGAATGTTGGAGGAAATTGTAGGTATTATTGAAATGGAGGTATTTTTTTTCCACTTCTTTATTTGCTGCCTGTAGCAGAACAGCCACTTCCCTGCTGTTTCCCTCACCATGGTCATTTCTTTCCTCCCTCCCCCTACCCCGCTCCTTGCAGAGGAGGTCACTGGGTTATTTTTCAGCAGATGTGAGATTCCACCTTATCAAAGAAACCCACTGAGATCTGAGGTGGTGACCTTTAATGAATTATGCTTTGACCACAGCCTTGACCCTCTGCTGAGGGTGCACCACCAGACCAGGGCCACCTCAAGGGCTTTCACATAGACCTTCTCCAAACTGCTGTTGCTTTGGCCTCTACGACAGAGTATGGAAGAATCATAGAATGGTTTGGGTTGGAAGGGACCTTAAAGATCATCTAGTTCCAACCCCCCTGCCCTGGGCAGGGACACCTCCCACCAGACCAGGTTGCTCCAAGCCCCGTCCAACCTGGCCTTGAACCCCTCCAGGGATGGGGCACCCACAGCTTCTCGGGGCAACCTGGGCCAGGGGCTCACCCCCCTCACAGCAAAGAATTTCTTCCCAATATCTCATCTAAATCTCCCCTTTTCCAGTTTAAAACCGTCCCCCCTCATCCCATGGCTCCCCTCCCTGCTCCAGAGTCCCTCCCCAGCTTTCCTGGAGCCCCTTGAGGGACTGGCAGGGGCTGGAAGGTCTCCCCGGAGCCTTCTCTTCTCCAGGCTGAACCCCCCCAGCTCTCTCAGCCTGTCCCCACAGCAGAGGGGCTCCAGCCCTCCCAGCATCTCCGGGGCCTCCTCCGGCCCCGCTCCGACAGCTCCGTGTCTCTCCTGTGCTGAGGACTCCTGAGCTGGACACCGTACTCCACGTTGCTTCTCACCAGAGCAGAGCAGAGGGGTAGAAGAAGGTTGATACGGTTTTGCTAATAGGTGCAGCACGTTTGCCTTGTTCTCCTGCATCCTCTCACTTCCCATTTTCACTTTCCGTTGGACACACCTTGCACGATAAAAGGATTCATGTCCTCAGGACAGGGGATAGTCCAGGTGAGCAGGGCTGTGACTCAAACTCCTTTTTCCACCCAGCAGCCCTCAGGCAGCTCATTTCAAACCGCTGAATCCATCACAGCTGAGCCGCTCTGACAGGTTTTTTGATTTAACGATTAGCAGGGCAGCCCCCTCGGCTTCATACTCTTCTGCTGGTTCCATGAAATGCGAAATCTCACAAACCTTGTCAGGCACGATGCTGGGAAGGATGCTAATTGGAACCATCGGGGTTGGGGGGAGGCAGGCAGCTTCGTCTGCGGCATGGGAGGCAGGGTGGGAATGGGCTTTCAGACTGTAATTAAAGCCGAGAGCTCTCTGCAGGAAATCACTTTCCAGGTCACGCGTCTTTCTCCGGCGCTTTCACATGCTGCAAGCAGATTGCGCATTGCACGGAGGCTGCACACAAAGCCGAGCTCCCAAATTCCTTGTCTTCCAACATCTTTTTGTCTTGTTTTATCCCCGTTACCGACTTAGCCGGGGTCATTCCCACCCATATCATGACAAAAGCCCAGCACTCTTGCTCTGCAAGTGAGATTCGCATCTGCGGATGCTTGGCATCACCATGGATTTCTCCTAACGAGCGTGGTTGGTCCAAGAGCAGCCCAATTGGACAAGATGATCGTTGTAGGTCCCTTCCAACAGAAATATTCTGTTCTACGGCGTTAATGGTCCCTTCCAACCTAGACAATTCTATGATTCAATGATTCTAGTCATGCCTTTGTTTACCTTTCTTATTCCACCTCTAAGCAGGTCATGAGGATCATGGAAGTGAGTTGGGTTAACCTGTGTTTGCACGGCTGGGTGGATGTGGATGCTGGGTGAGTGACCTCTTGTGATTGTCTACTGTAGACCGCCAACAATTGCCACCTTTTTTTAAGTATCAAGAGAAGATTTAATGGTTTCACAGATGCTTCTGCTCACCTTGTTACGAGAAACTCAAGTATTGAACCACTTCTGGGTGGGCTTTGTGGTTGGCGTTGGCTCCTCTAGCCAGGGATCTAGAGAAGTTCATAGAATCATGGAATTATTGAATGGTTTGGGCTGGAGGGGACCCGTGAAGGTCATTTAGTCCAACCCCATGCCATGGGCAGGGACATCTTCAACTAGACCAGGTTGCTCCGAGCCCCGTCCAACCTGACCTGAAATGTTTCCAGGGATGGGGCGTCTCCCACCTCTCTGGGCAACTTGGGCCAGGGGCTCACCACCCTCAACGTAAAACATTTCTTGTGGAACCATAGAATGGTTTGGGTTGGAAAGGACCTTTGAAGACCATCGAGTCCAACCCCCTGCCCTGGGCAGGGACATCTTCAACTAGACCAGGTTGCTCAGAACTGCGTCCAACCTGGCCTTGAACCCCTCCAGGGATGGGGCATTGCAGGACAGAAAGCAGCGATGCCCTTGGTCAGCCAGAACGTGACGGACATCTTTTCAGGACATCCCTCTTCTCCGGTTGTGATCTCTCAGCGTCCCCTTTTTGTCTGGAGATTTGATTTCCCCCGAATCGGCGATTGTCTCACTTGACTTCTTTTGGCTTGAGTTTTCCTTCCCCCTTCCCAGTGCCGCAGCGGGTCGGGTGCCGGCCGTGCCGGGTCTCGTCCCACTTGGCTGGGTGGGTTTGGCACCAGGGGAGAAATTTAACATGATGCTGTTGAGAAACCCATCTTCTGGGCTCGACGGGTGTCACGGGCTCCTTCATTAATTTCCATTTGTTCCCCGTCCTCTGGTCCTGCTCATTTATTGCCGTCAAAGCGATAACAATGGGAGCCAAGCTCTTGGGTGATGAATACACAGATATTTTGAGACGACGTAGAGCAGAAAATGCATTTCCAGTCTAAAGCCAACAGCTTCTCGAGACTTAACTCCCCTTCCTCATACCATTCGCAAATATTTTCGCGAAAAAATGTTCATATCTTGCATTTCTTGCTCTAAGCCAGGGTGGAAGATGAAATCGGGGACGAAGCGCTCGGTCCTGTTTCTTTTTAATATCCTCTCCTCAAATTCTCCGCCGCCCGCTGCAAAACAGGACTCCGGATTAGACGGATATTTGTCTAACGCAGCCAAGTGCTTACGTAGATCGTCAGACCCAAAATACAGTTTACATAACTGCAAAGAAAACCATCTTTTAACTTCTATTAGAAGCAGTGGCTGTAATTAAGAGTATGAAGCCTCGCAGGCCGGTGATTAGAACAGAGGATTAGGCGCTGGGATTTCATTTCTATTCCTGGCTTTGCCATCGAGCTGTGCTATTTCAGTCGCCACTTTCCCTTATTTTAAAAATAAAAGCTATACTGCTCTCCGAGCCGCCGTGAAATGGTGCCACTCCCTATTACGGGAGATGATTAATTTTTAATTTTTTTTTTTTAATTTATTAGATGTTTGCTGTTCTGCCAAATGTTCCCCATGCGAAAGCTGCCAGAAGCAAACTTGTGTCTGTGCTGGAGCTTCTGCAGTCCCTGGTTTAGGGTATTAAATGGAAAATCACCTTTGAAGTGTCCTCCACCCTGGCTAGAAGAAGGTTCCCACCAGGAAAAATAAAAAAAAAAAAAAAAAACAAAACGCAAAGCTGCTTTTTGCAAACGCCGCCGGCTCCCAGCGAGGTGAGAGGCGGCTCCAGATGTGCCGCTCCCCCAGATGTGCTGCTCCTTCTCTCGGATGTCACTGCGGTCCAGAAGCAGCTCCGGGGTTGGTGTCGGTGCTCCTGCTCCTGACGCTCGCCGAAGTTTCGAGGTTCACTGCTCCATTTGCGTGCCCACCCAGGGTCGCAGCAGCATCATAGAGTCATAGAATGGTCAAGGTTGGAAGGGACCTTTCAGATCATTGAGTCCAACCGTCAACCCAACGCTGACCAAAACCACCACTACCCCATGTCCCTCAGCACCACGTTTACACGTCTTTTAAATCCCTCCAGGGATGGCGACTCCACCACTTCGCTGGGCAGCCTCTTCCAATGCTTGACAACCCTTTCCGTGTAAAAACATTTCCTAATATCTAATCCAAACCTCCCCTGGCGCAACTTGAGCCAGGGAAACGTGAGCGCTGCAAATACCGGAGCCGATGGACCCCGCAATGAAGCAGCGCAGCCCCACCAGACGGCCAACATTGGGAGTTTTTAGCATCTGCCGTGTCTCAGTAGCACGTTGCAAACCTCACCCAGGCATCCGTCTTAGCGATTGTCATCAAAGACATTCGGCAATCGGGTTTGAAATCTGGCTCCGGCATAATTAGGCTCGTACGAGATCCCATTAGTCAAATAGGGGATTAGCCAAGAGTCCTGGGTCTCAACTGCGTTTGGGCAGGTGATGTGGGGGTTGGGGCAGGAGGATGGGAGCCACTTATCTGGTGGCATTTGAATTTGATATTTTTTTCCCCCTTATTAGGCTGTCTTAATTCCCTTGGTCAGGGCAGCGTAGGGCTCAGGAGGAACCCACAGGCTGTGAGCACCCTCCAGCTCTTGATGTCCACGATGAGGGTGCACCTGCATCACGCGCTTGGTAAAGGCAACATGGGCTGGAGCTGCGAGAGCTCGAGGTGTTCTTCTGGAGACCATTCTGGTACGAGCGCCAGGCTCCTGGGTGCACGGTGGGGGGGTTCTGGAATAGCTCCAGCATCTGAAAGTCAGATTTCTGAGCTGCAAGCTCCATCTCCCCTGTAGAGCCACAGAGATCGTGGACTTAGTGGGGACATCTTGTCCCGTTGCAGTAAGAAGGTTGCGTTGATGTTTATTGTCTCTCAAAGTAGACCAACACCTTACGAGGCCTCCTTTTTCTGCAATAAGCATTCAGATTGACACTTATCGAGGCATGACCGTTTTGTTTACATGCAGCATCACGCGTATAGCATTTTTGTTGCACCTTAATCTAATGCAAATCATAGAATCATAGAATGGTTTGGGTGGGAAGGGACATTTAAAGGCCATCTAGTTCCAACCCATTGCCATGAGCAGGGACATCTACAACTAGACCAGGTTGCTCCAAGCCCCGTCCTTTTTCTCCCCCCCAAAAATTAATCAGTGTTGTCTGTCTGTCCCCACCGCCACGGGGAGTGCTGGAGGTGCTGGCATCCAGCAGAGATGGAGACAGGCTGTCCAGGCATCAGGAGGACCCCTCAATTGAGGAAAAGTATTTTCACCTCAGAAAAGTGTGCATTTTCAGTGAATCATCGAATGGTTTGGGCTGGACGGGACCTTGAAAGGCCATCGAGTCCAACCCCCTGCCCTGGGCAGGGACACCTCCCACCAGCCCAGGTTGCTCCGAGCCCCGTCCAGCCTGGCCTTGAACCCCTCCAGGGATGGGGCAGCCACAGCTTCTCGGGGCAACCTGGGCCAGGGGCTCACCCCCCTCACAGCCAAGAATTTCTGCCTGAGATCTCATCTAAATTTCCCCTCTTTCAGTGTAAAATCCTTCCCCCTCGTCCCATGGCTCCCCTCCCTGCTCCAGAGTCCCTCCCCAGCTTTCCTGGAGCCCCTTGAGGGCCTGGCAGGGGCTGGAAGGTCTCCCCGGAGCCTTCTCTTCTCCAGGCTGAACCCCCCCAGCTCTCTCAGCCTGTCCCCACAGCAGAGGGGCTCCAGCCCTCCCAGCTTCTCCGGGGCCTCCTCCGGCCCCGCTCCAACAGCTCCGTGTCTCTCCTGTGCTGAGGACCCCAGAGCTGAACACAGTACCCTCGTACAGCGGTACTGCTGTCTCTAATCGTGGCAAAGCCCTGCAAGTCACAATATAAAGGGCACGTGGTGGGGTTAAGTGTGCACAGGCAGCTCCTGCCGGGCAGATGGCGTGGGTGAGGATGTGTTGACATATTTGCAGTAATTTCATCATCTGCGTGAATGTGGAGATGCTCAGCACTGTTTTAAATTAATTTGGGGGGGATTGGTTGGATTGCGTTAAACACTTCACTTGACTTCTGCCATCCGGAATTGAAGGGTTCTTAGTTTGGTTTACTTGAACTGACTTTTAAGGGCAAATTCAGAATCTGAGTTACAGCCGTTTTTAATTTTAGAGGAAGGTCATGTTGCTTCTGGGAAAATGGGCCCGGAAATCTAAGTATATTGACTTAAGTGCGTGGTTTAGTACAAATTAAACAGGACTGCGATCTGAGTCCTACTTAGCCTCCCAACAGAAGCTGGAGAGAAGGGAAATATATTGAAAGCAGTTAAAACACACTGTCTTGAGTAAGGATTTGGCTTCAGCTCTTCGCCCACCTACAAAAGAGAAAGGGATATTGCTAAAGTCACGGTTGCACCAGCCCCACCATGCTTTTGTCTCCTTTTCGTGGAAGGAAGAGGGCATGGAGGAAGATGTGGTGTGCGATGCGCAACCTCACTGCTGTGGAGGGATGGGCTCCGTATGGTCTCACCGGTTGTCTCAAGTTGGGACAACTAGTTCTCATCTTGACTTAAGCATGTCTCCTGATGCCTCTTTTGGTCTTCAGCTTGGTTCTTGCAGAGTTGCAGGCTTTGGGTATGTTTGCTAGGGTTTTTTAATAGAAGACGGGTGAGGGAGTAGGCAAGAAATGAGTTGGGAAGGAAGAGGCTACTCAAGGGCGTGCCATGCTGAGGGTGGCATTGGCAGGAGTATGGTGGCATCTGCAAGGGTGGCAGCCAAGGGGAAAGCAACCTACCCACAGTCCTAGGGAATTAAAGGTTGGTCAGCATTACCTCGATCGCGGAGCAAGTCCTCTTGGAACCCATTTCTGTGGATGTGGATGACGCAAAGGTGGTTGGGAAGGGCCAGCATGGATTTACCAAGGGTGAACCACGCTTCGCCATGCCAGTTGCCGTCTGTGATGGTGTGAGTACGTATCTGGATGATGGGAGCATCTGCCTTGACTCTAGCAAGGTTTTTGATGTATCTCGCCTGGCGTCCTTGTGGCCAAGTTGGGACATTGGCATCTAGACAGGGACAATACGAGGTGGGTAAAAAGCTGGATCATCAGGTTCAGAGGCTGGTGGTTAATGGTTCATACCCAACTTGATGGTTGGCTGCAAGGGGAGCTTCTCCCAGGCCCATCCTGGGACCTATCCTGTTCCGTATCCTTATCAATAACCTGTGGAGGAGACAGAAGTCACCCTCATCAAGTCTGCAGACAAGCTGTTGTGCCTGAGGCCAGGGCTGACATTCAGAGGGACCTGGACAGGCTGGAGGAGCAAGGAGAAACTGGCAAGAACCTCCTTGAAGCTCAGCAAGGTCAGATGTAGCAGCCAGAATGGATTAACCCTCTCTGGGTGTGGACTGGCTGGACGACAGCTCTGTTGAGGACCCACAAGTTCTAGGCAGCTTTATGCTAAACCCAGATGAGCAGCCTGCATTGGTAGCATCCTGGGCTGTAGGACCAGGCCAGTAGATCTAGGGAAGCAATTATCCTTCGTTAGACCACGTCTGGGCAACTGCATGTAGTTTTGGGCTCTCCGGGATACAAAAATCTCGATCAAGTTGAGCGAGTCCAGTGGAGAGCCACCAGGATGGTCAGGGGCTGGAGCGCAGGATGTGTGAGGAGAAGACGAAGGAGCTGGGCTGACTTAGCCCAGAGAAGAGAAGGTTTTTGGGGAGACCTCAGAGAACCCTTCAATACCGAAGCAGCACTGCTGTAGCAAGACCAGTCGGCCTTTTGGTTAGAGCAGGTTTTGCTCTCTGTCATCATCTTCTTGCCAATTCCTGGGTATGGTTTTACCCACCGTGACTTCTGGCGCACAATTCGGTCCCCAGAGACCCATGTCACGTGCAAGCCCTTAACGCCATCTCCCCTTCCCCACTTCCGACACTAATTTGGGTTGAGCGCCCTAGATTACCCCCATGCCAGCAGCGTTCGGGAGTTGTTGAAGGTGCTACTTCTGCATCGTAGCATCATTTTGGCGTTGTGACAACGCGCCCGTGCCGGGGGAAAAGCACCCGACGCAGCTGATGGAGCTGTTGCTACGGGGATCTTGCCAAAACCAGCTTTTAATCAGTTCCCAACGCCGGTCTGATGCCGAGCCCCGCTCGGAGCCTGGTGGAACAGTAAATAGGTGTCAGCTTTGCCCATAAAAACCCTGTGTTCAGTCCTGCCGGGGACGGCGATTCACAGCCATTGCGGGGTTTATTATTTCCCCGAGACTTTTTCCAAGCACGTGCCTTTTGTGCCGCATGTGCAAATGTGGCGTTTATCCTCCCTCGTGCTATTCCCCACCTTCCCACCGCGTACCTGGAGGTGTATTCCAGGCAGAGCTGTCGCTTGGTTTCCCACCGTCCTTCCTCCTCCTCGGACGCTGCTGCCAGCAGAAGGCTTTGAAAGACCAACTGTGGCTCGGAGAGCAGCGCCAGCCTGTGCCATAGGTTCACGTCTGGCCTTACAGAGCCTTGTTTCCTAGTTTGGGCTTAACATCAAGATTTGGAAGGTGCTTTTTCTCCCCCCCCAAAAATTAATCAGTGTTGTCTGTCTGTCCCCACCGCCACAGGGAGTGCTGGAGGTGCTGGCATCCAGCAGAGGTGGAGACAGGCTGTCCAGGCATCAGGAGGACCCCTCAATCGAGGAAAAGTGTTTTCACCTCAGAAAAGTGTGCATTTTCAGTGAATCATCGAATGGTTTGGGTGGGAAGGGACGTTTAAAGGCCATCGAGTCCCACCCCCTGCCCTGGGCAGGGACACCTCCCACCAGCCCAGGTTGCTGCGAGCCCCGTCCAACCTGGCCTTGAACCCCTCCAGGGATGGGGCAGCCACAGCTTCTCGGGGCAACCTGGGCCAGGGGCTCACCACCTTCAGAATGGAGAATTTCTTCCTTATTTTTAATCTAAGTCTCCCCTCTTTCAGTGTAAAACCCTTCCCCCTCGTGCCATGGCTCCCCTCCCTGCTCCAGAGTCCCTCCCCAGCTTTCCTGGAGCCCCTTGAGGGCCTGGCAGGGGCTGGAAGGTCTCCCCGGAGCCTTCTCTTCTCCAGGCTGAACCCCCCCAGCTCTCTCAGCCTGTCCTCCCAGCAGAGGGGCTCCAGCATCTCCGGGGCCTCCTCCGGCCCCTCTCCAACACCTCCATGTCCTTCTGATGTTGGGGAGATGCTTTCCTGCTGTCAGGCCCCCAGGAACATGCGAGGCTCTTTCCTTCACTCTTTCTCCCCAGGTTTTTTTTCCATGGAGAGGGCAGATGGGCGAGGGATCAATTTGTTTTCCATGGGAACAACATGGGCTAAGGCATCCGCATCTCCTCGGTGTGACACATCCAGCGTGCCCAGCACCGCGCCAGCTCAAGAGAAGGATTGAGCAGAGAGAGAGCAACTTTTTCCCCCTCCCACCCAACTTCCATCTCATAACCTGCTTTCCTCTTGAATCAAACGGGTTTCATTTCCCATCAGCCGTAATTATCCCCATCCACACTAACTCAGCATCCTCTGGCGCATCTGGACCATCTCCGATGAGGTTTCCGTGCAGATGGAGTTGACGGCTGAGCGAGTCCATCCCACCCAACGCCCGTCGAGATGCAGGGAAAGCAAAAATTTGGGCTGGAGCCGATGCCCGGAGGCAGCACGGTGGGAGCCGAGCGGAGCATCTCCGAGGACGGGGCGGGTGGCGGAGCTTCTTCAAGACAAGCCGAATTTTTTTTTTTGGGTGGTCATTAAAAGTCACTCACTGAGATTTCAGCATAAACAAATAGCTGCTGGAAGCAGCAGGCGTGGAGCTTGCTGGGAGCCGGGGACAGGCTTGCCAGCTATTTAATATTTAAGCAGCAGCGGTGTTAGATTCCTGCTGGCCCCGGCTTCCCATGGGCAGCGATGCAACGGAGCGTTTGTCCCCTACCGTTTGCCTCCCCCCCCAGTAAGACATTTTTTCATGGTTTTTAAGCCAGCGCCGTATGAATTGTGCTTGACAAAGGTCAGACCAACAGAGCCACTGGATTAAAAGGAAGAATTTTTTTTTTACAGTGAGGGGGGTGAGCCCCTGGCCCAGGTTGCCCCGAGAAGCTGTGGCTGCCCCATCCCTGGAGGGGTTCAAGGCCAGGTTGGATGGGGCTCGGAGCCACCTGCTCTAGTTGGAGATGTCCCTGCCCAGGGCAGGGGGTGGGACTCGATGGGCTTTAAATGTCCCTTCCAGCCCAAACCACTCTATGATTCCATGATTAAGGTGCTTTCTGCAATACTTGTCTCTGACCAGTGACTTAGGGCTGCTGCTTTTCATGCCTGATAGCTAAGTGGAGATGGTGGAGCAGAGCTGACTTGTGCTTCTCCATGCGGTGACCCCGCTGTCATGGAAACGAAGCAGTAAAAGCGTGTTACTGGTGGGACTTTGCAGCCTGGCACAAATCTGACCAGTTAGGATTTCCCCGGATTAGGCTGAAACGATGATTTGATGGGGCTAAAGCAAGACCTAAGCAAAGTCTGGGTAGCGATCCGTTCCATTCTTCACGTTTCATATCACCCTCATGGGGCCTTCATGCCACAGTTGATGGTATATCCGAGTCTGGGTCACCAGGAGGACCATTGCCTGCAGGGACATCGTCCTGGTGGTGCTGCTCGAAAGTCTACAAGCTTTAAGGTTTGCAAGCTTGAAGGTCTACAAGCTTGAAGTCTGCAAGCTCAAAGGTCTGCAACCTTTAAGGTCTTCAGGCTTTCAGGTCTACAAGATTTCAGGTCTACAAGCTTTAAGCCGCCATGACTCCTCCTGTCTGGAACCACGTAGATCTTTGCTTTTGTGGGTCTGAGTCTGATTGCCGAAAGTTTGCGTGGTTTGACAAGTTCCCACGTCCCTGCAGCAGAAGGAACACGGTATTCTTGCTCAGTTTGGAAAGAAGCAGTTGCTTCCCCAGAGGAATTTGCTGCCCGCAGTTAAACTGTTCCCCAAATCTGAGCCAACTCATCCCAGTTGGCTGGCGGGGAAGGAGGGTAACTCTTGAGCTGCTGTTGGTTTTGTAGGCTGGGTGGATGTCGCAGCACTCCAACCTGCTCCAGGCACCACCTTCAGCTTCTTACAGGGCTCCTTCTCCACCCCAGGCTCCAGGTTTCAGCAGGAAAACAGACAAAGGAGACCAGTTTTATTTATTGGCAAGACCAAGGATGAAATCTTGGCTCTACAAGCTGAGGTTCAGCATGTTGAGTCCAACCAAGATGCGGAGTTGCTCCTTGATCTGTCCCTCTTCCACCTCCTGGGACACGGACCCTCGCTGCAGAAGCAATCCCCTCCTTCAGCTGGTCCCAGGTTGGGTGGTGGCATCTTTGACTCTTGTTGCCCTTGAGACATCACAGCTTCAGGGATAGGCACTTTCAGTAAACGTAAAATGACGTGCTAATGTCACAACCTGGCATCTCCATGCTTTTGATGACAACACATGTTGTGCTCACCTTGATGCTTCATCATTTCCACAATTATCGCAGTGTAGCCTTTGGCAGCTCCCTGACCATCATCACACTGAGCTTCCATGAGCTTCCAGGCAGGGTCTAGTCTAGGCATCACGTGCACCAGCTACTTCACCTCCTGGTCTTAGGACAAACTAGGACGGTCCACGCTGGAGACGCTTGGAGATGACTTTTTGTTCTGGATAAATGCCCTCTCACCCCCAAAATCTCCCCTTGAAGGTGAAGGGACCCCTACGTTCCTGCTCTGTTCAACACAGGAGGGGTGGAGATACCTGGTCCATCCTGACCATGGTTCCCAGTAGAGCTGGAGCGGATCTCTGCATCTCAAACATCAGTAACCTTGAGACCCAGAACCAAACGTGGGTCTGCAAAACGTCTTCCAATTATCAAAAGCGGAACAAAACATCACAATTTGATGTCGGTGAACTTCAGCATGCCTCAGCACCTTTGTCCTCCAGAACGGGTTGTCTGATGGAAGCCTGTCACCACTTCCCTGATTGTCTCCTGCTTGTGGCATGGTATTTCTTTCCAACACGAGCAAAACCTCCAGTTTTAGGGACACAGGTCAGCTAGTCTGGTCTTTTTTTAGTCTTGGCAGTCTACCTGCTGTGACCTCGTGGCATGTTTTTGATCGGAACTTGCTAAAGTCACCCAAAAAATAACGAGCAGGACCTTAGCGGTGGCAGTGGAAGGGTGAGTTTTCACCTCCTGTAGGATGCAGAAGAGCAGAGGGGGTGTCCCAGGTGTTACGCTGCTGACCTTGAGGCTTGCAGCTCGTGGAGCTGCAGCTGGATGCGATCCTTGCCATCAATCTCTTCTGCAGCTTCACTGCTAAGAGCTGATGGTGACGATAACGAAGCCAAGCCTGACTCATCAGTACCTGAGCGAGGAGCAATGCCACCCACAGCGTGCCGGCAGCGATCTTGCTCCTGATGTGGTTCAGCTGGTGGGGTGGATTTGAACCTTTCCAGTCGATCTGGATCCTACCGCTTTGCCTGGCATTTTTGGTCCACGCGTGGATTCTGTGTCAGCGAGACCCGAGGTTTTAATCCATTTATCTCGAGAGGAGGAGGTGGCAGCCAAAGGAAACTTGCTCTAATGATTACGAGGTGTTAATATATGTCAAGTCAGCATGTGTATTTGAGAGCAAACCGTGTCGAGCTGTTTCATCCCACCAGCCTCATGGGCTGTCCCTGCTCCTGGGCATGTTTTGGAGCTCCAGTTTCAAAGTCAGACTGGGATAGAAAGCGCAGAAGGCGTTGCGTTAAGACAAGGGTTGTACTGTACCGTCTGCTGCACGAAATACCAAATTGGGAGCAGAATCTCCCTCCTTGGATATTTCCTCCGAGTTTTGAAGCCAGCTGTGAATAACCTCCATTCACCTGTGGGCTCGCACATCCCTCACCGCCTGCATCCAGCTGGCACGGCCAGAAAATTAAAAGCCGCAGAATTCCGCGGCCGCTTCAACAGCCTTTGCTGTGTTTGGAAGAACCTTTGCACCAACTGATTGGAGAGCGTCTGAAATTCCAGCAGCTGCGCCTTGGCCGAGGAGCAGCCGGCGTCGTTACTGGGAATTTACGGTCGGCTCGTTTCCTGGTGACTGGCTGGCCAGATGCTGGCGGTGCTGCCGTGGGCTCCTCGGATCTTCCAGTCAGGTGAGAATGAGAAGAGACGGAGATTTTGGGAGCCGGCACCCAGAGGAAACTTCATCCTCCTCTTGCTCCCAGATTCCCGTTGCCTTTAGCAAGGAAGGTCTGCCCTGGGATGCAAGGAAACGTGCTGGGTGCCCTTAATTGCAAGCGTTTTGAAAAATATGGGGCCAGAAGGAAGAGCTGATCATCAGGTGAAATTTTTTAATTTTTTTTTTTTTTTGGAGGGGAAGGGGGTGTACAGCGGGTACCAAACTTCTGGAAGCCGTTGCGGTGGGACGCTGTGGAGGCTGTGGTGTTGCTGCGGGTTCAGGAAGGGATTAAACAAATTTTTGAGGGTGGCAGAGCCCTGGCACAGGCTGCCCAGGGAGGTTGTGGAGTCTCCTTCTCTGGAGATCTTCAAAACCCACCTTGATATGTTCCTGTGCAACCTGCTCTGGGTGACCCTGCTTGGGCAGGGGGGTTGGACGAGATGATCTCCAGAGGTCCCTTCCAACCCTCTGTGATTCTGTGAAATTCAAGGCAACTGGTCCATAAACATCTCTGAAGTGGGTGCCTTGGAGGACACCTCCCTGCTGTGGGTGCTGGAGGGCGCGAGGGCATGGACCGCAGGCAACAACCAGAGTCATGAGCTCTCCATAAATAGTACCTCTTGCTGCCATGGTTTGAAGCAGAGTACAGGGCTGGAGACACCATTGCTCTGACCCAGGAGGACGTTTCTTACCTTGCAGATCTTTCCGAAAGGTCCATGACGTAGGGCAAATGGACAGATCTTGCGCAGGAAAGCTAAGGTGGTCCTGAAGTCTTTGGTTCCTGGGGAAACCTGGAGAAAAGGAGAGTCTCCTTTCAGCTCCAAGAGCACCAGGGATTTGCAGAGATGACATAGTTCTTGAAGGTTCTCCAGGCTATGGTTGGGCAGGGATGCTACCACTGGAAGAGAAACCTCTTTGCCATGAGGGTTTTTGGTCAGTAGAACGTGCCTGAAGGAGACCTTCCTTGAGGTCTTCTCCCAACATCCATATCCATTGCCTTTCTCTTCTGTAAACACTAGATATGACCTCTTTCAGCAGCGGGGTTCTTCGTTAGGAAGCTTCTTGAGCATTAATTCCCTTCTATCCAGGGCTTTGCCCGTTGGGGAGGAGATTCTAGAGCCTTGGACCTGGGTATGGCACCGGGCATCAGAGTTGACGCCTTTCTCTTGAGAAGACGCTGGGCGTCGTGGAGGAGGAGGTGCACTCATTCGCGCTCACTCGAGAGGAAAAAAGGGATTAAGCAATTCAACACAGCCGTAATTTCAGGGCTCGGAAGTCTCATTAAAATGAGCTTTGACAGAAGCTTAATTTTACTGCCTCTTGCTGGAATAAAAAATTTTGAGGTCTATCCTATTAAGAAGATTTGTTTCTTTTCGTTTTCTTCTTCTTCTGAAGCCAACATCTGATCTGAATTTTATTAACAACAGCCTCTTAATGTGCACGTCGGGGGAGGTTTAATGCTGTTTCTTCGAGAACTGCTCGAAACGAAGTTATTTCTCCAGATGTTTGCTGTTACGTTCCGATGCGGAGCCAATGTCTAATAGTTTGCTTGGTGCTCGTCTGTTTTCTGAATGAACCTCATTATTTGCAGATTCCCACAGTGAAGGACTGTTAAAGCAAAAAAAAAAAAAAAAAAAAAAAGACCTTTTCTGTGCTCGTTGAGCAAATTTTGGCAACAAGTACGAACAATATTGGAAAGCGTTGCCCTTAGACAAAGACTCGTTAAGTGGTCGCGTGCCTCATTGGGAGGTGTTGGAGGGTCTCGGTGTGGATTTCAGGCTGCTGGGCAAGCATGGAGCCAAAGGGAACATGGAGCAAGAGTGGGTTTGCTCTTCTAGGAGAGGCTTTAAGCTGGTGATAGTCCAAAAAGCAGCGTGTAAATACTGTCCTGCACCTCCAGGTGCTTTTTTCCGTGTTTCTCCAACGAGTGCGCTCAGGTAAGGTGTCTCTTGGAATAGGTTTGTAGCTGTTGGTGCTGGGATCTTCTCCATCTTCTGGAAGCGAGGGCTGTGCTGGCTCAGATGTGACGTCTACAATGTGGTAGATGAAAATGGGGCAAAAAGGGCTTTTCTGGGGTTGGCTGTGACCATCTGAGATGAGCAAGAGCGATGCTCCAGGCATGGGGAACAACTGCACTTGGAAAGGACCATGGGTGGGACAAAGCCATGGGATGTTTAAGATCTGTCCAGGCAGGTCTACAGCCGTTCTTCACAAATAAGCAGAGTTTAAGGGAGAAGGTGGTGTTTGCAAGGTTTGAAATGAAGCTGGAGACCACAGCCATGGAGGGCTTGGTCATCGTCTGCTAAAGAGCTGATTCATGACTCAAAGCTTGATGCGAGGAGGTGGGGGTAGGTCCCAAGCGCAGAGCCCAGACTGGTGGGGACCAGGAGCCTTTCTCTGTGGATGCATCTTCCTTAACCCTAAAGCGAAGAAGAGTTTAATGAGGGCGCGCGCGCATCACAGTCACCGTTGGTAATTCCTTGTTCACTGTTACTGTATTGCAGTTCGTCGCCTTCCGGAGTGTTTGAGAAAGAATATGACGTTTATCGGGATTACAGTGCGGAAGGTCAACTCCTCCACTACAGGTAGCCAAAATTTCCCTCCGGTCGCGGGGTTGGGGTCTGCAAGGTGGCCTCGGTGGTGAGGTGGGGGTGTGGGACAACCCGCGTGCTGCCAGCTGACCCACGGGGACGGGGAAGCGAATAACAGCGGTGTTTTCTTTGTGCTCTTCTGATCCTTCTCCCCATCCCCTTCCCTTCACGTGCTGCGGGTTTTAGCTTTACTACCACCTTTAACTAAATCTTCAGATATATTTTGATGGTTCTTTGGAGCAAGGACCGTCCATCCCCTTTATGCGGTGGTCCTCGTTTGAGTGGCTCCTACCCATGACCAGAAACTGGAGAGCAGGACAGGAGGAGCACTGGTGATGGGGTGACACCTCCAGGTGAGCTCCTTGTCTACGGGGTTTCATTAGGCTCCATCATCGGGACAGAACTCACCCGGTGCTGCTGATGGACCCCAACGCCTGCCATCACGGTGGGGTGGTGACTTCAACATCTTTCCACACTGGAACCGGTTTCTCACCTCTTTCCTAGGATTTTTGCATCGAAGATAAGCAGACTTGTGTGGATTGGGATTTAATCCATCACCACAGCGAGCCCAGATGATTTGGTTCGCTGTCTCCATAGGGCCCTGGAGGTGGGAAAGCCTCCTGAGAAATGAACCACCTCTTCCAGCCTGTGGGTCCAACTGCTTTCAGAGTCCATTTGTAAGACGGATATGAGCTTTCTCTTGCTCGGATCAGGACTTCAGGTGCTAAACCCAACCGCCGCCTCCAGCTTTCATGGGCTTATGTTGCTAGAAAATAGTACGGTGTCGTGTTTGTCTCTGTTACAGCTCAGAATGTCCCTCTTTGAGTTTGCACAAGTGCTTCAGGTGTAGAAACGCCATCACTTCTCACGAGTACTGAGATGGTCTGATGCCTTGGACATGGGCAAAAAATGAGTATGTCTGAGCAGGTGATCAGAGGTGGGGGTCGATTGTGTGCTGGGCTCCTCGAGCCTGGCCCCGCGCCTCCATCACCGCTTTCAAAACAAGCTTTTTGCCTTCAAAACCCGAAGTACTGTGAGCAGGGATGGATTTAGGGCGGGGGCTGAGAAGTTGCTCTTGATACAGCCCAGATGGCTCCTTGGCCACTCTTTCTCGGTGGCCAAAGGAAGCATCTCAGCTGACCCACCATGTCCTTCCCCGGAGCGTTTGGGAGATGTCCCAGGATGGAGGTGGTGGTGGGTCTCTGGGACCTCCCCACGGACCCAGACAGACTCATCTTGCCCTGATCCCATCCCAGCCTGTGCAGGTAGGGTTTTTGGTACCTGCTGGCATCATCCAGAACAAATCAGGTGGGAAGAGGGAGGATAAACACCTGCACTGGATGCTTTCACCAGTACGGACCTGCAAACAATTGGTGGCCTGAAGCCTTTCTGCCTAACACCACGTTCATCCCAAGTCCTACCTTTAAGACAACAGGCCTATAGACCGCGGTCAGATTTTGGGGGGTTTTGGAGTTGATGCCTGCCTGCCAACTGGTCCACGGTGGCGTGGTTTGCAGCAGTCTCCATCCCGGTTCGAGACAGGCGCGAGCGGAAAATCACCCAGCGGCGTTGGCCGCGTGCCACCCTGCCTGCCCCGTAATTCCCTGCTGCTGCAGTAGCCTCCCAGCAGCGTCAGAATTAATTGCCGCTTAAGCAAAAGGGGGCAAAAAACAAGCTTTCTAGGAGGGGAAACAAATAGGAACGTGATCTGGTGTTTATATCCCCACCAGCAGAATGCTCTCCTTGAGTATCGGGGCAGCTCCGAGGGACCTACCCATGGACAGCTTTCCTCCTAAGTGTCCCTTCTGCGTGCTGGGATGGATGCAGTTCCCTGGCTGCAGGCAGGAGAAGGGAGGAAGAGGGGAAGGGAGTGTGATTTGGCAGGTCTGGCTCCACTGTTTGGTTGGGAAATGGGCTTTGCAGGTGCCTCCTCCGCTCAAGCACGCTTGGGTCGGCAGCGGGAGCTGAGCCTGCAGCCAGGGGCACAGCCGAGAGAGATTTACCGGTGATGGGGACACGGAGCGGTGACAGGGACACGGAGCGGTGACAGGGACACGCCACTCTCTATCCTTTTCAGGATTTTCTGCATTTTTTTCTGCAAACGGGGTTAGTGATTCGGCACTGATGGGCTCTGACCCGCCGCCAGCTGGGTGGCGGTGCCGGATATGAGCCGCAATCAGAGACGATGGGACGAGGTTTTGGGGACAACGGTCCCCACCCGCCAGCTGGCTGATGCCCACGGCCGCCCAAGCAATTAAAAGATTAAATTTCACTGCGGTTAGCGCACATGACCTGTTTGCATCAGCATGTGCTTTGCTGCAGGAGATGCCTCCGTCTTCCCGACCCCAACTCTACCGCCCGTAAAAACCCACGGACGGCCCTCGCCGCCCTCCCCCCAGTCCCATCCAGCCAGGAAGCTAATTAGCAGCTTTGCTTAATTAGCTGAGAGTGGACTTCCTTCTGGAAGAACGGGTCTCAAGTGCCCACTGTCCGGGGGCTGCCAAGCGAGATGGAGCCGGCACAAGCCTGGGGTGGGGGTTTTTTTTAACCGTGTGAGTGCCACCTTCACGCTGCCCTGCCACTCGTTAGAGCTGAAATCAAAGCTCGCCTCATCACGGCAGGGATGATTTCATATTAATGGGATTAATTTTACGGAGAAGGGTGCGCGGCACGTTCTGAAAATCACCCCACGTAAAGGCATCTTGCTTTCAGCTTCTCCAAAGCTTCGCTGGCAGCTTTTTCTTGGATGGACCAATGCTGGGCATATCCCAGAGGTTGGAAAGAGTGTTTCTTGGGGGGACGATGGTGGGCAGCACCCACGGCGCAGGGAAGGCCACCTGGAAACCCAACGTGGGTGTCTACCTCTGGATGGCTGGTGGGCAGCACCCACGGCGCAGGGAAGGCCACCTGGAAGCCCAACATGGGTGTCTACCTCTGGGTGGCTCAGAGGGATGCACGCGCGGTCCCTCGTGCAAATGGAAGGACCCTTGAGGTACCTCTGCCAAGACCTGGGTGGTGGGACCACAGTCCAGACACCTCTTTCTGATGCTCAAGGACAGGTTTTCGGGAAAGGCTGGCGCTCCAGCACCCTTGGCCAGGTTGCAAAGGGATGGGAGGATCTCTCATCTTCCCCCGTGCTTCTCACGGGCTCATGCCAGCGCTGAGGTGGCGATTGCGAAATGGGCTGGCGCCCAACCAGAGCTTTAGAGTCTCCGTCGCGGAGCGTGGTGCAGGCTGAGCCCTCAGGTGCTTCCACTGGAGCAACGCTGCCCCAGATCCTCCAGATCCAGCCACTTACAAACACCATTCGTGAAATGATCCTGGAGGTTTCACAGTTGGGTGGGCATTCAGATCTCCAGCCCAACAGCCTTCTCGGGTCCTTCCAACCCTCTCCTCCCCCCCCAAGTCTTGCCTTAGTCCCGCGGGTTTTTCTCAAAGCCACATGTTGCCTCCTTTGAAGGCCAAGATAAGAGCTGGGCAGACAGTGTGCTTGGCAGAGGATGGAGTTATGCAATGCGTCTGTAGGTCTCTGGTGGCTGAGGAAGCTTGGTGAGACCTAGGCTGTGACTTGCTTCCTTCTGGGCATGTGTCCACTCGTTTCCATCACTTCCTCCCCTCCCGCTGGGAAGGGAGAAGCTGGAGGACTTACAGATGTTTGGACAGAGTGTGGGAGCAGGGCGGCTTGTGAGATGTCCTCGCGTGAAGGCTGGGCACAAGGAGGCGGAGAAGCAAGAGGTTGGCTGATGCGGTCCTGCAGGGTTCATCTGGGAGGCCGCCCTCATCCATGGCACCATCTTCCCCAAGTGCAGCTTTGGGGTTCAGCTGCCTGGGTCGCCCCAGGAGCTGCAGCAGCATCCTCAGGAGCAAGCAAGGATTTTTCCGCTTCCTTGACAGCGCTGGCTCGGTGCTCCCGGCCAACAATCGCTCTGAGAGATTTTCTAATGTAATGAAGATTAGTGGGTGTCATTAAGAGGATGACGTCTTGCTCCGTCTGTCTGGCAGGCATTTGTAGGAAAGCCCTTGCATCCAAATCCCATTGAGACAGGCAATTACGATTACAGGTCTTAACCATTTCCTCTTTATTCCTTCTGGTTTGTGGTCCCTGGAGCCCAGTTGCTAAATGTCCTCATTTTTCCTCCCATAGTTCTTGAACTCTTTGCTAATCCGTGTGGTGTTTTTTGTCAAAAAGTCCGTTTGTTTTGGGGAGAAATCCCAGGTCACTGTCATAGAATCATAGAGTCGTAGAATTGTTAGGGTTGGAAGGGACCTTTAAGATCATCTAGTTCCAACCCCCTGCCCTGGGCAGGGACACCTCCCACTAGGTCAGGTTGCTCAGAGCCCCGTCCAACCTGGCCTTGGACACCTCCAGGGATGGGGCTTCCACCACCTCTCTGGGCAACCTGTTCCAGTGTCTCACCACCCTCATGGTGAAGAACTTCTTCCTAACGTCCAGTCTGAATCGACCCATCTCTAGTTTTAATCCATTCCCTCTAGTCCTACCATTACCCGACACCCTAAAAAGTCCCTCACCAGCTTTCTTGGAGGCCCCCTTAAGATACTGGTAGGCCACTATAAGGTCTCCTCAGAGCCTTCTTTTCTCCAGACTGAACAACCCCAACTCTCTCAGTCTGTCCCCATAGGAGAGGTGCTCCAGCCCTCTGATCATCCTCGTGGCCCTTCTCTGGACACGTTCCAGCATGTCCATATCTCTCTTGTAGTAGGGGCTCCAGAACTGGACGCAGGACTCCAGGTGGGGTCTCATGAGAGTGGAGTAGAGGGGGAGAATCACCTCCCTTGGCCTGCTGGCCACGCTTCTCCCGATGCAGCCCAGGATACAATTGGCTTTCTGGGCTGCTGGTGCACACCGACGGCTCATGTTGAGCCTCTCGTCCACCAGCACCCCCAAGTCCTTTTCTTCAGGGCTGCTCTCATCATCATCGTCCCATGTTTGTGTTGGCCAGTCAATAGATGGAGGGTCCAAGGCTGCTAGAGCTGGTCTTCAGATCCGAGACCTTCAACTTCCTCCTCTGAATCTGTCTCCTCTCCCAGCCCACGCATGCTCTGCTCTTGTGACCTTCCTTGTTCCATACGGGTGGATGTCATGTACCATGTGCAGGTGGTCAGGGCTTTGTGGCCACCAGGAAGACACTGGAGCTTCATGGAGGAGGGAAACGGAGCGTGCTGGACATGGAGCCCAGCATCAAAGCATTAATGACCTCCTTCTCCCCTTTTGCTCCTTGGGAAACAGGAGGTTCATTACTTGGGGACTTGCCAAGAGCAGAAGACCCAAAAAACATGCCCCGGTCCCTGCTGTAGGCTCCTCTGCTCTGGGAGAAGGTGAGAAATCTGTTCGCTTGAGTCTGAACACTGTCCAGCTCCTAGGGACACTTCCAGTTTGGCCTGGCTGCTCTGTTTCGTATGTAACTCTTAGGTCAGATGTGGAAGTAGAGGTGATCAGCGGACTGTTCTCCAGTGGTGGACAGATGTCCAGCCCATGAGCAGGGATGAGTGGATCCTGTTTCTGCTGGGAGCGTGTTGGGAGAGCGGGACAGCAACTGCTTCATCTTCTCTGTAGTGCTTTTGACATGGTCTTCCTCATTTCATCCTGGACCTCCCCAGACAGGATAGTTTAAAGAGGTCTTTGATCTTCTCATAGTTTTCAACATCTTGTGGTCAACAGGAGCCGCTTCATAGCTGACTGCCTAACTAAGCAAGTATGAAAGTGAGGAGAGAACTGGGGTCGGCTTCCAAAAGACCTGTCACCATCTCTCTGATAGCTCCACAGAGCCTTGTGTGGCCCATTGGGCACCTGAAGTTTAGGAGCTGGTTGTGTGTCTGTCCTGGGTGACCTCTGTTTGGAGACATGGCTGCAGTTTGCCAGCTTTCTACAGTTCTCTTCATCTCTTGGCTCTCACACGGGTTGTGTGCTTCAGATGTTGCTGGATTCGTTCTCCAGCCATGGGAGTGTTTCATGTCCAACTCTTGCGCCCACCACATTCAGCCCTTCTCCAGCTGGGCACAGACTAGCTGGTTGTTGGTGCCGTAGGGCCTTCACATGGATGTAGAGAACGGGTTTAATTTGTGCTGTTGGCAATGATGTTTATGTGAAGCCAGGTACCAAATCTGGGATGTTTGTAGGAGCTTGGAAGAAGCCTGGAACAGAGGCGAGGAGCCACCACACCAGACTTTGAATGCAGTTCCTTCCAACTGGCCACGCACTGGGTACATGGGAACAAATACATCCATGACACTGGGTGGATGAAGGTCTCCAACCCCTTCTGGTTGCAACCTCTCCAGGCTTCCTGATGGAAGCTCATACCCCGGAGCCATCCTGGGGATGGGTGCTCAGCATGTCTGAGCTGAAGCCCCCTTCACCGCTGGTGTCAATTTTAGCCAAGGCGGCTGCGAGGCCACATTCCTCTTCCAACCATGACAAAGATGCATCTCAAGTGGGCCGACAGACATTTGCTGGCCGAGGAGACACCTGCCCAGCAGAAGCGGCGTGGTGGCCGTCCCAGCTGTCCCGCGCGGGGACACGTGCTGCTGCCAGCTGCTCGGTTTATCCTCCGCCTCGCTCTGCTCAGGCTTCATCTTTCACAATTGGGAGTTAAGACCACAGCTTAAGCCGTCTCTGCGAATAAATGTGCCCATTCCTGAAATTTAAAGGTAAATCTGCTGCCTGGTTTCTTTAGAAGCAATGAGGAGGCGTGGACCTAATACCAGTGATTCCCTGGAGAACCATGAGATTAATCCTGTGTTTTGGAGCAAAACTGAAGAGTGGTTTGGGGGGTTCATCACTGTTCTCGGATGTACTGCTGTGGTGTGACCTCCTGGGCTGGGACCTGTGCCCTGAGTCCAAGTCTCCATGGGGCAGAGGGAGGCAAATCCAGTCTCTTCTCCCCATGCAGCTAAAGCTTAAAGTCCATCTGTCTCATGGCTTCGTTTTTGAGGAGCTGGAGCGTCCTTCTGGAATGTAACTTGGAGCCTGGACCATGGAGTTGGGAGCAGTTTCCTCCATGCTCTTTGCCACAACCTTGCATTTTTTCTGTGCTCAGCCAAACACCCAACCGTGGTCTTGCTTTGAAAAGTGAACCACCATCCTCATCCTCAGCATGAGCTGGGTCACTTATCTCAAATGCACGTGTGTAGTGCCCACGTGATGGACCTGTAGTGTCCCTCTAAGCCAAGAGCAACCCTTCCTGCTGGAGGGCTCCCAGCAAACAGCCGAGCTCCAGCTGCCAGGACCTGTTCTTCAAAGCCAACGTTCTGCTGATGGCAGTATTTGGTGGCTCGCACACAAACCGGGGCAGCAGGTCTAGCTTGGCTCCGTGGCCAAAAGCTCTTCTCTAAGAGAAGAAGCTTCTCGATCAGCCTTGCCACAACCGTGGTAGCAATCAGCAGCTTCAAAGTCACCCATCTCCTGGGCTTGCCCTCCATGGGTGGAGGTGAGCCTAGGGGAGGAATTGTTGGGCACGTTGCCCCATCGCCCAGCGTCTGGGCTTGGAGATTGGTGTCGTCGTAGTCCTTGATAGGTGGCCCATCACGTCCCGGTAGCTGGTTCAAAGACACAGGAGAGGTCTTCTGGTGGGGAAGAGCTGGGGGAGGTGGCACCAGGCTGCAAACTGAGCCCCAGGGGTGTTCGTAGCAGGGATGAATGATTCAGGTTGGAGATACCAAGAGGACGAAGGGCTTTGGCTTAGCGAACAACGGGGAGGGCTGCGCGCCGGGGCATGTGAAATCTGCTCGGGTTCGGCAAGAGCTAAAAATCGGCATTGTAGGAACTTGTTGTCATGCTTACGGAGACAAAGAAAGCAGATCCCCTATTGATTGGCTATTTAAGGAAATGTCACTGCTGGTCTCTTTGTATTTTGCAGCTAATTCCGCTTAATGATAAAGGGTTTTCTGTGCTCCCTTCTCCACGTTCCCTCCTCCCTCTCAACAGAAAAGAAAAAAATCTCGTCTTGTTTCAGTGACATTTGGGTTTCGGAAAACAGGCTATTTTGGGTGATCGGTTTAATCGTACATCTGAGATGGGGAGAACAGCCCTGGTTGCCTCCTGGGGATCTGGCATGCGGCTTCCCGGAGGCGTCCGTCCATGCCGTGCCTGCCAGGACGGGTTGCGTTGTGGACCTGCCACCTTGGCAAACCCTGGTCTTGTGCTTCCTCATGGTCGGTCCCTAATGAGGCTGATCCCGGAGACCTCGCTGGAGACCCCCTGGCCACCACGGCTTGTCCCTGCATAGCTTGAGAGCTGGGTGATCACAAAGTGGGTGCTGTGGGGAGATGTAACGGGTAACCAAAGCTAACGCAGACCTTCAGCAAGGTCAATCTGGCCTTCAGCAACGAGCGACCAGCCCACAGTTCACCAGGAACAGCCATCCAAGCTCGTTTCAGCATTTGCTTATTAGCTAGAGCCCACAAAATCCCTTTGATATGGATTCTTGGCCCTCCAACATAGGGTCTACAGGTCTACGTGGTGGGCTGCAGACCTGTCCACCACACCGTGCTCCACTCAACATGATGTTCAGAAACTGCTGCTATTTCACCAGAAAACAGTGGTTTTCGTCATCTCGACGGTGGCTCAGAGCCTTGCTTTTCCCCTCGCTGATGCAGAAAGGGTGGCTGAAAAATTCCGTGCTATTGAATGGGATTTGGGGGGGGGGGGGGGAAGGTTCGTTATCTCTCTCTTGTCTTGATTCAGCTTCCGCTGCTGCTAATTAGAGCGGACGCCATGGGAGCAGCTTTTCCGAGAGAGGAGGAGTTAGCAGCAGCGCTCGGGCGGTGAACGTGGGAGATATTTCACGTAGAGATGTGGTGTGGCGGGCCTGAAGCTAAAAGCGATCTGATAGCGCCGTCCAGGGAAAAGGGATGGGACAATCCCTGAACGTTGCAGCCTTCTCCTTTCGTTAAAAAAAAATAAAATTGGGAAAAAAAAAAAAAAGGTATTTTTACAGGGCGGCTTTTGCTTGCCTTGGTCGCAAGGGATCAATCCTTCAGTTATATTTTAGTTGGAGAATGAAATTATCGTGTGCGAGGAGCCTTGTGAGACCTTGGACACCCTTCAAACCGGGCTTTGCAATCAACAGCGATGGGCTGAAGGTTGGGTTTCAGCCTTCCCATCACTCTGAATTCCCCCCAGCAAGACCCAGCCTGATGTTCAGCTTCCAGGACGCCCCATGGCTCATGTTGTATCCATCAAAAGGTCCCTCGTGGTCCCATCGCTGGTATTTAGCAGGAGACAGAAAGCAGAGGGCAGCAGGGACGCCATCCGGTTGGTGGTAATGCTGCACCTTCTCCATGGTTACTCCCTGGATGGGGTGATCCAAGTCCCAGATCATCCTGGGAAGAGGTTGGCAGGTCGTGGAGCTGGTCTCCTGTCACACAGCTCCATCCAGAGGTGTCAGCTCCCCCGTTGTCCCACCGGGAGCGGTGAGTGACATCTGATGCCCATGAATGCAGGCAACGAGATCAGTCCATCTCCTCCTGATCCCGACAAGCGTAAAACCTGTTCAAATTGCAGTTCCTCTTGGTTTTCCCCCTTGGGGAGATGCGTCAGCCCATCACAACCAAAGCTAAGGAGGACGAGAGAGGGAGACTGGCGGGCGCAGTAATTGAAGGCAAGGAGGAGAGCGTGGAGAACCTCCAAGGATGAGGTTGGAACAAGATGATCTTTAAGTTTGCTTCCAACCCAAACCATTCTATGATTCTATGATGAGAAACGCATGACAAAAACAAAAGCCCAAGGGTGCTCCCTGCTGTGCCACGATGGTTTTACACCGGCTTTGAGGACCTGGTGCAGCCTAAGCAGGAGAGCTCAGCCCAAGCCATGGCTCATCTCTGTCCTGCCCCATCCAGACCATTGCTAGGACATGGACCAGCCTGGATTTGACCACCGAAACCTGCCTTTCACCAGGGTTGAACCAGTTTAGCCTCACCAAGGTCCATGCAAAGGTTGGGAAACTTGGGCCCGGCGCCCACACTTCTCGCCAAATAACCATTTGATTGCCCAAACGATGCAGATTTCACCTCGCTCACGCTGGGTTCTGCAGGAATTGCTTTTGACCATGTCTGCAGGGTTCTGGGAAAATGAAGACCAAAGAGGACGTGAGCTTTCCAGGCGTGTAGATAAAGATGGGAAAAGAGAGTGGAAGTGTAGAAGAAGGGCTGGAGAGACTGCGGTGGGGCTGCGGGCACCATGAATCTCGTAAAAGCTGTAAGCAAGGAGCGCTTGAGCAGGAATTTAAAATTTCAGGTAGAACACAAGCTCCAGGATATTTATAAAATTTGTAAGCGTGTAATTCTGGATGTACAAACTTTGGGGGGACAGCAATACCCACAGATGAAGAGCAATGAAGTCTTAGGGACGGGGGGGGATTTTAGCCTGTCATCCTATCCCCTGATTTAGTTATAAATTAGTAAAAAAATTGAGTTTTCTGGTGCCTTTTGCGTGACTGTAGAGGCTGGGCGGCTGTCCTAAGGATGGTTTCCTAGCTGGAAAGTTCAGAAGGGATCATCGGAGGCTTCCATCTGGATCCTGGACATCTTCTAGGCTTGCTGCAGAGAGCAGGCAGGCTCTTTTTCCCAGCTCCTCACTTTCGCCTGCATTTATAGGAAGATATTTGTGTTGGGGGGGAGCGGCGTCGGGCAGCGCGCCAGGTACCGGGAGCGTTTTTTTGCCGTCGGCTCGTCGCCGACCCCGGAGCATCGCAGCGGGATGCGGTCGGCGCGGCAGCCGGTGGTACCCAACTGGGAGGAGGAGAGTGGGGCTGAGCCGCATCCCGCATCCCCGTCCCCCGGGGAACTGACGTGGTTCCAGTTGAGCACCAGACCCTGGGAGCCAGGGAGGGGGGTGGGGGTGGACCTTAAAGCTCGGGAGGGTGGTGGAAAGGCACGGGGGAGGAGATGCGCCCGGTTCCCGCGGCCGGGGGAGGAAGGTGAGGAAGAGCGAGGGCATGGAGATGGTTGGGGACAACCCGGGGATGGTTCTTGGGGACGTGGCAGGCCGGTGGCGGGGTGCCCAGGGATCCCGTGCTTTTCCAGTGTCTGCGAGCCTTCAGAGGACGTTGGAAACCAATATATTTGAATTAATGATTCAAATTAAGGGCTTTTTTCTTCCCCCCCTGGAAGGGGGAAACACATTTAATCCTAGCGCTAAATTACAGTCTTCATCTGCGAAGCCCAAATCGCACCGGGACAAGCAAACGTATCTTGAAAAGATGTGAGTATTTGGGTAGGTTTTGTGAATATTCTTGCTTTTAAATCCCCTTTGGAGAAGCGTTGCGGTATCATTCCTTTAAAAGCCAGAAGAACGCCGTTAAAATAATTGCAGTTAAGCCCAGCTGTGACCCGTGCTTTTATTCACTGCTCCTGCCTTGATTTAATGTCGCTGCCAATCGACTACGTTAAAGGCATCGCAGCAGAAATCATGAGCGTAGAGAATAATTTTGCCTGTCGTGAGCGTTTTTAAAGCAAATAGAGCCGGGGATGGTTTTGATTATTGCAAGGCATCGAAATAATTCTTATTTAAACGTCAGGGATGGTGTCGCTGCCCGCCCGCCACAGAGACGCGGCGCAGGGTGAGGATTTCTTGCATTTCTCCAGCAAAAGCAACTGGAATTCAAGCAATTCCTGGGCGAGGGAGGTGGGGAGCATGCACGGAGTGGAGATTTCTCCTCTCACCTCCGCCGTTGACTTTCCAAAGGCTGGAAGAAGGTCGGGGAAGGGCTATTTGAGCAGGGAGAGAAGATTTAAGAGCGTAAGGCGCTCGAGTGCTCTGGGAAAAAAAAAAATCCTCCCCTTAAATAAATGCCGCGTTTCAGTCTGTGGAAATTATGCAAATTTGCAAAGAAATAGATTTTGCCGATAGAAGATTAGAGGGATTTGGGAAGCAGTTTGTCGTGGAAATGTACTCGGAGTCGTAAGTCAAACCTTGCCTTCCCCACAAGGAGAAAATAGCCAGGGGAACCCGGTGCCAAGCCGGAGATAGCAGAAATACTTTGGATTTCTGGAGGATCTCCCCGTGCCAGGAGGGTGCCAAGCCTCGACGGGGCTCGCCCTCCCTTGCAGCATCGCTTTTCGTTTATTGGAGTAACTGAGCTCTCCGTGGCTGCGGCGATTTGGCCGCAAATGCTCCTTTTTTGCAGGCAGAAAATTCAGTGTAGTCTGTAGCGATGCCTGCTAGCGTTTAGCAATAATCCAGGGCGGCACGATGGAGGCTTTCAGGTTTATCGGTGGCTGTTACTTAATATTTTGATTGAAAGCTCTGCCTTGGCTAGATGATTTGACGGGCAGGGCTGCTCCGCGGGGATTTTTATCCGTAGCCGCCTGTTGCCAGATGCAGGCTGCTGTCTGAAATATTAATGCAAGTGGCAAATCCGGGAATTAAGAGGTGCTTTCACCTGGTTTGAGTTAAAACACCTGGACTTAGGACGGATTCGTGTCCCTACGGGGACGGTGGAAGAGCGGAAGCGCGGTTCTCTGCAGAGCATCGCTTGGTGCTCATCTCTTCGTGCTGGTGTCCCCTCCTTTTAGCTGAAGAGGTAGAGGAACGCCAGCAGGTTGATCTCCCATAGCTTTGGAGATGTTTTGCTCTTTCACAAATGACTGCCGATGCAGGAGAGCGGCCGCACATCCCCATCATCCTCTGGCCTTTGCAGTCCCACCGGCATCACCTTGGTGCATCTGAGGGGCTTTGGGGACATCTTCTGTGTGTCCTGCTCTGCCAGAGGTCCCCAGCAGAAGCAGGAGGAGATGGGGCTTGATGACACCGAGGTGACACACTGATGGCAGCTTGCGCTGCTCCGGCAGCGTCGCTTTGCCGAGTATTGTCGGGGCTTTCCAAGGTTGCTGATATTTTTAGGGTGATGACTGTTAATCGCTCCTTGGCGGACATTTGGTGTTACAGCCTTTAATGATGCCTTCTGCCATGCTACTTAAAAGCAAGCAAGACCCTCAACCTCATCTCTAAAAACAAAGCATCCATGGACAGGGCTGGAGTTTAAATTACTCGTCTGCGTGTAAGAGAAAAATGTGGGGAAAGGAGTATCAGAAAAGAGAGAGGTAACGAGGACTTGGGCTCTCAGGTGGCCCTGGAGCAGACAGCAAAGACCTTGGCTCCCAGTGGTCCACCCATGAGGTTTGGGGGACCCCAAGGAGGCAACTGGAGTCTCCCCTTCCTCTGCGATGGGCTGCAAATCACTAACGAGCCAATATGGTCTCATCCCAGGTTAGAGAATTAATTGGAGAAACCTGTTTCTGGACAGTAGTGGGAGGTGGGTTCTGATGCTTGTAGCTTGTGGTCGCACCCGAAACCAGAAACTATTTCTTTACCCACCTCGTAGAGAAGGAACTGGCTACCAGGCAAACAATTTGCTTGGTCCTGTCCCACCACAAGGTCCACAACGTTGCTTATCCTTCCCTCATGCGACGAGTCTTGCCTTTGAAAGCGAATGGAGGACGCAAGGAGGTGCCGAGAGGAGCTGTGAGATTTGGTGTAGGGTTGCAAAGTCCTTGGAGATGTCTGTGGGCAGTGTCCTCTGCTCTTGGCGAACGAGTCCGGCACAGACGTGGGTTAGTTGCGTGCCACCCAGTGGGTGACGGCGCAAGATCCAGACCATGAGATGCAGAAAACCTGATCATAATTTCCACAAAGTTCTGCTTTGACGTGCCAAAGCTGGACTGTGCAGGCGGTGGTGGATACCTGCCCCACGTTAACGAGCAGAAGATAACATCCATCGCCTGGTGACTCAACGAGCTTCTCCCGTGGGTCATGAATGTTGCTTGCAAATGATTAAGAACCCAAAGGCAGATGGCGCTCACAGCAGGACCCCCGGCACGAGCAGCTCCGGGTGGGACGTGCTGCCTGGCTCTGCTGGCGATCCTCGCTGGCTCTTCTGCTTTCTTGCCTCGAAAGCTTTGGGGGTCTGTATATAAAAAGTAGCTTATTGATGAAGATTAATGACCTTCAGGTGAGCAGAGGAGGAAGAGCAGAAGAAACGGGGAGCAACAGAGGGCTCACGGAGGCCTTTTAGGGGAGGAGACCCCCGCAGAAGCGGAGTTAACAAAGAGACGCTCAATAGATTTTTGTGATTCTATTTCAGTCTCAAAAAAGGCATTTCAGTCATTTTAACCGTCAGAAGCGCGTATGTTCCTGTGCTCCCTGCCTACAGCATCGGAGGTTTTTTTCCTCATTTGTTCATGTGAAGAATGAAGCCAAGTTCTGCCTCGTTGGGTTTTGTGGGGTTTGGGGTGATTGTAGGAAGAGCTTCTGCAGACACCAACCACCCTCCTGCAGCCGCTCCAGACTGTGGGGTACCACCGTCTCCTTGGGTTTCTGCCCTTGTATTTAGAGGGTCCATTAGATCCTCGGCAGTGAGCGATGGCATCCCTGTGCGTTAACCATCGGAGCAGCCACACGGCGTTTCCCACCTCTGCTTTGGCCATACTGCCTCGGTTCCTCCCCAAAAGCCCCCGGCTGATGCCAGGTTGGCCAAGACCCTTGGCCAAGACCCTTGCATGTGGTCCGGGCAGGAAAAGCAGCACGTGCAGGAGCAGATCAAGAGGTTGCTTTCCATTTCCATTAGCTGGAAATCAAGCTTGCAGGGGTTTTAGCTTTGGTAGGCTGAAGGCTAAAGAAACTGGATAATAGATTGGGTAAATCTGATAAAAGCAGAGTGCAGGAACCGAACGAAGATGCTCGAATTGCTCCAAAACACAGAGTCTTCCCACTGGTCGCGTATAGCTTACGTTTAATGGGAAAGCCAGCACTGGAAGAATCAAAAAGCCTGTGAGGAACCCAGGACTGGTCCCCCGCAGCCCCGTGGGGTGAGCAGGAGTGTCCTGATCTGGCAGCTCCACCGCGTCGCTCCGGGTCTGATTGCTCTGGCTCCTGCCCAGCCTTGGTCCGATTATCCATCCCTTCTTCTTCTGGTTCGTCATCCTCAAGATGCAAGTCCCCATCTGCCCTGGTGGCTGCTCGGCCATGGTCCTAACCGGTGGCATGAGCCAGAGGGGAAGGTGACGAGGATGTGCTGGGTACCACAGGGTGGGTTAAGCGACCCGGCCTGTAATTACTGCAGTTCATAACCGTGGTGAAAATAAATGAGTGTCCTCTGTGGTCGGATAGTTGATGAAGGAAGAGAAGACCTCATTTAGGATCCATGCAGCAGCAGGAAGGTTTGTTTCTGGTGGGACTGTAATCCCTTCTTGCCCCATCACGCTGCTTCCAGACTCACCACCCCAGTCTTTTCAGTGCTGGTTGGACATCTGCCCGTTAACGATGGAGCAGGCAGGGGATGAAATTGGTCCTTGGCACTCTCCATGGCGGATCTGTCTTCTCACCTCACTCATCGTTTGAGGTGGTTGATGTGGGGCGATGCGGCCAAATGTTTCTTGGCATTTCTGACCTATCAAGGCTTTCCGTCATCATCCTCCCCTGATTGTTTGTGCTCTCCAGGGCATGCTCCTAGGGTTGTGGAGTGAGTTTTGAGGCTCTGGAAGGGCTTGATGAGTGGTTGAGATCCAACAACCAGTCTGGAGGGACCCAAACTCATGCAGATCTTGAACGGCAAGAAGCTGGCAGGAGGCTCAAGTCCACGGGAGCTTGGAAGGCTGCTGAAGAAAGGGAAGGAAGAAATTGTTCCCCACATCCCGTGGAGCGAGGACAAAGTCGTGGGCAAGCACCAAGCAGGGTGCCAAGAGATGGTGGAGCCTCATGCAGGGAGATATTTATATATGCCTCCTTGTGGGCATTTTTCTGCAAAACTCGGTAATTGGACTCACTCCACCTTTTCCTGAAGGACAGAAAGGACAAGTGGCTGTGAAAAATAACTGAGAATGAGAGAGCAATAAACTGAGAGAGCAGCCTGTGCTCCCAGACATGTTGCCGACGGTGCCTCTGGTATCTTCTGTGCCAGCGTGGGACTCGGCGAGGAACTGGTGACACGGTGTGCTTCCCTGTGCTTTGGAGACAGCAGCAAACTCCAGCTCAGATCCCTCCTGCCAGATGAGCGATGCTTTTACCTCCATAAAAACCACCTCTGCTTTTCCTCCTGAGTGTCCCCTGCCTCGATGGCACCTCCCAAGGACTTGAAACGTGGATTGAGCAGATGAAAAACCTCTGTGAGTTGGGATGATCCATGTGCCAGGTCACGCAGGGGCAGAAGAGCCTCTTCTTGCAGAACCCCTCAACCAGTGGCCATGAAATCTTTTGGATAAGGTGGAAAAGACCAGGGAGAACTGGGGTAGCAAAGAGGAAAATCAAAGCATGGTCTCAAACAGGTAGACCTGGGAAAGGCAGCGTGAGGTGGCCGGAGCTTGAAGATGGCTCCTTGTTTCTTCGAGAGGGCAGCAGAGCCACCTTCAACCTTCAGGACACGATGCAGAAGATCTCTCTGTAGACGTGCTTCCACGAAAGCAGGGGAGAAGGTTTAATTCTTGTTTAGTGTGGTAACATGGCTTAAGGAGAGCTGCCTCCAGCTCTCGGAATCCATGAGATCCAGAGAGTGGTGGATGGGGAGAAGTGTGCGTCGGACAATAAGTCAGATGGAACGTTTTGGCACCAGAACTGGAGCCAAGGCTGGTGGGCTGCTCAGCGTGACCTCTGAGAGCTGTGCTGGGGATGGGGCATCTGGAGATGGTGTACGATGCCAAAAATGAGTGGGAAGACCTTCTTCTGCTGGGCACCAGCCTCCCTCATCTCCGGGATTTCATCGTGAGAAGAGGTTCCAGTGACCTGTAATCGATGAAAAGGCTGTGGGACCCTCCTACCTTCAGGTCACCAGGATCAAGAGATCGAGTATGGAGTTGGCAGTAACTCAAGAGTCTCATACTCTTGACAGCTTCATGTGGACGGGAGTAGAAATGTGAGCCAACTCTTGGGCTAACTTTTCACGGTGTGAGGTCATTGTGTGCCTCTGGAGACGCCGTGGGTTGAGACGGCCCTGGAGAATGAAAATGAGCCAGGTGACAAGGCAGCAGCCGGTGGTGTCTGGCTCCTGACCTTCCAAACAGGCACATTTCCCACTAACGAGCTCCATGGAGCACAGGAGAAGGGTTGGTCACCAAAAGTCATCCAAAGTTTGGGGGAAATCAAGGTGCAAACCACATCCTTGGTGTTGCCTGCAGTTTGGGGAGTGATGGGGGCATCTCTGTCCAGCTCCGACGTCACACCCCACTGCTGGCAGATTTGTTTCCTGGCTCTTGCCCAAGCTTATGATGATGTTCTGAAATTACTTTCTCCTACTTCCCCATCTGACAGCAGCACGCTGGCAAGGTGGTGGGCAATGTCCCAACCGAAGTGACAGTTGCCTTTGAGGCTGGAGCAGCGTCGATATGTCCAAGGCTGAAGCCCAAGCTGGGCTGAAGTTTTGCTCCTCCCAGTATTTTTGGTTGGACTCGATGATCTCAAAGGTCCTTTCCAACCACGAAGATTCTATGATTCTGTGATTCTGTTTGACACTGTATTTTGTGAGGAGCTGGTAGCCGGGAGTTGGTCCAAGCCTTGATGTCCGCCCTCCTGTAGAGGGGCGTTTTTTTCCACAGCGGATGATCTGCCAGCTCGGAGCTACTCCAGGAGAGGTGGACTCAGTTGAGAAGGTTTGAGTTGCTCCCCAACCCTTGGACTTTCTTGTTCATCCCAGGACACTCAGCAGCCCAGGTGGAGCCCAGCCGGCCTTGCCCAGGTGGTGTACAGCTCCCTGCAGCCCACTCCCAAGGAGTTAATCCTGCAGGGCCGAGATTATCCTGAAATTATAATTATTTCTGCCCATGAATTATTAATAAAGAGGGGGGAAAAAAACCTCATTGCCAGTTGCAATTAGGGTTTAAACGGAAAACCTACGGATGAGCTGCTGGACCATCGGTGATGGGAAACCCAACTTTGTGGGGAACAAGTTGTCATTCGGAGGAGATGTTACCCACCAGGACTATCAACTGCTTTAATGAGAAGGTGAACTTTGGGTGGCGGTGAAGGAGGTCTCCTCCTAGCTCTGGTTGGAGGCTTCAGAGGTTTTTTTCACTTGTGGATGAGTTGGTCTCCACTGAGCCCTGCTCGGGTGAGCTCCCGGCACACTCGGCATGTTGCCTGCCTGAGCTTTCACCCCTGCTCGCACCAGGAATCATAGAATCACAGAATGGTTTAGGGTGGAAGGGACCATAGGGATCATCTAGTCACAACCCTGTGCCATGGGCAGGGACATCTTTGCCTAGACCAGGTTGCTCCGAGCCCCGTCCAACCTGGCCTTGAACCCCTCCAGGGATGGGGCAGCCACAGCTTCTCAGGGCAACCTGGGCCAGGGGCTCACCCCCCTCACAGCAAAGAATTTCCTCCTCAGATCTCACCTAAATCTCCCCTCTTTCAGTGTAAAACCCTTCCCCCTCGTCCCATGGCTCCCCTCCCTGCTCCAGAGTCCCTCCCCAGCTTTCCTGGAGCCCCTTGAGGGACTGGCAGGGGCTGGAAGGTCTCCCCGGAGCCTTCTCTTCTCCAGGCTGAACCCCCCCAGCTCTCTCAGCCTGTCCCCACAGCAGAGGGGCTCCAGCCCTCCCAGCAGCTCCGGGGCCTCCTCCGGCCCTGCTCCAACAGCTCCATGTCCTTCTTGTGCTGAGGACTCCAGAGCTGGACACAGTACTGAGGTGGAGTCTCACGAGAGCGGAGCAGAGGGGCAGAATCCCCTCCCTTGACCTGCTGCCCACACTTCTTTTGATGCAACCCAGGATACGGTTGGCTTTCTGGGCTGCCTGTTGGGTGACAATTTGGGGATGATTATACACATCTCAGGATTAAGAAGGTCCCTGTTGGCGCTTGTGCACATGCGCATGTCGTATGTATGAAAACGCGTGTCGTAATTTCCATCCCGACGCCGCACGGGTTTGGGGCGTGGAGGTGGTCTCTGCAAGTCACACAACACCAAGAGGCTGTAGGATGCTCCGCGTCGAAAGAATATCAGTGGAAGTTTGCAGGGCATCATCCCACGGGATGAGAAGCGGCTGAGGGATGCAGTGAGCTTGAGCATCAACAAAAAGAAGCCGTGGGCATCCACCACCACCGCTCCGGCTCCCGCTTGCCTCTTCGTGGGCATCGTTCACATCCTTGCATCCGTGCTGAGATGCTCATCCCATCCGGGGCTGTCCCTAGGGGTTTTTTCGGTGATGAAGGGGACGGAGGCCAGGTCCTCTCACCTCTGTGGTGCTTGTGCTCTATCCGTTTGGAGACTGAGGTGTCCATGCATCGTGTGGGTTTAGGCAGATGGCTGAACTGTCCCTCCCCACCCTGCCCCACATGTCGGTGTTCCACGTCGGTGCTACCAGAAGTGGCTGCCCCACAGCCTTGGGGTACAAGGCAATGGGGGTTCACGTTTCGTGGGACTGGGGCATCTCTGCACAGGTCGGGGTTGTGTTTTCAAGCCCTTTCCGAACTATTTACCATCCCCGCAGGAGCCAAACCACAGGCAGGGGTTCAGTCCCCTGCCCCGTCCCCCCACCGTGGGCTCCCTCTGCGTCAGAGGGGGCAAAGTCTGACGTTTTTGCCTTCGACTTCTTTTTAAACGATGCTCGGGATTATTATATTTTCTTGGTTTTTAACATAACCCAGCTCCAGCTGGGGACCAGAGGAGGGTGTTAATCCCGGTCCGGGGGCTGGATGGAGCGGGTGAGATGGGTTTATCCCAGGTGCTGCGAGGAGTGGAAAGCAAGAAGAGGTGGGAGAGAGGGGGCTGTGCGGAGGCGGCTTCTCCCTCTCACCCTGGGATGGGACAACCCCAGCAAGGGGCCGGTTCCCACGTGGGGACCGTGGTGGGATCAGTCCCTGCTTCCTGCAAGGACTGCGTTCCCAAAACACCCATGAAACTGTCACCCAATGTACACCTACCCCAAGGGTTGTCACCAACGCTTGGCCGTGCTCACTCCTCCATCACCATTCAGCTCCAAGAAGCACCAAGATAGGAGCGGGGAGGGCTGATTCAGGGCTGTCTCCTAGACAAGTGCTCCAAGGGGTGTCATGGCTTTTCAGGGCTTGGTTTTCCAGCCTGCACATCCTTCATGCACCCCGGGGGTTGCTGAGGTCGGTGGGAGCCAGGGAGGGCTGTGGGTTTGTTCCATTGCGTTTGGGATGGTGGCAATGCCCTGGTTTCACCATCGCCGACATGCTCTTCACTTGATGGGAGAGGCTTGGGGTGGTTGGGGATGTCCATCCTTTGGGTTCTGCTGTGGTCGAAGGTCTGGGGGTTCCCGGGGCAGCGGTACAGGGGTGTCTGTCCATCTGTGGGCATGGGGGGGCTTGGAACGCTGATGGCGGCGCTGTGTTTCTCCCTGCAGGACATCGTCCCTGCGATGGAACGCTGGCACCAAGGAGCGCATGCTGATCAAGGTGACTGACCGCGAGCCCAGCTTCCTCATGCACCAAGGCAATGGCTACGCGCCCGAAAACCAACCGGGCACCCGTTCCCGGCGACCCTCGGGGGGCCAACAGTCACCCAACCTGCAAACCTTCACCCCTGATGCCGACAACTCGGTTTTCTTCCCCGAGAGGAAGCAGTCGCCCTTCTTGAAGAGGGCTGAGCACGTGGGCAGCTGCTCGCCGCTGCTCGGCCGGGGGGACTCCTTCTGCTCCCCGCTCCAAGCCCAGCACCGCAAGCACTCCAGCGAGTCGCAACCCTCCTCGCCCCGCTACGCCTATGAGCCCCCCCTCTACGAGGAACCCCCCATGGAGTACCAGGCTCCCATCTACGACGAACCCCCCGTGGACATGCAGTACGAAGCCAGTGGGAGCTACAAAGCTGGCTCACCCCAGAAATCGCCCATCCGAAAACCTCACCCCTTCCTCCAATCGCCCAAGCAAGGCTCCAACTCGCCCTACCAGCAGTTGGTGCTCACCAAACAGAAGTGTCCCGACCGGTTCATGAGCCTGGAGTACAGCCCCGCCGGCAAGGAGTACGTCAGGCAACTGGTCTACGTCGAGCAGTCGGGCTCCAGCCCCAAGATGAAGACGGGGTTGAGGCACAAATATTCCCCCAACCCCATCGGCGGCTCTTACTCGCTGCAGCACAGCCCTTGCCTGGTCCGGGACCAACGCTTGGAGATCAAATCGGGTGACTACAGCAGCATGGAGGGACCCGACTTCTGCCCTGGCCCAACGGGTGGCCAGGTGGCCCAGGGCGAGGACTCCATGTCGTGGTCCAGCCAACAGGACACCTTGTCCTCCACTGGCTACTCGCCCTCCACCAGAAAGAGGAAAAGCCGAAAGCCTTCCCTATCCCACGACCCCAACGCTTCCTCCACGGACGGCTCAGGGGACCGGGAGGTGTTGGGCGAGCAGATGCTGGGGGAGGAACGAGCCACCCCGGGACCCAACAGGTCACCGATGAACCGTACGGAGAGCAAGGCAGCGGAGGCGGAGGTGGCGCGGGGCTTCCCCGAGCCTTTCCTGGCACAAGCCCGCCTGGCTTGGGAAGCCCAGCAAGCCCACTACCACATGAAGCAACGGAGCAGCTGGGATTCCCAAAAGGACGGTTCGGGCTACGAGAGCGACGGTGCCCTCCCTTTGCCCATGCCGGGTCCGGTGGTGCGAGCCTTCAGCGAGGATGAGGCGTTGGCACAGCAGGAGAACAAGCACTGGAAGAGGAACACCTTCGAGAAGCTGGGCTTCCCCCAGATCCTGCTGGAGAAGAGCGTCTCCGTGCAGACCAACCTGGCCTCCCCCGAGCCCTACCTGCATCCATCTCAGGTAACGTCCTCGGGGATGTCCTCGGCGTTGGGGGGCTTCACCGCGTGCCCCGCGCCACCAACCCTCACCCCACCACGCGGCATCTCCTTGGGTGCCATGCCGGGTTGGGCAGACCACCCCATCATGGCAGCGCGATGTCCTCAACCACCCTCCTTCTTCTTGTAAAGCCGGTTTAAATCCCTGCCTGCTCCGCTGCAGATCCAGCGGGATGGTCCCCGGGGCGATTCCTAGCCACCGAGTTGCCAGCGCGGGCACCTCAGCCCTGTGGCGTGGCTTCAGGCGCTGCTTCTCCTCCCTTGGTCTGGTTGCTGCTTGGTGGGAACCAGCTCTTGGACCCCGAGCACCCACCCAGCTCCCAGGGGAGCCTCGAGCACCCGTCCCCAACTGTGCTGGGTGTTCCCGGCACACACACGGGGTCCATGTGCTTTGCAGTAACTCATCTCCTTGCGTTTCACGTCCCGGCAGCCTCAGATGGTGGCAGTGCAGGAGATTTCTCTTTACCAATCCTGTGACAGCTCAGTCCCAGGCTTTGTAGCATCCTCCAAGAGCGCTGGATCCCAGGGATGCCCAAAATGCCACGTCCGGTCCCTATCCAGCTGGAGGAGATGCGTGAGCAGGGATGTCCCCTCTGCAGAGTGAGGGGAGATGGCCTAGAGGGGGTTAAGAGCATTGAGAAAACCATCCCCATTCCACGCTCTCCACCTGCTTCGGTTTTCAACGCAGTTTTTGGCCAGAAATGAGGGTTTTCTCACCAGATTGTTCCCAGCCATATCGGTTCAAGGTGATGGAGCCGCACCACTGGCCCTTGGCTTTCGCAGTGAGCAGGAACGGACAGCCCCACGTTGGAGTTGAGGTCTTGACCCACCACCCCAGCTCCAGCCATTCAAGTGGTGGTTGAACCCATCACCGGGCCCACCAGTAACTCCAAGGCAATTTCCAGTTACAGCAAGACTTTTTCCCAGTGAAAATTGAAAGTAAGTTGAGGAGTTTTGTCCCTCCGGTGCAGACTGTCCCATCTGATCACAGGCAGCACCCCCACGCAGGTCCTGCCTCAGTCTCCTCCTTGGCACATTGGGATTGGTGGCGCTGCCCACCTGGCTGCCAGATTTGCTTTCTCGTAGAAGCTGTTCCATAGCAAGCTGGTCCTTCAAAGAAGCTGGTCCTTGTCAAGCTCATCCCTCAAAGAAACTGGTCCTTGGCAAGCTGGTCCCTCAAAACCTTGGAAGAAGCGCACCATCTTTCCAGGATCTGCTTCCCAGGACTCTGAGCTGCCTGTCCCCTCTCTGGGACTGAGCTGCCCTGGTCATAGAATCGTAGAATGGTTTGGGTTGGGAGGGACCTTAAAGATCATCTAGTTCCAACCCTAGGTGGTTGGAACATCTTTAACTAGCGCAGGTTGCTCAAAGCCCCATCCAACCTGGCCTTGAACCCCTCCAGGGATGGGGCAGCCACAGCTTCTCGGGGCAACCTGGGCCAGGGGCTCACCCCCCTCACAGCAAAGAATTTCTTCCTCTTATCTCATCTAAATCTCCCCTCTCTCAGTTTAAAACCGTTACCCCTCGTCCTATCACTAGGTGCTGAAGACCCCTCCTGCCCCAAGCTCCCATCCCAGAGGAGCTCCTGGGGCTGCCATAGACCATCCTTGAGATGGCGTAGCCCTACTGCTGGTGGTAGCCCCTCATGGGGTATGATCTGGACCTGCTGGAGCTGTTCCATCCCCTGTCCCCACCTTCCATCTCATCAGATGTTTTCCATCAGCAGCTCCGGGCTTCTGACTTTCAGCTTTCATGGTCTTTCCTCTCCAGCATCCGACACCCAAAATCTGCCCTTCTGACCTGTAGTGTCCCACTTTAGCCAAGGTCGGTGATGCTACCCATGTCCCTGTGGCCAGAAGAGCCCGTAGATGGACTGTGGGGAGGTGAAGACAAGGGTTTCTGGAGGAAGACCACTTGATTTACTTTTGGATGCACCAAGGGTTGATGTAAGGACGCTAGGAAAGGCTATAATGGGTTTGTAAAAATGGATGATGATGCCGTGTGCGAGGATAGTTTCCCTGGTGAGAGCAATCAAACCTGGAAAACTGCCTAGAAGATGAGCTTGGTATCAGCAAGGAGGAGAAGGAACCTGGACGTGGACCTGAGAAACAAAAAATAATCTGGAAAATGCTTATTTGCCCATAGGAATGTGTAAGGAAAGCGGTGGGGCATCGCATCCAAAAGCAGCAGAAGAAACTTCCAAGTTTCCCCAAGCACTCGGTGCTGCACGAGGAGTTTCAAACCCAAAACCAGAGAGCTCCAAATCCACTTTGGATGCTCGCATTGGCCAGGAGGAATAGCTGCCACCATTAGTGATCCTGTGCCTCTGCGTGGAGCTCAGGATGTGGTGGGACTCTTCCAGGATGTGGTTGGACTCCTCTCTGCTGCCCGGGCGTTTCTGTCTGGTTGACCCTATCTGATGTTGTCCTCGAGCTCAGAGACACCCATTCCAGGAAGAGGTGGTGGGACACTGGCCCAGGTTGCCCAGAGAAGTTGGGGATGCCCCATCATTGGAAGTGCTCAAGGCCAGGTTGGACAAGCTTTTGAGCAACCTGGGCTAGTGGGAGATGTTCCTTCCCATGGGAGAGGGGTTGGACTCGATGATCTTTGAAGGTCCCTCACAACCCAGACCATTCGATGATCGTGTCTAAGATGGTCACGTGGTTTTAATTTGGTTTCTTACGCCCCCATTAGTTGGGCAATCTCCAACATTGGTTGAAGCAGAAGCCCCTTGTGGTGGGCCTAGACCTGTGTCTCGCCCTGGCGGGGACCTTTGTGCAGAGGGTTGTCACGCTGTCCGTGACAGCAAGACTTGCCAGAAATGGAGAAGAAAACCAGAGCAAAATGACGCTGGGGATGACATGCAGGGAGACGTGGAGACCTGGCAGAGGAGAGAAGGACACAGGAGATGTGACGGGGCGGCATGAGCAACGGGGACATGCCCAGTGTCACTAACGTTGTGTCCCCACATTGGGCACACACTGGGGTGCATCCCAGCCCCATCCACGTGCCACCAGGACCTTTTCCATCCACAGAATGCTTGAGTTTGAGCTGGAAAGATGGTCCCCTCATGGGACGGGCAGTGGCAGCCCCCTACCAGGAGGTCATGGCCACCTTCTGCTGACGCCCAATTATTTATCCCCTTGTTGTAGCCCTGGGCTTCCCCCAAGTTCGTTTAGGACTGTGATAATTAGGGCTGAAGCTAATTTTATATTGGTACTAGCAGCAGAGGATCCATCCCATTTTACTGCCTGGGTCACTCCCCAGCCTGAGCACGTTGTCCGCTGGGATGGACTTGGCTGCAGAAGGCTGATGGCCCCAGCCAACATGGTCCTTTGCTTCTCCCTGGGTGGCCTGTCCGAACAACGTGGCTGTGGCCCAGCTCGTGGACTGGTTTTTGGAAGAGCCACAGCAGCGGTGGCTTCTGAGCGCGAAGTCTTAGAGCAACCGCTGCATCTCCTTCCACCCGGAAAGCCCCACGCACCTTCAGCTGAGCAGCAGGTTGGAAGACACAGAAGGACCTTTTGGATCACGTGGCCTCCATAGAAATGGCAGGGCTGTGTCCCTTGAGGGCTGAAGCTCCCGTGTCCCCATGGCCAGGTCCCTGCCATCATCACCGCGCTGCAAGACAGGAGCTGAGCGGCGTCGATGGAAAGAGGAGACCTCAACACTGGGAAGGGATGAGTTGTTGAGCAAGAAGACAAGAAACGTGACTTGTTTGAAGAAGCAGAGGCTCAGTCATCTACCAGCAACTCTGGTGGCTCTTTGGGTGGCTTCTCTGTCCCCTCCTGGACTTGCCACCTTGACGTGGCCCTGGCTCATTCCACCTTGGTTCTGCCTCCTGCTTTTCTTCTTCTGTTCCTCGTCTAAAGCCCAGCCCCAAGGCCATGGCACCTCTGCAGTCACCTTGCACATGGTCCCCACTTGGGGCCACCAAGGTGGTTCCCCCACGTATGGTGGGGACAGCAACATCACCTCTGGATGGTGTGGCATGTCCTCCCCTGCCAAGGGAAGGGCTCGCCTCTGGCCTGCCCACAGGTCACGTCCCCAGGGCCACCAAACACAGGTGATGCTGGCCCAGAAGAGGAAGCTGACACACAATGAAGCCACATTGGCTGGCTGCAGGACCAGGGGCCATCAACCTCCTCCATCCCAAGTCCAATCAACAAGGTCCCTCTCCATCCCAAGGTCCTTGTTTGCCTTTCTCCATGCTGGGCATCAGCTTTTTGGATGTCCTTCCATCTCCTGGGGTGATATCCATAAGCTGTGCTGGTTCCAGTTCCAGTAGTAGAAGGACACTGGTCTGCAGGGGTACCCTTTGCTCTGCAGAGGTCCTTCCCAGCTGGGTGCTCTGCAGGCGAGGTCAGATCCTGGGCAGCTTGTGTCCCTCTGCATGTGGGATGTAAAGAAACAACATCCATGTTGCTCATGGCTTGGAGGAGCCACCAGCCTCTTCCTGGGTACGTGGCCACTGGAGAACCACACTTGAACGTGACTTTGGGGAGAGAAGGTTATATGGAGGGCTGGTTACAGGTGAGTGTGTCCCCTCTGTGGTGTAGACCCCCAACAAAGGATTGGTGGGGCCTGAAGCCACTCACCCTTTGCTTCCCTCATATTATTAATAGCCACCAGCTTCTTCTGGCCATGACTGCAAAGCCTGAGTCACCAGGGTGCCAGGCGCGGAGGGGGTCCAGCACGTTGGCTTTTGAGCAGCTTCGCTTATCCCCACTGGTCCCCTCCCTCCTGATCCTGATTGGTGCCACGACCCGTCTCGGCTGCTGGCACCAGGCTGGTTCCACTTGCCCATAATGGGATTGAGGAGCAGCTCCTTGGAGAGGATGTAGCTTTGGTTGCAAGCGTGGGGCAATCTCTTAATGCTGCAACGGTTGGTTGATTGGTTTGATGGTTGGTTGGTTGATTGGTTGGTTGGTTGGTTGGTTGGTTGGTTGGTTGGTTGGTTGGTTTGATGGTTCGTTGGTTAGTTGGTTGGTTGGTTGGTTGGTTGGTTGGTCGACTGGTTGGTTGACTGGTTGGTTGGTTGGTTGGTTGGTTGGTCGGTTGGTTGGTTGGTCGGTTGGTTGGTTGGTCGGTTTGATGCTTGCTTGCTTGCTTGGTTGATTGGTTTGCTGGTTGGTTGGTTGATTGGTTGGTTGGTTGGCTAGTTGATTGATTGATTGATTGATTGATTGATTGATTGATTGATTGGTTTGTTGGTTTGTTGGCTGGTTGGTTGGTTGGATGGATGCTTGCTTGCTTGGTTGAGGTTTGTTGGTTGGTTGGTTGGTTGGTTGGTTGATTGGCTGGTTGATTGGCTGGTTGGTTGGTTGGTTGGCTGGCTGGTTGGTACCAACCAGCTGGCTGGTTGGTTGGTTGGTTTGCTGGTTGTTTGGTTGGTTTGTTGGTTGGTTGGTTTGCTGGTTGATTGGTTGGATGGTTGGTTGGTTTGCTGGTTGATTGGTTGGATGGCTGGTTAGTTGACTGGTCGGTTGGTTGGTTTGTTGGTTGATTGGTTGGTTTGATGATCGGTTGCTTGCTTGCTTGGTTGCTTGGTTGGTTGGTTGGTTGGTTGGTTGGTTGGTTGGTTGGTTGGTTGGTTTGATGGATGCTTGCTTGCTTGCTTGGTTGTTTGATTGATTGGTTGGTTGGTTTGATGCTGGGTCGGTTGGCTTGATGCTTGCTTGCTTGCTTGGCTGGTTTGTTGATTGGTTGGTTGACTGGTTGGTTGGTTCGTTTGATACTTGGTTGGTTGGTTGGTTGGTTGGTTGGTTGGTTGGACGGACGGACGGACGGACGGACGGACGGCGCAGCCATGCTGTCAGTAACATTGCCTTGTCTGGCTGTTGTCTCCTAGTCGGAGGATCTCGGTGCCTGCGCCCAGTTCGAGAGCAGCAGACAGACCAGGAACATGATGCCTAGCGCCAGCTGTGTCTTCCCCACCTTCAACCTGCGGAAGCCCTCCTCCGAGACAGACATTGAGAACTGGGCCTCCAAGCACTTCAACAAGCACACCCAAGGGCTCTTCCGCAGGAAGGTGTCCATCGCCAACATGCTGGCCTGGAGCAGCGAGTCCATCAAGAAACCCATGATCATGACCAACGACCGCAACGTCAAGAAAGAGGCGTGCGAGATATTTAAACTGATTCAGATGTACATGGGGGATCGGCGGGCCAAGACGGACCAGCTCAACGTGGCCTTGGAGATCGCCACCAAAGGCTGGAGCATGCAGGGTCTGAGAGACGAGCTCTACATCCAGCTGTGCCGGCAGACCACCGAGAACTTCCGTTACGAGAGCCTGGCCCGGGGCTGGGAGCTCATGGCCATTTGTTTGGCCTTTTTCCCACCCACTCCCAAATTTCATTCCTACCTAGAAGGATATATTTACAGGCACATGGATCCAGTGAATGACACTAAAGGTAAGAGAGAAACCGCTGCCCGGTGGCTTTGGCCCCTGCTGACGTTGACACCCATTTAATTCATGATTATTTTATTCCTTTCCCCTGCGTATTCATGAGTCTCCTTGTCGGAAGGTGGATGAGGAACTCATCCAAGAGCCCTCCCGCAGGTGCAGCGAGCGCGGCGGTGCCTTTTCCGCCATCCTTTCCTCCCAGGCACACGGAAGTCCAGCGTGAGGCCCGACACGAAATGAGCTTTGACACCTTTGCTGCAGGCTCGGCAGCACCTCCACCGGGGGGTGGCCATAAGCGAGAGGTCCCATGACTTCTTCTGGCCCGGGAGGACACCTTTAGAGGTGTCCCTTCCAACTCAAACCATTCTCTGATTCTGGGGTTCCACCGTCACCATCATCACCTCCATCTCCAGATGCTTCTGGCTTCTCGAGTAGCTTTGGATCCAAAAAAATACCATGCTGGAAGGGGACCCAGCTTGATTCCCAGGTGGATTTTGGTCATGGTAGACAGAAGAGACATAAATTTTGGCTATTTGACCCCAAATGGGTGGGCATTCAGGAGCCCCTCTCCATTCCTGGGCTTGGCCATCCCTTCTTCACCACTGGTGCCATCTTGTGGGTGGTGGGATCCAGTCTGGCAGGATCAGGGTACAGCTGAAGGGGAGGGTATCTCCACAACCCATGGGTTGGGTGCCATCTCCCAGTGGGTGAAGGTTGAGGCAGAGGTGGGGGTCCCAGATTTCCACCGTTGGCCAGGAACCCTTGGGAGATGTCCCTCGAATCGCTCTGGTTGGTTTTGGGTGCCCTTTGAGGGGGGATGTGGGGGTCACCGGCATCACGTGGTGCCATGGTGGGTCTTGGGGACAAGAGGAGATGAACCCAACCGAGGTGACCACAGGGAAAGTCGTGGGGCGGTGGAGAAAACCCCATGAGCGTCCCCAAGGGTGGTGGGACAGGATGGGCTGGGGGCTGCTCGTGTCCCACCCCCCCCCCACCCCCGGGTCCTGCCGGCAGCAGAGGTGTCAAGCTCATTTCACCGCCGTCGCCGCGCTCACGCCGGATTGGGCGAACCGGCGGCGACAACCGGTGCTCGGCCAGGAGAGGTGTCCGTCCCCCCGCCCGCAGCCCCGGTGCCCGCGCTCAGCCCCGCTCCGGCCGCGCTCGGCCCCGCCACCGCCACACGACTGGGATTTAGCCTTTGTTTTCGTTTGCATTTTTTTATTTGTAATTTTATTTTCATTTTTATTTTCATTTGCATTTTATTGTCATTTTTCATTTCAATTGTTTGCAGTTTTATTTCATTTTCATTTGATTTGGTTTTATTTTCATTTTCATTCTTTAATTATTTTTTATTTTCGTGTGCATTTCCTTTTTCATTTTCATTTCTATTTTATTTATTTTTTTATTTCCATTTATTTTATTTTTTCATTTTCAGTTTTATTTGCATTTTCTTTTTTTTTTTTTTTTGGTGTCACATTTATTTTATTTATTTTTCATTTTCATTTCCATTTTCTATTTTCTTCTATTTTTACTTTCGTTTTCATTTAACCTAGTTTTAGTTTTATTTCTATTTGGTTTTCTATTTCTGTTTTATCTATTTTTATTTTCACTTTCCTTTATTTTTAATTTATTTTTTCTTTTTATTTGCTTTTTTATTTTTTATTTTAATTTCATTTTTTAATTTCATTTTAATTCTCATTTTCATTCTCTTTTTATTTTATTTTCAATTTCATTTTCATTTTCGATTTCATTTTCAGTTTTTATTTTCCTTTATTTTTATTTTGGTTTTCATTTTCATTTAATTAATTTTTTCGTTTCGTTTTCATTTCAATTTCTATTTTATTTCGTTTCCTTTTCCTTTTCATTTATTTTTATTTTGTTTATTTTTCTTTTCATTTTTATTTCCTTTTGTCTTTTCTATTTGAATTTTAATTTTTAATTTCATTTTCATTCTCTTTTTCTTTTCTTTTTTCCTTTTCTTTTTCCTTTTTCCTTTTCTTTTTCTTTTTTCCTTTTTCTTTTTCTTCTTTCTTTTTCTTTTTATTTTTATTTTTATTGTTATTTTTTCTTTTCTTTTTCTTTGTCTTTTTTTTCTTTTTCCTTGTCTTTTTTCTTTTGCCTTTTCTTTTTTCTTTTTCTTTTTCTTTTGCCTTTTCTTTTTTTCTTTTTTCTTTTTCTTTTTATTTTTATTTTTATTTTATTTTTTTCTTTTTCTTTGTCTTTTTCTTTGTCTTTTTCCTTTTCTTTTTCCTTTTTCTTTTTCCTTTTTCTTTTTCTTTTGCCTTTTTTCTTTTTCTTTTTCTTTTCTTTTTCTGTTTCTATTTTATTTTCGTCTTATTTTCGTTTCATTTACGTTTTCATTTTCATTCTGTTTTTCGTTTTATTTCCATTCTCATTCTTTTTTTTTTAGCTTTCATTTTCATTTTATTTTGTCGGTTTCATTGATCATTCCCGTGTGTATTTTCGTTTCTCTTCCCATCCCAACCCCCATTTTCGTTTCCCCCCGCCCCCCCCCCGTCCCACCCCCTTGTCTTCATCGCTTTGTTTGTTTCCCAGTGACCCAGCACATTAAAGAAATCCTGGAAAGGACCAATAAGAAGAAATCCAAATTGAGAAAGAAACCCAAGCCCTATATCGAAGAGCACGATGGTAGGGGCCGTGTCACCGCTCGCTTGGGGCTTCTTTCTCCGGGCCCCCGCTGGCCACCCCCGTCCCCCCCCGCCCCAGCTCCCCCCTCTGCTCGCTGCCGGGGGCTGCGCGTGCCCGGGGGGGGGCGCGGGGGCGAGGGGGGGCAAGAATAGGTTTCCTAGAGATAGAGCACGGCGTAACGCAGCCGGGACTAGACGGTATAGAATGTAGAAATACACGTTATTTCTCGTATTTTGGGGGTTATATGTTATATAGAATGTTATATATAAATATAGAATAGCCTATATTTTATATACATATATATATAATTCATATATAATATCGTATATATTATTATCGATTTACATATTATATATATTTTCTATAAATATATATACTTTATATATAATATCTCATATATTATTATCAATTTATATATAATAGCCTATATTTTCTATAAATATATATAATTTATATATAATGTTGTATATATTATTATCAATTGATATATAATAGCCTATATTTTCTATAAATATATATAATTTATATATAATGTCGTATATATTATTATCAATTGATATATAGCGTATATTTTATATAAATATATATATTTTATATAATATCGTATATAGTACTGTAGGCTTTTATATACCAGCGTATATTTTATATAAATATATATATTAGCATATATTTTATATAAAATATATAAAACATATAAAAAATATATATCATATATTATATAATAAAATATTCAATATAAGAATACTGTAAGTATAGAACTAATTACTATATAAATATAGAATATTCTACATGATGCTACAGATAAACACACATAACATTATATATAATTATTATAGCATTCTATATAACATTTTACAAAAAATGCAATATATAATATTATATTAATAATATAAATAACATACAAACTGAGAATATTGTATATAATGTTATAGATAAATACACATAACATTATATATAATTACATATACCATTCTACATAAAGTTTTTCTAAAAAATACAACATATAATATGATATAAATAATATAAGTCATGTATAAACGGATAATATTATATATAATGTTATAAATATCGGCCATAGAATCATAGAATATCAATCACAGAATCGTAAATATATAATGTTATATATAATGTTACCTCTAAATATATAATATCATATATAAATATATTCTATATAAAAATATAAATTTAATAGTTATTAACAAGGGGGGGTTAAGGAGGAGTTTAATTAAGCGGAGACACGTAGAAGCTGCTGATGGGTTTTCTGGACGATTGATGGGTGGCCCCGAGGTGGCCACGATCATCCTTGGTGCCGCGGCCATCACCAGCGGGACTGGGGGGGGACGTGGGATGAGCCCCTTTTCCCAGCATCCCTCTGGGTTTTGGGGGGATTTGCCGGGAATCGGCGATCGGAGCGAGATGCCGGTGAAGGCTCAACATCCCGGATGAAACCAAGAGGTTCCCAGTGAGAGATGAGGGACCTCAACCAGGAGCCCCGGCGCTGGTGGGGCTGGGACCTGGAGCTGGGGGGGGTGGAGGACCCCAAGAAATGGTTTTAATGACGTCCATGACTTAAGGTCACTCTTTAGTATCTTCATCAACGACGTGGACGATGGCATCAAGTGCTCCCTCAGCCAGTTTGGAGATGATGCCAAGCTGAGTGGTGGGGTTGACCCACCTGAGGGACCTGGACAAGGTGGAGAAGCGGGGCCCGTGTGAACCTCCTGAGGTTCAACCAGGCCAAGTGCAGGATCCTGCACCTGGGCGGGGGCAACACCCCCCAGTATCCACACAGGCTGGGGGATGAAGGGATGGAGACTGGAGAAGGACTTGGGGACACTGGTGGGTGACAAATGGACCAAGAGCCAGCGATGTGCGGTCGCAGCCCGGGAAACCAGTCATCTCCTGGGCTGCATCCAAAGAAGCAACCTGGTCTAGCTGAAGATGTCCCTGCTCATGGAGGCAGGGGGGGAGTTGGACTAGATGACCTTCAAAGGTCCCTTCCAACCCAAAACCTTCTGTGATGCTATGGACGGGGCTTTGAGGAACCTGATCTAGTTGAAGATGTCCCTGCTCATGGTGGGGGGTGGACGAGGTGGTCTTCAAAGGTATCTTCCAACCCAAACTCTTCTCTTGAGTCGATGATTCCAGCACGTGGAAAAGGATGGGCACCAGATTTGGGGGTCACCTGGTCCTGGACATCCCCCAAGCTCCCTTCTTCGGGGTGGCTTCAGCCCCCCCCAGAGCACCCAAAAAACCATCAGGGAAGCCCTTTGAAGACATCAGGGATGGAGGGAAAAGTAGATGATCGCGATTCCCCGAGTCTGGTTTTAACCAAAAAACGTCCATTGAGTGGTCGGGACAACAAGCAGCTTCTGGCCACCTGTTCTTCTCCAGGAACCCTTTTTTCCTCTCTTTTGCACCAATATTAAATAGAAAAAACACATTTTTATCTCCTGGACCATTCTCACCAGCGTGATGGGTTCAGGATTCTCCAGGACGCCCAACTCTGGTGGCACAAAAGCCACACCGATGGCAGAACCGGTGCTGGCGTCATGGTTTCAAAGCTACCAAAGGAGAGAAGGTCCCAGATGATGGAATTTTTAATTCAATTTGCCTGGTTTTAGGCTCTTGGAAGAATTTATGGGGCTGCCAGCATCTTCTGGGGTGGTCCAGAAGGTACCACCAGGTCTCTGGGGTTCTTGGATGTGGAACATCTCCCTTGGGATGAGCCCGTTGGCAGCTCGGGGATGTTCCGAGGGTTGAGGGTGCCATCTCCTTGTTGAAGAACATCAGGAGGAGAGGACGGCTGGTGTGGAGAGGGATGAGGGTGGAAGTGGTGGCATCAGGAGGAGAGGATGGATGGTGTAGGGGGGGCTGACAGCAGAAGCGATGGCTGGGGGGTGACAAATCAACCCCGAGAGCCGGAGGATGGAGCCGAGGGGGCTCCAAGGCTCCACTTTAGGTGGGTTCAAGGACGTGGCTTCTCCCAGGTCTGAGACTTTTGGGGAGCAGGTTGAGTTATGGGGTCACCACAAGGTCTGGGGGCGGGAGGGGACACACACCTTGTCCTCCTCAAACCACACCCCCCCCCCCTTCAGGAGTGGCGATGGAGCAGCACAGCATCCCGGGGGGGACCCTGACACCCTACTGGAGCCGGGATGAGCTTCGCTCCACTGACAGGGGACAGGTCCCCCCTGTGACCCCCCACCGTGACCCACACCTGACCCCCCCCTCCCCCCGCTCTCTGTTTTCTCTTCCAGGGGTGGCAATTAGCACTTACGCCAAGTACTGCTACAACAAGCTGCAGAAGGCAGCTCTGACGGGAGCCAAGAAGGTACGGGCCAACCCTCGGGCACGGGGAGGGACAGCGGTGGCCAGGACCACCCAAGGGGCTTCCGGGGTTTGGGGATGGGGTCTGAAGGAGGAGGAGGGGATGAAGCTTGGAGAACTCTTGGAACGACGCTGTGGGTTGGTCCAGACTCATGGTGAGGATGCTCCGGGCATCTCCAGCATGGTTTGCCCATCACTGCATTCCTTCTGGGGACCTTCTGTGCACCTTCTGAGGACCCCCTAAGGTCCACCAGGTCCTTCCCAAACCTACCCAGCACCAAGGGCTTAAAGAAATGACCCTGAGAGCAAAAGCGTTCCAAGGGTTGGAAAGGATCCTCCAGCAGATCCCATCTCCCCAACTTTCGGGGTGGGGGGGGGTGTGTGTGCCCTGCCAGCCCCCCAACTCCTCCAAGGTCACCGTCACCACGGCAGCTCGCCAAGTCGGCTCCATCCCTGGGGACATCACTGCCATCAGGGTGGCAGCTGATTAATTTAATAAAACACCCCAGATAAGGATTAATATACAGCTTGGGGTGGTCTTCGTGGCCCCACCACCACCGCGGCTGCCTCAGTTTCCCCTTTCTCCTTTTGTGGGGATAGCGAGGAGACGGTGGGGGCCCCTTCTTGGTCCATGGCAGCAGGGCTCCTCCTGGTGACATCTGCCGAGACACGTCCTAGTGGTGGGAGGGGACATGTCACCCACTGGGCTCACCCAGGGCTCATTGATGGCCGCATCCTGCTGCACACGTCCACTGTGTCCATCTCTTCTCCATCCCACCCCACACGTCCGTCTGTTCCATCCATCTCCTCTTCCACATGCCACCACACACGTCCACTGCATCCATCTCCTCTTCCACATGCCACCACGCACACATCCACTGCCTCCATCTCCTCTTCTGCATTCACCGTGTGTGTCTGCTGTGTCCATCTCCTCTTCTGCATCCCACCACGCACACGTCCATTGCCTCCATCTCCTCTTCCACATCCCACCATGCACGTCTGCTCCATCCATCACCTCTTCTGTGTCCCACCACGCACACATCCACTGTGTCCATCCCTTCTACGTCCCACCACGCACACGTCCATCGCCTCCATCTCCTCTTCCACATCCCACCACACACATCTGCTCCATCCATCACCTCTTCTGTGTCCCACCACGCACACATCCACTGTGTCCATCCCTTCTACGTCCCACCACGCACACGTCCATCGCCTCCATCTCTTCCACGTCCCACCACGCACGTCCACTGCGTCCATCTCCTCTTCTGCATACACCGTGCATGTCTGCTGTGTCCATCTCCTTTTCTGCATCCCACCACGCACACGTCCACAGTGTCCATCTCCTCTTCTGCGTCCCACCACGCACACGTCCACTGCCTCCATCTCCTCTTCTGCGTCCCACCACGCACACGTCCACTGCCTCCATCTCCTCTTCTGCGTCCCACCACGCACACGTCCACTGCCTCCATCTCCTCTTCTGCGTCCCACCACGCACACGTCCACTGCCTCCATCTCCTCTTCTGCGTCCCACCATGCTGCTGCATCCATCTCTTTCACCTCCCACCGTGACCACGCGCATCTCCTGCGTGGTGGGAAGAACAGCAGTGCCCTCCTGTGACCCAACCACCAGCCCAGCCGCAGCGGGACCCCAGAGGTTTCCCCTTGGTCCCACACCACGCAGGATCCGGTGCCGGTGTCCCCAGTTCAACCAGGCTTGGAGAAACCAACCACAGTACTGGTGCTCTGCTTGCCAGAAGAGTCCCAGAGCCGTGGCTTGTCCTCCTCCCTACATGGCTCATTGGTGTAGATGCTCCAGCGTGGTCGTGGCCCCACGCCAGAGCATGAGGGGTCCTACCAGGCACCATGGGGAGAGTCCCAAGGGTTGGATTTGCTTTGGAGTCAAGTTGGTTGGTGGAGGTTTCAGAGCCGACCTTCTGGTGCGTGGCGCCGCTGGAGATCTTGGTCAGGTTGGCTGGAGTTCATCCATGGTTCCATCCTCTGTCCCCATCACACCATGGACTTGGGCTCTGGATGCATCACAACCAACCCTGGAGCTCACCCATGGGGCGCTGGCGTTGAGAAAGACCCCACATGCCCATCCCAGCTGCGGGGACACCAGTCGCGGCTCCTGATGACACCGGTGGCCTCTCTTGTCTCTTCTTCAGGGCCTGAAGAAGCCGAACATCGAGGAGATTCGCCATGCCAAGAACGCCGTCTTCAACCCTTCCATGTTCGGCAGCTCGCTGCAGGACATCATCAACATGCAGAAGGAGCGATACCCCGACCGGCAGCTGCCCTGGGTGCAAACCCGCCTCTCCGAGGAGGTCCTGGCGCTCAACGGGGACCAGACCGAGGGCATCTTCAGGTAAAGCCACCTACGGCTGAGGGGAGAACCCCCAGGATGGCGGCAACCTGGACCTTCTCATGGAGGAAGCCATGAGTCACCTCGTTAGGTGGCAGCTGTCCCCTTCCCCATGTCCCCATGGGTGCCTTTCTCCTCCCGTGGGGCAGAGGGCACCCCCCCAACTTCTCCTTGCTCCAAGGCCACGGGGATTTCTCCATGGCAGGGTCATGACCATTCTGTGATGCCCACCAACATCGTTGGGGTCTGCCCCACATCGCAGCAGAATGCCGCGTCCTTGTGGGGCAGCAACCAGGTGCCCAGATGGCTCCATCTCCAGCTGATGTCCCCTTTTGGCTCTCCTTGAGCCCCACATGCACCCGTGGGGGACCCCAAAAGCCGTGGGGGGCGTTAGGCAGGTGGGTCCCCATCTGTTGCTTGGGGACCGACGTTTCTTCCCCATGCAGAGTCCCCGGTGACATCGACGAGGTCAATGCGCTCAAGCTGCAGGTGGACCAGTGGAAGATCCCCACCGGCTTGGAGGACCCCCACGTTCCCGGTAGGACCCCGAGGCGCTGTGTGGGGTACAGAATCAGGCCCTCCACACTTTCCACCCCCCCCAAGTCTCATATCTCCCCATCTTCTCCCCCAATTTTCCCAGCCTCCCTGCTGAAGCTCTGGTACCGGGAGCTGGAGGAACCGCTGATCCCTCACGAGTTTTACGAGCAGTGCATCACCCACTACGAGAACCCCGAGGCGGCCATCGCTGTCGTCCACTCTCTGCCCAGGATCAACAAAATGGTGCTGTGCTACCTCATCCGCTTCCTACAGGTACGGAAAGGACCTCTTCCGTGTCCCCTCCGGGGTCACCTCCCAGCCTGGTTGCCTCTCTTGAGGTGGCGTTGGGTTCCCCCAAGTCGATGTGGGGTTACCCAGGTGGTGACCCCCATCTCATCCAAGAACTAGGAGGTCTGCACGTGGTTCCCCCCAGTTGATGTGGGGTTACCCACATGGTGACCTCCATCTCGTCTGAGAACTAGGAGGTCCACGTGGTCCCCCCCAGTTGATGTGGGGTTACCCAGGTGGTGACCCCCATCTCATCCAAGAACTAGGAGGTCCACGTGGTCCCCCCAAGTCGATGTGGGGTTACCCAGGTGGTGACCTCCATCTCGTCTGAGAACTAGGAGGTCCGTGTGGTCCCCCCCAGTTGATGTGGGGTTACCCAGGTGGTGACCTCCATCTCATCCAAGAACTAGGAGGTCCACGTGGTCCCCCCCAGTTGATGTGGGGTTACCCAGGTGGTGACCTCCATCTCATCTGAGAATGAGGAGGTCCATGTAGTCCCCCCAAGTCGATGTGGGGTTACCCACGTGGTGACCTCCATCTCATCCGAGAACGAGGAGGTCCACGTGGTCCCCCCCAGTTGATGTGGGGTTACCCAGGTGGTGACCCCCGTCTCATCCGAGAAGGAGGAGGTCCGTGTGGTGTCCCCCCACCCCACCCATCTCCTACCACCTCATCAGCGCCACCTTCCTCCCCACCTCCAGGTGTTCGTGCAGCCGGCCAACGTGGCCGTCACCAAGATGGACGTCAATAACCTGGCCATGGTGATGGCCCCCAACTGCCTGCGCTGCCAGTCGGACGACCCGCGGATCATCTTTGAGAACACCCGCAAGGAGATGTCCTTCATCCGGGTGCTCATCCAGCACCTTGACACCAGCTTCATGGAGGGCGTCCTATAGCAGCCGCCAACCGAGTCGTCCCCCTGCCCCCCCACCATGAGCCCCCCCTCCCACCCCACTCGGCCGAGGAGCACAAGCCGGACCCCGCGGAAGGAGGGTGCTGGGTGGCACCCCCCGCAGCACCCTGCCCGTCTCCGGCCCCACCTACAGCGGGACACGGGACCGTTCCCCACGCCCCGTCCCAACCCTCCGGCCATCTCACTGCCCACCTCTTCGCCGGCCGGTGGGGTCGGCCACTTTGGGGGTCCCCAGGGATGGCAGCACCCATGGAGCATCCCAGCTCCATGGGGGACGGGTGGCATTTCCAGCCCGGGGTGTCCCGCGTGGCCGTGGGTGGCAGCGGGGACTTGGGGAGCAGGTGACAGCGTAGGGGATGGGGGAGGCTGGGCAGGGATGGGGGGCAGTCGAAGGGGTCCCACCACATCTCCGGTGGGGTTGGTTTTCTGGCTGAGAGCAGAGCCGTGGGGCAGCCGTGGGGCAGCCGTGGGGCAGGGAGCGCCTCGGGAGCTGGGAGAAGCCACCGGTTCCAAGCTGAGCAGGTATCGAGCACCTGGAGGACGTGGCACGTCGGGGTGTGACAAGTGTCCCAGAGCCAGGAGAGTCCCAACCCGTGGGGGAGGAGGCCGTGGGCATGACCAGGGTACATCTCCAGGTGGAGCTGGGTGCACCCAGTGGTGGGTGCTGGGGGGTCCCGTTGGGTGGCTCATTGCGGCTGGTTGTCCATCCTGGGGGGCTGGAGGAGCTGGGCAGGCAGGTCGCTGCCCATGCGCGTCAAGGTGCCCATCCATGGCAGCACACCGGACCCATGTCACCACACGTTGGCACCATCGGGCCCCAAAGGACCTGTCTCAGCACCCATCACATCAACTTGGTGCTGCTGGACCCACCACAGGACCCATCGTCTGCTCCTGGTCCTGCCCAACCCATCTTGGCACCCGTAATCTCTGCTTGGTCTTCCTGGACCCATCTCAGTGTCCATCATCTCCTCCTGCTTCTGATGGACCCATCTTGGCACTCATCATCTTCTCCTGGTTCTCCTGGACCCATCTTGGTATCCATCATCTCCTTCTGCTCCTGCTGGACCCATCTTGATGCCCGCCATCTCTGCTTTACCCTCCTGGACATATCTTCTCATTTGTCATGTCCTGCTGGTCCTCCTGGACCCACTTCGGAGTCCATCATCTCCTTCTGGTCCTCTGCAAACCATCTTGGCACCCATCATCACCCCGGTTCTCCTGCACCCATCTTCGTGCTCATCATCTCCTCCTGGTTCTCCTGCACCCACCTGGGTGCTCATCTTCTCCACTTGGCCCAGCTGGACCCATCTTGGCACCCAGCATCTCCTCCTGGTTCTCCTGGACCCATCTTGGCACCCATCATCTCCTCCTGGTTCGCCTGCACCCACCTTGGTACCCATCATCTCCGCTTGGCCCAGATGGACCCATCTTGGCACCCAGCATCACCCTGGTTCTCCTGGACCCATCTTGGCACCCAGCATCTCCTCCTGGTTCTCCTGGACCCATCTTGGCACCCATCATCTCCTCCTGGTTCTCCTGCACCCACCTTGGTACCCATCATCTCCGCTTGGCCCAGCTGGACCCATCTTGGCACCCATCATCACCCTGGTCCTGCCCAACCCATCTTGGCACCCAGCATCTCCTCCTGGTTCGCCTGCACCCACCTGGGTGCTCATCATCTCCGCTTGGCCCAGCTGGACCCATCTTGGCACCCAGCATCTCCTCCTGGTTCTCCTGCACCCATCTTGGTATCCATCATCTCCTTCTGCTCCTGCTGGACCCATCTTGATGCCCGCCATCTCTGCTTTACCCTCCTGGACATATCTTCTCATTTGTCATGTCCTGCTGGTCCTCCTGGACCCACTTCGGAGTCCATCATCTCCTTCTGGTCCTCTGCAAACCATCTTGGCACCCATCATCACCCTGGTTCTCCTGCACCCATCTTCGTGCTCATCATCTCCTCCTGGTTCTCCTGCACCCGCCTTGGTGCTCATCATCTCCGCTTGGCCCAGCTGGACCCATCTTGGCACCCATCATCACCCTGGTCCTGCCCAACCCATCTCGGTGCCCATCATCTCCTCCTGGTTCTCCTGCACCCACCTTGGTGCTCATCATCTCCGCTTGGCCCAGCTGGACCCATCTTGGCACCCAGCATCTCCTCCTGGTTCTTCTGCACCCATCTTGGCACCCATCATCACCCTGGTCCTGCCCAAACCATCTCGGCACCCATCATCTCCTCCTGGTTCTCCTGCACCCACCTTGGCACCCATCATCACCCTGGTCCTGCCCAACCCATCTCGGTGCCCGTCATCTCCTCCTGGTTCTCCTGCACCCACCTTGGTGCTCATCATCTCCGCTTGGCCCAGCTGGACCCATCTTGGCACCCAGCATCTCCTGGTTCTCCTGCACCCATCTTGGCACCCATCATCACCCTGGTCCTGCCCAACCCATCTCAGTGCCCATCATCACCCTGGTCCTGCCCAACCCATCTTGGCACCCATCATCTCCTCCTGGTTCTCCTGCACCCACCTTGGTGCTCATCATCTCCACTTGGCCCAGCTGGACCCATCTTGGCACCCAGCATCTTCTCCTGGTTCTCCTGGACCCATCTTGGTATCCATCATCTCCTTCTGCTCCTGCTGGACCCATCTTGATGCCCGCCATCTCTGCTTTACCCTCCTGGACATATCTTCTCATTTGTCATGTCCTGCTGGTCCTCCTGGACCCACTTCGGAGTCCATCATCTCCTTCTGGTCCTCTGCAAACCATCTTGGCACCCATCATCACCCTGGTTCTCCTGCACCCATCTTCATGCTCATCATCTCCTCCTGGTTCTCCTGCACCCACCTGGGTGCTCATCTTCTCCACTTGGCCCAGCTGGACCCATCTTGGCACCCAGCATCTCCTCCTGGTTCTCCTGGACCCATCTTGGCACCCATCATCTCCTCCTGGTTCTCCTGCACCCACCTTGGTGCTCATCATCTCCGCTTGGCCCAGCTGGACCCATCTTGGCACCCATCATCACCCTGGTCCTGCCCAACCCATCTCGGTGCCCGTCATCTCCTCCTGGTTCTCCTGCACCCACCTTGGTGCTCATCATCTCCGCTTGGCCCAGCTGGACCCATCTTGGCACCCAGCATCTCCTCCTGGTTCTTCTGCACCCATCTTGGCACCCAGCATCACCCTGGTCCTGCCCAACCCATCTCGGCACCCATCATCTCCTCCTGGTTCTCCTGCACCCACCTTGGTGCTCATCATCTCCGCTTGGCCCAGCTGGACCCATCTCGGCACCCAGCATCTCCTCCTGGTTCTCCTGCACCCACCTTGGTGCTCATCATCTCCACTTGGCCCAGCTGGACCCATCTTGGCACCCAGCATCACCCTGGTTCTCCTGGACCCATCTTGGCACCCATCATCACCCTGGTCCTGCCCAACCCATCTTGGCACCCATCATCTCCTCCTGGTTCTCCTGCACCCACCTTGGTGCTCATCATCTCCACTTGGCCCAGCTGGACCCATCTTGGCACCCAGCATCACCCTGGTCCTGCCCAACCCATCTCGGCACCCATGATCTCCTCCTGGACCCATCTTGGCACCCATCATCACCCTGGTCCTGCCCAACCCATCTTGGCACCCATCATCTCCTCCTGGTTCTCCTGCACCCACCTTGGTGCTCATCATCTCCGCTTGGCCCAGCTGGACCCATCTTGGCACCCAGCATCTCCTGGTTCTCCTGGACCCACCTTGGCACCCTCATGGCCACCCCCTCCCTCCTCCCCCCCCCCCACCCCGCAGGAGCCGAAGGGCCCCCCCTGGGCAGCAGGAGGTGCCCCCTCAACCCCCCCCCACCCCCCCCCATGGCCACCCCCAAGTGCCTTCGGCTCCCCCCGGGGCGACCACGGGGGACACCCGAGGGGCACCCACTGGGTGGGGGGGGTGACACCCACCCCGGGAGTGGGGGGGGGCAGGGGGGGGGGCACCCATGAGAGTATATAGATCTATAAAGAGAGATATTAATTAGATCCCCCCCCCCCAATTTTCAAGCCAGATGCTATTTTCTTGGGGGGGGGGGGGGGGTCCAAAGGGGAGGGGGGGTCCCCAAGGTGGTGGTGGGGGGGTCCCCAGGGTAAGGGGGGGGTCCCCGAGGGGACCCAGCGCTACCTCCCAGCTCTGCTCACTGCCAGGTGGGGGGGGGACACGGGGGGGGGGGGGGAGACACCGGGGGGGTGTCGTCATCCCCCCGTCCCCCCCCCCTCAATTTCCATTTAATTCATAATTTCCGCCCCCCCCCCCCCCCCCGCCTCCAGGTTTTATATATTCATTTTTTTTATTCTTTTTTGGGTGTTTTGTTCTTTTTTGGCTCTTCCCCTCCCCCCTCCCCCCCCCCCCTTTTCTTTTTCTTTATTTTTTTTTTGGTTTTTTAAGACTCGAGGTTTTATTTATTATGAAAAATGAGAAAATTATGAAAAAAAACCTAATAATAATAATAATAATAATAATATTAAAAAAAAAAACAAAACACAACAAAAAAAAAAGGGACAAAGACAACCACCACCTCCCCCCCCCCCCCCCGCCCCCCCCCCTTCCCGGGACCCTCCCCCCGAGCGCTGGGGGGGGGGGGGGGGGGGGGAAGCAGGATCCGCCCCCCCCCCCCCCCCCCACTGCCCCCCCCAAGGGGTGGGGAGGGGGTTGGGGGGGGGGGGGTTGGGGGGGGGTGTCCCACGGGACTCTGTAATTTTTGGGGGGGGCTGGGGGGGGGGGTGCGTGGATGTATAGAGGCGCCTTTACCCCCCCCCCCCCCAACGCCCCCCCCCTTCCCCCCCCCGTCGTGTGAATAAAGCTACGTATGGAGAGTCGCTGCCCGTTCACTCTGGAGCGGATCAAGGGCTGGGAGGATTTTGGGCGGGGGGGGGGGGGGGGGGGGGGGCACAAAGGACCTATAGGGGCTATAGGGGTGACCACGAGGGCCCGGCTGCACCCCAACGTGGGGGGGGGGGGGGCAAGGCCGTTTAGGGGCCTCCGTAAGATGTATAGGGGTCTATAGGAGCCCCCCCCCCCCCCAACTTGCAGCCTCTATAGGGGTCTATAGGGTTGTTCCCAGGCCTTATAGAGGCCTATGTAAGGTGTATAGGGGTCTATAGGAGCCCCCCCCCCCCATGCCATACAGCCCCTATAGGGGTCTATAGGGACACACAGCCCCATGCCATACAGTCCCTATAGGGGTCTATAGGGACACACACAGCCCCATGCCATACAGCCCCTATAGGGGTCTATAGGGACACACCCCCCCATGCCATACAGCCCCTATAGGGGTCAATAGGGACACACACCCCCCATGCCATACAGCCCCTATAGGGGTCTATAGGGACACACAGCCCCATGCCATACAGCCCCTATAGGGGTCTATAGGGACACACCCCCCCATGCCATACAGTCCCTATAGGGGTCTATAGGGACACACACACCCCCATGCCATACAGCCCCTATAGGGGTCTATAGGGACACCCCCCCCCCATGCCATACAGCCCCTATAGGGGTCTATAGGGACACACACACACCCATGCCATACAGCCCCTATAGGGGTCTATAGGGACACACACACCCCCATGCCATACAGCCCCTATAGGGGTCTATAGGGACACCCCCCCCCATGCCATACAGCCCCTATAGGGGTCTATAGGGACACACACACACCCATGCCATACAGCCCCTATAGGGGTCTATAGGGACACACACCCCCCCATGCCATAAAGCCCCTATAGGGGTCTATAGGGACACACACACCCCCCATGCCATACAGCCCCTATAGGAGTCTATATGGTCACCCCCCATCACACAGGATGTGTAGGGCCACATCCCCCATGCCATACAGCCCCTATAGAGGTCTATAGGGTCACCCCCCCATCACACAGGAGGTATAGGGACAGCCCCCCATGCCATACAGCCCCTATAGGAATCTATAGGGACACACCCCCCCATGCCATACAGCCCCTGCAGGAGTCTATAGGGACACACACCCCCCATGCCATACAGCCCCTATAGGGGTCTATAGGGACACCCCCCCATGCCATACAGTCCCTATAGGGGTCTATAGGGACACACACCTCCCCATGCCATACAGCCCCTATAGGGGTCTATAGGGACACCCCCCCCATGCCATACAGTCCCTATAGGGGTCTATAGGGACACCCCACCCATGCCATACAGGCCCTATAGGGGTCTATAGGGTTGTAGGTACATAAAGTGACACACGGATGTATATAGGGGTATATAAGTGCCCCCAGGGGTACATAAAGTGACCCAGGGATGTATATAGGGGTACCTCGAGCTGCCCAGGGTGCGTAGAGGGTTTCTATAGGGGAGCACAGGGAAGGCACAGGGGTGTAGGGGTGTCTATAGGGCGCATAGGGGGTGTATAGGGGCACACACGGGGGTCTGGGTGTCTATAGGGGGTCTAAGTGTCTATAGGTGTGTGGGGGTGTGTATAGGGGCATAAGGGGTGTGTATAGGGGCACACGGGGAGTATGGACGTCTATAGATGTGCGGGGGTGTCTATAGGGGTGTGTATAGGGGCTGTTGGGTGCCTAGGGGGGTATGGGTGTCTATAGGGGTGCATGGGTGTGTATAGGGTGCACAAGGGATGTATAGGGGAGCAGATGGGTGTCTATAGAGGTGGGTGGGCGTCTATAGCGGTGTGTGGGTGTGTATAGGATGCATAGGGGTGCACATGGGTGTCTGTAGGGGCGGGTGGGTGTCTATAGGGATGTGTGGGTGTCTATAGGGCACATGGGTGGGTACAGGGGCACGTGGGTCTATATAGGGGCTGCAGGCGTGCCTATAGGGGTGGATGGGTGCGTATAGGGGTGCATGGGTGTCTATGGGGTGCTGGTGTCTATAGGGGGTCTGGGTGCCTATAGGGGTGTATATACGGGCACACAGTAGGTATGGACATCTATAGAGGTGGGCGGGTGTGTATAGGGGCTGTTGGGTGCCTATAGGGAGTATGGGTGTCCATAGGGCTGAATGGGTGTCTATAGGGGTGTGTGGGTGTCTATAGGGGCACAGGCATCTATACAGGGGTGTGGGCATGTCTATAGGGTCGTGTGGGTGCATATAGGGGTATAAGGGCTGTGTATAGACACCCATACAGGGGGGGTATGGGTGTCTATAGAGGTGGGTGGGCGTCTATAGGGGTGTGTATAGGGGGTCTTGGGTGCCTACAGGGGGTAGGGATATCTATAGGGGCGGGAAGGTACGTATAGGCATGCAGGTGGGTGTGTATAGGGCTGCATGAGCGTCTATAGGGCCAGGTGGATGTCTATAGGAGGTATGGGTGTCTATAGGGGCAGGGGTGGTGGTGTTTGCCTCTCGGGGTGTGTATAGGGGAGTATGGGTGTCTATAGGGGGAGTTTCTACAGGGGGGGATACATGTCTATAGGCATGCTTGGGTGTCTATGGGGGGGTTGTCTATAGGGGCACAGGTGTCTATAGGGGCTAATGAGTGTCTATGGGAGGGCAGAGGTGTCTATAGGGGCTATGAGTGTCTATAGGGGGTGTGGGTGTCTATAGTGGCTATGACTATCATCTACAGGGGAGGCTGAGGTGTCTATAGGGGCTATGAGTGTCTATAGGGGGTGTGGGTGCCTATAGTGGCTATGACTATCATCTACAGGGGAGGCTGAGGTGTCTATAGGGGCCATGAGTGTCTATAGGGGGGCAGTAGTGTCTATAGGGACTATGAGTGTCTATAGGGGCTATGAGTGCCTATAGGGGGGCAGAGATATCTATAGGGGCTACGAGTGTCTCTAGGGGGTGCGAGTGTCTATAGGGGCTATGAGTGCCCATAGGGGGTGTGGGTACCTATAGGGGCTATGAGTGTCCAGAGGGAGTGTGGGTGCCTGCAGGGGGGCAGGGGTGTCTATAGGGGCCATGAGTGTCTATAGGGGTCCAGGGGTGTATATAGGGACTATGAGTGTCTATAGGGGTCCAGGGGTGTCTACAGGGGCTATGACTATCTATAGGGGGGCAGAGGTAACTATAGGGGCTATAGGTGTCTATAGGGGGTGTGGGTGTCTATAAGGAGGCAGAGATGTCTATAGGAGCTATGAGTGCCTATAGGGAGGCAGAGGTGTCTATAGGGGGGCCGGGGTGTCTATAAGGGTTATGAGTGTCTATAGGGGAGCAACGGCATCTATAGAGGCTATGAGTGTCTATAGTGGTGCATGGGTGGCTACAGGGGGTCAGGGGTGTCTATAGGGGCTGTAAGTGCCTATAGGGGGGCAGAGGTATCTATAGGGGGTGTGGGTGCCTCTAGGGGCCATGTCTATAGGGGGTATGGGTGTGTATAGGGGATATGAGTGTCTCTAGGGGGTGGGGGTGTCTATAGGGGCCGTGCCTATAGGGGGGGTGTGGGTGTCTATAGGGGCCGTGAGTGTCTCTAGGGGGTGGGGGTGTCTATAGGGGCTAGGAGTGTCTATAGGGGGTGGGGCTGTCTATAGGGGCTGTGTCTCTAGGGGGTGGGGGTGTCTATAGGGGGTGGGGGTGTCTATAGGGGCTAGGAGTGTCTATAGGGGGTGGGGCTGTCTATAGGGGCTGTGTCTCTAGGGGGTGGGGGTGTCTATAGGGGGGTGGGAGTGTCTATAGGGGGGTGTGGGTGTCTATAGGGGCCGTGAGTGTCTCTAGGGGGTGGGGGTGTCTATAGGGGCTAGGAGTGTCTATAGGGGGTGGGGGTGTCTATAGGGGCCGTGAGTGTCTATAGGGGGTGGGGGTGTCTATAGGGGCCGTGGGTGTCTATAGGGGGTGGGGGTGTCTATAGGGGCTAGGAGCATCTATAGGAGGGCAGAGGTATCTACAGGGGCTATGAGTGTCCGTAGGGGGGCAGCGATGTCTATAGGGGGGGTGGGTGCCTATAGGGGCTCCCGGGGCCGGGACAGGCCCCGCCCGGAGCGGTGCAACCGACGGACCGGCCCGGGCCGCTTCCGGGATCGCTTCCGGGGTCCTTCCCGGTGCCGTCCCCGTCCCGTTCCCGGTCCCTTTCCCGATCCTTTCCTCGTCCCCGTCCCCGGGATGCGGCTGCCGCCGTCGCTGCGGCTCCGCCTGGGCTCCGGGGCGCTGGGGGCGGCGGGGCCCGGACCCGGTGCCGTTCCCGGGGCCCGGTACCGGCAGGGGCAGAGCCCGACGCCCCGCACCCGCGAGTACTTCTACTACATCGACCACCAGGGACAGGTACCGGGACCGGGGGGAGCGGGGACACCGGGGGGACCCCCGCCCCGCCGCCGGGATCAGGGGACGGGGACGGAGCAGCCTTGTGGGGACAGGGAGGGCCGGATCCCAGAGAGATCCCAGCTGGACCCTGGGCAGAGCCCAAAGGGATCCCGAAAAGACCCTGGATGGACTCCGGACAGAGCCCGGGTGGATCCCGCAGGGACCCCCGACGGATCCCGGACGGATCCCGGACAGATCCCAGACAGAGCCTCAAAAAAAGCCTGGATGGATTCAGGACAGAGCCCGGACGGATCCTGCAGGGACCCCCAACAGATCCCAGGTGGATCCTAGACACATCCCAGACAGAGCCCAGTCACACCCCAGATAGATCCCAAAAAGACCCCCCCAAAAAAAACCCTGGATGGTCTCAGGACAGATCCCAGACGGATCCCAAACAGACCTCAGATGGACTCAGGACAGACCCCAGACGGATCCCACAGGAACCCCCGACAGATCCCAGGTGGATCCTGGACAGATCCCAGTCAGACCCCAAAAAAACCCTGGATGGACTCAGGACAGATCCCAAACAGATCCCGCAGGGACTCAAGATGTGGATCCCAGGTGGATCCCAGACAGACCCAGGAAGGATCCCAGAAAGATCCTAGACAGACCCTAGTCACAGCCCAGACAGATCCCAGTCAGACTCCAGGCAGATCCCAAACAGACCCCAAAAAAACCCTGGATGGACCCAGGACAGATCCCAGACAGACCCCAAACAGATCCCAGATGGATCCCAAACAGACACTTGACAGACCCCAGTTGGATCCCAGACAAATTCCAAATAGAACCCCCAGGGACCCAGCACAGATCCCAGACGGATCCTGGACAGATCCCAAACAGAACCCACATGGATCCAAGACAGATCCTAGATGGATCCTGGACAGATCCTGGACAGACCCCGATCAGACTCCACACCGATCCCAGACAGATCCCAAACAGGCCCCAGACGGACTCAGGACAGATCCCGAACAGACTCCAGATAGATCCCACATAGACCCAGGACAGACCCCAGTTGGATCCCAGACAGATCCCAAGTAGAACCCACAGGGACCCAGCAGAGATCCCAGACAGAACCCACATGGATCCAAGACAGATCCCAGATGGATCCTGGGCAGACGCCAGTAAGACCGCAGTCAGACTCCAGCCAGATCCCAGATAAATCCCACACAGACCCCCCAAAATCCTGGACAGACTCAGGACAGATCCCGGACAGACCCCAAACAGGTCCCAGATGGATCCCGGACAGAGCCCAGGCAGACCCCAAATAGATCCCACATGGCCCCAGGACTCACCCTGGCTGGATCCCAGACAGATCCCAAATAGAACCCACATGGGTCCAAGACAGATCCCGGACAGATCCCAAACCAACCTGAGACAGATCCCACAGACAGATCCCAGGCAGGACCCAGACAGATCCCCAAAAAAAAACCCTAGATGGGCTCAGGACAGATCCCAGATAAGATCCCCAACAGACCCCAGATGGATCCCAGGCAGATCCTGGACAGATCCCACATGGATCCAAGAAAGATCCCAAAAAGACCTTAAATGGACCCAGGACAGCCCCTGGACTGATCCCAGTCAGAGCCAGGACAGATCCCAGACAGACCCTGGATGGATCCTGGGCAGATCCTGGATGCATCCCCAAAGGATCCCAGACAGATCCTGGACAGATCCCACATGGATCGAAGACAGATCCCAGATGGATCCTGGACAGACCCCAAAAAGACCTTAAATGGACCCAGGACAGCCCCTGGACTGATCCCAGTTGGAGCCAGGATAGACCCTGGACAGATCCTGGATGGATCCCAAAGGATCCCAGGCAGACCCTGGATGGATCCCGGGCAGATCCCGGATGGGTCCCCAAAGAATCCCAGACTAGACCCTGGATGGATCCCAAAGGATCCCAGACCACACCCTGGATGGATCCCGGACAGATCCCAGATGGATCCCCAGAGGATCCCAGGCAGATCCTGGGTGGATCCCAAAGGATTCCAGAAGGATCCCCAAAGGATCCAAGACCAGACCCTGGGTGGATCCTGGGCAGATCCCGGAGGGATCCCCAAAGGATCCCGGGCAGACCCTGGCCCTGCCGGAGGCTTCAGGATTTTGAGGCTTTTTCCCGCTTTTCCACAGCTTTTCCTGGACGACACCAAAGTCAAGAACTTCATCACCTGCTTCAAAGGTACCGGGACCCCCAAAACCCCCCCAAATGCCCCCAAAATCCCCCAAATTCCCCCCAAAACCCCTCACTTGGCCGGCACGGCTCCTGCTCATCACCCTTAATTGGGGTCCAGTCCTTAACTGGGAGCCGATCCGTAATTGGGGTCTCATCCTTAATCAGGATCCAGTCCTTAACTGGGATCTCATCCTTAACTGGGTCCGATCCTTAATTGGGAGCTGATCCTTAATTGGGATCTCATCTTTAATTGGGGTCCAATCCTTAATTGGGAGCGGATCCTTCATTTTGGTCTCATCCCTAATCAGGATCCGATCCTTAATGGGGGTCTCACCCTTAATCGAAAGACAATCCTTAATTGGGGTCTCATCCTTAATTAGGAGCCGATCCTTAATTGGATCTCATCCTTAATCGGGAGCCGATCCTTAACTGAGAGCTGATCCTTAATTGGGGTCTCATCTTTAATTGGGGTCCAATCCTTAATTGGGAGCAGATCCCTAATTGGGGTCTAATCCTTAAATCAGGATCCAGTCCCTAATTGAGATCTCATCCTTAATTGGATCTCATCCTTAATTGGATCTCATCCCTAATCAGGAGCTGATCCTTAATTGGGAGCTGATCCTTAATGGGGGTCTCATCGTTAAATCAGGATCCCATCCTTAATTGGGATCTCATCCTTAATTGGGATCTCATCCTTAATTGGGGTGCTGAGCCCTCGGACCCTCCCCCCCCCACCAAAGCAGCCACGGGGCGCAATTTGCATATTAATTACCTCCTTAATTAAGCACCTCCTACTATTAATAACTCCCATTCGTGCTTCCTGGCATGACTTCTTCCCAAGTCTGATTCCTCCTTCCCCCCCCGGACGGAATCCCCGTTAACGAATCACTCCCCTCCCCGCGGCTAATTAACGCTTGGAGGGGGTTAATTACCGGGAAGTAACGAACTTTATATCCGTCCGTCTGTCCAGACGTCGCCTTCCTGGCTTTCTTCTTCAAACGCTTGGAGCCGAACCGGAGCGGGCGTTACGAAGCGGAATTCCCTTTCCTCTCACCCTGCGGCCGGGAACGGAATTTCCTGCGGTGCGAAGATCGTCCCATCGTTTTCACCCAAATCCTGCCGGATTCCGGACAACACGGATGGCTCCTCTCCTACTGCGGGGGAGGCCGGCGCTTGGCCGTCCCATTCCAACCGGAAAATTTAGTGATGTTGCCGGAAAACGGGCGGCTCTATCACCCGGCGCCGGCCAAAGCGGGCGGCGTGGGGCTGGTGCGGTCGGCGTTGGCGTTGGAATGGAGTCCCGGCTTCCAATTCAGCCAAGGTCCGGAACAACCCCCCACTCATTTTTTTTGGGAAGGGCGGCGTTACCGGCTCACTGAGGAATTGCTGCCGTTGCTGCGGGGTGGCGGAGAGGGGGAAGAGCCGGCTGTCCCCGTCACCCCGCGGCAGGGATGAGTTGGGGACCCCCAAAACCATCCCCGTCACCCCCACACTGAGGTAAAGACCCCCCCGGCTGTCCCCGTCACCCCACGCTGGACCCAAATTGGGGACCCCCCCGGCTGTCCCCGTCACCGACAGGACGGGGCCGAGCTGGGGACCCCCATAATTGTCCCTGTCACCCCCATGCTGAGCCAGAGACCCCCCCGGCCATCCCCATCACCCCACACCGGACCCAAACTGGGGACCCCCCCGGCTGTCCCCGTCACCAACAGGATGGAACTGAGTGAGGGACCCCCAAAACCATCCCCATCACCCCCACATTGAGCTAAAGACCCCCCCATCCATCCCCGTCACCCCGCACCAGACCCAAATTGGGGACCCCCCCAGTTGTCCCCGTCACCGACAGGACGGGGCCGAGCTGGGGACCCCCAAAACTGTCCCCATCACCCCCACACTGAGCCAGAGACCCCCCCGGCTGTCCCCATCACCCCACACCGGACCCAAATTGGGGACCCCCCCAGCTGTCCCCATCACTGACAGGACGGGGCCGAGTTGGGGACCCCCATAATTGTCCCTGTCACCCCCACGCTGAGGTAAAGACCCCCCCAGCTGTCCCCAACACCCTGCACCGGACCCAAATTGGGGACCCCCCCGGCTGTCCCCGTCACCAACAGGATGGAACTGAGTGAGGGACCCCCAAAACCATCCCCATCACCCCCACGCTGAGCCAGAGACCCCCCCGGCTGTCCCCATCACCCCACACCGGACCCAAACTGGGGACCCCCCCGGCTGTCCCCGTCACTGGCAGGATGGTGCCAAGCTGGGGACCCCCCCAACCATCCCCACACCAGGGCTCAGCTGGGGACCTCCAAACCATCCCCGTCACCCCCACACTGAGCTAAAGACCCCCCCAGCTGTCCCCAACACCCCACGCCGGACCCAAATCAGGGACCCCCCCGGCTGTCCCCATCACCGACAGGATGGGGCCGAGCTGGGGACCCCCAAAACTGTCCCCATCACCCCCACGCTGAGCCAGAGACCCCCCCAGCCATCCCCATCACCCCACACCAGACCCAAATTGGGGACCCCCCTGGTTGTCCCTGTCACCAACAGGACGGGGCCGAGCTGGGGACGCCCCCAACCATCCCCACACCAGGGCTCAGCTGAGGACCCCCAAACCATCCCCGTCACCCCCACACTGAGCTAAAGACCCCCCCTGGCCGTCCCTGTCACCCCACACCGGACCCAAATTGGGGACCCCCCCCAGCTGTCCCCATCACCGACAGCATGGAACTGAGTGAGGGACCCCCAAAACCATCCCCGTCACCCCCACACTGAGCTAAAGACCCCCCCCGGCCGTCCCCATCACCCCACACCGCACCCAAATTGGGGACTCCCCCCCCCCCCAGTTGTCCCTGTCACCAACAGGACAGGGCCGAGCTGGGGACCCCCCCAACCATCCCCATCACCCCCAAAGCGATGGGACAGGGCTGATTTGGGGACACCCCCCCCCTCCCAGCCATCCCCATCAACAGCCCCCACCACGTGAGTGCTGCCACCGGGGCGGGGGGGGCGGGGGGGGGGACGGGGACGGACCCCCTTTAATTTGTGAAATAAAAAAAAAAAAGAGCTTTATCTCGCGGCCGAGCTGTTTGCGAGGTGCCGAGCACCCCCCAGGGACATGGGGTTTGGGGCGGGGGGGGCCGAATTTGAGGAGGGGGGGGGGACACCGAGGCAGGAGTTATCGTAGGGTCTCCCCGTAAACAGCACCTGCCAAGCGGCAGGAATTTCTTAACCAATTTCCCAGCGTTAATTAACGAGCGAGTGCCTTAACGAGCACCCCCGGCTGGGGCCGACGCTGGTGACACGGTGCCGAAAAAAGGGGGAACTAAAAAAAAAAAAACAAAAAAAACCAAAAAAAAACCAAAAAAAAAAGCAGCGGGAACGAGGAGGAAACGCCAAATTTTGGGGAGGGAAGGAGGGGGGGGTTGGGGGATTTTTGGAGGGGGGGGGGTGCGGCGTGGCTACAAGGCGAAGTAGTCGAGGGCACCGTGCCGGCAGAGGCTGGCGGTCCAGACGGCGTCGGCTCTGCCGGAACTCGCCAACATCCGGCACAATTCGGCGTCGACGGCGGCGAAACGTTCCTCGTCCAACGCGTCCTGGAAAAGCCAAGCGGAAGGCGGCCGGGGCGGCTCCAGGTTGTAGCAATCCACGGGATAAGGGTAGACGACCAAGCGTAAATCCGGAAGAAGCAGGGTTTTCCGTAACAAGGTCTTGAGTCCCGACGTGGAGAGGGGATTGCCGAAAAGTCCCAGGCAACGGAGACGGGAGCAACGGCTGAGGATGGGCAGCAGAGATTCCAGACAAGCGTCCGTCAGCCGGCATTCCATGAGGTCCAGGTGGAGGAGAGAAGCCGAAGTCTCTTCCAGGAGATCTTGGAGAGGTTGGAGAAGGTTCTCGGAGAAATCGTGGCCGCTCAAATCCAATTTTTTCAGCGCCGGAGCGTGGAGGCTTTGGGAAAGGAAGGCGAGGTCGCCGGGAAGGAGGTAGCAGAAGGCCAACTCCAGGCTTTCCAGGGGAGCCTGCAGGTCCCTGCCGGAGAAGGGGGGGGGGGGAAATGAGCCATGAGCCCCCCCTCAAAGCCATCACCGTGTGGGGTGGGAGCTGCCGGAGCTCAGCACAGACACGGAGCTGTCGGAGCGGGGCCGGAGGAGGCCCCGGAGATGCTGGGAGGGCTGGAGCCTCTCTGCTGTGGGGACAGGCTGAGAGAGCTGGGGGGGTTCAGCCTGGAGAAGAGAAGGCTCCGGGGAGACCTTCCAGCCCCTGCCAGGCCCTCAAGGGGCTCCGGGAAAGCTGGGGAGGGACTCTGGAGCAGGGAGGGGAGCCATGGGACGAGGGGGAACTGGTTTAAACTGGAAAAGGGGAGATTTCGACGAGATCTTGGGAAGAAGTTCTTCGCTGTGAGGGTGGCGAGGGACTGGAACGGGCTGCCCAGAGAAGTGGGAGTTGCCCCATCCCTGGAAATATTCCAGGTCAGGTTGGACGGAGCTCGGAGCAACCTGGGCTGGTGGAAGATGTCCCTGCCCAAGGCAGGGGGTTGGACTCGATGGGTTTTAAAGCTCCCTTCCCACCCAAACCATTCCCTGATTCCACGTATTAAATCTTTAAATAACACGGCGGGGATGATTCCCGTATTCCCAAAGGAACCGCGATGAGCCCAGCCGTCTCCCCAACCTCCCCCCAACACAACCTAGAACCCATCAAGTCGTTCCCCCCCCCCCCCCCCCCCCCCCCCCCCCCCCGGCAAAAGGCATGAAAAAAGCAGGTTGGGGACCTGCTCCGCCAAAAACAAAAACTCACCCCAGAAGTTGCCTCAGTTTCCCCGAAAGCCTGGAAGAGCCCAAGTTGAGCTCCTTGAGGCGGGGCAGCCTCCCCAGCTGGGCGGCGAGGCACCGGAGCCCGGCCTCCGTCCCCGCCGTCAACCGCCGCACGTTGACGTTGCTGTAGGGCAACTTGAGGCTGAGGAGGTCGGTGAACCCGGCGAGGTGGGGCAAAACGGCGCAGAGCCCGGCCAAGCCCAAGTTGTTGAAGCGAAGATCCACCCGCCGCACGCCGGCGGGTTCCAGCGATTCCAATAAACTCACGGTGCCGGCGATGGAAAGTTCCTCGGCGTGGAAATCCCGGCATTTGAGGCGTAAGGGGCCGGCGGTTCGCAGGGCGTCCCGTAGGACACCGAAGGAGGTGGCGTTGACGAAGAGATCGGCGCGGACCTCCACGCCGAAGGGTTGCGGGGCGGCCGAAATGCCGGAAGGACCTTTATGCCGCTTGGAGCCGCGTTTCAGGCATTCATTTTGGTGTTTGGAGACCTCGAGGCAGGCTTTGGCCAATGCCACCGTGCCGGACCAAAGGCTCATCCACTCCGGACCGCGGTCGGTGTCATCGTCATGGAGCCCCGTCATGTCCAGCACCCGCAGGCGGCACCGGCTCTCGCTGGGAGAAGACGAGAAATGGGTGAATAAATTGAGTGGGGAAATCAAGGAATCGAAAGAACGCCGTAGCCGGCTCCTGGGAGAGTCGTGGCCACCCGGTGGCTCGTGGTCCTGCTTTCCCATTGCCTGGTGTCAATCCATGGCTTCCTCCGGAGCTCACGGCCCCAAGAGGAGCATGGTCACCTCCTTCTCTAGGGAGTTGGGTGGAGAGGAACCTCATGACGTTCAACTAGTTGGTGGGTCCTCCACCTCAGGAGGAATAACCTCCCCGGACCAGTAGAGGTTTGGGGTTGACCTGCTGGAAACCAGCTCTGCAAAGGGCAACCTGGTGGACAACCAAGTTGCCCACGGGCCAGCAACGTGCCCTTGTGGCCAACGCAGCCAACGGTCTCCTGGGGGGCGTCAAGAAGAGCGTGGCCAGCAGGTGGGGGGAGGTTCATCCTCCTCCTCTGCTCTGCCCTGGTGGGGCCACAGCTGGAGAACTGGGGCCAGTGCTGAGCTCCCCAGTTCTAGAAGGACAAGGAACTGGTGGAGAGAGTCCAGTGGAGGCTCTGAGGATGATGAGGGACAGGAGCATCTCGCTGCTGAGGAAGGGCTGCGAGCCCTGGGGCTGTTCAGCCTGGAGAAAAGCAAGCTGAGAGGGGACCTCATTAAGAGGACGGGGCCAGATTCTTCTCAAGCGGTGGCTGCTGACGGGACAAGGGGCAACGGGCACAAACTGGGACACGGGAAGTTCCATCTCCAACGTGAGGAAAAACATCTTTAATGGGAGGGTGATGGAAAGGGTGTGGAGTCTCCTTCTCTGGAGACCTTCCAAACCCACCTGGATGGGTCCAACCTGCTCTGAGTGACCCCGCTTTGGGCAACGGGGTTGGATTGGGTGATCTCCGAAGGTCCCTTCCAACCCCCCCCCACCCCGCTTCCACCACCATCATCCCGGAATGTCTGTGATCTGCCATCCCGACGGAGTTCGCCATCCCGACGCCCACCTCACATCCCGAGAAGGTTCCTCCAGCGCCCGGCGGAGATGCGCCACCACGGCGAGGATGACAGCCTGGACGCACAACTTGCTGGCTTTCTCTCCGAGGGAGCGGTGACGATGACGGCGGTGGCCACGGTGGCCCAAAAGCCGTTGGAAACTGAGGACGGGGAAAGGCCAGGTCCCCACCAGGTCCCGCAGCGCCAACGTCCGCTCGTCCAGGAAGGCGGCTCGGAAAAGGACGGGGAAGAGCTGGGGGGGGACGAGGTCCAAGGCCCGGCGGGTGGCGGGATGGTGGCTCACCAAGCGGCGGGCGCAGAGGAAGAGGAGGGAGTGCATGGCGCCCAGGGGCTGCTGGGGGGGGGGACACAGGAGGGGGGGGTGGGGGGGGGTGGTGGTGGTGAGGGTCCCAGTGCTCCCCCCTCAACACCCCCCCCCCGGCCTGCCCGACATCGCCAGGGGGAGAATGCAGCCCCACGGAAGCCCTAGATCAGGCCCCCCCCCCCCCCCACCATAGAACACTAACCCGGCCCCCCATCAATGGGGAACGCCATGGTCACATCCCTAACCAGCCCCCCCCCCAGCACAGGGACCCCACACGACCCCCCTAACCCAGCCCCCCCATCACAGGACCCCCCCCCCATCTCCTAACCCAGCCCCCCCCCTCACAGGGACACCCCCCCACATCTCCTAACCCAGCCCCCCCATCACAGGGACACCCCCCCATCTCCTAACCCAGCCCCCCCATCACAGGGACGCCCCCCCATCACAGGGACACCCCCCCATCTCCTAACCCAGACCCCCATCATAAGGACCCCCAGGCCCCCCCTAACCCAGCCCCCCCCATCACAGGGACCCCCCCAGGCCCCTCCTAACCCGGCCCCCTCATCACAAGGACCCTCCCCAGGCCCCCCTAACCCAGCCCCCCCATCACAGGGACCCCCCCCAGCACCCCTAACCCAGCCCCCCCATCACAGGAGCCCCCCTCTAACCCACTTCCCTATCACAGGGACCCCCCCCAGCATCCCTAAACCGGCCCCCCCCATCACAGGGAACCCCCCAGGCCCCCCTAACCCAGTCCCCCCCATCACAGGGACCCCCCCCAGCACCCCTAACCCAGACCCCCCATCACAGGAGCCCCCCTCTAACCCACTTCCCTATCACAGGGACCCCCCCCCAGCACCCCTAAACCGGCCCCCCCATCACAGGGAACCCCCCGCCCCCCCCCAACCCGGACCCCCTCCATCACAGGGACTCCAACACACACCCCCTAACCCAGCCCCCCCACCGCAGGGACCCCCCCCAGGCCACCCTAACCTGGCCCCCTTGTGACAGGGACCCCCCCAGTCCACCTAACCCAGCCCCCCCATCACAGGGACCCTCTCTGACCCCCCTAACCCACCCCCCCTGTCACAGGGACCCCCCCTAAACCACCCTCCCCAACACAGGGACCCCCCACAGCACCCCTAAACCGGCCCCCCCATCACAGGGAACCCTCGACCCCCCCTAACCCGGACCCCCCCCCCATCACAGGGAACCCCCCGCCCCCCCCCAACCCACCCCCCATCACAGGACCCCCCAGGCCCCCCCTAACCCAGCCCCCCCCACCACAGGGACCCCTCCAGACCCCCCTAACCCGGTCCCCTCGTCACAAGAGCCCCCCCCAGCACCCCTAACCCCACCCCCCCCCGTTACAGGGACCCCCCCAGAACCCCTAACCCAGCCCCCCCATCACAGGAATCCCACACACACCCCCTAACCCGCCCCCCCCCCATCACAGGGACCCCCCCTGACCCCTCTAAACCGCCCTCCCCAATACAGGAACCCCCCCACAGCACCCCTAAACCGGCTCCCCCGTCACAGGGAACCCCTGGACCCCCCCCCTAACCCGGACCCCCCCCCATCACAGGCACCCCCACGCCCCCCCCCAACATGGCGGCCCCCGCCGGCCCCGCCCACTCACGGCGCTCCCGCAGCCCCCCACTCTCCGCCGGGCCCCTCCACCGCCCCGCCGCCGCTTCCGGGCGTGCGCACTGACGCACTGCCCTCCTGAACCAATCAACGAGCGAGACACATAGCAGGAGGCGGGCTCAGCGCCTCTTCTCTCCTTTCCATTGGCTTCTGCCACTGTCCATCGCCGCTCCCTCCCTTCCCATTGGCTGAGGCGCGGCGGGAGCGGGAGGTTCGCTCTGGCGCCGCGCTGAGGCTCGGACGCCTGGGTCCCCTCGGCTCTGTGGGGCCCGGACGCCTCGGTCCCCCCTCGGGGCAGCTCCCGGAGGCCCAGGAGGCCTCAAAACCCCCCCATAAAACCCCGGGGAACCGTTCCTGGGGTCTTCCCGGCCGCGCTCTGGGCGTCATGGAGCGGCAGCGGGAGGTGAAGGCTCTGCTGAAGCGCTGGGAAGCGGCCTTCCTCCGGGAGCGGCGCAGGAAGCCCAGCCAGGTGCCTGCGGGCGGGGGAAGATCCGGACCCCCATGGGGGAGAGGCCCTCAGGGCCTTTCCATAGGCCCCCCCACCCCCCAAGGCCTGTCTATAGGGGCCTCCCCTTAAGGCCTTTCTATAGGGCCCCCCCCCCCGAGGCCTTTCCACAGGGCCCCCCTCAAGGCCTTTCCAAAAAATAACAACCCTCTCTTGTTCTACAGTAGCAGAAAATAACGATAATTGGTTCATTAGCCTGAAGTAACGACCTCTAACATTTGTGCCTTGCAGGCCGACATCGAGGCGGCTCCGGAGGACATCAGGCGTGAGTGCCAGCTCCGTCACCCACCCCTGCCGGGGGGGGGGGGGAAGTGTTTTAGGGTCCTGGGTGGTGTTGGACCCCCGCTACGGGCAGCTGGAGCGCTGGGACGGAGCCGTGGGTGCTTCCAGGGATGGGGGGGGAACCCCTCGTGCTGAGCCAGATCCTTGTCATCGGGATGGTTTGACGTCGAGGGGTGGGAGAAATTGATGGTTCCCGGTATGGGAAGTGCTGGGGTGTTCCGGTAAGTACCAGAAATGCCAAAAAAACCAACCTTGATAATCTATCGCAGGGCTCTACAAGGAGTACAAGATGCTCAAGCAGCAGAGAGAGGAGGCGGATCCCTCCCGGCTCAGTCCCTCCTGCCAACCGGCAGCCCAGGAGACCCCGACTACAGAGCAGGTACCGGAAAAGCCCCAGCTTCACCCTGGATTTTGCCTCCAGGAGCCTCGAATCCTCGAAACTTGCCCTTGGTGTGAGCGCTTCGGGGTGTTAATGCTTTGTCCTTGACTGCAGACAGAGCCCTGTTCATCCTTCCCGTTTATAAAATGGTTTTCTGTAACCTTAGCAGGAAAAATTATCTAATTAGCACCATATAATGCCTATTTTTGACTTATTGGATGAATAAAACACCCTAAATGGAGTGTACAAGGGCGCCATGGGTGTGGGAAACGGAACGCCCGCAATCCCTCGCTCACTGGATTCAAGCCGCTGAAAGCAGGGGCTCATTTTAACCAGCCCCTTAACGAGGCAACGATTAAGCCAGCCCCTGTGCTGAGGTTTGAAATGCCCCAGACCTGCGTTTTTCACCCCAAAATGTGCTGGATGCGCGTGTGTTAAAGACACCGCAGCGCGATAATATCGCTCTCGTTCTCCAGTTCCTTTCCCCTTTCGGAGGTTTGGGGTAGGAATCACGGTTTTTGGATTGAAAAGGTTTGGGATTTAACAGGTTTTGGGGATTTTCATGGTTTGGATTTAATGGGTTTGGGGTGTGATTGCAGGCGCCGGACTCCGGTTATTGGGGCGCGCACCTGAACCGACAGCCGAAAACCCCCAAGCTGAGCTGCCGCGGCCCCGCCGTGCCGAAAACCTCAGCACAGTACTACGGGATGAAGCTGAAATCCAACCTGGGAGCTGCCGGGAAGGTCAGGGCTGGCGGGGGATCGGTGCCAAGTGCCGTGGGGTGGGGAGAAGCTTCTTCTCCAGAAGCTTCTTCTCCAGAAGCTGCTTCTGATCTTATTTTTCCCCCCCCCTCTCTGGCTGCTCTGAAATGGGAGCTGCGGGTGGGGAGCACCCACGCGCGCGAACGGAAGTTCCTGCTTGATTTGGAGAGGGGGGGGTGCGGCATTTTGGTGGACGCTTTGACCCCCATCTGTCCTTCTCCCCCTCCGTAGGAGACACCCCTCACCCCAAGGAGGACCCCGACTCCCAGGAGAACCCTGGATATCCCCAAGCTGCAGACAAATTTGGGGACAGGTGACAAAGCCGCGTCCCCGGCGGAGGCATCGCAGAGCGAGGCAGGCGAGCCGGGAGATCTGCTCCTTCCTCCCTCGGTGTCGGGGCTGGCCCCCCACATCCTCGCTGCGGGCTTGAAGCCCCCCCTGCCCCCGCCGCCGAATAAATTCCAGCAGCTGAAGCGGACGGTGGCACAGACACTGGGCTCGCTGGATCCCGCCTGGCTGCAGAGATGCCAGGGGACACCTGGGGACGAAGGGACGATGCTGGGTGCTGCTCGGGAACAGAGAGAGGTCGGATGGACCCCCCCGGAGGAGGAGGGAGACGGTGGAGGACCATCCGTGGGAGATTTCGGGAGGAAAAGGCCACGTGGAGACGGCGATGGTGGAGACGGCGACGGTGGAGATGGCACGGTGGCTCCCGCGAAGTTCAGACGGTGCCGCCGAGGCTCGGCCAAGGGAGCGTTTGGCACTGACGGGGGGTTGAAGCAGAGCCAGGAGGAAGAGGAGAAGGAGGAAGAGCACGTGGCAGCCCGAAAGGAGAGCGGGAAAATGTCAGATCCCTCGGAAAACCTCCTGGGGGAGCTGGAGGAGGAGAGGGAGAAGCCCAGAGCCACCCGCAGAGCTGCCGTTGCCAGGTAGGTCCTGCCGACGTCCCTGTTTTCCCATCGATTTTTAGCAACGATGAGCTGCTCTTTCCCTAATTCCTCCTTCTTTGTGTTAAGTCAGGAATTTTGGGGGGGGAAAGAATAAGTTTGGGGGGAGGTTTTAGCTTTATTTTCTTACGTAATTATGCCCTGCACGCCTTTTGTCTCCCCCTGAGCGTCTGCATCGCCTTCAGTTCCGTTTAAGCGATGAAAGATTTAAAGATTTCCCTCAAAACCCGCGCCGGGCACAGGCAGGAGCTGGATGGGGACCCGATTGTCCCCCCCCCTATGCAGGCGGGGAGAGGGGGGGGTCCCAGCTGACTTTTCTCCCCCCAGAGCAGCTCCGCAGAGAAGCAGCAACTTCGTCAGGCTCAACCTGAAGAGGAAATCTCACGTCCGAGGTTGCGCCCTGCGGGGAAATCGCCTTCGCAAGCAGGTAACGTCCCGCTCGGCGTCACCGAAAGCCTCCTGCCCTCACCGCCAAACCCATTTCTAGTCAAATTCAAATTAATCCGCTCCGGGATGAATTTCAAACTCTTCCAGCTCTTCATGTTGTGCTTTGAATTCCCGTATTTTTACCTTTTGGTTAATTTAGCTTTATTTTTGAGGCGTCCCCATCTCTGTCATGGTATGGGCCGGAGGCATGGCTCAGCTCCCTCCTGACTTCTCGGCCTTTTCAGCATCAGCTCTGCCCCCCCTCAAAAAAAATAGGATTTTTTTTTTTTTTTTTTTTTTTTTTTTTAATATTCCTCCGTTGATCCCGAAGGATTTCACCTGAATTATCTCTGGGGGAGGCCAGCATCAGGTGGAAGAAAATTGCCTTTTTGTGTTTTTAAAGCTTGGTGCGTTTATGCAGCGCTTTGGGGAAGCAAAATGAAGTAAAACGTAATAAAATACACTTTTATTTAAAAAGAAAAGTATGAAAATGACTGGAGGTGGTGCCGCTTTCCCAGGTGTGGAAGCGGAAGTGGCAGAAGAAAGCGGAGTTGTTCGGAGGAGGCGGCAGCGGATCCCTCGACCGAAGCTCCGACATCTGCTTCAGGTGCGGCGGGACGGGGCACTGGGCATCGACGTGCCGGGGTCGAGGTAAGGCTCTGAGCGCCGGATTTCGGGATGAGTTTGGCTCTGGCTGTACCGGAGCGGAGCCTGGAAGGACGAGGGAGCACCATGCAGGCTTCCCCACCTCCCTGCGGCTTCTCCCTGCTGTTGGCTTAAGGATTATCAGGGTTAATAATTTGTAGGAAGAGGGTGGAAAGGTGAAGCGGTTTATTCGGCCTGGATTTAAGTGGGAAAAGGGATGTGCTTCTCACCCGCAGAGCCGACTGCTGGCCTGCCGCCGGAAAACGGCCACGCCGATGAAGAGGAGGAGGCCCCTCTGCCTACGCTGGAAGAAGTGGCTCGCAAGACCAACAGCGTTTGCCGAGAGCTCGCCGGTGAGGCCCCCCGCGGCTCGTCGGGATGCTGGCTCGCCTCGCTCTCCACTGACACGCTGTGGCTGGCTCTGGGATGAACTCCCGGAGACGTGGAATCCTTTCCTTTTCCCCCCCCCCCCCCCGCCGTGGGAAGTTTGGTTTGCGCTCCCAGGAGGGTTCACCTGGGATCCGAAGGTGCTTTCGGCACCGGGGGCAGGGATGCGTCTCCTTTGGGGAACGCCGGCCTAAAATCCCGGCGGGCTCGCCATGCGTGCTTCCTAGTGGGGTGGAAAAGCTGCCTGCGGATCCCAAGTGCCATTTTCATCCCCAGCAGAGAGCGGAGGCAGCGACCGCGATGGATCCGAGCGGATATCGGAGGCGACGACATCCCTGGATGCGTGGAGGCCGGTGTACGAGCCACCCACTCCCCCTGCGCCCGTGGAGCCCCTCTACGCCCTGGGGCCGGAGGGGAAGGTGCAAGGTACGGCTCCCTGGGGCGCTCTGAGCGGGACCAACAGGGGGGAGTTTGTCCCCTCTGTCCCCCCCCCAGAACTGTGTGTCTTTCCCCCCGCAGACACCCCGCAGGAGGTGTTTAATGCTCTGAAGGCTTTGGGCTACAACTCCTTCCGCCCGGGCCAGGAGGTGGCCATCATGAGGATCCTCTCGGGTGGGTTTCTTTCCGCCCCCCCTGCCACGACCTCCCCTTCCTCCCGTGGGGTTTGGGCTCCCCCGTGATCCCTTCCCGCACGTGGGGGTGACCGGCTTGTCCCCAAACTAAGTCCCCCAACCCCCTCGTTCCGCCAGGCCTGTCCACCCTGGTGGTGTTATCGACGGGGATGGGGAAGTCCCTCTGCTACCAGCTCCCCGCTTACCTCTACCACCAACGCTCCAAGTGCGTCACCTTGGTCGTCTCCCCACTGGTGTCCCTGATGGATGACCAGGTACCGCTCGGATCGCCCGGTTCTCCCACCCCAATCCCTCCTGGGTGTGCGTTGCTGCGGTTAAAGGCTCCCCCGCACCCAAAACGCGGGAGGTGGGTGTCCAAAGGGGGTTTCCCCCCCGCCTCGCCCGGAGGCCAGTGGGTGGGTGACAGGGCTTCGTTTCCAGGTCTCGGGGTTGCCGCCGTGCCTGAAAGCCGTCTGCGTCCACTCCAACATGACCAAAGGCCAGCGGGAAGCGGTGATGGAAAAGGTGAGGAACTGGGGGCTCCGAACTTTCCGGGGAGAACCACGTGTGCGAGGGTGTCCCGGTGAGACCATTCCCCTGGGAGAACGGGTAAATCGCCCCTTTTTTTTCCATTTTCCTCCCTGATCCGGTGCTCCCCGCTTCGTCACAGGTGCGGCAGGGTGAGGTGCAGGTGCTGCTGCTCTCTCCCGAGGCTTTAGTTGGCGGAAGCGGATCGGGATTCGGCTGCCTGCCCTCCACCGATCGCTTGCCGCCCGTGGCCTTCGCCTGCATCGACGAAGCTCACTGCGTCTCCGAGTGGTCCCACAATTTCCGTCCCTGTTACCTCCGGCTCTGCAAGGTGTGAGGAGGGGGGGAAAAAAAACCCATCCCGAGGGAAGCCAGCGAGGAGGGGAACGTCAGGCTCCCGCTTTTTCTCCAACCCCCAACCCCGCCCTTCCTCTCGGCAGGTTCTCCGGGATCGCCTGGGCGTGCGGTGCTTCCTGGGGCTGACGGCAACAGCCACCGTGGCCACGGCGCAGGATGTGGCCCAACACCTCGGCATCCCACCGGAGGAAGGGATAACAGTGCGTTCCGCTGCCGTACCCCCAAACCTGCACCTCTCCGTCTCCATGGACAGGGACAGGGATCAGGTAGGGACAGGGAAGGGGCCTAAAACCATCAGATTTCATGGAATCATGGAATTTTCAGCGTTGGAAGGGACCTCTAGAGATCATCTAGTCCCACTCCCCTGCTAAAGCAGGATTGCCCGGAGCACGTTACTCAGGGCTGCATCCAGGCGGGTCTTGAAAGTCTCCGGAGAAGGGACTCCACATCCCCCCTGGGCAGCCTGTGCCAGGGCTCTGTCACCCTCACCGGAAAGAAGTTTTTCCTCATATTTGATTGGAACTTCTTATGTTCCAGCTTGTGCCCGTTACCCCTCGTCCTGTTACTGGGAACCACTCAAAAGAGTCTGGCTCCATCCTCCTTAAACCCACCCTTTAGATACTTGTAAACGTTAACAAGGTCCCCCCTCGGCCTTCTCCTCTCCAGGCTGAGGAGTCCCGGCTCTCTCGGCCTTTCCTCCTAAGGGAGATGCTCCAACCCCTCCATCATCTTTGTTGCCCTACACTGGACTCTCTCCAGTAGTTCCCTGTCTCTCTTGAACTGGGGAGCCCGGAGCTGGACACAGTACTCCAGTTGTGGCCTCACCAGTGCAGAGTAGAGGGGGAGGATGACCTCCCTTGACCTGCTGGCCACACTCTTCCCTCTGCAGCCCACAATTCTGTTGGCCTTCTTGGCAACAAGGACACATTGCTTGTTCATGGATAACTTAATGTCCACCAAGACCCCCAGATCCTTTTCTTCAGAGCTGCTTTCCAGCAGGTCCCCCCCTAACCTCTGCTGCTGCCCGACATTCTTCCTCCCCAGGTGCAGGACCCTACACTTGTCCTTGTTGAACCTCATGAGGTTCTTCTCCGCCCAGCTCTCCAGCCTGTCCAGGTCACGCTGGGTGGCAGCACGGCCCTCTGGGGTGTCAGCCACCCCAGCCACTTTGGTATCATCAGCGAACTCGCTGAGCGTACCCTCTGTCCCCTCGTCCAGGTCGTTGATGAATACGTTAAACAATACTGGCCCAAGTATTGACCCCTGGGGGGACACCACTGGTTACAGGCCTCCAACTCGACCCTGCTCCGTTAATCACAACCCTCTGAGTCCTGTCACCCGGCCAGCTCTCCGTCCACCTCGCTGTCCCCTCGTCTAGTCCACGCTTCCTCAGTTTCCTAAGGAGGATGTTGTGAGAGGCAGCGTCAAAAGCCTTGCTGAAGTCAAGGTAGATGACATCTGCTCCGCCCTCCTCCAGCCAACCGGTTATAACGTCCCAGAGGGCCATGAGATTGGTCAAGCCCGATTTACCCTTGGTAAACCCATGTTGACCACTTCCAACAACTTCCTGCTCTTGGAAGTGGTCAACGTGGATTTACCAATCCGTGTTGCCATGGATTTACCGATCCACGTTTACCATTTGTTGCTGCCACGCTGGATTCGGGGCGGATCTTGTAGGAGGAAAGACCTCCCCCCCTCCAGCCCTTCTTTGGGGGGGGACCTTGGCCCCCTTCCTCTGCCCGCAGGCCCTCATCTCCCTGCTGCAAGGGGAGCGTTTCGGGTGCTTGGACTCTATCATTGTCTACTGCACGCGACGGGAAGAGACGGCTCGAATCGCGGCCCTCATCCGGACCTGCCTCCAAGGAATTCTGCTCCAGGAACCCGCCGGAATGGGAGAGCCAAGGCAGGACGCTGCCCAAAGGAAGAAAGCGAAGGGTAGGTGGCACTTTCCTCTCGGAAAGGAGCGTGAGCCCAAAACGTCCCCTCCGGTGAATCCACACAGGAACGGAGAATCCCTAGGGAATGAGCTGTGCTTGTGGGACTCTCCGTGGAGGTGTCTGTCTCCCTTGTCCGCTTCATCCGGACGCAGATTTATCTTTTCTCGGCTTTTAAACTGGATTTTATTGGCTGTCACGAGAAAAATAATCAATGACAGATGCTAATTAGCCGTCGTTAATAAGGCTCGATGTTGGGTTTAGTGCGCAGGGAGCCTTCGTTTTCCGGCTCTGCAGGTTTTTGGGTTCTTTTTCTTTCCAAACCTGTAGCTTGGACTCTCTTTATTCTCCCTCAAAACCCGCCACGGGGGAGCCAAGCTCTGCCTCGCTTGGAAGCGTTTGGCCCCAGGGATCCTCTCCCGCTTTGTTTGCCGAAGCCGGGCGAGCTCCCGCCGTCCCGCTTCCAAACCAACCGGAGCTTGACGACTTTTTGGCAGCTAAGGAGGAGCGCGCAACCCTTTGCAACCCCGCTCCTGCCCTCAGCACCCCCTACCGGGGGCTAATTTCTACCCAGGCAGCGTTTACCGCTCGTTTCCACCCCTGATTTAATTAACAGCTCTGCTTGTGATGATGAAAATCACTAATTAAGCCCCTTCAAGCTGCTCTCCCTCCTTTTTTTCTTTTTTTTTTTTTTTTACAGCAAAGAGCGGTCGCCGGCCGCCCAAGTGGATCGCCGACGCTTACCACGCCGGCCTATCCGCCACCGAACGTCGCCGCGTCCAGAAGAGCTTCATGAGCGGCCGGCTCCGGGTGGTGGTGGCCACCGTGGCTTTCGGCATGGGGTTGGATAAAGCCGACGTCCGCGGCGTCGTGCATTACAACATGCCCAAAAATTTCGAGAGTTACGTGCAAGAGATCGGCCGGGCCGGGCGAGACGGTGAGCCGGCTCACTGCCATCTCTTCTTAGACCCGGAGGTAAACTTCCTGGTTTAAGGCGGGGGGGGGGGGTTCCCCCCCTAAATTTTGGGGGGTTTCCCTTAAATTTTGGGGGGGTTTCTCCGAGCCTCCTCGCTGTCTCCCCAGGGTGGGGATCTCCACGAGCTGCGGCGCCACGTTTACGGCGACGCGGTGGATTTTTTCACCATCAAGAAGCTGGTGCAGAAGGTTTTTTCTCCTTGCAAGTGCTTGGAGCTGCAGCGGAAACACCGGGACGTCGTCAGGGTGAGGGACGGGCCGAGGCCTTCGCTCCCGTGCTTTTCCCAGCTCCTTAACTCGTTAATTAACGAGCTAACGTGGTAGAAAAAGCTTTTTAATTGTCGGTTGGGCTGCGTTGGGGGAGGTTAAACGGGTTGAGGGAAGGCTGGGGAGCAGCGGAGCTGGGGTGAGGTGTAGGATCTGGCCAGGAACGGGCAGGAGAGGAGTTGGGATGATCCCAAAAGGGACCTCTGTCGGGTGACACGTCCCTTGCAGGACTGTGAGGTGGAGGACGCCGAGGTGGCCAAGCTCTTGGAGGAAGAGGAGGAGGAGGAGGGCGGTGCGGCGAGGCAGAGCGGGCCGCGGGTGTGCTACAAGCACGAGCGAGCCATCCCCATCCAACAAACGGTGGAGTCCCTGGATATCCGGGAAGAAGGTGAGGGTTGGGGGGGAAAGATCCCCTAGCGAGACCCACAGAGGAGATCCAAAGGGGATCATGGGGGATCCTTCCCGCTGTCCTCTCCCACAGGAATCGAGACCCTCCTGTGCTACCTGGAGCTGCACCCGCGGCGCTGGCTGGAGCTGCTGCCTCCCACCTACTCCTCCTGCCGCCTGCGGTGCTACGGGGGACCCCGGCAGCTGCGGGCTGTGGCGCGGAGGTTAGAACAGCGCCGTGGGGCACCGCTGGCAACGCCACGGTCTTCCCTGTGCCGGGGGGAGAGCCCCCGGGGCGCGATCTCTGCCGGGTGGGAGCCCCGCTGCAGCGCTGAGGGCCGTTGGAGGTGTAAAAAAGTCAAGCTGCGGGCCACGGCGGCAGCGGGTTTTTGGTGTCTCCCGCCCTCAGCTCTCCCCCCGTCGCCGTTTTCCTGGCCCGGGAGCGCCTGGCAGGGAGGGATCACGGCGACGCCAGCTCCTTGGAGTTCGACGTGGTCTCCTTGAGCGATTCCATGGGGTGGGAAGTGCCGCTGGTGAAACGCAACCTGCGCCAGCTCCAGTGGGATCCGCAGCTGCGCCAAGGTACCGGGTTCCTCGGGGCGGAGAAATCCTGGCCGCCGCGTCTCGGTGAACGCCGGATCTCGGTGGGCATCGGCTCAACCAGCTCTTGGTACCTTCAAGGCGGTGGCGGGGAAGGGAAGAGCGGGGTCCTGGTGGAATTTGGAGACTTGTCCTTCCACCTCCGCGTCTACGGTGACCTCAGTGACCAGGAGCTGGACTCCGTCTGCGACTTCCTCCACCGAAGGGTGGTGGCTCGGGAGAAGACGGCTCTTGGCCAACTCCGCGCCTGCTTCCGGGCCTTCGAGAGGTGAGAAAACCACCCGATCCCTGCGGATCCCTCTGTGTGGTGGCCCACCCTCCTCTCCCTCCCAGTTTGGGACCCGTTTTGGTACTGGGAAGGGGAGGAGGTTGACCACTGGGATGTAGCGTGGCCTTCCGGACCTACGGCCCTCACCCTGCGGAGGAAGAGGAGGAGAGAAGCTCCCGCCTGAAGGCTCTGCTCAAGGACTACTTCGAGAAGGACCCCGCCGCGGAGCGTGGCTGTGAGGAGGAGGAGGAAGAGGAAGATCTTGGCGCCGCTAAAGTGAGCAAATCCACTTTTAGTGGGAGCCGCTTCCTGCTCTGACCGTCAGCCGGTATTTCTGGGTCCGTGGCAGCTCCCGTTTAGACCAGGGATGGGGTTTGGCGTGAGGAAGAGGAGGGACGTAACCCCCCAACCACCCTCACCCCCACCCCCCCCGGCCATGTCCTTCGCAGCTGCGGGAATGGGAGAGCCAGATCCGCGCCGACGTCCGTCATTTCCTCGCCATCCGCCAAGACGAGAAGTTCTCCGGCAGAGCCGTCGCCAGGATATTTCACGGCATCGGTAAGAGAAGGTTTGGGCTGCCAAACCGGGTTTTATTCCATCCCGGCTCCGGCGCTTTCCGTCTGTCCCCTCCTAACCCAGGGCGGGGCGGGGGGGGGGTTTCTCTCCCCGCAGGCAGCCCCTGTTTCCCTGCCCAAGTTTACGGCCGCGACCGTCGGTTCTGGAGGAAATATCTCCATTTGGATTTCCACCGCCTCGCCCGCCTGGCCACCGAGGAGATCCTGGCCAGCAGGTGAGGGCAAGAAGCGAAATGCTGGGGGGGGCCACCTCGCCTATGTTGGAGGGACAGCGGTGCCACGCGGGACGTCACCGTGGGTCCCCGGCGTCGTGCCGGCTGCCTGCGCCGAGCCTTTCCTTGCGCCAACAGGGATTTTTCTCTGGATTTTATTATGGAATTAATAAAGGGCATTGACTTTTTTTATTCCGCCTGCGCCTGGGGAGTGAATGGCAAGGGGGAGGGGACCGTCACCGGGAGGTTGCTGGGGAGGGGAGGGGGGGACATCACTGTGTCTGGTGAGCTGTGACCGGGCGCCGCCGCGGCTGTGGTCCCCCCACCCTGCCCGCGTCGCCACAGGGTGACGGCGAGGAGCCGGAGCAGCCAGCCCCGCTGTCCCCCTTTCCACCCAAAATTGAGTGCTCTTTCCCCCCCTCCCCCAGCATCCAGCTTTCGGGGAGCTCCAGGGAGGGTGAAGCCTTTTTTCCTCCCCCCCTCTCCCAAAAAAAAACCCCAAAAAAAACCCCAAAAAAAAAAAAAAAAAAAAAAACGAAAAACAGTTTGGTTTTTGGCCCCCAGCAGCAGCTCTTGGGCAACCCCAAACCCTCCCAGGGTGGAAACTGGTTTCCAACTGGAGAACTTCACGCCCCAGTTTCCTCCTGGCACCGGGCTGGGGCGGGTCGCGCCGTCCCTCCCCGGCGCGGCGGCGTGTGCGGGTGGGGAAGGTCGCGCCGCGGCGGCCACCCCAGCGCGGTGCCAAAACCCTTTTAAACGTTCCCTTGGTGGCACTGGTGGCCCAGCCCCTGCCGTCCCCGAGGGACGCCGCTGCCACGCAGCCTTCCTCCATCCCTCCCTCCTCTTCCTCGGAAACGCCAGCTGGCGGCACAAGCCGAGGGCTGGCTGCGGCACCGGAGCTTTCCTCCTCATCCTCTTCCTTTTAGGTTTTCCCGGCGTCGTGCCGGAGCAGGGAGGTGGTGAGGGTCCGCCGGTGGCCGGAGCATCGGTAAAGGGGACAGCGGGGACTCGCTGACCTTCCATCACCAGCGCGTCTCGTGGTAAGCACCGAGGGTGGGACTGGTGGGCTCGGGATACACCCCGGAGAGTGGGTCTGGACCCTTTCCCCAGGGATGGGACCTTCTCCCCAGGGATCAGGGTGGGTCAGAACCTTCTTCCCATGGATGGGATCTTCTCCCCAGGGATCAGGGTGGGTCAGAACCTTCTCCCCAGGGATCAGGGTGGGTCGGGACCTTCTCCCCATGGATGGGACCTTCTCCCCAGGGATCAGGGTGGGTCAGAACCTTCTTCCCATGGATGGGATCTTCTCCCCAGGGATCAGGGTGGGTCAGAACCTTCTCCCCAGGGATCAGGGTGGGTCGGGACCTTCTCCCCATGGATGGGACCTTCTCCCCAGGGATCAGGGTGGGTTAGAACCTTCTCCCCAGGGATCAGGGTGGGTTGGGACCTTCTCCCCATGGATGGGACCTTCTCCCCAGGGATGGGACCTTCTCCCCAGGGATCAGGGTGGGTCAGAACCTTCTCCCCAGGGATCAGGGTGGGTTGGAACCTTCTCCCCAGGGATCAGGGTGGGTCGGGACCTTCTCCCCAGGGATGGGACCTTCTCCCCAGAGATCAGGGTGGGTCAGGACCTTCTCCCCAGGGATCAGGGTGGGTCGGGACCTTCTCCCCATGGATGGGACCTTCTCCCCAGGGATGGGACCTTCTCCCCAGGGATCAGGGTGGGTCGGGACCTTCTCCCCAGGGATCAGGGTGGGTCGGGACCTTCTCCCCATGGATGGGACCTTCTCCCCATGGATGGGACCTTCTCCCCAGGGATCAGGGTGGGTCGGAACCTTCTCCCCAGGGATCAGGGTGGGTCGGGATCTTCTCCCCATGGATGGGACCTTCTCCCCAGGGATCAGGGTGGGTCAGGACCTTCTCCCCAGGGATCAGGGTGGGTCGGGACCTTCTCCCCAGGGATGGGACCTTCTCCCCAGGGATCAGGGTGGGTTGGGACCTTCTCCCCAGGGATCAGGGTGGGTCGGGACCTTCTCCCCATGGATGGGACCTTCTCCCCAGGGATCAGGGTGGGTCGGAACCTTCTCCCCAGGGATCAGGGTGGGTCGGGACCTTCTCCCCAGGGATCAGGGTGGGTCGGGACCTTCTCTCCATGGATGGGACCTTCTCCCCAGGGATCAGGGTGGGTTGGGACCTTCTCCCCAGGGATCAGGGTGGTTCGGGACCTTCTCCCCATGGGTGGGACCTTCTCCCCAGGGATTAGGGTGGGTTGGGACCTTCTCCCCATGGATGGGACCTTCTCCCCAGGGATCAGGGTGGGTCGGGACCTTCTCCCCATGGATGGGACCTTCTCCCCAGGGATCAGGGTGGGTCGGGACCTTCTCCCCATGGATGGGATCTTCTCCCCAGGGATCAGGGTGGGTCGGGACCTTCTCCCCATGGATGGGACCTTCTCCCCAGGGATCAGGGTGGGTCGGGACCTTCTCTCCACGGATGGGACCTTCTCCCCAGGGATCAGGGTGGTCCCCATCCTCCACAGCCCCCCGCCGCCATGGCCCTGCCCTGGGCTCTGCTGCTGCTCGGCGAGGTTCTGGCACAGGATGTGGCCACCCAGGGCTGCGTCCTCCCACCGGCTGGTGAGTCCCAACCCTTCACCCATCCTCACCAGTGGCACCATCCACGAGGCAACTCCTGGTGGGATGAAACCTCACCGGGACGCCTCGGTGATGGGCTGTGACCCCCCGCCTTTGGCAGCTTATAACGCGGCGCTGGGGCGCCCAGCCAGCCAGTCCTCCGTCTTCCCCAACGTCAGCATCGCCGCCAACGCGGTGGACGGCAACCGGGACGGGATTTGGCAACACGGTTCCTGCTCCCGCACGCTGCCGGAGCGGGAGCCCTGGTGGAGTGTGGACCTGGGCGGGCGGCGGGCGGTGGCGGCCGTGGTGGTGAAGAACCGGCAGGATTGCTGCTGGGAACGGCTGCGGGGAGCGCAGGTCCACGTCGGGGATGCGCCGGGCGAGCGGGGCAGGGACAACCCCATGTGAGCCTCAAAAACGCGGCAGGATTTTAGGGGGGTGGCACCGAAATCCTGCTAATTTTTAGGTGACACCGGCGTCACCATCTCCTGAACTTCGTCTCTTCCTCCCCGGCAGCTGCGGCACCATCACGGACGCCGGCCCCGGGTCGCTCAGCACCGTTTGCTGCACCGGGCTGCAGGGTCGCTACGTCTCCGTCCTCCTCCCCGGCCGGGAGGACGCGCTGGTGCTGTGCGAGGTGGAGGTGGTGCTGCAGGGCTGCGTCCCACTGCCCGGAGGTGAGGGGCTCACCGGGGCGGGGGGGCTGGCGGGGTGGCAACCGGAGCCGGCAGCTTCGTGCCACACTCCCTTCGGCAATTGCAGCCCCCAATGTGGCACGGGGCCGCGCCGTGGCCCAGTCGTCCACGCGCAACGAAGTCAGCCTGGCCGCCAACGCCGTGGATGGGAATGCCGATGCCGACTGGGAGCGGGGCTCCTGCTCCCACACCGAGAAAGAGCCGGAGCCATGGTGGCGCGTGGACCTGGGTCGCCGGCACCTCGTCTACGCCGTCACCGTCACCAACCGCCGCGACTGCTGCTGGCAGAGCCTCCTCGGTGCCCAGGTCCACATCGGGGACTCTCTGGCCGACCACGGCAAACGTAACCCCGTGTGAGTGGGGTCCCCGGCGAGGTCCCCGCCCCGGCACGTGCCATTCCCTGCCGGTGGTAGCCATGACGCTTTCCCTCCTGGCAGCTGCGGGGCCATCTTGGACACCGGCCCCGGCTCCACCACCACCGTCTGCTGCAACGGGTTGCCGGGTCGTTACGTCTCCATCATCATCCCCGGCCGGGAGGATTTCCTCGTCCTCTGCGAAGTGGAGGTGACGGCGCAGAGCTGCGTCCCCCCGCCTGGCGGTAAGGACCGAAAGACACCCCCTCTCGTCCCCATGGGCAAGGAGCCGGCACGTGCCACATGGCCACCGGCGAGTGCTGACCTCCCTGAGAACCGCAGGGGGGATTTGGTCCCTGCCGATGTCACCATCCCCTGCTGTCCCCCCAGCCCAAAACCTGGCCCTGCAGTGCCCGGTGGCACAGTCCTCCACCGCCGGCCGCCTCGGCAGCGCCATCAACGCCGTGGATGGGAACCGGGACGGTAACTGGCACCATGGCTCCTGCTCCCAAACCCAGAGGGAACCGGAGCCGTGGTGGACGGTGGACCTGGGCCGACCCCGCGCCGTGGCGGCCGTGGTGGTGAGGAACCGGCTGGATTGTTGCTGGCACCGGTTGAAGGGTGCCCGCATCCACGTCGGGGACTCCCTCGCCGGCCACGGCACCAACAACCCCGTGTGAGTGTCACCACGCCGGTCCCGCCGTGCACGGCTGCTTCTTCGGCGCCTCGCTCACCCTCCTCCTCCTCCTCCTCCTCCCTCCCCTGCAGCTGCGGCACCATCACGGACACTGGGCCCGGCTCCACCAGCACCATCTGCTGCCGCGGGCTGCGCGGCCGCTATGTCACTGTCACCGTCCCCGGCCGGGAGGAGCGGCTGAGCCTGTGTGAGGTGGAGGTGGTGGAGCAGGGCTGCGCCGCGCTGCCCGGCGGTGAGCAGGCTCGGGGGGGAGGATGACGCTGGGAAGGCAGTTTTGGGGATACGTCACCCCCAACCTGCCTGTCCCCACAGCCCAGAATGTGGCCCTGGGTCGCCCGGCCACCCAGTCCTCCCTACTGGATGCCACCAGTGGCGCCGCCAACGCCGTGGATGGGAACCGGGATGGCAACTGGGAGCATGGCTCCTGCGCCCACACCCTGGAGGAGCCGGAGCCGTGGTGGCGCGTGGATCTCGGCCGCCGGCACCTCGTCTACGCCGTGGTGGTGAAGAACCGCCGCGACTGCTGCTGGGAGAGGCTGAAGGGCGCCCAGGTCCACGTCGGCGATTCCCTGGTTGACCGTGGCCGCCGCAACCCCGTGTGAGACCAACACCCCGTCAGCACCACCGGCATTTCTGCCGCCACCGCGCCGGCTCATCCTCCTCCTCCTCCTCCTTCCTCTCCCGGCAGCTGCGGCATCATCACAGACGCCGGCCCCGGTTCCCTCAGCACCGTCTGCTGCCACGGCCTTCGTGGTCGCTACGTCTCCATCCTCATCCCCGGCCGGGAGGACGTGCTGGTGCTGTGCGAGGTGGAGGTGATCCGGCAAGGCTGCACCCCGCTGCCGGGAGGTGAGACGCCGGCGGAGATTCCCCCCCACCCCAAGACTCCCCAAAAACATCATCTTCTCGGCCACCGCGGTGCCCACCCCCTCCCCTCGCGGTGTTTGCAGCCCCCAACGTGGCGCGGGAGCAGCGGGCGACGCAATCCTCCACTTCCAACCCTTCCGGCCTGGCCTCCAAGGCGGTGGACGGCAACCGGGACGGGATTTGGCACCACGGTTCCTGCAGCCACACGCGGCGGGAGCGGGAGCCCTGGTGGAGCGTGGACCTGGGCGGGCGGCGGGCGGTGGCGGCCGTGGTGGTGAAGAACCGGCAGGATTGCTGCTGGGAACGGCTGCGGGGAGCCCAGGTCCACGTCGGGGACGCGCCGGGCGAGCGGGGCAGGGACAACCCCATGTGAGCCCCAAAAACGCGGCGGGATTTTAGGGGGGTGGCACTAAAGTCCCGGTGATTTTAGGCGACACCGGCGTCACCATCTCCTGAACTTCGTCTCTTCCTCCCTGGCAGCTGCGGCACCATCACGGACGCCGGCCCCGGGTCGCTCAGCACCGTCTGCTGCCACGGGCTGCAGGGTCGCTACGTCACCGTCACCGTCCCCGGCCGGGAGGAGCAGCTGGCACTCTGCGAGGTGGAGGTCTACGGCAGCGTCCCCGAGCTCTGAAGGGGGTTCATGGGGACGGCGCTGGTCCCCCTGTGCCACCCCTCCTTGTCCCCCTCCCCTCCCTGTCACCCGTGTCCCATGGGATGTTGTCCCTTCTCCATGGCCACCTCTGGCTGGAGGTGGTACAGGGCTGGAGCGTGGCACAGGGATCGCTCCCACCCCATGATGGAGCCAACAAGGGCATGGCTGTCCCCACATGCGTGTCCCCATGGGTGTCCCCAGTGCCTGGGGTCTCCAGGGGCCACGACCCCACCCCCCAGGGCATCTTATGGGGCCACCTCAAAGTTCAGGTGGGCTCGCTGCTCCCAGGACGGGCAGAATTGTCCCCAAGGCGACGGGAGGAATGTCCCAAAGCCACCCCTTGTCAATGGGGCTCAGCCAGGATCTGGCTGACATGGTGACATGGGCGTCTCCTCTGAGCCGGATTGGGTCCCCATGGTATCAGACACCCCTCGTGGCGGTGACAATAAATGCTGCCATGGTCCCCATCTGCCATTTGTGCCTTTCCTTGGGCTCCCCCCGGCGCAGCCACGTGTCCCCCCCACCCGGCCCCACAGCCCCCTGGGACGCAGCGGCGGCGGATTCCGGCAGGGAGGCGGCGTCAGGAGAACTGGCGCAGGAAGGCGGCGTGGAAGCGGGTGAGGGTGAGCAGGATCTGCTCCAGCGTCGCGGCTGGTGGCAGCAGGGACAGCCTGAGGGGGAGAGGGGACAATTAGGGAGGGGACATAGACACGGGAGATGGGGATGATGGGGACGGGGATGGAGATGGAGCTGATGGGTGGAGATGATGGATGGAGATAGGGATGGGGATGATGGATGGAGACGATGGGGGCGATGGATGGGGATGGAGGCAATGGATGGAGACAATGGATGGGGATGGGGATGGAGGCAATGGATGGAGACGATGGGGACAATGGATGGAGAGGGGACGGAGATGATGGATGGAGATGATGGGGACGATGGATTGAGATGGAGACGGATGGGGATGGGGACAATGCATGGAGATGATGGGGACAATGGATGGGGATGGGGATGATGGATGGGGATGATGGATGGGGATGATGGATGGGGATGATGGATGGGGATGATGGATTGAGATGGAGACGGATGGGGATGGGGACAATGCATGGAGATGATGGGGACAATGGATGGGGATGGAGATGATGGATGGAGATGATGGATGGAGATGATGGATGGAGATGATGGATGGAGATGATGGGGACGATGGATTGAGATGGAGACGGATGGGGATGGGGACGGGGACAATGCATGGAGATGATGGGGACAATGGATGGGGATGGAGATGATGGATGGAGATGATGGATGGAGATGATGGATGGAGATGATGGATGGAGATGATGGATGGAGATGATGGGGACGATGGATTGAGATGGAGACGGATGGGGATGGGGATGGGGACAATGCATGGAGATGATGGGGACAATGGATGGGGATGGAGATGATGGATGGAGATGATGGATGGAGATGATGGGGACGATGGATTGAGATGGAGACGGATGGGGATGGGGACGGGGACAATGCATGGAGATGATGGGGACAATGGATGGAGGTGGAGACAATGGATGGGGACGATGGATGGAGGTGGAGATGATGGATGGAGACGATGGGGACAATGGATGGAGATGGGGAGGATGGATGGAGGATGGAGAGGATGGTGGATGGAGGTGGATGGAGATGATGGAAATGGATGGAGAATGATGGAGGATGGTGGATGGAGATGGAGAATGATGGAGGATGGTGGATGGAGATGGAGAGGACGGATAGAGATGGGGTGGGATGAGATCTGTACAGGTACGGTGACAAGGATGGGATGGGGCAGAGGGCCCTCAGGACCACATGATGGAGTGTCTCCAGTCCCACCTCCCCCCAAGCCCCCCAACCACCCCCCCCCCCCTCCCAGGTTACACGACGTGGTGGGTGCCCTCCGGCTGCCCGAACTGGCTCCCCGGGGCCAGCGCGATCCCCGTCCCCTCCCGCAGCTTCTGGCAGAAGAAGACATCGGGCTCCAGGCCCAACGCCTGGGGACAAGGGACGGGAGGCTCACCCTGTCCCCAGGGTGTCCTGTGTCCCCAGGCTGCCCCATGTCCCCAGGGTTCCCCACACTCCCGTGGTGTCCCATGTCCTTGGAATGGCTCATGTCCCCAGGATGCCCCGTACACCCACGCTGTCCCATGTCCCTGGGATCACTCCTGTCCCCAGGATACCCCGTGTCCCCAAGGTGCCCCGTACTCCCATGGTGTCCCATGTCCCCAGGATGCCCATCACCACAGGGTTCCCCACACTCTCAGGGTGTCCCATGTCCCTGGGATGGCTCCTGTCCCCAGATTGCCCCATGCTATGGCTTGTCCCATGTCCCCAGGATGCCACATGTCCCCAAGGTGCCCCGTACTCCCATGGTGTCCCATGTCCCCAGGATGCCCCATGTCCCCAGGATGCCCCGTACTCCCATGGTGTCCCGTGTCCCTAGGATGTCCCACACCACAGGGTTCCCCACACTCTCAGGGTGCCCCACATCCCTGGGATGGCTCCTGTCCCCAAGGTGCCCCATGTCCCCAAGATGCCCCATACCGCAAGGTGTCTCATCTCCCACAGTTTCCCATCTGCCATGGTGTCCCATGTCCCCCGGACACCCCACACCGCAGGGTTCCCCACACTCTCAGGGTGCCCCATATCCCTGGGATGGCTCCTGTCCCCAGGTTGCCCCATGCTATGGCTTGTCCCATGTCCCCAAGATGCCCCATACTCCCAGGTGTCCCATCTCCCACGGTGTCCCATCTCCCACGGTGTCCCACGTCCCCAGGATGCCCCACACCACAGGGTCCCCCACACTCCCACACCGTCCCACATCCCCGGGATGGCTCCCGTCCCCATCCCGCCCCGCTCCCCGCGGCCCCGCACCCCGGGGGTGTCCCCTCCCCACCTCCCCGTCCCCCGGGCGCTCACCCGGGCCCGGCGCTGGGCGCGGGGCGGGAGCTGGATGCGGGGGAAGGCGCGGGCGCCCCCCTGCACGGGCCGGCAGCGGATGCCGGGGGCCCGGCCCAGCACCTCCTGCACCAGCCGGGCGTTGTGGGCCAGGTCCCGGAGCAGCCCCTGCCTGTGCTGGGGTGGGATGGGATTGGGATGGGATTGAGATTGTGATAGGATGGGGATGGGATGGGGATGGGAATGGGATGGGGATGGGGAATGGGGTGGGATTGAGATGGGAGATGATGGGGATGCGGATTGAGATGGGGATGGGGTGGGAATGGGATGGGAATGGGGATGGGATGAGAATGGGAATGGGATTGGATGGGGATGGGATGGGGATGGGGAATGGGGTGGGATTGAGATGGGAGGTGATGGGGATGAGGATTGAGATGGGGATGGGGTGGGAATGGGATGGGAATGGGGATGGGATGAGAATGGGAATGGGATTGGATGGGGATGGGATGGGGATGGGGAATGGGGTGGGATTGAGATGGGAGGTGATGGGGATGAGGACTGAGATGGGGATGGGGTGGGAATGGGATGGGAATGGGGATGGGGATGAGAACGGGAATAGGATTGGATGGGGATGGGAATGGGGATGGGATGGGGATTGGGAATGGGGTGGGATTGAGATGGGAGATGACGGGGATGCGGATTGAGATGGGGATGGGATGAGAATGGGATTGGATGGGGATGGAATGGGGAATGGGGTGGGATTGAGATGGGAGATGATGGGGATGAGGATTGAGATGGGGACGGGATGGGGATGGGGCACATGCTCCATCTCTCACCTCCTCCAGGGCCTGCTGGACGGGATCCCCCTCATCCGGCGGGTCCATGAGGACGTCCAGCAGGATCCTCCCCAGGACGCAGGGCCGGGGGATGGACTGGGCCAGCTGGAAGGGCAGCGTGACGCCCTCCTCCACGTTCACCAGCTCCAGGAACCCCGCGCGGAAACCACTCCTGGGGGACACAGAGCTGCTCCCCATCCCCCCCTACCCACCGCCCCACCGTCCCACCGCCCCACGGCGCCGCCGGCACTCACTCGCCGGCCACGCTTTTGGAGAGGGAGTAGAAGGAGACGAGCTGGACGGCGGAGTTGAGCGGGGCACCCATCTCCCACAGCACCCGCTTGAAGGAGAGGAAGGGGCGGCCGGGGAGGAAGGCTCGTTCCTGCTGCACCTGCGGCACCCGGGGCTGAGCGGGAGCGGGGTGGGAGGGCACGTCCGCTCCCCCCGGCCCCCCACCGTCACCCACCTCGTCCGCCAGCAGCAGGAGGTTTTCCTCGGCCGCCAGCCGCACGATGTCCTCCATGTTCTGCCGGCTCAGCACGTGCCCTGCCGGGGGGGAGCCCACCGGTGTGTCGTCCCCCCGGGTGTGTGGGGAAACTGAGGCACGGGGAGCCGGGGGGGGGGATGGGGATGGGAGATGATGGGGATGGGATGGGATGGGATGGGGATGGGATGGGAGATGATGGGGATGGGATGGGATTGAGAGGAGATGGGATGGGATGGGGATGGGAGATGATGGGGATGGGATGGGATGGGATGGGATGGGATGGGATGGGATGGGATGGGATGGGATGGGGATGGGATGGGACGGGATGGGATGGGATGGGATGGGGATGGAGATGATGGGGATGGGATGGGATGGGGATGGGGATGGGAGATGATGGGGATGGGATGGGGATGGGGATGGGGACGGGGATGGGATGGGATGGGATGGGGATGGGAGATGATGGGGATGGGGATGGGATGGGAATGGGAGATGATGGGGATGGAATGGGGATGGGATGGGGATGGGATGGGGATGGGAGATGATGGGGATGGGATGGAGATGGGATGGGGATGGGATGGGGATGGGATGAAGATGGGATGGGAATGGGGATAGGAATGGGGATGGGATGGGGATGGGGATGGGAATGGATGGGGACAGGATGGGGATGGGAGATGATGGGGATGGGATGGGGATGGGACTGAGAGGAGATGGGATGGGATGGGGATGGGAGATGATGGGGATGGGGATGGGATGGGATGGGGATGAGGAGGGAATGGATGGGGATGGGGATGAGGAGGGAATGGATGGGGATGGGATGAGATTGAGAGGAGATGGGATGGGGATGGGATGGGGATGAAGATGGGATTCAGATGGGGATGGGGATGGGATGGGGATGAAGATGGGATTCAGATGGGGATGGGATGGGGATGGGAATGGGATGGGGAGGGAATGGATGGGGATGGGAATGGGATGGGGATGGGATGAAGATGGGATGGGGATGAGATGGGGATGGGAATGGGATGGGGATGGGATGAAGATGGGATGGGGATGAGATGGGGATGGGATGGGATTGAGAGGAGATGGGATGGGATGGGGATGGGAGATGATGGGGATGGGATGGGGATGGGATGAAGATGGGATGGGATGGGAATGGGGATAGGAATGGGGATGGGATGGGGATGGGAATGGGAGATGATGGGGATGGGGATGGGATGGGGATGGGATGAGGGTGAGGATGGGGAAGGGATGGGGATGGGGATGGGATGGGATGGGGATGGGGAAGAGATGGGGATGGGGATGGATGGGGATGGGATGGGATGGGGATGGGAATGGGAGATGATGGGGATGGGGATGGGGAAGGGATGGGGATCCCGTCCGTGGGGGGACTCACCCGTGGGGTCGCCGGGGTTGACGACGCAGAGCACCTTGGGGTGGCAGGTGTCCCGTGCCCGCCGCAGCGCCCCCCGCACCGCCCGGCCGTCCACGGCCCAGCCCCGCTCCTCGTCCAGCGGGTACGGCACGGCCACGGCCCCCGCCAGCCCCGTGGCCCCCCCGAGGAGCGGGGGGCCCGGCACCGGCACCAGCACCCCTGTGGGCACCGCCGACTCCGCGTCCACCAGCAGCGACAGCACGAACTGGGATGGTGGGGGACGGGGATGAGGTTGGGGGGCTGGATGATGTCCGGTGTGGGGACACACATCCTTCCCCCCCCCGGAATGGGGCCGGGGACTCACCGGGAGGATGCTGGAAGTGCCGCTGCAGAGGACGACGTTGCAGGGGTGGGAGGGGACGCCGGCGTCGCGGCGCTGAAGGAAACGGGCCACCCTGGTGGGGACCCCCAGCCCCCGGTGCTCATGGTTGTAGCCCCCTGGGGACGGGGACATGGCAGCTGCCCAGTGCCCCGAATCCCGCCGGACCCCCACTGCCCCCCCACCCCCCCATGGCCTCACCGGGAAGGGGCACATGTCATGGAGCTGTCACTGGGCACCCCTTGGTATTGGGGGCCCCATGGGCTTTGCTGGGGCACCCTCTGGGGCTGGGCACCCCATAGATCCTGCAGGGCCACCCTATGGGACTGGACACCCCATAGATCATGCTGGGGCACCCTATAGATCCTGCAGGAACCCCGTGGGCTCTGCTGGGGCACCCTATGGGACTGGACACCCCATAGATCCTGCAGGAACCCCTGGGCTCTCTTGGGGCATCCTGTGGGGCTGGACACCCCATAGATCAGGCAGGGCCACCCTATGGGTCTGGACACCCCGTATATCATGCAGGAACCCCATGGGCTCTTTTGGGGCACCCTATGGGACCGGGCACCCCATAGATCCTGCAGGGCCACCCTATGGGACTGGACACCCCATAGATCCTTCAGGAACCCCATGGGCTGTGCTGGGCCACCCTATGGGACTGGACACCCCATAGATCCTGCAGGAACCCCATGGGCTGTGCTGGGGCACCCTATGGGGCTGGACACTCCATAGATCCTGTAGGAACCCTATGGGCTCTGCTGGGGCACCCTGTGGGGCTGGACACCCCATAGATCACGCAGGAATCCCATGGGCTCTGTTGGGGCACCCTATGGGACCGGGCACCCCATAGATCCTGCATGACCATCTTATGAGACTGGACACCCCACAGAGCATGCTGGGGCACCCTATAGATCCTGCAGGAACCCCATGGGCTGTGCTGGGGCACCCTATGGGACTGGGCACCCCATAGATCCTGCAGGAACCCCATGGGCTGTGCAGGGCCACCCTATGGGACTGGGCACCCCATAGATCCTTCAGAAACCTCATGGGCTCTGTTGGGGCACCCTGTGGGACTGGGCACCCCATAGATCCTTCAGGAACCTCATGGGCTCTGTTGGGGCACCCTGTGGGACTGGGCACCCCATAGATCCTGCAGGGCCACCCTGTGGGGCTGGACACCCCATAGATCCTTCAGGAACCCCATGGGCTCTGTTGGGGCACCCTATGGGGCTGGACACCCCATAGATCCTGCAGGAACCCCATGGGCTGTGCAGGGCCACCTTATGGGACTGGACACCCCATAGATCCTGCAGGGCCACCCTGTGGGGCTGGACACCCCATAGATCCTTCAGGAACCTCATGGGCTCTGTTGGGGCACCCTATGGGGCTGGACACCCCATAGATCCTTCAGGAACCCTATGGGCTCTGTTGGGGCACCCTATGGGACTGGGCACCCCATAGATCCTGCAGGAACCCCATGGGCTGTACCGGACACCCCACAAGCCGTGCCAGGTACCCCCCAACCCCCCCAAAGCACTTTCTAAGCCATGGCCAGGGTGACCCCGAGCCCCCCACCCTCTGGCCAGGGGCACCCCACGGCGGCGCTGCCCGACCCTACCGATGTTGCCGGCGTCCATCTCCCCCAGGACGCGTCGTGCCCGCCGCCGGGCACCCTCGGGCAGCGCGGGGTCGCCCAGCAGCTCGGGGCAAACGCAGGCGGCCACCACCTGGAGGGGGGGGACACGGGATGGCGGGGGGTGACACATCCCGGGGTGGGGGGACACGGACACCCCCACGGTGACGGGTCCCGTCGCCGGCGGTACCTGGCGCAGGACGGACAGAGGGCCCCGGCCCATGGCGTGAGCGTCGTCGCTGCTGCAGTCGGCGGGGACACTGGGCACCCATGGGCCCCCCGTCCCCTCCGCCACCGCGGCGGCCATGGCGGTGGGAAAAATGCCAGGGGGGGTGGGGACGGGGCGGGGGACGGGGTGGGTGACGAGGAGGGGGACGACGGGGTGGGTGACAGGGGTGGGTGACGAGGAGGGGGACGACGGGGTGGGTGACAGGGGTGGGTGACGGGTGGGTGACGAGGGGGTGGGTGACAGGGGTGGGTGACGACGGGGTGGGTGACAGGGGTGGGTGACGAGGAGGGGGACGACGGGGTGGGTGACAGGGGTGGGTGACGGGTGGGTGACGAGGGGGTGGGTGACAGGGGTGGGTGACGACGGGGTGGGTGACAGGGGTGGGTGATGAGGGGGTGGGTCGTGGGGCGGGGAAAGGGGTGGGGAAAGGGGTGGGCGACGGGGCGGGAAAGGGGGAGGGAAAGGGGGTGGGTATTTGGGAGGGGAAAGGGGTGGGGAGTGGGGCTGGTAACGGGGTGGGTAATGGGGCAAGTAACAGGGCAGATAACGGGATGGGTAATGGGGCAGGTAATGGGGTGGGTAATGGGGCAGGTAATGGGGCAGGTAATGGGGTGGGTAATGGGGCAGGTAATGGGGGGGCAATGGGATGGGTAACAAGGGTAATGGGGCAGGTAACGGGGTGGGTAATTGAGCAGGTAACGGGACGGGTAACAGGGAGGGTAACGGGGCAGGTAACAGGATGGGTAATGGGGGGGGTAATGGGACGGGTAATGGGGGGGTAACAGGGCGGGTAATGGGGCAGATAATGGGATGAGTAACGAGGCTGGTAACGAGGTGGGTAATGGGGCAGGTAATGGGGTGGGTAACGAGGCAAGTAATGGGGCAGGTGACGGGGTGGGTAGTTGAGGAGGTAATGGGATGGGTAACGGGGCAGGTAGCGGGGCAGATAATGGGACTGGTAATGGGATGGGTAACAGGGAGGGTAATGGGGCAGATAATGGGGCAGGTAACAAGATGGGTAATGGGGCAGGTAATGGGGCTGGTAACGGGGTGGGTAATGGGATGGGCAATGGGGCTGGTAATGGGGGGGGTAACAGGGCGGGTAATGGGGCAGGTAATGGGATGAGTAACGGGGCTGGTAACGAGGTGGGTAACGAGGCAAGTAATGGGGCGGGTGACGGGGTGGGTAGTTGAGGAGGTAATGGGATGGGTAACGGGGCAGGTAGCGGGGCAGATAATGGGACTGGTAATGGGATGGGTAACAGGGAGGGTAATGGGGCAGATAATGGGGTGGGTAATGGGGCAGTTAATGGGGCAGGTAACAAGATGGGTAATGGGGTGGGTAATGGGGCAGGTAATAAGGAGGGTAATGGGGCAGGTAATGGGGCTGGTAACGGGGTGGGTAATGGGGGGGGTAATTGGGCTGGTAATGGGGGGGGTAACAGGGCAGGTAATGGGATGAGTAACGAGGCTGGTAACGAGGGGGGTAATGGGGCAGGTAATGGGGTGGGTAACAAGGAGGGTAACGGGGCAGGTAACGGGGGGGGGCACATGATGGGAGACGGGGTGGGTAACTGGGAGGGTACTGGGGCTGGTACTGGGGAGGGAAATGGGGTGGGTAAACAGGGCAGTAACTGGGCAGGTAACGGGGTGGGTAACGGGGTGGGCACAAGGTGGGTAACGGGGTGAGTAACGGGGAGGGTAATGGGATACTGGGGGGCACTGGGTGGGTAACGGGGCTGGAAATGGGATACTGGGGGCACTGGGTGGGTAACAGGGCTGGAAATGGGATACTGGGGGGCACTGGGTGGGAAATGGGGCTGGGAATGGGATACTGGGGGGCACTGGGTGGGTAACGGGGCTGGAAATGGGATAATGGGGGCACTGGGTGGGTAACAGGGCTGGAAATGGGATACTGGGGGGCACTGGGTGGGAAATGGGGCTGGGAATGGGATAATGGGGGGCACTGGGTGGGTAACGGGGCTGGAAATGGGATACTGGGGGCACTGGGTGGGTAACAGGGCTGGAAATGGGATACTGGGGGGCACTGGGTGGGAAATGGGGCTGGGAATGGGATACTGGGGGGCACTGGGTGGGAAATGGGGCTGGAAATGGGATACTGGGGGCACTGGGTGGGTAACAGGGCTGGAAATGGGATACTGGGGGCACTGGGTGGGTAACGGGGCTGGAAATGGGATACTGGGGGGCACTGGGTGGGTAACGGGGTGGGGATAATGCTCTGGGCATGGGATGGCCACTAATGGGGTGGGTGGCCTGACGTCACCCCCGGGCGCCCCGTCACACCACGGTGCCCCATGTCACCCCGTGTCACCCGTGTCACGTGGCAGGAGTCAGCCACGGGGTGGGTGGGGGGTGACAGATGGGTGACCAGGACCCTGCCCGCCCCCGGTGCCCCACGGCACGCCACGTGCCGCCGAGCCCCATAACCATTAACCCGGGTGTCCCCTGGCCACCGGAACCCGCGGCTCCGTCCCCGGCCATGGCGGCAGGTGGCACCTCGGGGGGCACCTGTTGTCCCCTGGCTCCGGTGACACCTGGCAGCTGGCACCCGCCTCCATCCCCACTGCAGTCCCTGCTGGAGCGGGCTACTGCCATCGAGGAGGAGCTGGCCCAGGTGAGAGCCCCACGGGTGCCCATGGCCACCCAGAGCCCCACGGGACCCACAGACACCCATGGGTCCCCATGGCCACCCTTCGTCCCAAAGCCCTACAGGTCCCCATGGCCACCCATGGCTCCAGAGCTCCAAAGGGTCCCCATGGCCACCAGCAGGTCCCCATGGCCACCTATGGCTCCAGAACCCCACAAGGTCCCTATGGCCACCTACAGTTCCAGGGCTCCATGGGTCCCCACAGCCACTCATGGCTACAAATGGGTCCCCATGGCCATCCAAAGCCCCACAGGTCCCCATGGCCACCCAGAGCCCCACAGTTCCCCACAGGCACCCATGGTCCCAGAGCCCCACAAGGTCCTTATGGCCACCTATGGTTCCAGAGCTCCGTGGGTCCCCACAGCTACTCATGACTCCAAAGCCCCATGGGTCCCCATGGCCACCCATCCTCCGAAAGCCCTGCAGGTCCCCATGGCCACCCCCAGGTCCCCATGGGCACCTATGGCTCCAGAGCTCCAAAGGGTCCCCATGGCCACCCCCCGGGTCCCCATGGCCACCCATCATCCCAAAGCCCTACAGGTCCCCATGGCCACCAGCAGATCCCCATGGCCACCTATGGCTCCAGAGCCCCACAGGTCCCCACGGCCACCCAGAGCCCTATGGGTCCCCACAACCACCCATGGCCCCAGAGCCTCACAGGTCCCCATGGCCACTCATGGCCTCAAAGCCCCACAGGTCTCCACGGACACCCACTGACCCAGAACCCCACGGGTCCCCATGGCCACCCACAGCCACCCATGGTCCCAGAGCCCCCTGGGGTCCCCATGGCCACCCAGATCCCATGTCCCCACAGCTCCCCACAGACCCACAAGGGATGTGTCCTACCCTGGGGTGTCCCCCTCCATGGGGATGCCCTGGGATGCTCCGGGATGCCCTCCCCCTGTACCCTGGGATTCGGGGAGGGGGACATGGTGGGGGGGGGACCAGATGATGGTGGCCCCTTCTGTGCCACCTCCTGTCCCCAAGGGCCAGGAGAAGCCCTTCACCGAGGTCACCCGTTGCCACTCGGGGGACGCGGTTGCTGCCGGTCACCAGCCTCCCGCCTTCCTCCGCCAGGTAACGGGAAGCCCCACGGCTGCCTGCACTTGGGGGGGGATCCTGCCCCACAACCAGCCCCCCCCCTCCCCCTTCCACCCCACAACCATGGGGGGCTGCCGAGCATCCACCCAACCCACCACCCAACCAGATGTGGTGCACAGCTGGACGCATGACCCCCTCCCCGGGGGCAGGTGGAGGAGGTGGGGGGGACGGATCCTGACCCTGGGGGTGCCCCGGGGGTGTCGGGCTGGGGAGGGGGGACACGATGACGGCAGTGGGGGGGCTGGATTCCCGCAGGTGGCTGCCATCTGCGCCCACCCCGAGCTGCTGGGTGATGGCTCCATCCCGGCGGATGCCAAGAGCCGTGCGGGCCGGGTCCTGCGGCACCTTCAGGGGGGCAGCCCAGGTACGGCGGGGACGGGCACGCCATGGCGGGGGGCGACGACAGCCCCATGGATTTGGTGATTCCGGCTCCATTTTCCACCCCCCCTCATGCCCTCCCCCCTCCCCAGGAGCGTACAACCTGGAGTACATCACCGACGCGGTGGCCGAGAAGGTGGCCCGTTACCTGGAGCGAAGGGACGGTGGCACCCCCGGCGACCCCCGCCGCATCGTGCCCTGCAGCGGCACAGCGGCCACCATGGTGGTGAGCGTGGGCAGGGGGACAACCCTCCGTGGGGGGGACACCGAGGGCGCCCTCCCCGACCACGGCGTCTCTTCCACGGCAGGACGTGCTGTCGCTGCTGGTGGATGCGGGGTCGGCGGTGCCCACGGGGGTGCTGGTGCCGGTGCCGGGCCCCCCGCTCCTCGGGGGGGCCACGGGGCTGGCGGGGGCCGTGGCCGTGCCGTACCCGCTGGACGAGGAGCGGGGCTGGGCCGTGGACGGCCGGGCGGTGCGGGGGGCGCTGCGGCGGGCACGGGACACCTGCCACCCCAAGGTGCTCTGCGTCGTCAACCCCGGCGACCCCACGGGTGAGTCCCCCCATGGACGGGATCCCCATCCCCATCCCATCCCCATCCCCACCCTCATCCCATCCCCATCCCATCCCCATCATCTCCCATTCCCATCCCCATTCCCATCCCCATACCCATCCCATCCCCATCATCTCCCATTCCCATCCCCATCCCATCCCCATCCCATCCCCATCCCCACCCTCATCCCATCCCCATTCCATCCCCATCATCTCCCATCCCATCCCCATACCCATCCATCCCCATCTCCCATTCCCATCCCCATCCCCATCCCCATACCCATCCCCATCCCCATCCCATCCCATCCCATCCCATCCCCGTCCCCATCCCCATCCCATCCCCATCATCTCCCATCCCATCCCATCCCATCCCATCCCCGTCCCCATCCCCATCCCATCCCCATCATATCCCATCTCCTCTCAATCCCATCCCCATCCCATCCCCATCCCCTCTCAATCCCATCCCCATCATCTCCCATCCCCATCCCCATCCCATCCCCTCTCAATCCCATCCCCATCCCATCCCCATACCCTCTCAATCCCATCCCCATCATCTCCCATCCCCATCCCATCCCCTCTCAATCCCATCCCCATCATCTCCCATCCCCATCCCATCCCATCCCATCATCTCCCATCCCATCCCATCCCCATCATCTCCCATCCCCATCCCATCCCATCATCTCCCATCCCATCCCATCCCATCCCCATCCCATCCCATCCCATCCCATCCCATCCCCGTCCCCATCCCCATCATCTCCCATCCCCATCCCATCCCATCTCCTCTCAATCCCATCCCCATCCCATCCCCGTCCCCATCCCCATCCCCATCCCATCCCCATCATCTCCCATCCCCATCCCATCCCATCTCCTCTCAATCCCATCCCCATCCCATCCCATCCCCATCATCTCCCATCCCCATCCTCCCCGTGCCTCAGTTTCCCCACACACCCGGGGGGACGACACACCGGTGGGCTCCCCCCCGGCAGGGCACGTGCTGAGCCGGCAGAACATGGAGGACATCGTGCGGCTGGCGGCCGAGGAAAACCTCCTGCTGCTGGCGGACGAGGTGGGTGACGGTGGGGGGCCGGGGGGAGCGGCCGTGCCCCCCCACCCCGCTCCCGCTCAGCCCCGGGTGCCGCAGGTGCAGCAGGAACGAGCCTTCCTCCCCGGCCGCCCCTTCCTCTCCTTCAAGCGGGTGCTGTGGGAGATGGGTGCCCCGCTCAACTCCGCCGTCCAGCTCGTCTCCTTCTACTCCCTCTCCAAGGGCATCGGGGGGTGAGAACTGACTCCCAAACCGCCCCCCAAAATGCCCCAAAATCCCTTTTTCCAGCCCCCCTCCAACCCGCTGCTCCCCCAGGGGTGGCTTCCGAGCGGGTTTCTTCGAGCTCGTGAACATCGATCCGAGTGTCCTGAAGTGTTTCTACTCCTGGGGGCTGTCGGTGTATCCTTCCATCCTGGGGCAGGTGATGCTGGAGTCAGCCATGGAGCCCCCCCTGCCCTCTGATCCCTCCTTCCCGGCCTTTGAGGAGGTGGGTGGTGCCGGGTCCCCTCCCCACGGCTGGATGTCACTGGGACACGTGGGTCCTGCTGGGGGCAGGGGGTGATGTCCCATGCTCTGGCTGATGGAGAGGTTGTTTAGCCCATCCCCATCCCATTCCATCCCATCCCCATCCCAATCCTCATCACCATCATCTCCCATCTCAATCCCACCCCACTCCCCATTCCCATCCCATCCCTATCCAATCCCATTCTCATCCCATCCCCATTCCCACCCCATTCCCACCCCATCCCCATCTCAGTCCGCATCCCCGTCATCTCCCATCTCAATCCCACCCCATTCCCAATCCCCATCCCATCCCCATCTCATCCCCATCCAATCCCATTCCCATTCTCATCCCCATCCCCATTCCCATCCCATTCCCACCCCATCCCCATCTCAGTCCTCATCCCCATCACCTCCCATCTCAATCCCACCCCATTCCTCATCCCCATCCCATCCCCATCCAATCCCATTCCCATTCTCATCCCATCCCCATTCCCATCCCATTCCCACCCCATTCCCATCTCAGTCCTCATCCCCATCCCCATCTCAATCCGCATCCCCGTCATCTCCCATCTCAATCCCACCCCATTCCCATCCCATCCCCATCCAATCCCATTCCCATTCCCATCTCATTCCCACCTCATTCCCACCCCATCCCCATCTCAATCCTCATCCTCATCATCTCCCATCTCAATCCCACCCCATTCCCCATTCCCATCCCATCCCCATCCAATCCCATCCCCATTCCCACCCCATCCCCATCTCAGTCCTCATCCCCATCATCTCCCATCTCAATCCCACCCCATTCCCCATCCCCATCCCATTCCCATCCCCATCCAATCCGATTCCCATCCCCATCCCATCCCAATCTCAATCCCATCCCACCCCAGCACAGGCAGGGGCTGCTCCGGGACCTGGCCCACAACGCCCGGCTGGTGCAGGAGGTGCTGGGCCGGGCCCCCGGCATCCGCTGCCGGCCCGTGCAGGGGGGCGCCCGCGCCTTCCCCCGCATCCAGCTCCCGCCCCGCGCCCAGCGCCGGGCCCGGGTGAGCGCCTGGGGGACGGGGAGGTGGGGAGGGGACACCCCCGGGGTGCGGGGCCGCGGGGAGCGGGGCGGGATGGGGACGGGAGCCATCCCGGGGATGTGGGACGGTGTGGGAGTGTGGGGGACCCTGCGGTGTGGGGCATCCTGGGGACATGGGACACCGTGGGAGGTGGGACACCGTGGGAGATGGGACACCTGGGAGTATGGGGCATCTTGGGGACATGGGACAAGCCATAGCATGGGGCATCCTGGGGACAGGAGCTATCCCAGGGATGTGGGACGGTGTGGGAGTGTGGGGAACCCTGTGGTGTGGGGTGTCCTGGGGACATGGGACACCCGGGGAGATGGGACGCCGTGGGAGATGGGGCACCGTGGGAGTATCCTGGGGATCTGGGACAAGCCATAGCATGGGGCATCCTGGGGACAGGAGCCATGCCAGGGATATGAGGCACCCTGAGAGTGTGGGGAACCCTGCGGTGTGGGGCGTCCTGGGACACCATGGGAAATGGGACACTGTGGGAGATGGGACACCTTGGAGTATGGGGCATCCTGGGGACATGGGACATCTTGGGGACTTGGGACAAGCCATAGCATAGGGAATGTTGGGGACAGGAGCCATCCCGGGGATGTGGGACACCCTGAGAGTGTGGGGAACCCTGTGGTGTGGGGTGTCCTAGGGACATGGGACACCATGGGGGATGGGACACCATGGAAATAAAGGGCATCTTGGGGATGTGGGACATCTTGGGGACCTGGGACAAGCCATAGCGTGGGGAATGTTGGGGACATGAGGCATCCCGGGGACGTGGGACGGTGTGGGAGCGTGGGGAACCCTGTGGTGTGGGGCATCCTGGGGACGTGGGACACCATGGGAGATGGGACACCGTGGGAGATGGGACACCATGGGAGTAAAGTGCATTTTGGGGACGTGGGGCATCTTGGGGACATGGGGCTTTCCAGGGACGTTGGACACCATGGGAGCATGAGACCCCCTGTGGTATGGGGTGTCCTGGGGACATGGGGCACCCTGGAGATGCACAGAAACCCGTGTCATGGGGCTTCCTCAGGACACAGGACACCCTGGGGACAGGGTGCCCCATGGCACAGGGTGACTGTCCTGTCCCTTCTCCCTCAGGCGTTGGGCCTGGAGCCCGATGTCTTCTTCTGCCAGAAGCTCCTGGAGGCGACGGGGATCGTGCTGGCCCCGGGGAGCGAGTTTGGGCAGCCGGAGGGCACCCACCACGTGGGGTACCGGTGGAGGAGCCGGGGGGGGGGGAGGGGTAATGGGTGATGAGAGGTCCTGGGGTGGGTGGTTGGGGGTTGGATGATGGGAGATGGTGGGGAGCACTTGGGGTTGATGTTTTGGGGCTGGGTGAAGTTTTGGGGGCTCATGGGCTGGCAGGGGAAGATGGTTTGTGTTGGACCGTTGGGGTGATGGAAGATGCTGGGGGCTGGTGGGGTGGGGGGTGGAGGTCTGGGTGGGGCTGGGAGGACGGAGTGGGGTATTGGGGACTGGTTGGAGCTGGGAGGTTGGGTGTTGGGTCATCGGGGTTGGGGTGGGATCACCAGGTCATCGGGGTTGGGCGTTTGGGACTGGGAGGTTGGGTTGGGTGCTGGGGGGGCTGAGGTTGGGGGTTGGGGTTGGGATGTTGGGGTTGGAAACTGGTTGGAGCTGGGAGGTTGGGGTTGGGTGGGGGGAGCTGATGGTTGGGACTGGGAGGTTGGGTTGGGTGCTCGGATGTTGAGGTTTGGGGTTGGGTGTTGGGGGCTGGTTGGAGTTGGAGGTTGGGTCATTAGGGTTGGGGTGGGATCATCAGGTCATCGGGGTTGGGTGGTGGGAGCTGAGGGTTGGGACTGGGAGCTTGGGTTGGGTGCTGGGGGGATGAGGTTGGGGTTGGGTGTTGAGGTTGGGGACTGGTTGGAGCTCGGAGGTTGGGGTTGGGCGCTGGGTCATCGGGGTTGGGTGGTTGGAGCTGAGGGTTGGGACTGGGAGGTTGGGGGGCTGAAGTTTGGGTTGGGACATTAGGGTTTGGGGTTGGGTGTTGGGACATTGGGTTTTGGGGTTGGGCGTTGGGGCTGGTTGGAGCTGGGAGGTTGGGATTGGGTGTTGGGAGGGTCATCAAGGTTGGGTGGTGGGAGCTGATGGTTGGGACCGGGAGGTCGGGTTGGGTGCTGGGGGGCTGAGGTTGGGGTTGGGACACTGGGTTTGGGGTTGGGTGTTGGGGCTGGTTGGAGCTGGAAGGTTGGGGTTGGGTGTTGGGAGGGTCATTGGGGTTGGATGGTGGGAGCTGATGGTTGGGTTGGGGGGTTGGGGTTGGGTGTTGGTGTTGGGATGTTGGGGTTGGGGACTGGTTGGAGTTGTGTGGTTGGGTTGGGTGGTTGGAGCTGGGAGGTTGGGTTGGGTGCTGAGGTTGGGTGTTGGCGTTGGGATATTGGGGTGTGGGTTTGGGTGGTGGGACGTTCGGTTTGGGGTTGGAGCTGGGAGGTTGGGTGTTGGGTCTTGGGAGGGTCATTGGAGTTGGGTGGTGGGAGCTGATGGTTGGGACTGGGAGGTTGGGTTGGGTGCTGGGGGGCTGAGGCTGAGGTTGCACGTTGGGATGTTGGGGTGTGGGTTTGGGTGTTGGGACGTTGGGTTTGGGGCTGGGTGTTGGGGCTGGTTGGAGCTGGAAGGTTGGGGTTGGGTGGGTCATTGGGGTTGGATGGTGGGAGCTGATGGTTGGGTTGGGTGCTGGGGGGTTGGGGTTGGGTGTTGGTGTTGGGACGTTGGGGTTGGGGACTGGTTGGAGTTGTGAGGTTGGGTTGGGTGCTGAGGGGCTGAGGTTGGGTGTTGGCGTTGGGATATTGGGGTGTGGGTTTGGGTGGTGGGACGTTGGGTTTGGGGTTGGAGCTGGGAGGTTGGATGTTGGGTCTTGGGAGGGTCATCGGAGTTGGGTGGTGGGAGTTGATGGTTGGGACTGGGAGGTTGGGTTGGGTGCTGGGGGGCTGAGGTTGGGGTTGGGTGGTGGGACATTGGGGTTGGGTGTTGGGGAGTGGTTGGAGCTGGAGGTTGGGTCTGGGTGCTGGGTCATCGGGGTTGGGTGGTGGGAGCTGGGAGGTTGGGTTGGCTCCTGGGGGGCTGAGGTTGGGGTTGGGATGTTGGGATGTTGGGGGCTGGTTGGAGCTGGGTGGTTGGGTGTTGGGTCATGGGGGGTTTGAGTGCTGGGTGCTGGTGGGGGCAGCGGTTTGGGCACTGGGTGAGGCCAAGTTATGGGGGCGCCCAGTTGAGGTTGACCAACAGGGATGTCATGGCATGGGAGGGAGCAGGAGATGTTGTGGGGACCAGGAGATGGTTGGGGGACAATGGGGTTGGGTGGGGGGGAGGGGGGGCACCCACATCGCCCCTCCCCCCCCCCCAAAGGTTGTCCCTGCTGCTGCCGGCCGCGACGCTGGAGCGGGTGCTGCTCACCCTCACCCACTTCCACACCACCTTCCTGCGCGACTTCTCCTGACGTGTGTCCCCCCCCCACCTCAACCCCATTAAAGCCCCCCCCCAGATCACATCGTGCCCCACCACCATGTCACGAGTGCGGGGGGCGTTGGGGGGGGGGGGGTGTCTCAGCCCAAGCGGTGGTGGGGTGGGAAGGAGCACCCATGGGTGCTCGGTTGTAGGTGATGGCTCAACCCAGATGGTCGCTACCCTTTTTATTATGGGGTTTCTATGGGGAGAGACAGCCCTGCCCGCTGTCCCCATGTCAGCCCCCCCCCCCAAAGGGGACATGGGGACAGTGGAGGGGGGGGGGGTGACCAACTCTGGGGACACTGGGTGCCCTCGTGTTCGTCCGTCCCCCCAAAGAAGGCCACGAAGAGGTTGAAGGCACTTGTAGACCACCAAGACCACGTGGGGCAAGGTCCCGGCCGGCGGCACCCGGGGCCCGGTGGGGAGTGTGGGGTGGTGGGTGCTAGTGGGGGGGGGATGTGGGGGGTGCAGGGGGGGGCACGCTGGGGGTATGGGGCTGGGGGGGGACGCCGGCGTTAAGAGTATTCCTTGACGAACTTGGCGTAGAAGCTACTGAGCTTCTCCAGCAAGACCTGCAGCTTCTCAGTGGGGGGCAAGATGGTCATCCTGGGGTACAAAGTGGGGTGGGGGGGGGGGCTGGGGTGGCGTGGGGGGGACCATATCCCCACCTCTGCCCCCCATATCCCCACCTCTGCCCCCCACCACGCCCCCCACCACCAACCCATGGAGCACCCAAGACCCTCTTCTCCCTCCTCCCTGCGCCCACCTCCCTTCTCACCCCCAGGAGGGGTCTTGGGTGGGGGGGGGGGGTGTCCAGCCCCACATCTCCACCTGTGAGCCCCCCACCCCGATGCCCATCCCCGTCCCCTCGGGCACCCACCGAAAGTGGAAGGTGCCCTCCCGCTGCCCGAAGCCGCTGCCCGGCACCACGCAGATGCCCGTCTCCTCCAGCAGCTTCATGCAGAAGAACATGTCGGGGGCCTGACCCTGCTCCTGTGGGGCGGGATGGGGCAGGGGGGCTCAGCACCGCACGCCCCGCCGTGGGGCAGGACGGGGTGGGGCCCGGACCCACGGATGGGGCAGGGTTCAGCCCCACGTGTCTCAAAAGGGCCTCCGTCACTGCCTGAGATTCATCCTGCCCTGCCCCACGTTGACCAGGATCCATCCTACAGAGCCCCACATTGACCAGGACTCATCCTGCTCAGCCCCACGGAACCCAGGATGGATCCTGCCCAGCCCCACAGCTCCCAGGACCCATCCTACAGAGCCCCACATTGACTAGGACTCATCCTGACCAGCCCCACAGCCCCTGGGACAGATCCTTCCCAGCCCCACACTGACCAGGACTCATCCTGCTCAGCCTCACGTTGACCAGGACCCATCCTGCTCAGCCCCACAGCTCCCAGGATGGATCCTTCCCAGCCCCACATTGACCAGGACTCATCCTGCTCAGCCCCACAGCTGCTGGGACCCATCATATAGAGCCCCACATTGACCAGGATCCATCCTGACCAGCCCCACAGCTCCCAGGATGGATCCTTCCCAGCCCCACACTGACCAGGACTCATCCTGCTCAGCCCCACAGCTGCTGGGACCCATCATATAGAGCCCCACATTGACCAGGATCCATCCTGACCAGCCCCACAGCTCCCAGGATGGATCCTTCCCAGCCCCACATTGACCAGGATCCATCCTGACCAGCCCCACAGCTCCCAGGACTCATCCTGACCAGCCCCACACTGACCAGGATCCATCCTGACTAGCCCCACAGCTCCCAGGATGGATCCTTCCCAGCCCCACATTGACCAGGACTCATCCTGCCCAGCCCCACGTTGACCAGGACCCATCCTGACCAGTCCCACAACTCCCAGGATGGATCCTCCCCAGCCCCACAGCCCCTGGGACAGATCCTGCCCAGCCCCACATCTCCCAAGATAGATCCTGCCCGGCCCCACATCTCCAAGGACGGATCCTGCCCAGCCCCACGGCACCTTGGCCGCAGCCAGGGCGCGGGGCGGCAGCTCGATGCGGGGGAAGGAGTACATGGCGCCCTGCACGGGGTTGCAGCGGATGCCGGGCGACTTGTTGAAGATCTCCTGGGTGAGCTGGGCCTTGTGCGCCAGGGCGCTGAGCACCGCCGTCTTCTCCTGCCGGGACATGGACATCTCCATCCCATCCCATCCCAATCCCATCCCCATCCCCATCCCCATCCCCATCCCATCCCATCCCATCTCCATCCCATCCCATCCCAATCCCATCCCCATCCCCATCCCCATCCCATCCCATCCCATCTCCATCCCATCCCATCCCATCCCATCCCCATCCCCATCCCCATCCCATCCCCATCCCTATCCCATCCCATCCCATCCCATCCCTCCCATCCCCATCCCATTCTCATTTCCATCCCCATCCCATCCCATCCCCATCCCCATCCCATTCCCATCCCATCCCATCTCCTCTCCATCCCATCCCCATCCCATCCCATCCCCATCCCATCCTCATTTCCATCCCCATCCCCATCCCATCCCCAATCCCATCCCATCCCCATCCCATCCCATCCCCAACCCCATCCCCAACCCCATCCCGTACTGAGATGAAGAGCTCATATGACGGATCCCCGGGTTTTGGTGGATCAACGACGGCATCCAGAAGGATCTGCCCGGAGACGGGTGGGCAGAGCCGCACGGACACCAGCTTGGCCAACTGCTGCTTCACCTCAGGGTCCATGTTCACCACCTCCACGTACCCGCTCCGGAACCCGCACCTGGAACCACACGGCCCCGTGGCAGCACCCACTGTGACCCATGGGGTGGGGGATGTGGGGACACGTGGGTGGGAGCCCATGGGTGGAGAGCCTACAAGGGTGGGCACCCATGAGTTGGGACCCACAGAGAGGGAGGGATGGATGGGGACCCACAGGTGGGACCCATGGATGAGGGTCTGTGATGGGAACCCAAGGACAGGAACCTATGGAGAGGGCCCCACAGGTGGGACCCATGGATGGGGGTCTGTGATGGGACCCCAAGGACAGGAACCTATGGAGAAGGACCCACAGGTGGGACCCATGGATGGGGGTCTGTGATGGGACCCCAAGGACAGGAACCTATGGAGAAGGACCCACAGGTGGGACCCATGGATGGGGGTCTGTGATGGGACCCCAAGGACAGGAACCTATGGAGAAGGACCCACAGGTGGGACCCATGGATGGGGGTCTGTGATGGGAACCCAAGGACAGGAACCTATGGAGAAGGACTCACAGATGGGTCCATGGCATCCCCATCTCCACTCCTGCGATCCACAGGGCTGTGACATCACCACCTCCACCCCAAGGGCTCCATAGGGCTGGAGCATCTCCATCCCCACCTCTAGGATCTATGGGGCCATGGCATCCCCATCTCCACCCCTGGGACCCACAGGGCCATGGCATCACCATCTCCAGCACTTGGACCCACAGGGCTGTGGCACCATCATCTCCATCCCAATGGATCCATGGGGTTGGAGTATCTCCATCCCCACCCCTGGGACCTACAGGGCCATCGCATCACCATCCCCACCCTTGAGACCCACAGGGTTGCGGCATCGTCACCTCCATCCCAATGGATCCATGGGGTTGGAGTATCTCCATCCCCACTTCTAGGACCTATGGGGCCATGGCATCACCATCCCCACCCCTGGGACCCACAGGGCCGTGGCATCCCCATCTCCAGCCCAGGGGATCCATGGGGTGGTGGCATCTCCATCCTCAACCCATGGCCGCCATCACCATGGTGGCATCACCACCCCTCGAACACCTTGGGATACGTCATCTCCATCCCCATCCCAGATCTGTGGCATCCCTAGGGCCTGGGGGACCGTGGCCACCCGCACCCGGGGTGACAGTGGCCATGGGGCCGGGGCCAGGGAGGTGGTGGGACTCACTCGCCCATGAAGCCTTTGGAGACGGAGTGGAAGGAGGCCAGCTCCACCACCTCCGAGTAGGGTGGCCCCATCTCAAACAGCACCTTCTTGAAGGAGTGGAAAGCCGAGCCCTCGGCGTAGATGTTGTCCTGGTACACCTGGGGGGGGACAACGAGGGGGGTGGCAGGGTGTCACCCAGACACCAGAGTTGTCCCCTCCACCCGGGGATAGGGGACACGCCATGGGTCCCGCTCACCTCGTCGGCCATGAGGAAGAGCTTCTCCTCGAAGGCGAACTTGATGACGTCCTCGATGCACTGGCGGCTCTGTACCTGTCCTGGGGGGACACGGTGTCAGGGGACAGCATGGTGGTGGCACTGGGGGGGCCCAGTCCTGGCACCAGTTGGGTTTTGGGGGGCCAAGACCCATCACCGGTTGGGTTTTGGGGGTCCCAGTCCCAGTACTGGTTGGGATTTGGGGGTCCCAACCCTGGTACTGGTTGGGTTTTGGGGGCCCAGCCCCATCACCCGTTGGGTTTTGGGGGTCCCAGTCCTGTCACCAGTTGGGTTTTGGGGGGCCCAGCCCTGGTACTGGTTGGGTGTTGGGGGTCCCAGTTCTGGTACTGGTTGCGTTTTGGGGGCCCAGCCCCATCACCAGTTGGGTTTTGGGGATCCCAGCCCTGGTACTGGTTGGGTTTTGGGGGTCCCAGCCCCATCACCAGTTGGGTTTTGGGGGTCCCAGTCCTGTCACCAGTTGGGTTTTGGGGGTCCCAGTTCTGGTACTGGTTGGGTTTTGGGGGTCATGGTCCCAACCCCAGTACCAGCAGAGCACTGGGAGGCCCAGCCCCAGCACTGGGACTGGAAAGGTATTGGGGGGGGGGGGTGGTCCCAGTCTAGAGTCCCCATCCAGCCACAGGGTCCCAGTCCAGGGGTCCCAGTCCAGTCTTGGGGCCCCAATCCAGACTTGGGGTCGCAGCCCCATACTGGAGGTCCCAGTTCTGAGGTCTCAGCCCAACTCTGGGGTCCCAGTCCAGTCCAGAGGTCCCATCCCACCCAGGGGTCCCAGTCCAGGCTTGGGGTCCCCTTCCCAGCCCTGGGGTCCCACCTTGGGGTCCCAACCCAAGTGTCCCCATCCCAGTCCACTCTTAAGGTCCCCGTCCAGCCTTGGTGCCCCCTTCCAAGCCCTGGGGTCCCATCTTGGGGTCCCAGATCACGGATCCCAGCCCAGCTCAGGGGTCCCAGTCCAGTCTTGGGGTCCCCTTCCCAGTCCTGGGGTCCCATCTTGGGGTCCCAACCCAAGTGTCCCCATCCCAGTGCAGTCTTAGGGTCCCAGTCCAGCTTTGGTGTCCCCTTCCCAGCCCTGTGGTCACGCCTTGGGCTCCCAGATCAAGGGTCCCAGTCCAGTCTTGGGTGTCCCCAGCCCAAGGGTCCCCAGCCCAGTCTTAGGGTCCCATCTTGGAGTCCCAGCTCAAGGATCCCAGTCCAATCTTGGGTGTCCCCAGCCCAGTCCTGGAGTCCCACCTTGGTGTCCCAGCCCAAGGCTCCCCCGTCCCAGCCCTTTGGCTCCCATCTTGGTGTCCCAACCCAAGTATCCCCCATCTCAGCCCGACGTCCTCTCCCCGGGGGTTACCGGTGGGGTTGCCGGGATTGATGATACAGAGGACGCGGGGACAGCAGTGACGGCGTCCCTCGGCCAGCGCCCGCCGCAGCTCGGCCACGTCCAGCGCCCAGCAGTGCTCCTCGTCCAGGTAGTAGTTGAGCTGGACGGCGCTGAGCTCGGCGATGGCCGCCGAGTAGAGGGGGTACTGCGGGATGGGGATCAGCACCCCGGTGCGCGACGGGCCCTCCCCGGCCACCAGCAGCTTCAGGATGCTCTGCAAAAGGGGGGACAGGGACGGCGTGGGGACAAGGTGGGGACAGGGCTGGTGTGGGGACAAGGACGGCGTGGGATGGTGTGGAGATAGAGGTGGGCACGGGGACAAGGATGATGGGGGCACTCAGATGGTATGGGGACAGTGAGGGGACAGGGTTGGCACGGGGACGGCATGGGGACAACGATGATGAGGGCACTGGGATGGCCTGGGGACAGTGAGGGGACAGGGATGGTGTGGGCATGGGGACAGTGAGAGGACAGGGATGGTGTCCCCACTCGGATGGCATGGGGATGGTGTGGGGACAGGGACGGCAAGGGGATGGCATGGCGACGGGTCCTCCCCGGCCACCAGCAGCTTCAGGATGCTCTGCAAGGGGGGGACAGGGACGGCGTGGGGACAAGGTGAGGACAGGGCTGGTGTGGGGACAAGGACAATGTGGGTGTGTGATGGTGTGGAGATAGAGGTGGGCACGGGGACAGCATGGGGACAAGGATGATGGGGGCACTGGGACGGCATGGGGACAGTGAAGGGACAGGGATGGTGTGGGTATGGGGACAGTGAGGGGACAGGGATGGTGTCCCCACTAGGGTGGCATGGGGACAGAGTGGGAACAAGGATGATGGAGGCACTAGGATGGCATGGGGACAGTATGGGGACAAGGATGGCACAGGGACAGCGAGGGGACAAGGATGATGGCAGCACTGGGATGGCATGGGGACAGTGAGTGGACAGGGATGGTGTCCCCACTAGGATGACATGGGGACAGAGTGGGGACAAGGATGATGGGGGCACTGGGGTGGCATGGGGACAGTGAGGGCACAGGGATGGTGTGGGTATGGGGACAGTGAGGGCACAGGGATGGTGTCCCCACTAGGATGGCATGGGGACAAAGTGGAGACAAGGATGATGGGGGCACTGGGGTGGCATGGGGACAGTGAGGGGACAATGATGGTGTCCCCACTCGGATGGCATGGGGATGGTGTGGGGACAGGGATGGCAAGGGGATGGCATGGCGACGGGTCCTCCCCGGCCACCAGCAGCTTCAGGATGCTCTGCAAGGGGGGACAGGGACGGCGTGGGGACAAGGTGAGGACAGGGCTGGTGTGGGGACAAGGACGGCGTGGGATGGTGTGGAGATAGAGGTGGGCACGGGGACAAGGATGATGGGGGCACTGGGATGGCATGGGGACAGTGAGGGGACAGGGTTGGCACGGGGACGGCATGGGGACAAGGATGATGAGGGCGCACTGGGATGGCCTGAGGACAGTGAGGGGACAGGGATGGTGTGGGCATGGGGACAGTGAGGGGACAGGGATGGTGTCCCCACTAGGATGACATGGGGACAGAGTGGGGACAAGGATGATGAGGGCACTGGGATGGCATGGGGACAGTGAGGGGACAGGGATGGTGTGGGTATGGGGACAGTGAGGGGACAGGGATGGTGTCCCCACTAGGATGGCATGAGGATGGCGTGGGGACAGGGATGGCATAGGGACAGTGAGGGGACAGGGATGGCATGGTGATGGCATGGGGACAAAGATGATGGGGGCACTGGCATGGCATGGGGACACCGAGGGGACAGGGACGGTGTGGGCGTGGGGACAATGAGGGGACAATGACGGTGTCCCCACTAGGATGGCATGGGGACAGTGTGGGGACAGGGTTGGCATGGGGACAGAGTGGGGACAAGGATGACGGGGGCACTGGGATGGCATGGGGACAGTGAGGGGACAGATAAGATGTCCCCACTGGGATGGATGGGGACAGTGTGGGGACAGGGATGGCACGGGGATGGCACGGGGACAGGGATGATGGGGGCGCTGGGATGGATGGGGACAGTGTGGGGACAGGGATGGCATGGGGATGGCACGGGGACAGGGATGATGGGGGCACTGGGATGGATGGGGACAGTGTGGGGACAAGGACGGTGTGGGCATGGGGACAGTGGGACAGGGATAGTGTGGGCATGGGGACAGTAAGGGGACAGAGATGGTGTCCCCACTCGGATGGCATGGCGACAGTGTGGGGACAGGGGTGGCATGGGGACAGAGTGGGGACAGGGATGATGTGGGCATGGGGACAGCGTGGGGACAGGGATGGCACAGGGACAGCACAGCGACAGGGATGATGGGGGCACTGGGATGGCATGGGGACAGCGGGCATGGGGACACCATGGGGACAGTGACAGCGCGCCAAGACCCTGCTCAGGACAGGGGCCACCGTGGTGGCGCGGGGCCAGCGGGGACACATCGTCCTCGATGCCACCAACCCCCCGAAAAAACCACCGTGGCAACCGCCCGTCCCCGGGGCCGGTGCCAACCCCGCCACAAAGGGCCCTTTGTGGGCGCCCGCCGTGGGAACGGCCGGCGGGGGTGGCAGCGGGTGACATTGAGGGTGACACGTCCCCTTGTCGTTCCCCCCCCCCCCCCTCCCCTCCCCTCGGCGGTACCACGATGGCGTCGCTGGCGCCGGTGGAGAGGAAAATGTCCTGGGCTTCGGCGGCGACGCCGTCGCGGCGCTGCAGGAACCGCGCCACGTCCTGGCGCACCAGCTCGATGCCGGGGCTGGCGCTGTAGGCACCTGGGGGCAGGAGGGGACAATACGGGGCGCGGGGGGGGGGACAGGGGACAGGGATGGAGACGGGGATGAGGGGACAGGGATGGCGACAGGGGTGGGAACAGGGATGGGGACAGGGATGAAGGGACAGGGATGAAGAAACAGGGATTTGGGGACAGGGGTGGGGACAAGGATGAGGGGACAGGGATGAAGGGACAGGGATGAAGGGACAGGGATGGGGACAGGGGTGAGGCAGGAGAGGGATGGTGACAGGGATTTGGGAACAGGGATTTGGGGACAGGGATGGGGACAGGGGTGGGGACAAGGATGAGGGGACAGGGATGAAGGGACAGGGATGAAGGGACAGGGATGGGGACAGGGGTGGGGACAGGAATAAAGGGACAGGGATGAAGGGACAGGGATGGGGACAGGGGTGAGGCAGGAGAGGGATGGTGACAGGGATGAAGGAACAGGGATTTGGGGACAGGGGTGGGGACAAGGATGAGGGAACAGGGACGAAGGGACAGGGATGAAAGGACAGGGATGGGGACAGGGATGAAGGAACAGGGATGGGGACATGGATGAAGGAACAGGGATGAAGGCACAGAGATGGGGACAGGGATGGGGACAGGGGTGGGGACAGGGATGAGGGGACAGGGATGGCGACAGGGGTGTGAACAGGGATGGGGACAGGGATGAAGGGACAGGGATGAAGGGACAGGGATGGGGACAGGGGTGAGGCAGGAGAGGGATGGTGACAGGGATTTGGGAACAGGGATTTGGGGACAGGGATGGGGACAGGGATGGGGAGAGGGGTGAGGCAGGAGAGGGATGGTGACAGGGATTTGGGAACAGGGATTTGGGGACAGGGGTGGGGACAAGGATGAGGGGACAGGGATGACAGGACAGGGATGGGGACACGGATTTGGGAACAGAGATGGGGACAGGGATGAAGGGACAGGGATGGGGACAGGGATGGGGACGAGGTGGGGACAGGGATGAGGACAGGAATGAAGGGACAAGGATGGGGACGGGGTGGGGACAGGGATTTGGGGACAGGGATGAAGGGACAGGGATGGGGACGGGGTGGGGACAGGGATTTGGGGACAGGGATGAAGGGACAGGGATGGGGACAGGGATGAGGCAGGACAGGGATGGGGACAGGGGTGGGGACAGGGATGAAGAGACAGGGATGGGGACAGGGACGGGGACAGGGATTTGGGGACAGGGACGGGGACAGAGATGAGGCGGGAGAGGGATGGGGACAGGGATGAAGGGACAGGGATGGGGACACGGGTGGGGACAGGGATGAGGGAACAGGGATGGGGAGAAGGATGGGAACAGGGATGAGGGGGGACAGGGATGGGGACAGGGATTTGGGGACAGGGATGAGGACAGGGATGAGAGGACAGGGATGGGGACAGGGACAGGGACAGAGCTGGGGACAGGCTGTCCCCCCCCCCGGGGTGGCACCGCGGTGGCAGGGGTGGCACCAGCAGCGGGGTGACCCCTGGGTCCTGGCATCGCCCCAGTGTCCCTTGTCCTGGGGGGTGGCTGGGACATGGGGACAGCTGGGACACGGGGACACTGGGGACAGTTGGGACACGAGGACTCTAAGGATGACTGAGGAAAAGGGACACTGGGGATGCTGGGACACGAGGACACTGGGACATGGGGACATTGCAGAGCTTGGGGACACTGGGGGACATGGGGACACTGGGGATACTGGGACACGGGGACCCTGGAACACGAGGACCCTGGGACATGGGGACCTTGGGGACACTGGGACATGGGGATACTGAGGACACTGGGACATGGGGACCTTGGGGACATGGGGACACAGGGACAGTGGGGATGGGTGGGACATGGGGACCCCAGGGATGACTGAGGAATGGGGACAGTGGGACATGGGGACCTTGGGGACCCTGGGGCACGGGGACACTGGGGACATGGGGATCATGGGGACACTGGGGACATGGGGACACTGGGACATGGGGACACTGGGACCTGGGGACATTAGGGATACTGGGACACGGGGACCTCGGGGACATGGGGACACAGGGACATGGGGATACTGTGGATAGTGGGACATGTGGACCTTGGGGACAATATTGAGGGGGGGAGGGCGTGACAAAAAGGTCCGGGAGGTGACAATGGGGGGGTGTCCCCCAGCCCGGGGACGCACCCACGCTGTGCCCGCCGCAGGCCGCCAGCAGGCGCCGGGCCCGATCCTTGGCGTCCTCAGGGATGGAGGGTTCCGCCAGCAGCTCCGGGTACACGCACAGGGCTGTCACCTGGAGGGGGGGGGGGGGGTGACACATACGGGTGTCACCACGGGGTGACACCCCTCCTGGACGTCTGGGGGTCACCCCGCGTGTGTCCCCCCCCCCGGTACCTGGCGGAGGAAGGTGATGGGTTTCTGCCCCATGGCGTGGGCATCGCCGATGTTGGCCTTGATGACCTCGGTGAAGGGCTTGGGGACACCCTGCGGGGACAGGGGACAGCGGTGGGGACAGGGGTGGGGACAGGGATGGGGACAGGCACAGGAGGACAGAGGTGGGGACAGCGATGGGGACAGGGATGGGGACAGCGATGGGGACAGGGATGAGGGGACAGGGATTTGGGGACAGGAATGGGGACAGGGATGAGGGGACAGGGATGAGGGGACAGGGATTTGGGGACAGGGATGGGAACAGGGATGAGGGGACAGGGATGAGGGGACAGGGATGGGGACATGGATTTGGGGACAGGGATTTGGGGACAGGGATTTGGGGACAGGGACAGAGATAAGGGGACAGGGACGGGGACAGGGATGAGGAGACGGGGTGAGGGAACGAGGTGAGGGGACGGAGGTGGGGACAGGGATGAGGGACAGGGATTTGGGGACAGAGATGGGGATAGGGATGAGGGGACAGGGATGGGGACAGGGATGAGGGAACAGGGATTTGGGGACAGGGATGGGGACAGGGATTTGGGGACAGGGATAAGGGGACAGGGATTTGGAGACAGGGATGGGGACAGGGATGAGGGGACAGGGATGAGGGGACAGGGATGAGGGGACGGGGTGAGGGGACGGGGGTGGGGACAGGGATTTGGGGACAGGGATGGGGACAGAGACAGGAGAACAGAGCTGGGGACAGGCATGGGGACAGGGATTTGGGGACAGGGGTGGGGACAGGGACAGGAGAACAGGGACGGAGACAGGGATTTGGGGACAGGGACAGAACTGGGGACAGAGACACGGATGGGGACAGAGCTGGGGAGCGGGATGGGGACAGGCTGTCGTCCCCCCCCGGGGTGGCACCGCGGTGGCAGGGGTGGCACCAGCAGCGGAGTGACCCCTGGGTCCTGGCATCGCCCCCGTGTCCCCTGTCCCGGGGGGTGGCTGGGATGTGGGGACACTGGGGACAACTGGGACATGGGGACACTGGGGACAACTGGGATGTGGGGACACTGGGGAATGTGGGAATGTGGGGACAATGGGGATGGCTGGGACATGAGGACACTGGGGACAGCTGCGGAATGGGGACACTGGGACATGGGGACATTAGGGACCCTGGGACATGGGGACCTTGGGGACACAGAGACATGGGGACACTGCGACATGGGGACCCTGGGGACACAGGGGATACTGGGACACGGGCACCTTGGGGACAGTGGGACATGGGGACCTTGGGGACACCAGACACATGGAGCTACTGGGGACACTGGGACATGGGGATACAGGGACATGGGGACCTTGGGGACATGGGGACACTGGGGATACTGGAACATGGCAACCCTGGGGACACTGGGACATGGGGACCTTGGGGACACCAGACACATGGAGCTACTGGGGACACTGGGACATGGGGACACAGGGACATGGGGACCTTGGGGACACAGGGACACTGGGGATACTGGGGACACAGGGACATGGGGATACTGGGACATGGGGACCTTGGGGACACAGGAACATGGGGATACTGGGGACACAGGGACATGGGGATACTGGGACATGGTGACCTTGGGGACACAGGGACCCTGGTGATAGTGGGACATGGGGACCCTGGGACATGGGGATACTGGGGATATTGGGACGTGGGGACCTTGGGGACATGGGGATACTGGGGATAGTGGGACATAAGGACCTTGGGGACGGGGAATACTGGGGACACTGGGACACAAGGACACTGGGACATGGGGACCTTGGGGACACTGGGACATGGGGATACTGGGAATAGTGGGACATAGGAACCTTGGGGACAGGGGGATACTGGGGACACGAGGACACTGGGACATGGGGACCTTGGGGACGTGGGGACATGGGGATACTGGGGACACTGGGACATGGGGATACTGGGGACACTGGGACCCCAGACTCCGCCCTCCCCCTGTTGTCCCCTCCCCGTCCCCCCCGCCCCTCCTTGGGGACCCACCCGGTGCCAGTCCCACGGGGGGGGGGGGGGGGGGGGTGGGAAGGGGCCCAGGTGGGTGCAGGGACACGGGGGAGGGTGACATGGGGACGGGGACGGGGGGGGGGGGGTGGCACTGGGGGGGGGGGGGGAGGGCCCTGATCCTGCCCCCGGGGGGTGCCCTCTTGGGGTCGGGGGGGGGGTGTGGGGGGGTGTTTCCAATTTAGGGGGTCCCCAATTTGAGGGTGCCTTGGGGGGGGAGGGGGGCCCGATTCGGGGGGTGCTGGGTCTGGGGGTGCCCATGGGGGGGGGGGGTCCCGGGGGGGATGTCCCTGGTTTAGGGGTACCCCAGGGGGGGCGTCCCAGGTTTGGGGGTGTCCGGGGGGGTCCCTCATTTAGGGGTGCCCGGGGGGGGTCCCTGGTTTAGGGGTACCCCGGGGGGGGTGTCCCAGGTTTGAGGGTGCCCCGGGGGGGGGGGGGGGAGTGGGGTGTCTTTGGGTCTGGGGGTGCTGGGGGGGTCCCTGGTTTAGGGGTGCCCGGGGGGGTGTCTTTGGGTTTAGGGGTGGTCTTGGGGGTGGGGGGGGTGTGTCTGGTGTCTGGGGGTGCCGGGGGGGGGTCTTTGGGTTTATGGGTGCCCCGGGGCGGGGGGGGGGGCCTTTGGGTCTGGGGGTCCCTGGGGGGGGGTCACAGGTTTGGGGGTGCCCAGGGGTGGGGTGTCTTTGGGTCTGGGGGTGCCTGGGGGGGGGAGGATGTCCCTAGTTTAGGGGTGCCCTGGTGGGGGGATCTGGTGGCTGGGGGTGCCCGGGGAGGGTCTTGCCTGGGGGGGGGGCATGTCTTTGGTCTGGGGGTCCCTGGGGGGGGTGTCTTTGGGTTTAGGGGTGCCCGGGGGGGGGGTCCCTGGGGGGGGGGGTCTTTGGGTTTAGGGGTGCTCGGGGGGGGGGGGGTGGGGAGTTTCCTGGCTCTGGGGGTGCCTGGGGGTGGGTGCCCCAGTCGGGGAGGGGGGGGGGTCCCTGTTTGGGGGGGAAATGAGGGGGGGGGATTTGTGGACAGGGATTTGGGGACATGGATGAAGGCACAGGGATGAGAGGACAGGGATTTGGGATCAGGGGTGAAGGGACAGGGATGGGGACAGAGATGGGGACAGGGATGAGGGGGGACAGGGATGGGGACAGGAATGGGGACAAGGATGAGGGAACACAGATTTGGGGACAGGGATGGGGACAGGGATGAGGGGACAGGGATTTGGGAACAGGGTGAGGGGACAGGGATGAGGTGGGAAAGGGATGTGGACAGGGATGAAGGGACAAGGATGGGGACAGGGGTGGGGACAAGGATGAGGGGACAGGGATGAGGGTACAGAGATGGGGACAGGGATTTGGGGACAGGGTGAGGTGACAGGGATAAGGGAACAGGGATAAGGGGACAGGGATTTGGAAACAGGGATGGGGACAGGGATTTGGGGACAGGGTGAGGGGCCAGGGATAAGGGGACAGGGATGGGGACAGGGATTTGGGGACAGGGTGAGGGGCCAGGGATAAGGGGACAGGGATGGGGACAGGGCGAGGGGACAGGGATGGGGACAGGGATTTGGGGACAGGGTGAGGGGACAGAGATAAGGAGACAGCGATTTGCAGACAGGGATTTGGGGACAGAGATGGGGACAGGGATAAGGGCACAGGGATTTAGGGACAAGGTGAGGGGACAGGGGTGAGGGAACAGGGATGAGAGCACAGGGATGGGGACAGGGATGGGGACAAGGATGAGGGAACAGGGATTTGGGGACAGGGATGGGGACAGGGATTTGGGGACAGGGATGGGGACAGGGATAAGGAGACAGGGATGAGGGCACAGGGATTTGGGGACAGGGATTTGGGGACAGGGATAAGGGCACAGGGATAAGGGGACAGGGTGAGAGCACAGGGATGGGGACAGGGATTTGGGACAGAGTGAGAAGACAGGGATTTGGGGACAGGGATGGGGACAGGGATAAGGGGACACGGTGAGGGGACAGGGATTTGGGGACAGGGATAAGGGCAGGGGACAGGGATGGGGACAGGGATGAGGGCACAGGGATGGGGACAGGGATGGGGACAGGGATGAGAGCACAGGGATGGGGACAGGGATGGGGACAAGGATGAGGGAACAGGGATTTGGGGACAGGGATGGGGACAGGGATAAGGGGACAGGGATGAGGGCACAGGGATTTGGGGACAGGGATTTGGGGACAGGGATGGGGACAGGGATTTGGGGACAGGGATTTGGGGACTGGGATTTGGGGACGGGGCTGGGGACAGGGTGAGGGGACAGGGATTTGGGGACTGGGATTTGGGGACGGGGCTGGGGACAGGGATTTGGGGACAGGGATTTGGGGACAGGGATTTGGAGACAGGGATAAGGAGACAGGGATTAGGGGACAGGGATTTGGGGACAGGGATTTGGGGACGGGGCTGGGGACAGGGATTTGGGGACAGGGATTTGGGGACGGGGCTGGGGACAGGGATTTGGGGACAGGGATTTGGGGACAGGGCTGGGGACAGGGTGAGGGGACAGGGATTTGGGGACAGGGATTTGGGGACAGGGATGGGGACAAGGATGAGGGGACAGGGATTTGGGAACAGGGATGTGGACAGGGATTTGGGGACGGGGCTGGGGACAGGGATTTGGGGACAGGGATTTGGGGACGGGGCTGGGGACAGGGCCGAGGGCCCGGGGGGGGGGGGGGGGTGGCCGTCACCTGCCGCAGGTCGCGCTCCAGCTGCAGGGCGCGGGTGACGATGGGCCCCCGCACGGCGTATTCCAGCCTGCGCAGCGCCGGGTTCATGGTGCCGGGGGTCAGCACCCGCCCCCCCCCCGCCCCCCCCCGCCGCCGCCGCCATGGCCCGGCCCGCCGGGAACCTGCGGGGGGGGGGACAGCAGTGACCACACACACACCCCCCCTGGGACACAGACCCCCCCGGGAAACCCCCCCCCACCCCACATACACCCCCCCCATACACACACACCCCCCCCGGGGACACAGACCCCCCCCGGGGACCCCCACACACAGACCCCCCCCGGGGACACAGACCCCCCAGGGACCCCCCCCACAGACCCCCACAGACCCCCCCCCCCCGGGGACACAGACCCCCCCCCAGACACCACCCACCGGGAAGGGGGACCCCCCCCACAGACCCCCACATACACCCCCCACCCCCCCCCGGGGACACACACACCCCCCCCTGGGACACACACACACCCCCCCCGGGGACACAGACCCACCCCACACTCCCCCCCCCCCGGGGACACAGACACCCCCCCCGGGGACCCCCCCACAGATCCCCACATACACCCCCCCCGGGGGACACAGACCCCCCCACACACACCCCCCCCGGCACCTCAACGACCCCCCCCGGGGGGAGAGACGACCCCCCCCGGGGGGAGAGACACCCCCCCGGGGACACACAGACCCCCCCCGGGGACACAGACCCCCCCCCGGAGTCACAGACCCCCCCCCGGGGACACAAACCCCCCCCCCGGGGACACAGACCCCCCCCGCGGAGTCACAGACCCCCCCCCGGGGACCCCCACACACCCCCCCCAGGGACACAGACCCCCCCGCGGAGTCACAGACCCCCCCCCGGGGACCCCCACACACCCCCCCGGGGACACAGACCCCCCCCCCGGAGTCACAGACCCCCCCCCCCGGGGACACAGACCCCCCCCCGGGGACACACAGCCCCCCCCCGGGGTCACACACCCCCCCCGGACCCCCCGACCTGGCCCCCCCCCGGGACCCCCCCAAACCCACTGCCCCCCCCCCGGCACCGCAGCCACCTCAGCGCCCCCCCCGCGGGCAACCGGCACCGCCTCGGGGGCAACGGCCACCGGGGGGGGGGCTACTGGGACCAGGGCAACGGGGGGGGGCAACGGGGGGGGGGGGGGCAACGGCACTGCCCCGGGGGCGAGCGGCAACGGCGGGGGGGCTACTGGCAGCGGGGGGGGGGGGGGGCAAACGGGCAACTCGGGGGGGGCAACGGGCAACGGCACCGCCCCGGGCAACGGGCAACAAGGAGGGCGGCTACTGGCCCCGGGGGCAACGGGCAACAAGGAGGGGGGGGCTACTGGCACCGGGGGCAACGGGCAACAAGGAGGGAGGGGCTACTGGCCCCGGGGGCAACGGGCAACAAGGGGGGGGCAACCGGCCCCGGGGGCAACGGGCAACAAGGAGGGGGGGGGCTACTGGCCCCGGGGGCAACGGGCAACAAGGGGGGGGGGGCTACTGGCACCGGGGGCAACGGGCAACAAGGGGGGGGGCAACCGGCCCCGGGGGCAACGGGCAACAAGGAGGGGGGGGCTACTGGCCCCGGGGGCAACGGGCAACAAGGAGGGCGGCTACTGGCCCCGGGGGCAACGGGCAACAAGGAGGGGGGGGCTACTGGCACCGGGGGCAACGGGCAACAAGGCGGGGGGGGGCTACTGGCCCCGGGGGCAACGGGCAACAAGGCGGGGGGGGCTACTGGCCCCGGGGGCAACGGGCAACAAGGAGGGGGGGGCTACTGGCCCCGGGGGCAACGGGCAACAAGGAGGGGGCAACCGGCACCGCCGCGGGGGCGAGCGGCAACGGGGGGGGGGGGGGGGGGGGACGACAACGGGCACCGGGGGCAACCGGCACCACCCCGGGGGCTACCGGCAACGGGGCAACGGGCAACGGCACCGCCCCGGGCAACGGGCACCGGCACCCGGGGCAACCGGCACCGCCCCGGGGGCGAGTGGCAACGGCGCGGGGGGGGGGTTACTGGCACCGGGGACAACGGGCAACGCGGGGGGGGCAACGGGCAACTGGGAGGGGGGCAACGGGCACCGGGGGCAACCGGTACCGCCCCGGGGGCTACCGGCAGCGGGGGGGGGGGGGGGTGTCAATGGACTGGGGACACGGGGGGGGCGGGGGGGGGGGACGTGACTGCCCTGTGCCCCATAGCCCCCCCCCGCCCCATAGCCCCCCCTGTGCCCCATAGCCCCCCCTGTGCCCCATAGCCCCCCCTGCCCCATAACCCCCCCTGTGCCCCATAGCCCCCCCCCCGCCCCATAGCCCCCCCTGTGCCCCATAGACCCCCTGTGCCTCATAGCCCCCCCTGCCCCATAGCCCCCCCTGTGCCCCATAGCCCCCCCCTGCCCCATAGCCCGCCCTGTGCCCCATAGACCCCCTGTGCCTCATAGCCCCCCCCCGCCCCATAGACCCCCCTGTGCCCCATAGACCCCCTGTGCCTCATAGCCCCCCCCGCCCCATAGCCCCCCCTGTGCCCCATAGCCCCCCCCGCCCCATAGCCCCCCCTGTGCCCCATAGACCCCCTGTGCCTCATAGCCCCCCCTGCCCCATAGCCCCCCCTGTGCCCCATAGACCCCCCTGTGCCCCATAGCCCCCCCTGTGCCCCATAGACCCCCTGTGCCCCATAACCCCCCCCGCCCCGCAGCCCCCCCACTGCCCCCCCTGCCCCATAGCCTCACCTACCCCACAGCCCCCCCCAGTGCCCCCCCTGCCCCATAGCCCCCCCCAAATCACCCCAGCCCCATAGCCCCCCATGGCCCCCCCCCCCCCGCCCCACAGCCCCCCCCGGCCCCACTGACCCGCGCTGCTTCATGGCCCCCACTGCCCCGCAGCGCCCCCTACCGGCCCCAACGGCCGCCCCGAGCGAGCCACGCCCCCTCCCCCTCCAGCCAATCAGGGAGCGGATGCGTTGGCGCCGGCCCCGCCCACCCGACGCCGATTGGCTGCAGCTGTTTAGCCGGCGCGGGGCGGGGGGGGGGGGACGACGACACACCCCTCGCTGTGGGGTGCCCCATAGACACCCCACATGGGGGTGCCCCATAGATACCCCTCGCTATGGGGTGCCCCACACATACCCCAAAATACAGGTCCCCCATAGATACCCCTCGCTATGGGGTGCCCCACAGATACCCCAAAATACAGGTCCCCCACAGATACCCTTCGCTATGGGGTGCCCCATAGATTCCCCAAATGTGGGTGCCCATAGATACCCCTCGCTATGGGGTGCCCCACACATACCCCAAATGCAGGTCCCCCATAGATACCCCTCCCTATGGGGTGCCCCACAGATACCCCAAATGCAGGTCCCCCATAGATACCCTTCGCTATGGGGTGCCCCATAGATTCCCCAAATGCAGGTCCCCCACAGATACCCCTCGCTATGGGGTGCCCCATAGACACCCCCACTGTGGGTGCTCCAAAACCACCCCCTGCTTGGGGGGTGCCCCATAGCAAACCCCCTCCCCATGGGGTGTCCCACCCCCCTCACCCCCCCCTGCAGCCTCCCTGGCCCATGGGGTGCCCCACACGTTCCCTCTGGGGCTGCTGTGGGTCCCAGCCCCACACATTGACCCAGGGGCTGCCGTGGGTCCCAGCCCCACATTCCCCCCACACCCCCACAGGTTGTCATGGCTCCCAGCCCCACACGTTCCCTTGGGGCTGCCCGTGGGTCCCAGCCCCACACATTCCCCCACAGGTTGTCATGGCTCCCAGCCCCACACATTCCCTTGGGTGTTGTTGTGGGTCCCAGCCCCACACATTCCCCCGGGGGCTGCTGTAGGTCCCAGCCCCACACGTTCCCCCACAGGCTGTCATGGCTCCCAGCCCCACATGTTCCCTTGGGAGCTGTTGTGGGTCCCAGCCCCACATTCCCCCACAGGCTGCCGTGGGTCCCAGCCCCACACATTGCCCGGGGGGTAGCCGTGGGTCCCAGCCCCACATGTTTCCGTCTCTGTGGGGTGGCGCGGGCCTTTATCAGCCCCACACAGACCCGGGGGCGGCACTTGCCGTGGGGCAACCGACTCACCCCCTACCCCCCCCCAACCCCCAGCCCCATAGCGCTGTGGGGCCGACCCCCCCCCCCCCCCCCCCAAACCTTCTTTCCCGTGCCCCACGGCGGCTCACCTGCGTCTATGGGGCCGGCTATGGGGCAGGCTATGGGGCAGGCTATGGGGCGGGATGGGGGTCTGTCACCGCCGCGGCCTGACCTTCGCCGGCAGCTGCCGAAACTCGACCCAACCGCCCCCCCCCCGCCCCCCCCCCCGCCCCCAAACCCGGCCCCAAACCCGGCCCCACGGCGCTATGGGGCAGGGAAAGGCGGGGGGGCGGGGGGGGCACCCAGGGAGGGCGGAGCTGTGGGGCGGGGACCTGTGGGGCAGCCCCACAGGCGGCTAATGGGGGGGGGGGGGGGGGGGGAAGTATTTTTATCGCGGGGGGGGGACGAGTGACACTGGGGGGGACACAAGTGACATTGGGGGGGACGAGTGACAGTGGGGGGGACAAGGGACAGTGGGGGGGACACGGGTGACACTGGGGGGGACAAGGGACAGTGGGGGGGGAGAGTGACACTGGGGGGGACAAATGACACTGGGGGGGGGACAAGTGACACTGGGGGGGGACATGAGTGACACTGGGGGGGACAAGTGACACTGGGGGGGGACAAGGGACACTGGGGGGACATGAGTGACACTGGGGGGGACACAAGTGACATTGGGGGGCGACATGAGTGACACTGGGGGGGACAAGTGACGCTGGGGGGGAGGAGTGACACTCGGGGGGGACAAGGGACACGGGGGGGACACAAGTGACACTGGGGGGGACACAAGGGACACTGGGGGGGGGACATGAGTGACACCGGGGGGGGGACAAGTGACACTGGGGGACACAAGTGACACTGGGGGGGACACAAGTGACACTGGGGGGGGACACAAGTGACATTGGGGGGGACGAGTGACACTGGGGAGGGACACAAGTGACATTGGGGGGGACGAGTGACACTGGGGAGGGACACAAGTGACACTGGGGGGGGGACAAGTGACACTGGAGGACACAAGTGACACTGGGGGGGGACACAAGTGACATTGGGGCGGACACAAGTGACACTGGGGGGTGACATGAGTGACACCGAGGGGGACAAGTGACACTGGGGGGGGACAAGTGACACTGGGGGGGACACAAGTGACACTGGGGGGGGGACGGGTGACACTGGAGGGGGGACACAAGTGACACTGGGGGGGGACACAAGTGACACCAGGGGGGGACACAAGTGACACTGGGGGGGGACACAAGTGACACTGGGGGGGACACAAGTGTGACACTGGGGGGGACACAAGTGACACTGGGGGGGGACACAGAGGACACTGGGGGGGACACAAGTGACACCGGGGGACAGAGTGACATGGGGGGGGACACAATCTTGGGACACAAGTGCCGGGGGGACACAAGTGACACCAGGGGACGGGGGGGGCATTGCCAAGACACGGGGTCACACCTCGGGGCCGTTTCTTTCGGGCCGAAAAATTCCCAAAGCAGCGAAAATCGGTGAAAAAAAAAAAAAAACAAAACCCCAAACCCCTTTTTTTTGTTGTTGGTTTTTTTTTTTGGGGGGGGGGGGGGCGAAAAAAGGCGAAAAAAGGCAAAAACCCCCCAAAAAAAAACGTGTGTGTGTGGGGGGGGGGGGACACCCACGGGTGGTGTCACATCACCCGGCAGCAGCGGCGCTTGGGGGCCGGTGTCACCGGGGCCGTCAGTTTGAGGAGGGGGGGGGTCGCCGGGGGGTGACACGGGGGACACGGGTGACACGGGGGACGCGGGTGACACGGGGGACGCGGGGGACGCGGGGGACGCAGGGGACAGCGGTGACAGCGGTGACAGCGGTGACAGCGGGTGCTGCTCCTTGGTGGCCGCTCGGTGCCGTTTGAGGTCGGCCAAGGTGGGGGGACGGTGGTGGCTTTTGTCACCTTCCCGGGGGGGGGGGTGGTGGCTTTTGTCACCCGCCCCGGGGTGGCCGCGCTGGTTTTTGTCCCCTCCCGTTGTCACCGCCCCGTTGGGGGACTCCTGCGATCCCGCGGCGTCCTGTTGGGGACATATGGAGGGGGGACACGGGTGTCACCGGGGCTGGGGGGGGGGGCATCGGGGGGGAGGTGGCACTTGTCACCCCCCCAGTGTCATTTGTGTCCCCCCCCCGGTGTCATTTGTGTCCCCCCCCCGGTGTCAATTGTCCCACCTCCGGTGTCACTCATGTCCCCCCCCAGTGTCACTTGTGTCTCCCCTCCAGTGTCACCCGTCCCCCCCCCAGTGTCACTCGTGTCCCCCCCAGTGTCACTCGTCCCCCCATCACTTGTGTCCCCCCTCCAGTGTCCCTTGCCCCTCCCCAGTGTCACTTGTGTCCCCCCCAGTGACCCCTGTCCCCCCCCCGGTGTCAGTTGTCCCCCCCCAGCGTCACTTGTGTCCCCCCCCAGTGTCCCTTGTCCCCCCCAGTGTCACTCGTCTCCCTCCAGTGTCCCTTGTGTCCCCCCCAGTGTCCCTTGTGTCCCCCCCAGTGTCACTTGTGTCCCCCCCAGTGTCCCTTGTCCCCCCCCAGTGTCACTCGTCTCCCCCCAGTGTCCCTTGTGTCCCCCCCAGTGTCTCGTGTCCCCCCAGTGTCACTTGTGTCCCCTCAGTGCCCCTTGTCCCCCCCCCAGTGTAACCCGTCCTGCCCCAGTGTCACTTGTGTCCCCCCAATGTCACTTGTGTCCCCCCTCCAGTGTCCCTTGTCCCCCCCCCCAGTGTCCCCTGTCTCCTCCCCCAGTGTCCTTTGTGTCCCACTCCCCATGTCCCTTGTCCCCCCACAGTGTCCCTTGTCCCCCCCAGTGTCACTTCTGTCCCCCCCAGTGTCCCGTGTCCCCCCAATGTCACTTGTGTCCCCCCCCAGTGTCACTCATCCCCCCCCCAGTGTCACTTGTGTGTGTCCCCCAGTGTCACTTCTGTCCCCCTCAGTGTCCTGTGTCCCCCCAATGTCATTTGTGTCCCCCCCAGTGTCCTGTGTCCCCCCAATGTCACTTGTGTCCCCTCCAGTGTTACTTGTCCCCCCCAGTGTCACTTGTCTCCCCCTAGTGTCACTCATGTCCCCCCCAGTGTCACTTCTGTCCCCCCCAGTGTCACTTGTACCCCCAATGTCACTTGTGTCCACCCCCAGTGTCACTTGTGTCCCCCCCAGTGTCACTCATCCCCCCCAGTGTCACTTGTGTCCCCCCCAGTGTCACTTGTCCCCCCCCAATGTCACTCATCCCCCCCAGTGTCCCTTGTCCCCCCCCAGTGTCACTTGTGTCCACCCCCAGTGTCCCTTGTCCCCCCCAGTGTCACTTCTTGTCCCCCTCAGTGCCACTTCTGTCTCCTCACAGTGTCCCTTGTCCCCCCCCAGTGTCCCCTGTCCCCCCCCCCCCCGGTGTCACTCACGCCGCGGTGGCCCTGGCTGTCCTCGTCCTCGCTGTCCCCGCGCTGCCAGACGATGGCCTCCCGCCGCAGCTCCTTGCGGTAGAGGTCGGCGCGTTGGGAGAGGCTGGCACGCCGCACCACCTTCCTGGGGGGGGGGGGGACACGGCGGGGACACCGTGGGACATTTGTCACCCTCCCGGGGGGGGGTGACGGTGACATTGGGGACAGCAGGGTGGCCTCACCCGCGGCTGGCGGCGCTGGAGGTGCGGCGCTGGAGGAGGGAGCGGTGCTTGTCCTGGCCGCGGCGCAGGGCGGCGTGACGCTGCTTCAGCTCCAGCAGCGTGGCCCGGACGTCATCGTCACCGCAGACGTCTGGTGCCAGAGAGAGGGGACGAGGAGGTGGCACCCACAGGGCAACCTCAGAACCTCATGGGCAACCTCAGAACCTCATGGGGCAACCTCAGAACCCAACGGATCAACCTCAGAACCTCATGGGCAACCTCAGAACCCAATGGGGCAACTTCAGAACGTCATGAGCATCTTCAGAACCCAATGGATCAACCTCAGAACCTCATGGGCAACCTCAGAACCTCATGGGCAACCTCAGAATGCAATGGGGCAACCTCAGAACCTCATGGGCAACCTCAGAACCTCATGGGGCAACCTCAGAACCCAATGGGCAACCTAAGAACCTCATGGGCCAACCTCAGCACCCAGTGGGGCAACCTCAGAACCTCATGGGCAACCTCAGAACCTCATGGGACAACCTCAGAACCTCATGGGCATCATCAGCACCTGCTTGGGCAACCTCAACACACAATGGGGCAACCTCTGAACCCCATGGGACAACCTCAGCACCCAGTGGGGCAACCTCAGAACCCCATGGGGCAACCTCAGAACCCAGTGGGGCAACCTCAGAACCTCATGGGCATCCTCAGAACCCAATGGGGCAACTTCAGAATGTCATGAGCATCTTCAGAACCTCATGGGCAACCTGAGAACCCAATGGGCAACCTAACCTCATGGGCCAACCTCAGAACCTCATGGGACAACCTCAGAACCTCATGGGCAACCTCAGAACCCAACGGATCAACCTCAGAACCTCATGGGCAACCTCAGAACCTCATGGGCAACCTCAGAACCCAACGGATCAACCTCAGAACCTCATGGGCAACCTCAGAACCCAATGGGGCAACCTCAGAACCTCATGGGCAACCTGAGAACCCAATGGGCAACCTAAGAACCTCATGGGCCAACCTCAGCACCCAGTGGGGCAACCTCAGAACCTCATGGGCAACCTCAGAACCTCATGGGACAACCTCAGAACCTCATGGGCATCATCAGCACCTGCTTGGGCAACCTCAACACCCAATGGGGCAACCTCTGAACCCCATGGGGCAACCTCAGAACCTCATGGGGCAACTGCAGCACCCAATGGGGCAACCTCAGAACCCAGCTGGGCAACTTCAGAACCCAGGTGGGCAACCTCAGCACCCCATGGAGATCCTCGGAACCCAATGGGGCAACCTCAGAACCCCGGTGGGTAATCTCAGCACCCCATGGAGATCCTCCACCCCCAATTGGGCCACCCCCGCCCCCAGTTGGGCCACCTCAGCTCCCCAAGAGCGTCGTTGCCCCCCACCCCGCCCCGGTGCCGAGGAACCCCCCAAACCATCTCACCGAGGGGCGTCTCCTCCAGCTCCGACTTCCCCTCCAGGTCGGCACCGTGGGCCACCAGCAGCTCCACCAGCGGCACCTGGTGGGGGGGGGGGGGGGAAAGGGGGGGGGTGAGAGGGACAGCGGGACATGGGCGGGGCCGTCACCGTGTCCCCAACACCCACCTGTCCCCAACAGGCGGCGGCGTGGAGCGGTTGCCACCCGTCCTCGTCCCTGGCGTCGGGGCTGGCCCGGTGCTCCAGCAGCAGCTCGGCCGCCTCCACGTAACCGTTGGCCGCCGCGATGTGAAGCTTGCCGGAAAAAAAGTCGGAGAGGGGAGGGGGGGACACAAGGTTGGGGACAGCTTGGCCATGGTTGTCACCTCCCCCTCCTCCGTGGGTGTCACCTCTCCTTACCAAGGTGGCGCCGTGGCCCCGCGGCGCATCCAGGTCGTCTCCCGCCTGGATGAGCCGCCGGATCTCCCGGACCATGGCACGTTCGGTGGCGCCACGGGCTTCCTCGATCTTCTCTTGGGTGATACCTGGCCGGGGACAGAGGGGGGGGGTGACAACAGTGACATCGGCTCCTGCCACCGCCCCGCCGCGTCACCCGGGGGTTGGGGGGGGGGGGGGGAAGCCCACCCTGCTCCGCCATGGCGCTCTCCAGGCACTCCAGCGTCACCTCGTCCTCGCAGAGGTCGTAGGGCATGTTGCCATCCGAGTTGACGGCCAGCAGGTCGGCGCCGCTGGTTTGGGGACAGAAACGGCGGGGTGAGGGCCACCGCGGTGACAGCGTGTCGTCCCCCCCCCTTACCCCAACGCAGGGACGGTCCCCGGGGGTTGTGCAGCGATACCGTCGGACGAGGAGCTGGACCAGGTGGAGGTGGCCGCAGGTGGCGGCGGCGTGGAGCGGGGTCCAGAGCTCGCTGTCCCGGGCGTTGACGTCGGCGCCGGCGTCCAGGAGCGTCGTCACCACGTCACCGAAGTCATCGATGCAGCACTGGCGGGAGGGAAAACGCCGGCGGAGGTTAGGGAGGGCGCTGGGAACGGGGAGCTATGTCCCCCCCCACCCCCCATCCAGTTGGAGCAACCTCAGAACACAGTTGGGCAACCTCAGAACCTCATGGGCAACCTCAGAATGCAATGGGGCAACCTCAGAACCTCATAAGCAACCTCAGAACTTCATCGGGCAACCTAAGAACCTCATGGGCAACCTCAGAAAAACCAATGGGACAACCTCAGAAACCTATGGGCAACCTCAGAACCTCATGGGGCAACCTCAGAACCTCATGGGCAACCTAAGAACCTCATGGGGCAACCTCAGAACCTCATGGGGCAACCTCAGAACCTCATGGGCAACATCAGAACCCAATGGGGCAACCTCAGAACCCAGCTGGGCAACCTCAGAACCCCATGGGGCAACCTCAGAACCTCATGAGCAACCTCAGAACCCCATGGGGCAACCTCAGAACCTCATGAGCAACCTCAGAACCCCATGGGGCCACCTCAGAACCTCATGGGCAACATCAGAACCTTATGAGGCAACCTCAGAACCTCATGGGCAACCTCAGAACCTCATAAGGCAAGCTCAGAATGCCAAGGGCAACCATCAGTGCTTGGAGGGGCAACCTCAGAACCTCATGGGCAACAACAAATCCTCATGGGAAACCTCAGAACCCAATGGGACAACCTCAGAACCCAACGGGGCAACCTCAGAACCTCATCGGCAACCTCAAAACTTCATGGGGCAACCTCAGAACCTCATGTGGCAACCTCAGAACCTCATGGGCAACATCAGTGCTTGGAGGGGCAACCTCTGAACATCATGGGGCAACCTCACAACCTAATGGGGCAGCCTCAGAACCCAGTAGGGCAACCTCAGAACCCAATGGGGCAACCTCAGAAACTCATGGGAGAACCTCAGAACCCAGCTGGGCAACCTCAGAACGCAATGGGGCATCCTCAGAACCCAATGAGGCAACCTCAGAACCCAGTTGGGCAACCTCTGAACCTCATGGGCAACATCAGAACCCAATGGGCAACTTCAGAACCTCATGGACAACCTCAGAACCCAATGGGGCAACCTCAGCACCCCATAGACAACCTCAGAACCTCATGGACAACCTCAGAACCCAATGGGGCAACCTCAGAACCCCATGGACAACCTCAGAACCCCATGGACATCATCATGCCCAAAACCTCCCAGGGATGGAGCCAGGGATGGATTCGGACACCACGGAGGGACGGAGATGGCACTGGGATCACTACGTGTCCCCGAGCGGTGGGGATGGCACCGGGACGGACACAGCGCCAGGACGGAGACGGCGCCGGGATGGAGACGGCACCAGGACGGAGACACCACTGGGACGGACACGGCACCGGGACAGACACAGCGCCGGGATGGACTTGGCACCAGGATGGAGATGCCACAGGGACAGACACGGCACCGGGACGGACACAGCACTGGGACGGACACGGTGCTGGGACGGACGCGGCACCAGGACGGACACACCACCAGGATGGACACGCCACCGGGACAGACACGGTGCCAGGATGGACACGGCGCTGGGACGGAGATGCCACCGGGATGGACACGGTGATGGGATGGACACAGCGCTGGGACGGAGATGCCACCGGGACGGACATGCCACCGGGACGGACACAGCGCCGGGATGGACATGGCACCGGGATGGACATGGCACCGGGACGGACACGGCGCCGGGATGGACACGGCGCCAGGACGGACACGGTGCCGGGATGGACACGGCGCCAGGACGGACACACCACCGGGACGGACACGCCACCGGGATGGACACGGTGCCGGGATGGACACGGCGCCAGGACGGACACGGTGCCAGGACGGACACGCCACCAGGACGGACATGGTGCCGGGATGGACACGGCGCCAGGACGGACACACCACCAGGATGGACACGCCACCGGGACAGACACGGTGCTGGGATGGACACGGCACTGGGACGGAGATGCCACTGGGACGGACACGCCACCGGGACGGACATGGCACCAGGATGGACATGGTGCCGGGATGGACATGGCGCCGGGACGGAGATGCCACCAGGACGGACACGCCACCGGGACGGACACGGTGCCGGGATGGACACGGCGCCGGGACGGACATGGCACCGGGGCGGACATGGCACCAAGATGGACACACCATGGGGACGGATACAGCACCGGGACGGACACGCCACCAGGACGGACATGGCGCCGGGACGGACACACCACCCGGACGGACACGGCACCGGGATGGACATGGCACCGGGATGGACACGGCACCGGGACGGACACGCCACCCGGACGGACACGGCACCGGGATGGACACGGCACCGGGACGGACACGCCACCCGGACGGACACGGCACCGGGATGGACATGGCACCGGGATGGACACGGCACCGGGACGGACACGCCACCCGGACGGACACGGCACCGGGATGGACACGGCACCGGGACGGACACGCCACCCGGACGGACACGGCACCGGGATGGACATGGCACCGGGATGGACACGGCACCGGGACGGACACGGCACCCGGACGGACACGGTGCTGGGACAGACAGGGCACTGGGACGGACACGCCACCGGGACGGACACGGTGCCGGGATGGACATGCCACCCGGACGGACACGCCACTGGGACGGACACGGTGACAGCTCTGGCCACACCAGGATCCGGCATCACCATCCGGAGCCAGCAGTGACCAGGATGGAAAAAGCCGGACGGAGAGAAAGCGGAGTCGCCATGCCGGCGCCGCCGTACCTGGTGCAGCGCGGTGAGACCGTCCTCGTTGCAGAGGTCGGGGCTGATTCCGCTCTGCAGGAATTGCCGGACTGCGGGAGAAAAAAAAAAAAAAAAAGCAGATTTTTCCCCCATTTTGCCGGCACCACGGAGCATCCCGCCGGAATTAAAGCCGGCTGCCGGCACTTTGGCCGAGACTTCGGCCTCGCCGCCGTCAAAGTCCTGCCACGCCGATGCCAAATGCTCGGGTACCTCCAGGCAGGGATGCCGTGTGCCGGATTTATGGATGCCGGCTCCGAGCCGCCGGCTATTTTTTTTTTGGGATATTTAGAGGCAAAAAATTGGGATTTCCGTCTCATTTTTAAGGCCAAAATTGTTCGATTTTGGGAGGTTTTGGAGGGGTTTTGGGGGGTCGAAGGAGCCCCCGAAAGCGGTTGTTCCATCATTCCCACCTTCCTCGGCGTCGTGCCGACCGGCCGCTTCCAAGAGCCGGACGTTGTCTGGGAATGTCACCCTTTTTCCTTGGCTCTTCCTCCTCCTCCTCTTCCTCTCGCTTCCCAACTTCAGGCCCGGCGTCTCCTTTTCCGCCTGTGCCCATTTTTTCAGCTGCTGGGCCCGGCGTTTTTGGGCGTGTTTCAAGCGTTCCGGCGTGTTGAGCCGCGTCACCGCCGGCATCTCCGCCAGCAGTTCCAGGTGATCCGCCATGGCGAGGAATTGAGCTGGAAAAAGGGAACGTATCCCACCGGGAATACGAGATACGGAAGCGGCGGCTCCCCAAGCGGCATCACCCGTCGCCCCACGCAGCGGGGAAGGGTTGGGTTTATCCCTGGATGCCGGTGTTTTTCCGGAGCTTCGCCACCGGCTCCGGAGACAGGGATCAGCGTTTCGGAAGCATCTCCCCACTCCGGGTGCTCCTTTTCCCGCTTTTTAGCACCTAAAATGGCAGCGGGGGGAGGTTGGAGGGTCCCGTTAAACCTCAGGGGGGGTGATCCCTTCCCAGCACAGCGGTGATTTGGGATGGAGCCAGCCGGTGACGCCGGATCCGAAGGCACGGAGGAGCGAGGCCGGAGAAACGCCGTCAGTCCGATCCCAAATGCTCGTTATTATCCCGATGAGATTTTGCGTTCCCGCTTTTCGGAAGCGTTTGCCGATCTTTCAGCAGCCGCCGTTGCTCCGGTCTCGCCGTGGAGCCGATATTCCGGCTCGGAAAACTGCCAAAATCGGGATGACCTCTTGGATATCGCCGTGTCGGGGGCTCCGGCTTCTCCCCGGCCACGGTGGGATGAGCTTCGCCGGAATCCTACGGAGAAAATAAGGAAAATAAAATATTAAATGCCGAGGAGGGGTTCGGCACAGCCCAGTTTTCCCGGGAAGAGCCACACCGTGTTTGTTTTCCTTAATCCCGGATTAACCTACAATCCAAATGGAAGCAAATTCCCACCGGTGAAGCACCGGCAACGCCGTGACTTTGAGTTTGGCCGCCTCACCGGGAAGAAATCCTGATTTTCCTGGGCGGGGGGGCGGGGGCAGGAGGGGAAGGATATTCCGGCACGTTCCCGGCATTCGCAGGCTCGGTACGGAGAAACCGGGAGCGGCATCGGCCTCGCCCCCGCTCCGGCATCGCCCGTCGGGCAGGGAGGGACGGGCAGGAAAGGGCAGATTCCGGCAGAGCCGGCGCCCGGCGGTCACCAAACCGGGTTCCCCGGAAAATCGCCGCCAACTTCAGCGGGCAAAGTCCGAGGAGGAGGAAGGCGGGGGGGGAAAAATCAACAATAATAATAAAAATGAAACATTCCAGCCCTTTAATCCCGGTAAATCCCTGCAGGAATCCCGGCCGGCCGGCAGTGGGAACGCCGACGGTAAATCCTCGGCGAGGCGAGGGAAAAGGGGGATCCGGGAGCACCGGCAGAAAAGGGCGGCTCAATCCCTTGACTGACGCAGGAATTCCCCCTCCCCCCCCAAAAAAATGCCTTAAATTCTCCCCAAAATGTCCTAAATTCCCTCCGGAATTCCTAAATTCCCTCCAGAATTCCGGCGGCCACGTGCCGGGCGCTCGTTAGCGGGGCCGGCCGGCGGCTCCTTCGTTAGCCGGCGTTAACGGCCGGCGGCTCCTGCCCCCCCTTTCCCTTTCAAATGGTTTTCCACCGGCGGAAAAGAATCCCGAATCCCATCTTTTATTTATCGGGATTTACGGCAGCGACGGGGCGGGGCCCGCAGCCACCGGGGGGGGGGGGGGGGGGGGGGGGGGGGGGGGAGCTGTCCCCAGGGTGTCACCCCCCCCGTGTCCCCAAGGTCGGGGCTGTCCCCAGGGTGTCACCCCCCCCCGTGTCCCCAAGGTGGGGGCTGTCTCCAGGGTGTCCCCCCCCCCCCCCCCCGCCATGTCCCCAAGGTCGTGGCTGTCCCCAAGGTGTCCCCTCGAGGTGTCCCCTCGAGGTGTCCCCCGTGTCCCCACGGTCATGACTGTCCCCAAGGCCATGACTGTCCCCATGGTGTCCCCCTGAGGGGACCCCCGTGTCCCCAAGGTTGAGACTGTCCCCTGTCACCCTCCTTGAGGGAACCTCCATGTCCCCAAGGCTGGGGGCTGTCCCCAAGGTGTCCCCCTGAGGGGACCCCTCTGTCCCCAAGGTCAGGATTGTCCCCGGAGTGCCTCCACGGGGGGATCCTGTGTCCCCAAGGCCATGACTGTCCCCTGTGCCCCCCACAATGGGACCCCCGTGTCCCCAAGGCCATGACTGTCCCCTGTGCCCCCCACAATGGGACCCCCGTGTCCCCAAGGCCATGACTGTCCCCTGTGCCCCCCCCAGTGGGGCCCCCGTGTCCCCAAGGCCATGACTGTCCCCTGTGCCCCCCACAATGGGACCCCCGTGTCCCCAAGGCCATGACTGTCCCCTGTGCCCCCCACAATGGGACCCCCGTGTCCCCAAGGCCATGACTGTCCCCTGTGCCCCCCACAATGGGACCCCCGTGTCCCCAAGGCCATGACTGTCCCCTGTCCCCCCCACAAGGGGACCCCCGTGTCCCCAAGGCCGGTGCCGCTCCCAGGGTGTCCCCCCAAGGGGACCCCTGTGTCCCCAAGGCCAAGGCTGTTCCCAAAGTGTCCCCAGAGGGAATCCTTGTGTCCCCAAGGCCATGACTGTCCCCAGAATCTCCCCATGAGGGGACCCCCATGTCCCCAAGGCCAGGGCTGTTCCCTGTCCCCCCCCTCGAGGGGACCCCCGTGTCCCCGGGGCCGCGACTGTCCCCATCCCCCCCCTCCCTGCGGGGACCCCCGTGTCCCCCCGGCCGTGGCCGCCCCCGGCGTGTCCCCCCGAGGTGTCCCCCGTGTCCCCCCGGCCGGTGCCACCCCCCGTGCCCCCCGCTCGCCCCGTACCTGCCGGTGCCGGCCCCGCGGCCCTGCCCGCCCGCAGCCGCTGCCCGGGGCGGAGCCGCCGCCGCCGCTCGCCATGGCAACGGGGCACGCTTCCGGTCGCCGCCGGAAGTGGGCGGGGGGGGCACGGTCCGGAAGTGGGCGGGGCAGGCTCCGGAAGTGTGGCTGCATCGGTGACCGGAAGTGGGCGGGGGCGCAAGGGGAAGGGGGAGGCCGCTGCCAAGATGGCGGCGGGCGGGAGACGGCGGGGGGGGGGGGGACACACACCCAGCCGGGTCCCCAAACACGGGGGTCCCCTCGAGGGGGGGTTGACAGGGGACAGCCCCGGCCTTGGGGACACAAGATCCCCTCGGGGACAACCCAGGGCTTGGGGACATGGGACAGGGCTTGGGGACGTGGGACAGGGTTGGGGACATAGGACAGGGGGTGGGGACATGGGACAGGGCGTGGGGACATGGGACAGGCTTGGGGACATGGGGACAGGGCCTGGGGACATGGGGACAGGGTTGGGGACGGGGGACAGGCCCCACTGGTGTCCCCGGGTGTCCCCTGGTGCTGGGGACAAGGGGTGGGGATGGGGGGACAGGGCTTGGGGACATGGGACAGGGGGTGGGGACATGGGGACAGGGCTTGGGGACATGGGGACGGGGCTTGGGGACATGGGACAGGGGGTGGGGACATGGGACAGGGTTGGGGACATGGGACAGGGCTTGGGGACGTGGGACAGGGTTGGGGACAGGGGACATGAGGTGGGGATGGGGGGACAGGGGGACATGGCTTGGGGACATGGGACAGGCCCCACCGGTGTCCCCAGGTGGGGATAGGGGACAGGGCTTGGGGACAGGGTTGGGGACATGGGACAGGGTTGGGGACGGGGGACAGGCCCCACTGGTGTCCCCGGGTGTCCCCTGGTGCTGGGGACAAGGGATGGGGATGGGGGGACAGGGTTGGGGACATGGGACAGGGGGTGGGGACATGGGGACGGGGCTTGGGGACATGGGACAGGGCGTGGGGACGTGGGGACGGGGCTTGGGGACATGGGACAGGGTTGGGGACATGGGGACAGGTTTGGGGACATGGGGACAGGGCTTGGGGACGTGGGACAGGGTTGGGGACAGGGGACATGAGGTGGGGATGGGGGGACAGGGGGATGTGGCTTGGGGACATGGGACAGGCCCCACCGGTGTCCCCAGGTGGGGATAGGGGACAGGGCTTGGGGACAGGGGCTGGGGACATGGGACAGGGGCTGGGGACATGGGGACGGGGCTTGGGGACATGGGACAGGGCTTGGGGACATGGGACAGGGGGTGGGGACATGGGGACGGGGCTTGGGGACATGGGACAGGGCTTGGGGACATGGGACAGGGGGTGGGGACGTGGGGACGGGGCTTGGGGACATGGGACAGGGGGTGGGGACGTGGGACAGGGTTGGGGACGGGGCTTGGGGACATGGGACAGGCCCCACCGGTGTCCCCAGGTGGGGATAGGGGACAGGGCTTGGGGACAGGGGCTGGGGACATGGGACAGGGTTGGGGACGGGGGACAGGCCCCACTGGTGTCCCCGGGTGTCCCCTGGTGCTGGGGACAAGGGGTGGGGATGGGGGGACAGGGCTTGGGGACATGGGACAGGGTTGGGGACGTGGGACAGGGTTGGGGACAGGGGACATGAGGTGGGGATGGGGGGACAGGGGGACATGGCTTGGGGACATGGGACAGGCCCCACCGGTGTCCCCAGGTGTCCCCCGGGGCTGGGGGATAGGGTGTGGGGACATGGGACAGGGCTTGGGGACATGTGGACAGGGCTTGGGGACAGGGTTGGGGACATGGGACGGGGCACAGGCCATGACACCAGCATAGGGACGGGGCATGGGGCCGAGTGACCAGGAGGGGACACGGGATGGGGTGTGGGGACAAGGGACGGGACACGGGGACAAGGGATGGGGTGTGGGGACAAGGGACGGGACACGGGGACACGGGATGGGGACACGGGATGGGGTGTGGGGACAAGGGACGGGACATGGGGACAGGGGATGGGGACACGGGATGGGGTGTGGGGACACGGGATGGGGACACGGGATGGGGACAAGGGACAGGACATGGGGACACGGGATGGGGTGTGGGGACACGGGATGGGGTGTGGGGACAAGGGACGGGACACGGGATGGGGACAAGGGACGGGACATGGGGACACGGGATGGGGACGTGGAGGGGGCACAGGGGTGGGGACACACACCCCGGTGACACCAGCAGTGGCACGGGCCACAGCTCTCACCTGGGACCCCGTGTCCCTCCCCGTGTCCCCCTGGCTGTCCCTGTCCCCCACGAGTGTCCCCACGTCCCCCTTGGTGTCCCTGTCCCCCCCCCGGGTGTCCCCGTGTCCCCCCCCCAGTGTCCCCATGTCCCCCTGGGTGTCCCTGTCCCCCCCCCCGGGTGTCCCCGTCCCCCCCCAAGTGTCCCCATGTCCCCCCCATGTCCCCCTGGGTGTCCCTGTCCCCCCCCCGGGTGTCCCCGTGTCCCCCCCCCAGTGTCCCCATGTCCCCCTGGGTGTCCCTGTCCCCCCCCCGGGTGTCCCCGTCCCCCCCCAAGTGTCCCCATGTCCCCCCCATGTCCCCCGGGTGTCCCTGTCCCCCCTCAGCTGTGTCCCCGACATCCCCCCCCCCCCCCCCCCGAGTGTCCCCATGTCCCCCTGGGTGTCCCTGTCCCCCCCCCCAGCTGTCCCTGTCCCAGGTGTCCCTGTCATCCCCCCCCCCGAGTGTCCCCATGTCCCCCCCATGTCCCCCTGGGTGTCCCTGTCCCCCCTCAGCTGTCCCCCCCCCCGGGTGTCCCTGTACCCCCCCAAGTGTCCCCATGTCCCCCTGGGTGTCCCTGTCCCCTCTGGGTGTCCCTGTCCCCCCCCCCGCCGAGTGTCCCCATGTCCCCCCCATGTCCCCCTGGGTGTCCCTGTCCCCCCATCCCTCCCCAAGTGTCCCCATGTCCCCCCCCCCAGTGTCCCCCCTGGGTGTCCCCGTGTCCCCCCTTTGGGACCCCCCAGCCCCCCCCCAGTACAAAGGGACCCCCCCAAACCGGGGGGTGCCCCCCCCCAGACCCTGGGACCCCCCATCCCAATTCCCCCCCCCAGGAATGGGACTGGCCCCGGAGTGCTCCCAGTACAGCCCAGTCCCACACCCCAGTGCTCCCAGTACAGCCCAGTCCCACACCCCAGTGCTCCCAGTACAGACCAGTCCACTGGCAAAGCTCCCCAGTGCTCCCAGTACAGACCAGTTCCCTGGCATGGCTACCCAGTGCTCCCAGTGCAGACCAGTCCCACACCCCGGTGCTCCCAGTACAGACCAGTCCACTGGCAAAGCTACCAGTGCTCCCAGTACAGACCAGTTCCCTGGCACAGCTACCCAGTGCTCCCAGTGTAGACCAGTCCCATACCCCAGTGCTCCCAGTACAGACCAGGCTGCTGACACAGCTCCCAGTGCTCCCAGTACAGACCAGTTCCCTGGCATGGCTACCCAGTGCTCCCAGTACAGCCCAGTCCCACACCCCAGTGCTCCCAGTACAGACCAGTCCACTGGCAAAGCTCCCCAGTGCTCCCAGTACAGACCAGTTCCCTGGCACGGCTACCCAGTGCTCCCAGTGTAGACCAGTCCCATACCCCAGTGCTCCCAGTACAGACCAGGCTGCTGACACAGCTTCCAGTGCTCCCAGTACAGACCACTATGGCCCAGCAAGGCTCCCCAGTGCTCCCAGTGCAGACCAGTCCCACACCCCAGTGCTCCCAGTACAGACCAGTCCACTGGCAAAGCTCCCCAGTGCTCCCAGTACAGACCAGTTCCCTGGCATGGCTACCCAGTGCTCCCAGTGTAGACCAGTCCCATACCCCAGTGCTCCCAGTACAGACCAGGCTGCTGACACAGCTCCCAGTACAGACCAGTTCCCTGGCACAGCTACCCAGTGCTCCCAGTGTAGACCAGTCCCACACCCCAGTGCTCCCAGTACAGACCAGTCCACTGGCAAAGCTCCCCAGTGCTCCCAGTACAGACCAGTTCCCTGGCACGGCTACCCAGTGCTCCCAGTGTAGACCAGTCCCATACCCCAGTGCTCCCAGTACAGACCAGGCTGCTGACACAGCTTCCAGTGCTCCCAGTACAGACCACTATGGCCCAGCAAGGCTCCCCAGTGCTCCCAGTACAGCCCAGTCCCACACCCCAGTGCTCCCAGTACAGACCAGTCCACTGGCAAAGCTCCCCAGTGCTCCCAGTACAGACCAGTTCCCTGGCACGGCTACCCAGTGCTCCCAGTGTAGACCAGTCCCACACCCCAGTGCTCCCAGTACAGACCAGTCCACTGGCAAAGCTTCCCAGTGCTCCCAGTACAGACCAGTTCCCTGGCACAGCTACCCAGTGCTCCCAGTGTAGACCAGTCCCCATACCCCAGTGCTCCCAGTACAGACCAGGCTGCTGACACAGCTTCCAGTGCTCCCAGTACAGACCACTATGGCCCAGCAAGGCTCCCCAGTGCCCCCAGTGTAGACCAGTCCCACACCCCGTGCTCCCAGTACAGACCAGTCCACTGGCAAAGCTCCCCAGTGCTCCCAGTACAGACCAGTTCCCTGGCACAGCTACCCAGTGCTCCCAGTGTAGACCAGTCCCATACCCCAGTGCTCCCAGTACAGACCAGGCTGCTGACACAGCTTCCAGTGCTCCCAGTACAGACCACTATGGCCCAGCAAGGCTCCCCAGTGCTCCCAGTACAGACCAGTCCACTGGCAAAGCTCCCCAGTGCTCCCAGTACAGACCAGTTCCCTGGCATGGCTACCCAGTGCTCCCAGTGCAGACCAGTCCCACACCCCAGTGCTCCCAGTACAGACCAGTCCACTGGCAAAGCTCCCCACTGCTCCCAGTACAGACCAGTTCCCTGGCATGGCTACCCAGTGCTCCCAGTGTAGACCAGTCCCATACCCCAGTGCTCCCAGTACAGACCAGTCCACTGGCAAAGCTCCCCAGTGCTCCCAGTACAGACCAGTTCCCTGGCATGGCTACCCAGTGCTCCCAGTGTAGACCAGTCCCATACCCCAGTGCTCCCAGTACAGACCAGGCTGCTGACACAGCTCCCAGTGCTCCCAGTACAGACCACTATGGCCCAGCAAGGCTCCCCAGTGCTCCCAGTGCAGACCAGTCCCATACCCCAGTGCTCCCAGTACAGACCAGGCTGCTGACACAGCTCCCAGTGCTCCCAGTACAGACCAGTTCCCTGGCATGGCTACCCAGTGCTCCCAGTGCAGACCAGTCCCACACCCCAGTGCTCCCAGTACAGACCAGTCCACTGGCAAAGCTCCCCAGTGCTCCCAGTACAGACCAGTTCCCTGGCATGGCTCCCCAGTGCTCCCAGTGTAGACCAGTCCCACACCCCAGTGCTCCCAGTACAGACCAGGCTGCTGACACAGCTCCCAGTGCTCCCAGTACAGACCAGTTCCCTGGCATGGCTCCCCAGTGCTCCCAGTGTAGGCCAGTCCCACACCCCAGTGCTCCCAGTACAGACCAGTCCACTGGCAAAGCTCCCCAGTGCTCCCAGTACAGACCACTATGGCCCAGCAAGGCTCCCCAGTGCTCCCAGTGCAGACCAGTCCCACACCCCAGTGCTCCCAGTACAGACCAGTCCACTGGCAAAGCTCCCCAGTGCTCCCAGTACAGACCAGTTCCCTGGCACAGCTACCCAGTGCTCCCAGTGTAGACCAGTCCCACACCCCAGTGCTCCCAGTACAGACCAGTCCACTGGCAAAGCTCCCCAGTGCTCCCAGTACAGACCAGTTCCCTGGCACGGCTACCCAGTGCTCCCAGTGTAGACCAGTCCCATACCCCAGTGCTCCCAGTACAGACCAGGCTGCTGACACAGCTTCCAGTGCTCCCAGTACAGCCCAGTCCCACACCCCAGTGCTCCCAGTACAGACCAGTCCACTGGCAAAGCTCCCCAGTGCTCCCAGTACAGACCAGTTCCCTGGCACGGCTACCCAGTGCTCCCAGTGTAGACCAGTCCCACACCCCAGTGCTCCCAGTACAGACCAGTCCACTGGCAAAGCTTCCCAGTGCTCCCAGTACAGACCAGTTCCCTGGCACAGCTACCCAGTGCTCCCAGTGTAGACCAGTCCCATACCCCAGTGCTCCCAGTACAGACCAGGCTGCTGACACAGCTTCCAGTGCTCCCAGTACAGACCACTATGGCCCAGCAAGGCTCCCCAGTGCTCCCAGTGTAGACCAGTCCCACACCCCAGTGCTCCCAGTACAGACCAGTCCACTGGCAAAGCTCCCCAGTGCTCCCAGTACAGACCAGTTCCCTGGCACAGCTACCCAGTGCTCCCAGTGTAGACCAGTCCCATACCCCAGTGCTCCCAGTACAGACCAGGCTGCTGACACAGCTTCCAGTGCTCCCAGTACAGACCACTATGGCCCAGCAAGGCTCCCCAGTGCTCCCAGTACAGACCAGTCCACTGGCAAAGCTCCCCAGTGCTCCCAGTACAGACCAGTTCCCTGGCATGGCTACCCAGTGCTCCCAGTGCAGACCAGTCCCACACCCCAGTGCTCCCAGTACAGACCAGTCCACTGGCAAAGCTCCCCACTGCTCCCAGTACAGACCAGTTCCCTGGCATGGCTACCCAGTGCTCCCAGTGTAGACCAGTCCCACACCCCAGTGCTCCCAGTACAGACCAGGCTGCTGACACAGCTCCCAGTGCTCCCAGTACAGACCAGTTCCCTGGCATGGCTACCCAGTGCTCCCAGTGTAGGCCAGTCCCACACCCCAGTGCTCCCAGTACAGACCAGTCCACTGGCAAAGCTCCCCAGTGCTCCCAGTACAGACCACTATGGCCCAGCAAGGCTCCCCAGTGCTCCCAGTGCAGACCAGTCCCACACCCCAGTGCTCCCAGTACAGACCAGTCCACTGGCAAAGCTCCCCAGTGCTCCCAGTACAGACCAGTTCCCTGGCATGGCTACCCAGTGCTCCCAGTGTAGACCAGTCCCACACCCCAGTGCTCCCAGTACAGACCAGTCCACTGACAAAGCTCCCAGTGCTCCCAGTACAGACCAGTTCCCTGGCATGGCTACCCAGTGCTCCCAGTGTAGACCAGTCCCACACCCCAGTGCTCCCAGTACAGACCAGGCTGCTGACACAGCTCCCAGTGCTCCCAGTACAGACCAGTTCCCTGGCATGGCTACCCAGTGCTCCCAGTGTAGACCAGTCCCACACCCCAGTGCTCCCAGTACAGACCAGTCCACTGGCAAAGCTCCCCAGTGCTCCCAGTACAGACCAGTTCCCTGGCACGGCTACCCAGTGCTCCCAGTGTAGACCAGTCCCATACCCCAGTGCTCCCAGTACAGACCAGGCTGCTGACACAGCTTCCAGTGCTCCCAGTACAGACCACTATGGCCCAGCAAGGCTCCCCAGTGCTCCCAGTGCAGACCAGTCCCACACCCCAGTGCTCCCAGTACAGACCAGTCCACTGGCAAAGCTCCCCAGTGCTCCCAGTACAGACCAGTTCCCTGGCATGGCTACCCAGTGCTCCCAGTGTAGACCAGTCCCACACCCCGGTGCTCCCAGTACAGACCAGTCCACTGGCAAAGCTACCCAGTGCTCCCAGTACAGACCAGTTCCCTGGCACAGCTACCCAGTGCTCCCAGTGTAGACCAGTCCCATACCCCAGTGCTCCCAGTACAGACCAGGCTGCTGACACAGCTCCCAGTGCTCCCAGTACAGACCAGTTCCCTGGCATGGCTCCCCAGTGCTCCCAGTGCAGACCAGTCCCATACCCCAGTGCTCCCAGTACAGACCAGGCTGCTGACACAGCTCCCAGTGCTCCCAGTACAGACCAGTTCCCTGGCATGGCTACCCAGTGCTCCCAGTGCAGACCAGTCCCACACCCCAGTGCTCCCAGTACAGACCAGTCCACTGGCAAAGCTCCCCAGTGCTCCCAGTACAGACCAGTTCCCTGGCATGGCTACCCAGTGCTCCCAGTGTAGACCAGTCCCACACCCCAGTGCTCCCAGTACAGACCAGGCTGCTGACACAGCTCCCAGTGCTCCCAGTACAGACCAGTTCCCTGGCATGGCTACCCAGTGCTCCCAGTGTAGGCCAGTCCCACACCCCAGTGCTCCCAGTACAGACCAGTCCACTGGCAAAGCTCCCCAGTGCTCCCAGTACAGACCACTATGGCCCAGCAAGGCTCCCCAGTGCTCCCAGTGCAGACCAGTCCCACACCCCAGTGCTCCCAGTACAGACCAGTCCACTGGCAAAGCTCCCCAGTGCTCCCAGTACAGACCAGTTCCCTGGCACAGCTACCCAGTGCTCCCAGTGTAGACCAGTCCCACACCCCAGTGCTCCCAGTACAGACCAGTCCACTGGCAAAGCTCCCCAGTGCTCCCAGTACAGACCAGTTCCCTGGCACGGCTACCCAGTGCTCCCAGTGTAGACCAGTCCCATACCCCAGTGCTCCCAGTACAGACCAGGCTGCTGACACAGCTTCCAGTGCTCCCAGTACAGACCACTATGGCCCAGCAAGGCTCCCCAGTGCTCCCAGTACAGCCCAGTCCCACACCCCAGTGCTCCCAGTACAGACCAGTCCACTGGCAAAGCTCCCCAGTGCTCCCAGTACAGACCAGTTCCCTGGCACGGCTACCCAGTGCTCCCAGTGTAGACCAGTCCCACACCCCAGTGCTCCCAGTACAGACCAGTCCACTGGCAAAGCTTCCCAGTGCTCCCAGTACAGACCAGTTCCCTGGCACAGCTACCCAGTGCTCCCAGTGTAGACCAGTCCCATACCCCAGTGCTCCCAGTACAGACCAGGCTGCTGACACAGCTTCCAGTGCTCCCAGTACAGACCACTATGGCCCAGCAAGGCTCCCCAGTGCTCCCAGTGTAGACCAGTCCCACACCCCCAGTGCTCCCAGTACAGACCAGTCCACTGGCAAAGCTCCCAGTGCTCCCAGTACAGACCAGTTCCCTGGCACAGCTACCCAGTGCTCCCAGTGTAGACCAGTCCCATACCCCAGTGCTCCCAGTACAGACCAGGCTGCTGACACAGCTTCCAGTGCTCCCAGTACAGACCACTATGGCCCAGCAAGGCTCCCCAGTGCTCCCAGTACAGACCAGTCCACTGGCAAAGCTCCCCAGTGCTCCCAGTACAGACCAGTTCCCTGGCATGGCTACCCAGTGCTCCCAGTGCAGACCAGTCCCACACCCCAGTGCTCCCAGTACAGACCAGTCCACTGGCAAAGCTCCCCACTGCTCCCAGTACAGACCAGTTCCCTGGCATGGCTACCCAGTGCTCCCAGTGTAGACCAGTCCCATACCCCAGTGCTCCCAGTACAGACCAGTCCACTGGCAAAGCTCCCCAGTGCTCCCAGTACAGACCAGTTCCCTGGCATGGCTACCCAGTGCTCCCAGTGTAGACCAGTCCCATACCCCAGTGCTCCCAGTACAGACCAGGCTGCTGACACAGCTCCCAGTGCTCCCAGTACAGACCACTATGGCCCAGCAAGGCTCCCCAGTGCTCCCAGTGCAGACCAGTCCCATACCCCAGTGCTCCCAGTACAGACCAGGCTGCTGACACAGCTCCCAGTGCTCCAGTACAGACCAGTTCCCTGGCATGGCTACCCAGTGCTCCCAGTGCAGACCAGTCCCACACCCCAGTGCTCCCAGTACAGACCAGTCCACTGGCAAAGCTCCCCAGTGCTCCCAGTACAGACCAGTTCCCTGGCATGGCTACCCAGTGCTCCCAGTGTAGACCAGTCCCACACCCCAGTGCTCCCAGTACAGACCAGGCTGCTGACACAGCTCCCAGTGCTCCCAGTACAGACCAGTTCCCTGGCATGGCTACCCAGTGCTCCCAGTGTAGGCCAGTCCCACACCCCAGTGCTCCCAGTACAGACCAGTCCACTGGCAAAGCTCCCCAGTGCTCCCAGTACAGACCACTATGGCCCAGCAAGGCTCCCCAGTGCTCCCAGTGCAGACCAGTCCCACACCCCAGTGCTCCCAGTACAGACCAGTCCACTGGCAAAGCTCCCCAGTGCTCCCAGTACAGACCAGTTCCCTGGCATGGCTACCCAGTGCTCCCAGTGTAGACCAGTCCCACACCCCGGTGCTCCCAGTACAGACCAGTCCACTGACAAAGCTCCCCAGTGCTCCCAGTACAGACCAGTTCCCTGGCATGGCTACCCAGTGCTCCCAGTGTAGACCAGTCCCACACCCCAGTGCTCCCAGTACAGACCAGGCTGCTGACACAGCTCCCAGTGCTCCCAGTACAGACCAGTTCCCTGGCATGGCTACCCAGTGCTCCCAGTGTAGACCAGTCCCACACCCCAGTGCTCCCAGTACAGACCAGTCCACTGGCAAAGCTCCCCAGTGCTCCCAGTACAGACCAGTTCCCTGGCACGGCTACCCAGTGCTCCCAGTGTAGACCAGTCCCATACCCCAGTGCTCCCAGTACAGACCAGGCTGCTGACACAGCTTCCAGTGCTCCCAGTACAGACCACTATGGCCCAGCAAGGCTCCCCAGTGCTCCCAGTGCAGACCAGTCCCACACCCCAGTGCTCCCAGTACAGACCAGTCCACTGGCAAAGCTCCCCACTGCTCCCAGTACAGACCAGTTCCCTGGCATGGCTACCCAGTGCTCCCAGTGTAGACCAGTCCCACACCCCGGTGCTCCCAGTACAGACCAGTCCACTGGCAAAGCTACCCAGTGCTCCCAGTACAGACCAGTTCCCTGGCACAGCTACCCAGTGCTCCCAGTGTAGACCAGTCCCATACCCCAGTGCTCCCAGTACAGACCAGGCTGCTGACACAGCTCCCAGTGCTCCCAGTACAGACCAGTTCCCTGGCATGGCTCCCCAGTGCTCCCAGTGCAGACCAGTCCCACACCCCAGTGCTCCCAGTACAGACCAGTCCACTGGCAAAGCTCCCCAGTGCTCCCAGTACAGACCAGTTCCCTGGCACGGCTACCCAGTGCTCCCAGTGTAGACCAGTCCCATACCCCAGTGCTCCCAGTACAGACCAGGCTGCTGACACAGCTCCCAGTACAGACCAGTTCCCTGGCACGGCTCCCCAGTGCTCCCAGTGCTCCCAGTTCCACACCCAAGTGCTCCCAGTGCTGCCCAGTCCGGCACCCCAGTGTCTCCCAGTCCCACACCCCAGCGCTCCCAGTGCTCCCAGTCTCCCGGCCCCACTCCCGTGCCCGTTGCAGCCCCGACGGGGCGGCCGGGGGGTCCCGGGGGGTCCCGGGGGGTCCCGGTGGGTGGGGGATGCCGAGGCGGGGGGTCCCGGCGTCCCGTGGTTGGGTGGGGGGTCCCGGTGTTCGGGTCGGGTCAGTTCGGTCCAGTTCGGGTCGGTTCGGCCCCTTTCGGACCGGCTCGGTCCCGTTCGGGTCAGTTCGGGTCGGTTCGGCCCCTTTCGGGTCGGGTCGGCTCCGTTCGGGTTAGTTCGGCTTCGGTCGGGTCGGTTCGGCCCCGGTTCGGTCCCGTCCGGGTCAGTTCGGGTCGGTTCGTCCCCGATTCGATCCCGTTCGGCTCCGTTCGGCTCCGTTCGGCTCCGTTCGTCTCCGTTCGGCTCCGTTCGGCTCCGTTCGGCTCCGTTCGGCTCCGTTCGTTCGGCTCCGACGGGTCCCCCCGGGGCAGCGCCGCGGCGGCGCCGGGCCCGGTCGGGGCTTTATCAGGGACCGAGACCCCCCGGGGCGGGGCGGGGCAGAGTCTCCAGTGTCCTCCCAGTGCCCACCAGTGCACCCCCCAGTGCTCCCACTGCCCCACCAGTGCCCACCAGTGCACCCCCCAGTGCTCCCACTGCCCCACCAGTGCCCACCAGTGCACCCCCTAGTGCTCCCAGTTCCCCCAGTGCCCCCAATGTCCCCCATACCCCCAGTGTTCCCAGCTCCCCCAGTTCCCCCAGTGCCCCCAATATCACCCAGTTCCCCCAGTGCCCTCCCAGTGCTCTCAGTTCCCCCATTGTTCCCAGTGCTCCCAGTTCCCCCAGTGCCCCCAATATCACCCAGTACTCCCAGTGCCCTCCCAGTGCTCCCAGTTCCCCAGTGCCCCCAATGGCCCCTATGCCCCCAGTGCTCCCAGTTCCCCCAGTGCCCTCCCAGTGCCCCCAGTTCCCCCATTGTTCCCAGTGCTCCCAGTGCTCCCAGTTCCCCCAGTGCCCTCTCAGTGCCCCCAGTTCCCCCATTGTTCCCAGTGCTCCCAGTGCCCTCCCAGTTCCCCCAGTTCCCCAGTGCCCCCAATGGCCCCTATGCCCCCAGTGCTCCCAGTGCTCCCAGTTCCCCCAGTGCCCTCCCAGTGCCCCCAGTTCCCCCATTGTTCCCAGTGCTCCCAGTGCCCTCCCAGTTCCCTCAGTTCCCCAGTGCCCCCAATGGCCCCTATGCCCCCAGTGCTCCCAGTTCCCCCAGTGCCCTCCCAGTGCCCCCAGTTCCCCCATTGTTCCCAGTGCTCCCAGTGCCCTCCCAGTTCCCCCAGTTCCCCAGTGCCCCCAATGGCCCCTATGCCCCCAGTGCTCCCAGTTCCCCCAGTGCCCTCCCAGTGCCCCCAGTTCCCCCATTGTTCCCAGTGCTCCCAGTGCCCTCCCAGTTCCCTCAGTTCCCCAGTGCCCCCAATGGCCCCTATGCCCCCAGTGCTCCCAGTTCCCCCAGTGCCCTCCCAGTGTCCCCAGTTCCCCCATTGTTCCCAGTGCTCCCAGTGCCCTCCCAGTTCCCTCAGTTCCCCAGTGCCCCAATGGCCCCTATGCCCCCAGTGCTCCCAGTTCCCCCAGTGCCCTCCCAGTGCCCCCAGTTCCCCCATTGTTCCCAGTGCTCCCAGTGCCCTCCCAGTTCCCCCAGTTCCCCCAGTGCCCCCAATATCATTCAGTACTCCCAGTGCCCTCCCAGTGCCCCCAGTTCTCCCATTGTTCCCAGTGCTCCCAGTGCCCTCCCAGTTCCCCCAGTTCCCCAGTGCTCCCAATGGCCCCTATGCCCCCAGTGCTCCCAGTTTCCCCAGTGCCCCCAATGTCCCCCATGCCCCCAGTGTCCCCAGTGCCCCCAGTTCCCCCAGTGCCCCCAACGTCCCTCATGCTCCCAGTGCCCTCCCAGTGCTCCCAGTTCCCCCAGTGCCCAGCCCCCCAGGGATCCCCATCCCCCCCCCCCCCCCCCCAGCCCCATAGAGCCCCCCCCCGCCGTGCCCCCCCCCCCCCCCGCCGCCCTTTGTTGTGCAAAGGCCCCGCTGCCGCCGGCCCGACCGCGACTCCGGGGGGGGGGGCACCGGGGGGGGGGCACCGGGGGGGGGGGGCGGGGGGGGGGAAGGATGGGGAGCGGGGGGGGGGAGCAAGGGATGGGGGGGGGCGCAGGGGTGCAGGAGATGGGTGGGGGGCGCAGGGATTGGGTGGGGGGTGCACGAGGGATGGGGTGGGCACAGGGGATGGGGGGGGCACAGGGGATGGGGGGGCGCAGGGGATGGGGGGGGCACAGGGGATGGGGGGGGCACAAGGGATGGGGGGGCACAGGGGATGGGGGGGCGCAGGGAATGGGTGGGGGGCGCAGGGGATGGGGGGGGCGCAGGGGATGGGGGGGGCACAGGGGATGGGGGGGCACAGGGGATGGGGGGGCGCAGGGGATGGGGGGGGCACAAGGGATGGGGGGCACAGGGATGGGGGGCGCAGGGAATGGGTGGGGGGCGCAGGGGATGGGGGGGCACAGGGATGGGGGGGCGCAGGGGATGGGGGGGGCACAAGGGATGGGGGGCGCAGGGGATGGGGGGCGCAGGGAATGGGTGGGGGGCGCAGGGGATGGGGGGGCACAGGGGATGGGTGGGGGTGCAGGGGATGGGGGGGCACAAGGGATGGGGGGGCACAGGGGATGAGGGGGGTGCAGGGGATGGGGGGGCGCAGGGGATGGGTGGGGGGCGCAGGGGATGGGGGGGGGCACAGGGGATGAGGGGGGCGCAGGGGATGGGGGGGCGCAGGGAATGGGTGGGGGGCGCAGGGGATGGGGGGGCGCAGGGGATGGGGGGGCGCAGGGGATGGGGGGGCGCAGGGGATGGGGGGGCGCAGGGGATGGGTGGGGGCGCAGGGGATGGGGGGGGCACAGGGATGGGGGGCGCAGGGATGGGGGGCGCAGGGAATGGGGGGGGGCGCAGGGGATGGGGGGGCGCAGGGGATGAGGGGGGCGCAGGGGATGGGGGGGCGCAGGGAATGGGTGGGGGGCGCAGGGGATGGGGGGGCGCAGGGAATGGGTGGGGGGCGCAGGGGATGGTGGGGCGCAGGGAATGGGTGGGGGGCGCAGGGGATGGGGGGGCACAAGGGATGGGGGGGCGCAGGGGATGGGGGGGGCAGGGGATGGGGGGGCGCAGGGGATGAGGGGGGCGCAGGGGATGGGGGGGGCGCAGGGAATGGGTGGGGGGCGCAGGGGATGGGGGGGTGCAGGGGATGGGGGGGCACAGGGGATGGGGGGGCGCAGGGGATGGGGGGGCGCAGGGGATGGGTGGGGGGCACAGGGGATGGGTGGGGGGTGCAGGGGATGGGGGGGCACAGGGGATGGGGGGCACAGGGGATGGGGGGGCGCAGGGAATGGGTGGGGGGTGCAGAGGGGATGGGGGGGCGCAGGGATGGGGGGCACAGGGGATGGGGGGGTACAAGGGATGGGGGGCACAGGATGGGGGCGCAGGGGATGGGGGCGCAGGATGTGGGGGCGCAGGGGATGGGGGGGCACAGGGGATGGGGCACAGGGGTGGGGCGCGGGATGGGGGGCACAGGGGATGGGGGTGCAAGGGATGGGGGTGCAAGGGATGGCGACAAGGGATGGGGGGCGCAGGGGATGGGGGGGCACAAGGGATGGGGGGGCACAGGGGATGGGGGGGCGCAGGGAATGGGGGGGTGCAGAGGGGATGGGGGGGACAGGGATGGGGGCACAGGGAATGGGGGGCGCAGGGGTGGGGGGCACAGGGGATGGGTGGGGGGGGCGCAGGGGGTGGGTGGGGGGCATTGGGGAGGGGGGGCGCAGGGGTGCAGGGGATGGGGGGTGCAGGGGATGGGTGGGCGCAGGGGATGGGGGCAGAGGGGTGCAGGGGATGGGGGGGGCAAAAGAGATGGGGGCACTGGGGATGGGGGGGCACAGGGGATGGGTGGGGGGGCGCAGGGGGTGGGTGGGGGGCATTGGGGATGGGGGGGCGCAGGGGTGCAGGAGATGGGGGGGTGCAGGGATTGGGTGGGGGGTGCACGAGGGATGGGTGGGGGGCGCAGGGGATGGGGGGGGGCATTGGGGATGGGGGGGGCACAGGGATGCAGGAGGTGGGGGGGGGGACAAAAGAGATGGGTGGGGGGGTGCAGAGGGGATGGGGGGGGCACAAAGGGTGGGGGGTGCAGAGGGGATGGGGAGATTGGGGGGGGGGGCACACGGGGGGGGGGTGTCCCCGGGCAGTGGGGGTGGGGTGGGTGGACACCCCCCCCCCCCTTGGACTTTACCGGCGCTGGCACCATGGGGCTGCCCCACTGCGGGGGGGGCACCCATCCCCATCCCTGTCCCGTCCCCCCCCCCGACACACGCAGCACCCCTGGGTGTCACCATTGCTCTTTATTGGGGCCCATCACCGCGGGGGGGGGGGACACACAGGGACAGGGGGGTCCCGGGGCGGGGGGGGGGGGGGGGGGGGAGGGGACAGTGGGTGCTGGGGGTGACACGGGGGGTGCTGGGGACACAGTGGGGGGGTGGGGACATGGGTGCCGGGGGGGGGGGCCAGGCCACCTATGGGTGCGGGGGGGGGGGGTATCCAAGCCAGGTGCTGCCACCCCCCCCCCTCCCAGAGGTGTCAGAGCCCCCCCGGAGGTGCTGGAGCCCCCCCCAGAGGTGCCAGAGCCCCGCAAATTTTTTTTTTGGGGGGGGTGGGGGTGGGTTTAATTTTGGGGGGGGGGGGTGTTTAGCCGTGGAGCGGGGGGGGGCACGATGTCCCCGGGGTGGCTCAGCCACACGTCGAAGATGCTCTTGTTGGGGGGGGCCACAGCCTGTGCCCCCCCCTGGGGGCCGGGGGGGTGGCGGTGGGGGGCCGGGGGGGGTCAACACCCCCCAGCGCAGTGGGGGGGGGGAGGAGGAAGGGGGGGGCCGCTGGGGGGGGGGGGGCCACGGCGTTGGGGGCCACGGCGGTGCTGTAGGAGGTGGGGAGCTGCCCCCAAACCGGGGGGGGGGCGGCAGCGGTGCAGGGACCCCCCCCGGGGGCAGAGCGGGGACCCCCCGCCGTGGGGGGGGGGCAACCAGGGAGGAGGGGCGAGGTGGAAAATGGGGGGTGACCCCCACAAGGTGGTTGCGGGGGGGGTCGCCGGGTGCCGGGGGGGGGTCCTCGGGTGTCGGGGGGGGGGTCCTTAGGTACCGGGGGGGGATCTCCAGGTGTCAGGGAGTCGCCAGGTGTCAGGGAGGGGGTCCCAGGTCCTAGGGGGGGGGGGGCCCAGGTGGCGGGGGGGGTCCCCCAGGTGTCGACGGAGGGGGGGTCCCCGATTTGTCCTCCCCCCCCTGGGGGAAATCCCTGAGGAGGGAAGCGATGGAGAAGGCGGAAGGGCGGCGGGATGGGGGGGGGGTCGGGTTTGAGGGGGTCGGGGGGGGTTTTTTGGGGGGGCCGGGGGGGTAAGGCCACCCCCGCAGGACGAAGGGGGCCAGGTCGCGGGCGAAGGCGGGGGCCCCCCCCCCGCGCCACCGCCGTGTTCTGCAGGCGCAGGGCGGCCGGGGGGATGCGGCTCACGTCCACCGTCCAGTAGTTGCCCTTGGCCTTGGGCTTGGCCGGGTCCTTCAGCACCTGCGGGGGGGGCGGAGGGGGGGGGGGCACAGCATTGGGACACCCCCCCCACCCCCCCCACCCCCACGGCTGACACCCCCCGAAATGGGACGCCCCCCACCCTGGTTGCACCACTCAGGAATGGGACCCCCGGATCAGGACCCCCACCCCCCCCATGGCTGCACCCCAGGGGGGGACACACCCAGACGACCCCCCCCCCGGATTGGGACCCCCCCCCCAGCTGCGACCCCCAGACACCCCCCAAAATGGGACCCCCCCACCCCGGTTGCACCCCTCAGGAATGGGACCCCCGGATTGGGACCCACCCCCCCACCCATGGCTGCACCCCAGGGGGGGACACACCCAGATGACCCCCCCCTGGACTGGGACCCCCCCCACCCAACTGCACCCCCAGGTGTGGGGACCCCCCCCCCGGAGCTGCGACCCCCAGACACCCCCCAAAATGGGACCCCCCCCACCCCGGTTGCACCCTCCAGGAATGGGACCCCCGGATCGGGACCCCCCCCCCACCCATGGCTGCACCCCGGGGGGGGACACACCCCAGACGAACCCCCCCCCCCCGGATTGGGACACCCCCCCCAGCTGCGACCCCCAGACACCCCCCAAAATGGGACCCCCCCCACCCTGGTTGCACCCCCGCAGGAATGGACCCCCCCCCAACTGCCCCCCCAGGTGTGGGACACCCCCCCCCCCGCCATGGCTGTGACCCCCAGACACCCCCAAAAATGGGACACCCCCCCCCCAGGAACCCCCCACTGCTGGGACCCCCCCCCCCCCCCATTGTCCCCCCCACCAGCTGCCCCCCCAGCCCCTGCCCCATCCCAGGGACTTCCCCCAGGGACCCCCACCCTGAGGGACCCCCCCACCCTGAGGTACCCCCCCCAGGGACCCCTATCCCGAGGGACCCCCACCCTGAAGGGACCCCCCCAGCCTTGTTACCCCCCCCCCCCCAGCAGCCCCCCAGCCCCTGCCCGAAGCCAGGGTGCCCCCCCCCAAGGGGCCCCCCTCACCCCGGGCCCCCCCCCCCCAACTCCAGGGACAAACCCCCCCCCAACATTGTCCCCCCCCCCAGCCCCTGCCCCATCCCGGGGACCCCCTCAAGGACCCCCACCCTGAAGGGACCCCCCCAGCCTTGTTACCCCCCCCCCCCCAGCAGCCCCCCAGCCCCTGCCCAAAGCCAGGGTGCCCCCCCCCCAAGGATCCCCCCCACCCCAGGACCCCCCCCCCCCAACTCCAGGGACACCCCCCCCCAACATTGTCCCCCCCCCTCCCAGCCCCTGCCCCATCCCGGGGACCCCCTCAAGGACCCCACCCTGAAGGGACCCCCCCAAGCCTTGTTACCACCCCCCCCCCAGCAGCCCCCAGCCCCTGCCCAAATCCAGGGTGCCCCCCCCCAAGGATCCCCCCCCACCCCAGGACACCCCCCCCCCAACTCCAGGGAACACCCCCCCACACACACATTGTCCCCCCCCCCCCCCCCAGCCCCTGCCCCATCCCAGGGACTTCCCCCAGGGACCCCCACCCCGAGGGGACCCCCCCACCCTGAGGGACCCCCCCCAGGGACCCCTATCCCGAGGACCCCCACCCTGAAGGGACCCCCCGCAAGCCTCCCCCTTGTTACCCCCCCCCCCCCCCTCAGCAGCCCCCAGCCCCCTGTCTGAAGCCAGGGTGCCCCCCCCCCAAGGATCCCCCCACCCCAGGACCCCCCCCCCAACTCCAGGGACACCCCCCCCCAACATTGTCCCCCCCCCAGCCCCTGCCCCATCCCGGGGACCCCCTCAAGGACCCCCACCCTGAGGGACCCCCCCAGCCCTTGTACCCCCCCCCCGAGCAACAACCCAGCCCCTGCCCAAAGCAGGGTGCCCCCCCCCAAGGGTCCGCCCCCACCCCAGGGACCCCCCCCCCCACCCCCAGGGACACCCCCCCCCAACATTGGCCCCCCCCCCCCAGCCCCTGCCCCATCCCGGGGACCCCCTCAAGGACCCCCACCCTGAAGGGACCCCCCCAGCCTTGTTCCCCCCCCCCCCCAGCAGCCCCCCAGCCCCTGCCCGAAGCCAGGGTGCCCCCCCCCCAAGGGTCCCCCCCACCCCAGGACCCCCCCCAACTCCAGGGACACCCCCCCCAACATTGTCCCCCCCCCCAGACCCTGCCCCATCCCAGGGACCCCTCAGGGACCCCCCCCCTGAAGGGACCCCCCCCAGCCTTGTTACCCCCCCCCCAGCAGCCCCCAGCCCCTGCCCAAAGCCAGGGTGCCCCCCCCCCCAAGGATCCCCCCCCACCCCAGGACCCTCCCCCCAACTCCAGGGACACCCCCCCACACACATTGTCCCCCCCCCCCAGCCCTGCCCCCATCCCGGGGACCCCCCTCAAGGACCCCCACCCTGAAGGGAACCCCCCCAGCCTTGTTACCCCCCCCCCCCAGCAGCCCCCCAGCCCCTGCCCAAAGCCAGGGTGCCCCCCCCCAAGGATCCCCCCCCCCACCCAGGACCTCCCCCCAACTCCAGGGACACCCCCACACACATTGTCCCCCCCCCCCCAGCCCCTCCCCACCCGGGGACCCCCGCAGGGCCCCCCCCCTGAAGGACCCCCCAGCCTTGTTACCCCCCCCCCCCCCAGCCCCCCAGCCCTGCCAAGGCCAGGGTGCCCCCCCAAGGATCCCCCCCCCCAGGACCCCCCCCCAACTCCCGGGACCCCACCCCCCCACATGTCCCCCCCCCCAGCCCCTGCCCCATCCCAGGGACTTCCCCCAGGGACCCCTATCCCGAAGGACCCCCACCCTGAGGGGACACCCCCCCCCCCCGTCCCCCCCCCCCGTGTCCCCCCCCCGTGCCCCCCCACCTTGGCGAAGCAGGGGTTGGAGGAGAGGTTGTGGCGGATGGAATCCTTCCAGCCCTGGTACCCCCCCCCGAAGAAGGGGAAAAGGCTGCTCAGCTCCTGGATGATCTGGGGGGGGGGGGCACGTTAAATGGGGGGGGGCACCCCCACAGCACCCCCCTGACACCCCCCTCCCCCCGAGCTGGATCCTGCTTCTGCCCCCCCCCCAACCCTGGGCCAACCACGCCCCCCCCAAGTGGGACCCCCCCCTCCGCCCCCCCCCCACCTCCATGGGACGTCTTGGAGCACCCCCCCCCCCCCACCGCAGCGGGGACCCCCCCTGAACCCCGGGCACCCCCCCAATGACCCTCCGAGACCCCCCCAATGACCCCCTGGGGACGCCCCCGCTGAGCCTCCCATTGGGGACCCCCCCAACTCGAAACTCCCCCCCCAGACCCCCTGGGGACCCCCCCCCCTCAGGGACCCCCCCCAACTGACCCCCCCAGACCCCCTGGGGACCCCCCAACTGACCCCCACATGGACCCCCCCAATGACCCCCTGGGGACCCCCCCAGTGAGCCCCCCCATCGGGGACCCCCCCCAACTGACCCCCCCTGAGCCCCCCCCCCCCCAGACCCCCTGGGGACACCCCGGCGACCGCCCCCCCCCTCAGAGACCCCCCCAACTGACCCCCCCCAGACCCCCTGGGGATTTCCCCCAGCTGACCCCCCCCCCCGAGACTCCCCCCCCAGACCCCCTGGGACGCCCCCCCCAGACCCTCTGGGGACCCCCCCGGTGAGCCCCCCCTCAGGGACCCCCCCAACTGACCCCCCCTGGGGACCCCCCCCAGACCTCCTGGGGACCTCCCTGCTGCCCCCCCCCCCCCCCCCCCCCGAGACCCCCCCCTCCAGGCCCCCCTGGGGACCCCCCCACTGACGCCCCCTGGAGACCCCCCCGACTGAACCCTGGCACAACCCCCCCGAATCGCCTGCGGACCCCCCGGTGACCCCCCCTGGGGACCCCCCCCCCCGTGGTGACCCCCCCCTTGGGGACCCCCCCCGCCGCCCCCCCGGTCCCAGGCCGGGACACCTCCTCCCCCCCCCCCCGCCGTGGGCCCCCGCCCCCCCCCCGCGAAGACCCGTGTCCCCCCCCCCCCCCCTCCCCGGGGTGGGGGGAGGGCAGGCGGCGCGACAGAGGCGACAGAGGCGACAGAGGCGACAGACCCCCCGGCGCCGCTAAATCCCTCCCCCCCGCGGGGACGGAGGCATCGCCGCTCGACCCCCCCCCCCCCCCCGCGGTGCCCCCGGGCAGGAACCATCCCCCACCCCCCCCCCAGTGCCCCCCCCCCCCTCGGGGCTGGATCCGACCCCCGTGCCCCCCCCCCCCCCGGGGCTGGATGGGGCCCCGAGCCCCCTCGGTGCCTCCCGTGACCCCCCCCTCGGGGCTGGATCCGACCCCCCGTGACCCCCCCCCCCCGGGACTAAATCCGGTCCCGACACCCCCCCGGAGTCCCCTGTGCCCCCCCCCCCGGGGCTGGATGGCGCCCCGACCCCCCCCCGGTGCCTTCTGTGCCCCCCCCCCGGGGCTGGATCCGGCCCCATCCTACCCCCCCGGTTCCCCCCCCCCGCCGGGGCTGGATGGCGCCCCGACCCCCCCCCCGGTGCCTCCCGTGACCCCCCCCGGGGTTGAATCCGGCCCCATCCTACCCCCCCGGTGCCGGATCCTGCCCCGAACCCCCCCCGGTGCCCCCCTGTGACCCCCCCGGGGCCTGATCCGGCCCGGTCACACACCCCCCGGTGCCTCCCTTAGCCGCCCCCCCGGGGCTGAACCCCCCCCGAATCCCCCTCCCGGTGCCCCCTGTGCCCCCCCCGGGGCTGGATCCGACCCCTCGTTCCCGCCCCCCCCCCCGGGACTGGATCCCCCCCCCCCCCCCGTTCCCAACCGAGCCGCGGCGCAGCCCCGACGGGGCGGGCGGGCGGCGGGACCCGGGGCGGCGGCGGGGAGGGGGGGGGGGGCTGGTCCCGGGACGGGGATTCCGGGGGTCCAGGCGACCCGCGGGAGGGGGGGGACGGGGGGACGAGGTGGGGGGGGGGTCCCGGGGGGGGTCCCGGGGTCCCGGGCCGGGGGGGGGGGTCGGTACCTGGGCGAGCTTGAGGCGGCGGCCGGGGGCGGCGCGGATGACGAGGGCGATGAGCGCCAGGTAGGAGTAGGGGGGTTTGGGGTGGCGGCGGTAGCGCTGCGGGGGGGGGCGCGACCCCCGGGACCCCCCCCGGGACCCCGAGGCAGGGAGAGACCCCCGGGGGAGCGGCGGCATGGCCAGGGGGGGCGGCGGGGACTGGGGATGGGATGGGATGGACTGGGAGAGACTGGGAGAGGGCGGGGAGGGGCGGGATGGGGAGGGGTGGGGTGGGGTGGGGTGGGATGGGATGGGATGGGATGGGATGGGATGGGGATGGGGATGGGGATGGGATGGGATGGGATGGGGACTGGGATGGGGATGGGGATTGGGGATGGGATGGGATGGGGATAGGGATGGGATGGGATTGGGATAGGGATGGGATGGGATGGGATGGGATGGGGATGGGGATGGGATGGGGATGGGAATGGGGATGGGATGGAGAGGAGATGGGATGGGATGGGGATGGGATGGGGATGGGATGGGATGGGGATGGGATGGGATGGGATGGGGATGGGATGGGGATGGGGATGGGATGGGGATGGGGATGGGGATGGGGATGGGGATGGGATGGGATGGGGATAGGGATGGGATGGGATTGGGATGGGAATGGGATGGGATGGGATGGGGATAGGGATGGGATGGGGATGGGGATGGGGATGGGGATGGGGATGGGATGGGGATAGGGATGGGATGGGATTGGGATGGGAATGGGGATGGGATGGGGATGGGATGGGGATGGGATGGGATGGAGAGGAGATGGGATGGGATGGGGATGGGGATGGGATGGGGATGGGGATGGGATGGGATGGGGATGGGATGGGGATGGGATGGGATGGGATGGGATGGGGATGGGATGGGAGATGATGGGGATGGGATGGAGATGGGATGGGATGGGGATGGGGATGGGAGGGGATGGGAGGGGATGGGGATGGGATGGAGAAGAGATGGGATGGAGAGGAGATGGGATGGGATGGGATGGGGATGGGATGGGGATGGGATGGGATGGAGAGGAGATGGGATGGGATGGGGATGGGGATGGGATGGGGATGGGATGGGATGGAGAGGAGATGGGATGGGATGGGGATGAGGATGGGATGGGGATGGGAGGGGATGGAGAGGAGATGGGATGGGATGGGATGGGATGGGATGGGGATGGGGATGGGATGGGGATGGGAGGGGATGGAGAGGAGATGGGATGGGATGGGGATGGATGGGATGGGGATGGGATGGGATGGGATGGCTCAACGTCCATGTGGTGACCAGTGATGAGTGGGGCTCCTCAGGGGTCAGTACTGGGACCAGTGCTGCTGCTCTTTAACATCTTTGTCGGCGACACGGACAGCGGGATCCAGGGCACCCTCAGCAACTTTGCCGACGACACCAAGCTGTGTGGGGCGTGGTGACACGCTGGAGGGACGGGGATGTCACCCAGAGGCACCGGGACAGGCTGGAGGGGTGGCCCCCGTGTGAACCTCCTGGGGTCCAACCAGGCCAAGGGCAGGGTCCTGCGCGGGGTGGGGGCAGCCCCCGGTGCCAGCCCAGGCTGGGGATGGAGGGATGGGGAGCAGCCCGGAGAGAAGGGTGCGGGGGGGGGGGCCGCGGGGGGGGGGGAAGCTCAACAGGAGTTTGTTGGGTTTTTTTCCCTTTTCCCCCTTCGTTCCTCATGTTTTCCCCCCGTTCCTCCTTCCCCCGTTCTTTCCCCAGCCCCCTATTCCTCCTTCCCTTTCTTTCCTTCTTTCCCCATTCTTTCCCTCCGTCCCCTCTTCTATTATCCTTTTCTTTCCCCATTCTTTCCCCCAGCCCCTGTTCCTCCTTCCCTTCTTTCCACCTTGTTTCCCCCCCCCAGCCCCTATTCCCCCTTCCCTTCTTTTTCCCCATTCTTTCCCCCAGCCCCTGTTCCTCCTTCCCTTCTTTCCACCTTGTTTCCCCCCCCAGCCCCTATTCCCCCTTCCCTTCTTTTTCCCCATTCTTTCCCCCAGCCCCTATTCCTCCTTCCCTTCTTTTTCCCCATTCTTTCCCTCTGTCCCCTCTTTTATTATCCTTTTCTTTCCCCATTCTTTCCCCCAGCCCCTATTCCCCCTTCCCTTCTTTCCCCATTCTTTCCCCCATTCCCTGTTCCTCCTTCCCTTCTTTCCACCTTGTTTCCCCCTCCCAGCCCCTATTCCTCCTTCCCTTCTTTCCCCATTCTTTCCCGCCCGTCCCCTCTTCCTTCCCCCCCCCATTCTCCTCCTCTGTCCCCTGTCCCTCTTTTCCTTCTTACCCCTTGCTTCCTCCTCATCTCCTTCCTCCCCCCTCATGCCCTGTTCCACCTTTCCTTCTTGCCCCATTCTTCCCCCGTCCCCTGTTCCTCCTTTCCCTCTTTCCCCGTTCTTCCATGTCCCGTCCCTGTTCCCACTTTCCTTCTTTACCCGGTATTCCTCCTCCATCCCGTTCCTCTTCTTTACCTGTTCTCCCTTCTCCAGCCTCCGTTCCCCTTTTCCTTCTTGCCCCATTCTTCCCCCGTCCCCTGTTCCTCCTTTCCCTCTTTCCCCGTTCTTCCATGTCCCGTCCCTGTTCCCGCTTTCCTTCTTTACCCGGTATTCCTCCTCCATCCCGTTCCTCCTTCTCTTCTTTACCCATTCTCCCTTTTCCATCCTCAGTTCTTCTTTTCCTTCTTTCCCCATTCTTCCCCCCGTCGCCTGGTTTCCCTTTCTTTACTTCTATCCCCGTTCTTCTCCCTTGTGCCCTGTTCCTCCTTTCCTTTTTCACCCCTTTTTCCCGCTCCATCCCGCATTTCCCACTTTCTCTTCCTCCTTTCCCGTCTTTCATCCCCTTCCATCGCCACTGGCGCCCCCTGGCGGAGCTGAACGCCGCCGCCCCCTCCGCGCATGCGCGGCAGCCCCCACCAGGGGGCGGGGTCTTTGTAGAGAGGGGGCGTGGCTTGACGCAGAGGGAGGCGTGGCTTGACGCAGAGGGAGGCGTGGCTTGGCGCAGAGGGGGCGTGGCTAAAGGGGGGCCGCACCCGGAAGCGGCGCCGGTCACCGAGCGGGTCCCGATCCGGCGGTGAGTGCGGAGGGGGGGGGGGGGGGGGGGACACGACACCGGCGAGGAGAGGGGGGTTCAGGGAGGGGGAGAGGGGTTTAGGGGACACGGTGTGGTGGGGACAACGTGGTGGTCGCTCCCCCGAGGTGCCTGTTGTCCCCCGGGGTCGTTTGGGGGGGCGGGGGGGGGCGCTGTGGGGTTTTGGGGCCTAGCTTTGCCGGACCGCCGGGCACCGGGGAGAGGTGGGTGAGGTGGCCCGGTGGGCAAGCTCGGTGTCTCCGCCGTTTCCCGCCCTTAGGGGGCTTCCTGGGTCCCGTCCCCCCCCCCCCCCTTGTCGTTCTGGGGGTGGTTGGCTCCCATGGGGATCTGCTGCGGGGGGGGCTTGTGGTGTGGGGCGGGGGAGGGAAAGTATTGAATATAAAATCACTGAAGGGTTTGGGCTGGAACGGACATTTAAGGGCCACCGAGTCCCACCTCCTGCCCTGGGCAGGGACATCTTCAACTAGACCTGGTTGCTCCGAGCCCCGTCCAACCTGGCCTTGAACCCCTCCAGGGATGGGGCAGCCACAGCTTCTCGGGGCAACCTGGGCCAGGGGCTCACCACCTTCAGAATGGAGAATTTCTTCCTTATTTTTCATCTCAATCTCGCCTCTTTCAGTGTAAAACCCTTCCCCCTCGTCCCACGGCTCCCCTCCCTGCTCCAGAGTCCCTCCCCAGCTTTCCCGGAGCCCCCCTGAGGGCCTGGCAGGGGCTGGAAGGTCTCCCCGGAGCCTTCTCTTCTCCAGGCTGAACCCCCCCAGCTCTCTCAGCCTGTCCCCACAGCAGAGGGGCTCCAGCCCTCCCAGCAGCTCCGGGGCCTCCTCCGGCCCCGCTCCGACAGCTCCGTGTCCTTCTTGTCCTGAGGCCCCGGAGCTGGAGGCAGCATCATCCCTCAAATCTTATTTTACTGACAACTTGCTCTTTTCTGGTCTGGAGCTGAGCCCCAACTCCGGGCTCCCAGCCCTTGCAGGTGCTGGAAACTTCGCTCCCTCACTTTTGTTTGTGATTTTAGGGAGAAATATTTGGAGCACGGTCTGGGCTCCTGCAGGGCTCGGGGGGGGGGGGGGGGGCTCGCTAACGGACCACCCGCCTCGGGCTCCTCAGCCAGCGCCGTCTCGCCAAATCTCGGGGCTGCCGTTCCGAATTCCTCGCCATAACATGGAGGGGGGGGGAAGATGGTTTGGGATTCCTTAGCTTTCCGAGCGTGTTTTGCTGAGGTAAAATGTCCTCCCGTTTGCAGGGCGTGGAGGGGAGCGGAAGCCGGGATGTGCTCCCTCCGGCTCCGACCTCGATAAGGGACGGTGCCGGCACCGATGGAATCGCGGCGCCTGCTGCCCACTGGCCTCTCGGAACCGGAGCTCGGGCGGGCTGTCTGCGAGGAGCTGGCGTTTCCCCTTCCCCACGGGTTTTGGAGAGCAGCTCCTCCACCTCCCAGCGCCCACCGTTGGCTTTCTGACCCCGACCGGAACCGCAAACGGTCTTCTTTCTCCCCGAAAGTAAAGGCAGCGCGTAAAAATAGGTTCCCCAGGGATCCCCGGGTTTGAGAGAGAGGAAGCCGCCGACTGCCTTCTGCTGGTGGGGAAGCTGAAAACACGGAGCATGACGGAGTCACGGATAAAACGTGAGTGTTGGAGCGTGGTGGGAGCCGTTGAGGGGCTTCGGGGCACCGACCCTACCGTGGGGGAGTCTCCTTCCCTCCGGCCGCAGCCCCCCCCTCGCCTCGGGCTGCTCGTTCTGCCCAGCCCCAGAGCAGATTTTCTGCGCCGCTTCGGTGGGGACGGAGCCGGGTGGGAAGTCTCTATCGCTAATAAGGTTAAATTGCCTTGCGGGTGCCCCGGGGAGGGGGGTTCAGCTCTGCCTGTGGAGCTGCCGGATGCGCTGCCGTCGTCGCTCCCTGCAGCATCTGGAGGGACGAACTGGTGGGGGACGGGAGGAGGGAGCGGTTCTCGGTGCACCGCAGTTCCCTGCCCTAGAAATTAATCCCGGGCCTCGCCTCTGCTGCAAATTGCCTGAGCTTCAACAGTCTCTCAGTGTTGAACTCGTGTAAACCCCTGTGCATTTCCTAAATTAATCCCAGCCAGCTTTGAAATGAAGCTTTCTCTTTTTTTTTGGTTTTTTTTTTTTTTTCTTTTAAGGCAATAAAGAATTTTCTGGTTTAATTAAGCCACGGGGAAGGGGTGGGAGCGGGAATTACCTTCAGCAGCAGCGCCAGGTCACGTTGGCTTTAACGTGACTGTGGGGCGAACGTCTCCGCGCCCCCCTGCCGTGGAAATGAATGAAAACCCCCCAAAGTGGGGCTGGGTGGGAGCCCCGGGGTGGGACCGTACGGCTGCTCGGGCAAGACAGGCCTGGAAGCAGGAGGGGAAGGGACGAGGGACACTGTCACCCTCCTCGTGCCACCCTCGGTGGTGGCCGTGGACGCTTTCGAGGCAGCGCAGTGTCCCCTCAGGGCTGGGTGTCCTGGTGGGTCTTCACCCCCCCTGGTAAGAGGACGTCCTCAGACGTGGGGCCGTGTTGTCGCAGAGGCGGCCTGCTCTGAAACTAATTAACCTTATTACGGCAAAGGCCCTAATGAGAGATACACCGCTCCAGGATAACAATTAGGCTCTCGGAGCGGGGTCGCTGGCTGATGGGTGTGAGGGAGTGGCTCTGGTCCGCAGGCGTGTGGCTGCCGCTGGTGGGACCCTGGTGGCACCCGGCTGTAGAGCAGAGCCCGTCCCCCGGTGCGGCTGCCCAGCCCTAAATCCCCGGTGTAATAAATCATGGAATGGTTTGGGTGGGAAGGGACCTTAAAGGCCATCGAGTGCCACCCCCCTGCCCTGGGCAGGGACATCTTCAACTAGACCAGGTTGCTCCAAGCCCCGTCCAACCTGGCCTTGAACCCCTCCAGGGATGGGGCAGCCACAGCTTCTCGGGGCAGCCTGGGCCAGGGGCTCACCACCTTCAGAATGGAGAATTTCTTCCTTATTTTTCATCTCAATCTCCCCTCTTTCAGTGCGAAACCCTTCCCCCTCATCCCATGGCTCCCCTCCCTGCTCCAGAGTCCCTCCCCAGCTTTCCTGGAGCCCCTTGAGGGCCTGGCAGGGGCTGGAAGGTCTCCCCGGAGCCTTCTCTTCTCCAGGCTGAACCCCCCCAGCTCTCTCAGCCTGTCCCCACAGCAGAGGGGCTCCAGCCCTCCCAGCAGCTCCAGGGCCTCCTCCGGCCCCGCTCCGACAGCTCCGTGTCCTCCTGCTGTCCCCAGAGCTGGAGGCAGCACTGCAGGGGGGTGTCACAGAGTGGGGCAGAGGGGCAGAACCCCCCCCTCGCCCCCCTGCCCACGCTGCTGGGGATGCAGCCCAGGCTGCGGGGGGGTTTCTGTGCTGCCAGCGCACGGTGCCGGCTCACGTTGAGCTTCTCATCCAGCAGCACCCCCCATCCTTCCTTCTCCCCGTGCCCGCGAGAAACCTTAGAGCCGAGTTCCCCTTGGCCCGGGGGCCGACACGGTGCTGAGCGGTGTGTGTAGGGTCTGCAGGAGAAAAACCAACAAACCCCTGTGAAGTGTCCAGCCTGGGCTGGGGGGGTGAGGATGAATGAGCCCCTGGGGAACAGGGGGCGCCTTTTGAGTTTTAAAGGTGAGTTATTTTGGGTGGTGAGCCCAGAAGAAAGGGTTTTGGTGGGTTGAGTGGGAAACAAAAGGGCTGGTGAAGCTTAACTTGGCTGTGCACGTGGCTCACGGAAGGATGGGTGAAAACGCAGGGAGGCTCTTCTTTTCCTCCTCTTGTTGGTCCAGGAGATGTTCAGGGAATGCAAAATCTTTGCCACTTGCCTGTCTCGCTCAGGGCTTGCTACGACACTGATGGACGCCACGACGGATAAGGACCCGCTAGTCCAGGAGCAAATCTACAACGCTTTGTGCTACCTGGGGGAATCCGAGCCGGAGGAGATCCTCAACTCTTGTGACGAGTACCTCCGGCAGCACGACAAGGTAGGGGGTGTGTTCCGCTCCGTCCTGGGGGTGTCCGCAGGGTGAGAAGTGTTTCCTGGCAGCTTGGGGGGCATTGGCTCCGTCAGCAAGCGAGGGAGATACGACAGGACAACGGGGCTGGTGAGGGGTCTGGAGAAGGAGGAGAAGGGTCTGGAGAACTTGTGAGGAGCGGCTGAGGGAGCTGGGGGTGTTCAACCTGGAGAGAAGGAGGCTGAGGGGAGACCTTCTCGCTCTCTCCAGCTCCCTGAAAGGAGGGGGCAGCCAGGGGGGGTCGGGCTCTTCTCCCAAGGAACAGGCCATGGGACAAGAGGAAACGGCCCCAAGTTGCCCAGGGCAGGTTTAGGATGGATATTGGGGAAAATCCCTTCCCCAAAAGGGTTGTCAGGCGTTGGAAGAGGCTGCCCAGGGCAGGGGGGGAGTTGCCATCCCTGGAGGGATTGAAAAGCCGGGCAGACGCGGTGCTGAGGGACGTGGGTTGGGGGTGGGTTTGTCAGTGTTGGGTTGATGGTTGGACTTCGTGATCTGAAAGGTCCCTTCCAACCTCGGCCATTCTCCGATTCCCTGAGTCTGTACCCGGGAGGATCTGGGTCCGAGGCGCTGGAGTTGCGCAGGTGAAGAAACGGTGATAATACGCTGTCGTGGATGAGAGAAAGGGAGTAAAACCGGTTGGTGCTTCGAGTCGTTGCCTTTCCTGGTGCAGGCCGCGTGGTGGAAATGCCAGCCAGGCCCTTGCCGGGCATCTCTGGGACACGCGGGTTTCTCTGGCCCCGGGGCAGCCGCGGTGCCGTGCTGGGCTTGGCTGACCGCCCGCTTTCTCCCTCCCTTTCCAGCTGGCCTACCCTCACCGGGTGATCATCCTGAAGGCCATGGAGACGGTGGTGAAGAACAACATTGCCCTCTTGGACAAAAGCACGGCGAAGGTGGTTATCTTCCTGGCGTCTAATGAAATGACCAAGTCAAAGGTACGACCTGAAAGCTCCGGGTTCCTCCTGTCGTCGTTCTCTTCCGGGCCCTTTCTGCCCCTGATGCTGTCGTCGCAGTAAATGCTGCGGGTTTGGGGTTGCCCCAATGGTAGCAATTACTGGGACCGCTTTTGGGGAAGGGAAGATCTGGGTCTGTGCCATCTTCTGGAGATGGGACAGCTGAGGGAGTAGGGGATGGGCTACCTTCCTCTCTCTGGGGGGAAGATGAAGATGGGTTTGGCTGACGGTTGTCTTCCAGCACAGCATGCATCCCCAGCCAAATAAAATCCGGATGCTGCAAAGGACGTGGACAGGCAGGTGGGTATTAGAGCAGGAAGGAGCCTTGAGGGGCTGCAGGTCCACGGAGGGGAAAGATCACGTCTGAATCTTGAGCCTGTTGCTCAGAATCAGGGAACGGTTTGGGTGGGAAGGGACCTTTAAAGGCCACCCAGTGGCACCCCCTGCCCTGGGCAGGGACACCTCCCACCAGCCCAGGTTGCTCCCAGCCCCGTCCAACCTGGCCTTGAACCCCTCCAGGGATGGGGCAGCCACAGCTTCTCTGGGCAACCTGGGCCAGGGGTTCACCCCCCTCACAGCAAAGAATTTCTTCCCAATATCTCACCTAAATCTCCCCTCTTTCAGTGTAAAACCCTTCCCCCTCGTCCCGTGGCTCCCCTCCCTGCTCCAGAGTCCCTCCCCAGCTTTCCTGGAGCCCCTTGAGGGCCTGGCAGGGGCTGGAAGGTCTCCCCGGAGCCTTCTCTTCTCCAGGCTGAACCCCCCCAGCTCTCTCAGCCTGTCCCCACAGCAGAGGGGCTCCAGCCCTCCCAGCAGCTCCGGGGCCTCCTCCGGCCCCGCTCCGACAGCTCCGTGTCCTCCTGCTGTCCCCAGAGCTGGAGGCAACGCTGCAGGGGGATCTCCCCCGGGCGGAGCAGAGGGGGACAATTAGGCCATGCCATGCAGTTCCCCACGGCGGTTGGAGCCAGACACGATGCACGGCATTTAAACGAAGCAGAAGAACGGCGTTTGGTCTGATACGGTTTCCTCCACCCGCCCCAGGAGGTGATCCGGGACTGGCAGCAAGCCGCGAGCAACGTCCTCGTTGCGGTGGGCCAGCGCTTCATCAACAAGGTGATGGAGGAGGTGCTCACCAAATTCCAGCCGGGGATCCTGCCCCACTACTTCGTCATGCAGACGTTTGCCAACCTCTCGGTGTCGAACGGTGAGTTGGCAACCGGCCGCGCTGGGGTTGGGGGGGAGCCGTGGAAGCGCGTCCCGGGCTTCGGGTGTCGGCGTTCACACCGGAGCCCAGCAGCTCTGCGGCGGGGCCCCTCCGCGGTGTGGTGCGTGCCGAGCCGGCGAAAACAAGCTTCTCGGGGATCTTACGGCTGAGGCTTGGTGCTGCTAACCCACGGGGGCGCGATGAGACGCCCTGAAAAAGCAGCGGATGCCAGCATGGCGAGGAGGAGCGCTGTCGGTGCGCGTGGCTTCCTTGTGGCGTCCTTCGTTCCCCTTGGCTTCCCAAGAGACGGGGCACGAGAAGGGGAAGGCCAGTGCTGCGGGGAGCCTGGCGTTGGGAGGAGGTTTGGAAAACCCTGCTCTGTTCTTGGCTGCTCTTCCCGGGGAGCCACTGCGACTCCGACCTCAGTGCTGAGACGGGGAGCTGAGGGCAGCCCCTCATCCAGGGATCACGGGGGAGCGCAAGCGGGCAGCGACAGCTCATCCTGCAGCAGCCTGAGCAGAGCTCCGCACCCCGGAGCTGCTCCGGGACCCGTCAGGTTCTCCCGGTGGTTCTGCTTTTCCCTTGGGGAAAAGGGAAAACCACGGTGGAGGCCTCGGCTCTGCCCTGGGGTGCTGCTGCTTGGCCACGTCTCTCCGCAGTAGCTGGAGGAAAAGCTCCTCCCGGGGACGGACGGATGCGATGCTCCTGGACGCGGAGCGGGGGCACCCGGTAATTCCCAGAGGAATCCCTGTGGAAGCGTACTGAGCTTAGGAATCCCACGCAGCTTGGCTTCAGGGCTCAGCCGAGCTCTTTAAAATGTTTGCCGCTTAAAAGCAGCGGGAACTGGAGCTGCCTGGCCCTCCTCCATCGAGAACTCCCTGCTGGGGCTCTTGTCTCCAGCCATCCCAGAAAGACCCAAGTTTAAAAATGAGAATTCTAGGACGGGACTTCCGAAAAAGAGAAGTCTGGCTGGGGAATGGTGCCGGCAGCGAGGGAGACGTAGCCCGGAGCTCGCCGACTTTGAGAAACAGTCACGAACGTCGGGGGCTGGGAGGATTGCGAGCCGCTGCCGCGCTGGAGCCGTCTCCGCTGCTCCCCCCTGGGGCCCTCGGCAGCTCGTTTTTGGCAAAATCGGGCTCCTGGCTCCTGTTCCCTTTGGGTGCCCGCGCAATCCTGCCGGCTCCGTGTCCTGCGTAGGCTGGGGCGGCCGCAGAGCGGCACTTGCGTTGTGTCTGCTGCGAGCGAGCATCTCCCGCTTCCTCCCCAGTGTTCGGAATGGTGCCTTTTCTCAACTCCATCCTCGGGACGATGCTGCCCATGCTGGGAATGGCCAAACAGGACCACATGAAGTCTGTCTTCTGCTACGGTAAGGTTTTTCTGGATCTTTCTGGGACGGAAGTGATTTTTAACCATGTTGTGGGAGGTTTTTTTTCCCTTCCCTGGAAAAGGAGGGACCGTGGATGGGGGCCGGAGAGCTGGCTCGGATGGGCTTTTACGGAATGTCTGGGAGCAGGGACCTGGCTGGCTCTGGGAAGGGATGGATAGTCGTCGGCTCTAGGTCACTGGGATCCTACAAAAGTCCTCCTCCTGATCCCTGTCTGATCCCTGTCATTCCCATTTCATGGCCCAGCGAGTACAGGTGCTCTTTGTTTTCTCCTCCGGTGAAGATGATGTGGATGCTCCAGAGCCATCCCGACTCCGGTCGAGGTGACCGGCTTGGTGGGATGGGGAAAGGAGGAGGGATGCGCTACTTCAGACCCTCTTATAAACCAAGCTGTGCCTTTATTGAGACCATGAACCTGGCACCTTGCAACAGCGCAAGCGTTAGCCCTGACGGGGACTGGGAGGAGGCCGGGGTGCAGCGGCCACTTCTGTAAATCTCGTGAGCCGTTTGCAGGATGTGACACTCCTGGTGGGCTGGCAGGATGTCACGGGGCTCCCTTCTCGTGACACCCTCCTCCAGCCCCGGGCTCGCCCAAAAGCTGCTGCAGGGTTTGGTGCAGAAGCACCAGCACTTACACAGCTGACAAAGAGCTGACTCGGTTGTCACAGAATCATGGAATGGTTTGGGTGGAAAGGGACCTTGAAAGGCCACCCAGTGCCACCCCCTGCCCTGGGCAGGGACACCTCCCACCAGCCCAGGTTGCTCCCAGCCCCGTCCAACCTGGCCTTGAACCCCTCCAGGGATGGGGCAGCCACAGCTTCTCGGGGCAACCTGGGCCAGGGGCTCACCCCCCTCACGGCAAAGAATTTCCTCCCCAGATCTCCTCTCAATCTCCCCTCTTTCAGTGTAAAACCCTTCCCCCTCGTCCCATGGCTCCCCTCCCTGCTCCAGAGTCCCTCCCCAGCTTTCCTGGAGCCCCTTGAGGGCCTGGCAGGGGCTGGAAGGTCTCCCCGGAGCCTTCTCTTCTCCAGGCTGAACCCCCCCAGCTCTCTCAGCCTGTCCCCACAGCAGAGGGGCTCCAGCCCTCCCAGCATCTCTGGGGCCTCCTCCGGCCCCGCTCCAACAGCTCCGTGTCCTTCTGCTGTTGGTGTCCCCAGAGCTGGAGGCAGGGCTCCAGGTGGGGTCTCCCCAGAGCAGAGCAGAGGGGCAGAATCCCCTCCCTCATCTCTAGCCGGAGCTGATCCTCCTTCACCTGGACACGGTGGCCCGTCGTGGTGTGGCTCCTGGCCCAAGTGGCTTTGTTCGTTCACCGGTGAGGTGCCCTCCTGGTTGCAGGGTGGTCGCGCCTGCGTCTCGGATGGCAGGATGGCGGTGACCAGCAGAGGTTCCTTAGGGTCTGTGGTTTTCTTTCCATGGCTGGACGAAAATAAAAGGTGTTTTGGGGGAGCGCGGGTCCAAGGGCTGCGAGAGACGCCGCGGGAGCTGCTGGAGCACGCCCCTGGGGCAGTCGCTCTTATCTCTCGCTGATAGCGAGGTCCAAGGCCTGGGAATGCTGCTGTGGCTCTGTGCGTCGAGGAATGAATGGGATGCGTGGGAGCAGCCCTGTAAACTGCAGGGGTGGATGTAGGACTGCCTTCGGCAGCAGCGTCTGTTTCTGCTGGAAACAAAAGGAGGTTTGTGTCTGAACTGGTTCCTGGGATCCGCTGTGGTCCAGTAACACCCGGATTTGAAGGGCTGCTTCGACCTTTAAGAGCTCTCGGGCTGTCACGTTGAGGTCAAAGCAAGAACGCGTGACTCTGGGGCTCTTCCTGTAGAGGTGCGTTCTCAGAAAGCCAACGCCAAGGGCAGGGCAACCCCCGTGAATACGAAACATCCTCCCCCGGTCGAGTACAACCAGACCCCAGCGCTGGCTTGACCACGGGGGTGGTTGGGGTGGGCGGCTCAGGTGGTTCGTGCTGGCTGCGGGCGATGGCAGAGAGCGGGCGACGTGTTTATGGACGGGAGGTCTGCTGCTGTTCCTGTCCCGGACGGCGTATCAGCCGTGCCTGCCCTGCCAAGGGTCATAGAATCATGGAATCGTAGACTGGTTTGGGTGGGAAAGGGATATTTAAAGACCATTGAGTCCAACCCCCCACCATGGGCAGGGACATCTTCAACCAGAACAGGTTGCTCCGAGCCCCGTCCAACCTGGCCTTGAACCCCTCCAGGGATGGGGCAGCCACAGCTTCTCAGGGCAACCTGGGCCAGGGGCTCATCACCTTCAGAATGGAGAATTTCTTCCTTATTTTTCATCTCAATCTCCTCTTTTCCAGTGTAAAACCCTTCCCCCTCGTGCCATGGCTCCCCTCCCTGCTCCAGAGTCCCTCCCCAGCTTTCCTGGAGCCCCTTGAGGGCCTGAAGGGGCTGGAAGGTCTCCCCGGAGCCTTCTCTTCTCCAGGCTGAACCCCCCCAGCTCTCTCAGCCTGTCCCCACAGCAGAGGGGCTCCAGGAGAAGGGATCATAGAAGGGATCGTGCGTAGGAGAAGGGATCCTTCTCCTCGTGGGGAGGACCAGCCTGGCCCATGGGGCTGGTAGAACTCAGTTCTGAGGTTCGGGTGGCTCTTTCCAGAGGCCCCTTCCACCGTCAGCAGCTCTTTCCACTTCATCCCTTCCAGCAATCGCTTCTTTTGGCTTTCTCTTCCCCACTCCGCTTGGTCCTGGGAAGCGTGACGTCCCGGTTCCCCACGTGTTCCTCCCAAAACGAGCCTGTAGCTGCTGCCAACGAGGCGCAGTCGGTCTGTGGCTCTTGCAGAGAACGTGCAACCCCTTCACCTGCCTCCTAAAGGGCGCGAAGCCTCCACAGCGCTGCCTCCTGCCCGGAGCCCAGAACCTGGGGAGGTCACAGCACCTCCTGGGCTGCCAGGAATGGGATATCCCAGCTGCCTGCGGAACTCGGAAGACGGGCAGGATTTCCAGCTCCGGGTGGTTTCTGTATCGTTTTTTGGCAAATTCACTAACTGAAAGGCAGAGGGGGTGACTCTGGAGTCAGCGCAGCCGTGCCATGCGGGCAGGTCGTCCTGGGGTGGTTTGGCTGTTCCAGGGTGGCCCCGCGCAGAAGGACGGTGTTAGGGCGGTACCAGCCTACAGGGGAGTTACGTGGAGTTACATCCGGGCTGGATTCGGGGATGGAGAGGGGGATTTGGGGACGTGATCCTGGGCTGAATGTAGGGATGGAGAGGGGGATTTGGGGATGTGATCCTGGGCTGAATGCAGGGATGGAGAGGGGGATTTGGGGACGCGATCCTGGGCTGAATGCGGGGATGGAGAGGGGGATTTGGGGACGCGATCCTGGGCTGAATGCGGGGATGGAGAGGGGGATTTGGGGACGTGATCCTGGGCTGAACGCGGGGATGGAGAGGGGGATTTGGGGATGTGATCCTGGGCTGAACACAGGGATGGAGAGGGGGATCTGGGGATGTGATCCTGGGCTGAATGCGGGGATGGAGAGGGGGATTTGGGGATGTGATCCTGGGCTCAATGCAGGGATGGAGAGGGGGATTTGGGGACGTGATCCTGGGCTGAACGCAGGGATGGAGAGGGGGATTTCGGGATGTGATCCTGGGCTGGTCACAGGGATGGAGAGGGGGATTTGGGGACGTGATCCTGGGCTGGTCACAGGGATGGAGAGGGGGATTTGGGGACGTGATCCTGGGTTGAATGCGGGGATGGAGAGGGGGATTTGTGGACGTGATCCTGGGCTGGTCACAGGGATGGAGAGGGGGATTTGGGGACGTGATCCTGGGCTGAATGTAGGGATGGAGAGGGGGATTTGGGGACGTGATCCTGGGCTGGTCACAGGGATGGAGAGGGGGATTTGGGGACGTGATCCTGGGCTGAACGCAGGGATGGAGAGGGGGATTTGGGGACGTGATCCTGGGCTGAATGCAGGGATGGAGAGGGGGATTTGGGGACATGATCCTGAGCTGGTCACAGGGATGGAGAGGGGGATTTGGGGACATGATCCTGGGTTGAATGTAGGGATGGAGAAGGGGATTTGGGGACGTGATCCTGGGCTGAATGTAGGGATGGAGAGGGGGATTTGGGGACGTGATCCTGGGTTGAATGTAGGGATGGAGAAGGGGATTTGGGGACATGATCCTGGGCTGAATGTAGGGATGGAGAGGGGGATTTGGGGACGTGATCCTGGGCTGGTCACAGGGATGGAGAGGGGGATTTGGGGACGTGATCCTGGGCTGAATGTGGGGATGGAGAGGGGGATTTGTGGACGTGATCCTGGGCTGGTCACAGGGATGGAGAGGGGGATTTGGGGATGTGATCCTGGGCTGAATGTAGGGATGGAGAGGGGGATTTGGGGACGTGATCCTGGGCTGAACGCGGGGATGGAGAGGGGGATTTGGGGACATGATCCTGGGCTGAATGTAGGGATGGAGAGGGGGGATTTGGGGACATGATCCTGGGCTGGTCACAGGGATGGAGAGAGGGATTTGGGGACGTGATCCTGGGCTGAATGTAGGGATGGAGAGGGGGATTTGGGGACGTGATCCTGGGCTGAACGCGGGGATGGAGAGGGGGATTTGGGGACGCGATCCTGGGTTGAACGCGGGGATGGAGAGGGGGATTTGGGGATGTGATCCTGGGCTGAATGTAGGGATGGAGAGGGAGATTTGGGGACGCGATCCTGGGCTGAACGCAGGGATGGAGAGGGGGATTTGGGGGACGTGATCCTGGGCTGAATGCAGGGATGGAGAGGGGGATTTGGGGACGTGATCCTGGGCTGAACGCAGGGATGGAGAGGGGGATTTGGGGATGTGATCCTGGGCTGACCGCAGGGATGGAGAGGGGGATTTGGGGACGTGATCCTGGGCTGAACGCAGGGATGGAGAGGGGGATTTGGGGATGTGATCCTGGGCTGGTCACAGAGATGGAGAGGGGGATTTGTGCATGTGATCCTGGGCTGGTCACAGGGATGGAGAGGGGGATTTGGGGACGTGATCCTGGGTTGAATGCAGGGATGGAGAGGGGGATTTGGGGACGTGATCCTGGGCTGAACGCAGGGATGGAGAGGGGGATTTGGGGACGTGATCCTGGGCTGAACGCAGGGATGGAGAGGGGGATTTGGGGACATGATCCTGGGCTGAATGCGGGGATGGAGAGGGGGATTTGGGGATGTGATCCTGGGTTGAATGTGGGGATGGAGAGGGGGATTTGGGGACATGATCCCGGGCTGAATGCGGGGATGGAGAGGGGGATTTGGGGACGTGATCCTGGGTTGAATGTGGGGATGGAGAGGGGGATTTGGGGACATGATCCTGGGCTGAATGCGGGGATGGAGAGGGGGATTTGTGGACGTGATCCTGGGCTGGTCACAGGGATGGAGAGGGGGATTTGGGGACGTGATCCTGGGCTGAATGTAGGGATGGAGAGGGGGATTTGGGGACGTGATCCTGGGCTGGTCACAGGGATGGAGAGGGGGATTTGGGGATGTGATCCTGGGCTGAATGTAGGGATGGAGAGGGGGATTTGGGGATGTGATCCTGGGCTGGTCACAGGGATGGAGAGGGGGATTTGTGGACGTGATCCTGGGCTGGTCACAGGGATGGAGAGGGGGATTTGGGGACGTGATCCTGGGCTGACCGCGGGGATGGAGAGGGGGATTTGGGGACGTGATCCTGGGCTGAATGCAGGGATGGAGAGGGGGATTTGGGGACGTGATCCTGGGCTGAATGTAGGGATGGAGAGGGGGATTTGGGGACGTGATCCTGGGCTGAACGCAGGGATGGAGAGGGGGATTTGGGGACGTGATCCTGGGCTGGTCACAGGGATGGAGAGGGGGATTTGGGGATGTGATCCTGGGCTGGTCACAGGGATGGAGAGGGGGATTGGGGGACGGGATCCTGGGTGTTGAATGCGTGGGATGGAGAAGGGGGATTTGGGGACGTGATCCTGGGCGTGAATGGCGGGGATGGAGAGGGGGATTGGGGATGTGAGTCCTGGGCTTTGGGGGGTCACAGGGATGGAGAGGGGGATTTGGGGACGTGATCCTGGCTGAATGCAGGGATGGAGAGGGGGGATTTGGGGACGTGATCCTGGGCTGAACGCAGGGATGGAGAGGGGGATTTGGGGACGTGATCCTGGGCTGAATGCGGGGATGGAGAGGGGGATTTGGGGACGTGATCCTGGGCTGACCGCGGGGATGGAGAGGGGGATTTGGGGGACATGATCCTGGGCTGAATGCAGGGATGGAGAGGGGGATTTGGGGACGTGATCCTGGGCTGACCGCGGGGATGGAGAGGGGGATTTGGGGACGTGATCCTGGGCTGAATGTAGGGATGGAGAGGGGGATTTGGGGACGTGATCCTGGGCTGGTCACAGGCATGGAGAGGGGGATTTGGGGATGTGATCCTGGGCTGAACACAGGGATGGAGAGGGGGATCTGGGGATGTGATCCTGGGCTGAATGCGGGGATGGAGAGGGGGATTTGGGGACGTGATCCTGGGCTGAACACAGGGATGGAGAGGGGGATTTGGGGACGTGATCCTGGGCTCAATGCAGGGATGGAGAGGGGGATTTGGGGACGTGATCCTGGGCTGACCGCGGGGATGGAGAGGGGGATTTGGGGATGTGATCCTGGTCTTTACCGCTCCGGAGGAGTCAGCAAGGTACCGCTTTCTGACCTGGGAGCGGTGCTGCGCTCGGCAGTCCTGCTGTAGGGACGGGAATGAGCTCCTAAACCTTTGCTGTGTCCTAAACCCTTGCTGGTCGAAGTGGCTGTTGCCCCCGGGCTCCTGACCACAAGCTTTCTTTAAAACAAAAAAAAACCAAGAAAAAAGAGTAAAGGTGGGCGTGACATCGCCCGCCGCCCTCGCGCCCACCTTCGCTTTAAGCCGGGGGAGGACTCTTAGGCGATGGTTTTGGCCAGCCACGTTCCCTTTTGTCAAGACCAACTTCTCGACAAAGTTTAGGAGGACTTAACCTAAAGCAGGATGTTTTGACGGAGTGAAGGTGGGGGGTCTAGATGGGGGTCTAAACTTCGCTCCCTGCTCCAGGGAGGTGCTGGGTGTGACAGGGGTGAGCTGGGGACCTTCCTGACCCCCCTCCGAGGTGGGCAGCGATGGGAATTCAAGAGTTTCTGCCCAAAGAGCTGCCAGAGCCTCCCTGCCATGGCTGGTTTCTCAGCAGCACCAGCTCCAGGGTTCGGCGTCGCACCCTTCTGCTGGCCGTCCTTCATCCCTGCGTCCCTCCCGTCCGTCTGAGCCCCGGGGAGCAGTTTGGGGGGGCTGCTGGCCCCCCACGAAGGCCAGAAGCAGGGCGATGACGGTCTCTTCCAGCAGGCAGGGCAGCACTTGCGGCGCTTTTCTTGCGTGGCGGCGAGGGTGAGGAGGCACGTGATGGAAATCATCTGGCTTTGGTATGAGGTCGCGGCGTGACTCAGCAGCTCGGATCCTACCGGCCTGAAAATAAACATCTGCCGTAGGGCGAGGAGGGAGCGGAGCCTGGGCAAGCCCTGCCACCGCAGCCTCGGAGGGCGCGCAGGGCCCCGGGCTCTTTCCCCTCTCCTCCTCCCCCTCCTCCTCCTCCTCCTCCTTCTCTGGGGTCCCGGGCTCTTTCCCCTCTCCTCCTCCTCCTCCTCCTCCTCAGACCTGCTTCCTCCTCTGGGGTCCCAGGCTCTTTCCCACTTCTCCTCCTCCTCCTCCTCAGACCTGCTTCCTCCTCTGGGGTCCCAGGCTCTTTCCCACTTCTCCTCCTCCTTTTCCTCCTCCTCCTTGGATCTGCTTCCTCCTCTGGGGTCCCAGGCTCTTTCTCCTCCTTTCCCCCCTCTCCTCCTTTCCCCCCTTTTCCTCCTTTCCCCCCTTTTCCTCCTTTCCCCCCTTTTCCTCCTTTCCCCCCTTTTCCTCCTTTCCCCCCTTTTCCTCCTTTCCCCCCTTTTCCTCCTTTCCCCCCTTTTCCTCCTTTCCCCCCTTTTCCTCCTTTCCCCCCTCTCCTCCTTTCCCCCCTTTTCCTCCTTTCCCCCCTTTTCCTCCTTTCCCCCCTTTTCCTCCTTTCCCCCCTTTTCCTCCTTTCCCCCCTTTTCCTCCTTTCCCCCCTTTTCCTCCTTTCCCCCCTTTTCCTCCTCCTCCTTGGATCTGCTTCCTCCTCTGGGGTCCCAGGCTCTTTCCCACTTCTCCTCCTCCTCCTCAGACGTCCTTCCTCCTCTGGGGTTCCAGGCTCCTTTTCCCCCTCCTTTTCCCCCTCCTTTTCCCCCTCCTTTTCCCCCTCCTTTTCCCCCTCCTTTTCCCCCTCCTTTTCCCCCTCCTTCTCCCCCTCCTTCTCCCCCTCCTTCTCCCCCTCCTTCTCCCCCTCCTTCTCCCCCTCCTTCTCCCCCTCCTTCTCCCCCTCCTTCTCCCCCTCCTTCTCCCCCTCCTTCTCCCCCTCCTTCTCCCCCTCCTTCTCCCCCTCCTTAGATCTGCTTCCTCCTCTGGGGTCCCGGGCTCTTTCCCACTTCTCCTCCTCCTCCTCCTCAGACATCCTTCCTCCTCTGGGGTTCCAGGCTCTTCCTCCTCTTCCTCCTCTTCCTCCTCTTCCTCCTCTTCCTCCTCTTCCTCCTCTTCCTCCTCTTCCTCCTCTTCCTCCTCTTCCTCCTCTTCCTCCTCTTCCTCCTCTTCCTCCTCTTCCTCCTCTTCCTCCTCTTCCTATCTGCTTCCTCCTCTTCCTCCTCTTCCTATCTGCTTCCTCCTCTGGGGTCCCGGGCTCTTTCCCACTTCTCCTCCTCCTCCTCCTCAGACGTCCTTCCTCCTCTGGGGTTCCAGGCTCTTCCTCCGCTTCCTCCGCTTCCTCCGCTTCCTCCGCTTCCTCCGCTTCCTCCTCAGATCTGCTTCCTCCTCTGGGGTCCCGGGCTCTTTCCCACTTCTCCTCCTCCTCCTCCTCAGACGTCCTTCCTCCTCTGGGGTTCCAGGCTCTTCCTCCTCTTCCTCCTCTTCCTCCTCTTCCTCCTCTTCCTCCTCTTCCTCCTCTTCCTCCTCTTCCTCCTCTTCCTCCTCTTCCTCCTCTTCCTCCTCTTCCTCCTCTTCCTCCTCTTCCTCCTCTTCCTCCTCGGATCTGCTTCCTCCTCTGGGGTCCCAGGCTGGAAGAGCCTGGCCGTGCGTTAAGAGACAGCATGGCGAGGGGAAGCAGGGTCCGTGCACGTGTGCTCCGGTGCCCGGGGGTCCCGGGATGGGGCTGGAAGGAGCCGATGGCCGGGCTGGGGCTGTGGGGCGGACGGGGTGGCCACGCAGGGTTTGTAGGTGGCGTTTTCCAGGCCTGCCTGCGAAGGGCCGGTACGGGGACGCTGCTTGGGCAAAGGTGGCCGGAGCACCGGCAGCCAGCCCAACGCATCCGCGGGGCTTGGCCCCCGGGAGGTTCGTGCTGAGCGTGGAATCGTAGAATGGATCTGGAGCAACATCCCGTGCGGGAGAGCTGCTGAAGCTGGGAGGATTTTGTCGGATAACCGCCCCCCCTCCCCAAAGTAAAGCTGGGAGGGTGTCTGAGCTGCCAGCTGAGACCTGCTCCTGCGGTTAGGTGATCCCTCGGCTGCCCCAGGGACTCCGTAAAGCCTCGGGGAGCCCTGTAAAGCCTCGGGGAGCCCCGTAAATCCATGGGGAGCCCCGTAAAGCCTCGGGGAACCCCGTAAAGCCTCAGGGAACCCCATAAAGCCTCAGGGAGCCCCGTAAAGCCTCGGGGAGCCCCGTAAAGCCTTGGGGAGCCCCATAAATCCATGGGGAGCCCCATAAAGCCTCGGGGAACCCCGTAAAGCCTCAGGGAGCCCCGTAAAGCCTCGGGGAGCCCTATAAAGCCTCGGGGAGCCCCGTAAAGCCTCGGGGAGACCCATAAATCCATGGGGAGCCCCATAAAGCCTCGTGGAACCCCGTAAAGCCTCAGGGAGCCCCATAAAGCCTCAGTGAACCCTGTAAAGCCTCGTGGAGCCCCGTAAAGCCTCAGGGAGCCCCTGTAAAGCCTCGGGGAGCCCCGTAAAGCCATGGCGAAAGCTTCCTTGGCGGGGGGAGATGGAAGGCGGGTATCCCCTGCGGACAGCCGAGCCTCGTGTCTGAGCCCGGCCGCGGGCCTTTACACCAACCCGCTCTTGTCGCTGGTGCAATTCGCAAGAGGAAGAATAACCTGTGCTCACACGCAGCGCTTGCGGGCCCGGGGACCGGGGCAGCTCGTCGGGGTGCGGTGCTCTGGCTTGCCTGTGGCCACGAGGCTGTAATTCTTGGCCACCATAGCCGCTAAGGAAGGCGTAGAAATGACCCACGTGGCAAATCCAGGCTCCCGTGGGTCCCTGGAGCTGGGTCCCTGGAGCTGGTTATCCCTGGCTCAGGAAGCCCAAAGCAGCGTGTGTCTCTGGCGTGGCTACCTGGCAGGATCCCTGGTAGCCAGGGCACCGCTCGGGAAGTCTCTGAGCCTGATGGGGAGAGTTTTTGGGTGCATCTGCCCCCCCGCTTCCCCCCCCCCGGCCTTGAGATGCTGCCCAGTAAAACGGCGCGTCGACCGTCTGCTTTTCTGAGAGGGGCTGACACAAACGCTGCCTGGTACGCGCGGGGAAAAAAAAAAAAAAAATAAATCTGGGGCGCGCGGTCTGTCCCCCAGCTCTGCAGCACTTCAGCGAGAGCATCCAGGAGTACCTGGCCAACTTGGACAAGGCGCCGGACCCCACGGTCAGGAAGGACACCTTCTCAAACGAGATCTTCAGCGCCTACGAAGTGCTCTTCAACAGCTGGCTGCAGCACCGGGAAGCCAAGGTGAGGGGACGGAGGCGCGGGGTGGGGACGTGGCGGGACCTCCCTGGGGGGGGGGAGTTGGGGGCTGTGGGTCTGACGTCGGCCTTGTGCCCTTTCATAAGGCGGTGGCCCCCAGAAGAGCAACCCCCCCCCCCTACCCCAACTCCGATTTAGGGCTGGATGCTTCTCTCCTCGTGCCCCGCAGCTCTGCTCGGGTCCCTCTGTCCTCGTGTCCCAGACGGAAGGCCACCAAGGGTGGCTTGGTCCCCATGGCTGGAAAGCAGAGCGTGGGGCGCTCCCGAAGCCCTTCGAGGGGACACTCTGGGCATATGCCGCAGCTGGGAGGTGGGATCTGCTGGCATGGGTGACGCATTTAGGCGTCCCCCTTCTCCGCTGAGCACCCCTGGCACTTAGGCCGGCAAAGGCAGGCGAAAACGCTGTCCCCACCATGGCTCAGAGGCTCCTAGGAGCACCAGGAAGAGCGGCTCCGTGGCAACAGTGGTCCAGGTCCCGGTGGTCCTGTCTGTCCAGGTCTCACCACACCATTAACGCACCCTCTCTCCCCGCAGCTGAGACTGGCCGTGGTGGAGGCTATGGGACCTATGAGTCACCTGCTGCCCAGTGAAAAGCTGGAGGAGCAGCTCCCTAAGCTGATTCCGGGCATCCTCGCCCTCTACAAGAAGCACACGGAGGCCTTCTACATATCCAAGGTGAGCAGCTCCGAATGCTGGTGTTGCTGGACGAGGACCCATCCCCAGCCCTATTGACTTTTCCATGTGAGATTCCCCCTCCCTGCATCATAATGAAAGGATAGAGGATGGAGGGATGGAGAGCAGCCCTGAGAGAAGGGTGCAGGGGGTGCTGGGGGGGGTGGGAAACGCTGCCCATGAGCCGGCACCGTGCGCTGGCAGCACAGAAACCCCCCGCAGCCTGGGCTGCATCCCCAGCAGCGTGGGCAGGGGGGCGAGGGGGGGGTTCTGCCCCTCTGCCCCGCTCTGTGACACCCCCCTGCAGCGCTGCCTCCAGCTCTGGGGACAGCAGGAGGACACGGAGCTGTCGGAGCGGGGTCGGAGGAGGCCCCGGAGCTGCTGGGAGGGCTGGAGCCCCTCTGCTGTGGGGACAGGCTGAGAGAGCTGGGGGGGTTCAGCCTGGAGAAGAGAAGGCTCCGGGGAGACCTTCCAGCCCCTGCCAGTCCCTCAAGGGGCTCCAGGAAAGCTGGGGAGGGACTCTGGAGCAGGGAGGGGAGCCATGGGACGAGGGGGAAGGGTTTTACACTGAAAGAGGGGAGATTTAGATGAGATATTGGGAAGAAATTCTTTGCTGTGAGGGGGGTGAGCCCCTGGCCCAGGTTGCCCCGAGAAGCTGTGGCTGCCCCATCCCTGGAGGGGTTCAAGGCCAGGTTGGACGGGGCTGGGAGCAACCTGGGCTGGTGTGAGGTGTCCCTGCCCAGGGCAGGGGGGTTGGAACGGATGATCTTTAAGGTCCCTTCCAACCCAAACCCTTCCATGATTCCGTGATTCTAACTGCAACCCGGTCTCTCACTGAGCAGAGCCTCTGCCAGATCCTGGAAGCGTCTGTCAACATCGGCAGCCGCAGCCTGGACGTGCAGCTGGACTCTCTCCTGGGCACCCTGCACCCCCAGGTAAGGGCTGGGCAGAGCGCGGCCACCCTCAGCGGGGTGCTTGGGGGGCAAGGGGGGCTTCTCCCGCGGTGTAAGCTCGGTCTGCGGGACTGGGGGCTTCCCCCGGACCCGCCGGAGCGCGGGACCCGCAGCCTGCTCGGCCTTTCTGTCCCCTGGTCCTGCCCCTGTGAGGCTCCTCCGCTGCTCCCCCGCGGCGCTGCCAGCCCTCGGGCTCCGCTGGCCGAGATACGGCAGGAGTCGCAAGCCCACTTTTTCCCAATGAGGAGACAGCTCTGACCTCGGGGTTATGCAGCGGTTTGAAGAAAAGCCACCTGAAAAATCAGTGGAGCTTTTGAAAAGTTTGCTCTTTGAGGATAAGCGAGGGCGTCGACTCGCCACGGAGACAGCGGCGGCCATGCCGCAGGGGGCGGGAGCCCTTCTCCGGCTGCCGAGCCCGGATTCCTCCTCAGCCCCCCTTCATCCGCGGGGCTGCGAGGTCTTTTGTATTACTACACCCTTAAAATCCTGCTGAAAACAGGGCTGAACAAGTTTGGTTGGTTTTTTGGTTTTTTTTTTTTTATAATACTTAATGGACTATGAGTCCTGGGAGCCAGCAGAGGGAGGCTCTCCTTTAAAATAGACCCTTTCCCAAAGAACCGAGCGCGGTAACGGTGCCGGTTGTCGGAACCATTCCTTAAGGATGGGCCTGGACGGGTTTAAAAGCAGCTGGTGGCTGCGGAGGGGCGGCTCTGGTGGCTGCGGGACGTGGCTGCCCTCACACGGCAGCGCCGGCTCGCACCCAAGTGTCTTTTTTTGGGCGGACCGGGGGAAGCAGATGCACGTTGTCTCTTGCCACGACGTAAACTGAAGGAAGGATTTTAATAGCGCCCGGATGGGTTGACTCGTGAAGAGGTTCTGGAGGAGGCGGCCAGCGGTCCCGGCTGGGTGGTGGGACACGTTGAAAGAGCTCCTGAGGAGGCACCTCCATCCCAAGTGGGTTCCATGAGGTGACTCCGCCTGCTGTGGAAACCCGGCTCTGGGCATCCGTGTCCCGGGATGCTGTCGCCCCCCCCCACCCCCAGCTCAGGGCTTTGTCTGTCCCAAATCTCGGCACCGTGCCCATTGCCGAGCACCGCTCTGCCTCTCCAGGGCTGGGTCCGAGCCTGCCGGCGCCCGCTCCGGGTGACATCCCTGACCACCAGCTTTTTCTCCACCAGATTTGCGCTCCTGCGGATCCCTCTGTCCCCCTGACGGTTAAAAATCACACCGAGGTTCTTCGATGCTTCACCGTCCTGGGTAAGGGATGAGGCGGCGTGGCTGTCCCCAAGCCCTGGCAGAGCTCTGGGGGTGCTGCGCCCTGCCTGGGGGTTGTCCTGCTGCTTCGTGCTCCTCTCCTGAAAGGAGGGGGCAGCCAGGGGGGGTCGGGCTCTTCTCCCAAGGAACAGGCCATGGGACAAGAGGAAACGGCCCCAAGTTGCCCCAGGGCAGGTTTAGGATGGATATTGGGGAAAATCCCTTCCCCAAAAGGGTTGTCAGGCGTTGGAAGAGGCTGCCCAGGGCAGTGGGGGAGTCGCCATCCCTGGAGGGATTGAAAAGCCGGGCAGACGCGGTGCTGAGGGATACGGTTCAGCGACGGTTTTTGTCGGTGCTGGGTTGATGGTTGGACTCGGTGACCTGAAAGGTCCCTTCCAACCTGGGCAATTCTCCGGTTCTGTGTTTGTTCCCCCTGGTCTCAGCGGGGCTTTGGGGACGTGGTGGACACCTCTGCGCCGTGTGGGGAGACGGGAAGGAGGGGAGGGTGGTGTTTTCTGTCCCATTCTAGCCCGTGGCGTCAGGCTTGCGGAAGGCCGTAGCTTTACCGCCGCCTTTGCCGTGCTTTGGGGAGAACGTCTCTCGCTGGAGCTCCTCGAGGAAGAGCCCAGGGCCAGCTCCATTCCCCCTGGAGCTCCTCACTGGCTCAGGCCTGGTCGTCCCCTTCCAGGGACCTTCCCAAAAGTGCTTGGTTCCATTTCAGAGGTTTCCTCGGAGCCTTTTGAGCTGTGCCAGCCCACTGAGACCCCCCTCCAGGTCCTGCAGCCGGTGGCCGGGGGCAGTCAGTGTCGTTTGGCTTTGGGGATACCCTGCTCATCTGTCCTCCTGGTTGCTGTATTTCGTGTACAGCTCATGCAGTTGTTATTCCGGGTTACTGCAACCGTTCAGAGCCCAGCGGGGTCCCCGATGGCCGGACTGGGCAGGAGATGTGGGCTGACATGCGGCGTAAGTGTCCCCAGCCCGCGCATGGAGCTCTGTGGATGGAGGCCTGCCTCCCCCCGAGCTTTGGCTGGGGGATGCCCAGGGAACAGGCCATGGGACAAGAGGAAACAGCCTCAAGTTGCCCCAGGGCAGGTTTCGGATGGATATTGGGGAAAGTTTTTACACGGAAAGGGTTGTCAGGCGTTGCAAGAGGCTGCCCAGGGCAGGGGGGGAGTCGCCATCCCTGGAGGGATTGAAAAGCCGGGCAGACGCGGTGCTTGGAGATAAGGTTTAGCGATGGGTTTTGTCAGCGTTGGGTTGACGGTTGGACTCCGTGATCTGAAAGGTCCCTTCCAACCTTGACCGTTCTACGATGTGGCTCTCCTCGCCCAACGGCCGTGGCACCGACAGGCGCGTGTGCGATTGCCAGAAAAAGAGCAGCGGTGTGACGTGCTGCTGCTGCGGAGTCACGGTTGGGCCATGTCCCTTCCCTGCTACCATTCGGGAAGGCAAACCTGGAGCCGAGCCGCCTTTGCCTGAGCCGTCTTCAGGCTGCCCGGCCCCGGAGCAGCCCGTCCCTCCCCAGACACGTACCTCCCGAATGCCCACGAGCGTTGCTCCAATTCCAGCACCCTCAGGCTGGTTTTATTTTTAACAAATCAAAATGTTTTGACAGACGGGGGCAGCGCTGGTTGGCAGGCGTAATGTAAACTCCTTCGGCTCCCCAGAGAGCGCAGGAAATGTGCTGAAAGCGCCGGAGAAAAGCTCAGGTCTGGGTGTGAAGAGCAGGATGGGCCGGTTAGCGCGGGGTGACACGGCAGCGGGCAAAGCCCCATCGCCCCCGTGGGGGACGCGCGGGGTGGGATGCGGTGCCGTGCCCGGGGCGCCCCGCATCCTGCATCCCTGACGCTTGCTTCGGCTCCCGCAGCCTGCTCCTTCCCTGACCGCGTGCTGGCCTTCCTCCTCCCCAAGCTGGAGAGCGGCAACGAGAGGACACGCGTGGGGACGCTCCTCATCATGAGGCAGATCATCAACAGCACCCGTGAGTGCCGGGGCGGCCGCGGTCCCTCGCGGGGTCTCGAAGCGGGACGGTGGCGAGGGGCTCCAGCCTGGCTTTCTCCTTCTTCCGATGGGTCCCTTTCCATGAGCCCCCTCGTTCCCCTGCTGGAACTTGGGATGAGACGAGTCCATCCTTGACTGCGGGGTGAGGGGAGAAGGAAACCAGCCCGGTGGCCCGGCCAGCTGGGAAGGGGGCAAGGGACAAAGCCCTCCCTGTCGGGGAAGGAGGGTGTTGGGCATCAGCAGCTCTGTCCTCGGCCGCTCGAGAGCGTCACCGAGCTTCAGACTCTGTCTTTTCTTTTCAGCCTCTCAAATGGAGATTAAAAAGCCCTTTATTCTGTCATCCATGAAACTTCCTCTGCAAGACAGCAATAACAAGGTAAGCTGAGCTTCTGCTCTTCCATGGGGTACCTCAGCGGTGGCGGGGGGGGGGTTATTTCTGGGCCCCCACACAGCCGTGTCGCCTGCTTCTGCCAGCCCGGCTGTCCTCTGCTGCCTCCTCCTCTTCCTCATCTCCCTCCTGCCTGGCGTTTTGGCAGTTCTGCCAACATGCCCAGAAGACACTCGGCAAGTTTGAGGACAGGCTGGGGGATGGAGGGATGGGGAGCAGCCCGGAGAGAAGGGCTCGGGGGTGCTGGGGGGGGGGGAAACGCTGGCCATGAGCCAGCACCATGCGCTGGCAGCACAGAAAGTCTCCTGGGAGACCTCAGAGCCCCTTCCAGTCCCTCAAGGGGCTCCAGGAAAGCTGGGGAGGGACTCTGGAGCAGGGAGGGGAGCCATGGGACGAGGGGGAAGGGTTTTACACTGAAAGAGGGGAGATTTAGGTGAGATCTGAGGAAGAAATTCTTTGCTGTGAGGGTGGTGAGCCCCTGGCCCAGGTTGCCCCGAGAAGCTGTGGCTGCCCCATCCCTGGAGGGGTTCAAGGCCAGGTTGGCCGGGGCTCGGAGCAGCCTGGGCTGGTGGGAGGTGTCCCTGCCCAGGGCAGGGGGTGGCACTGGGTGGCTTTTAAAGGTCCCTTCCCACCCAAACCATTCCGTGATTCTGTTACTCAGCCTGGAGAAGGCTCTGGGGAGACCTTCCAGCCCCTTCCAGGCCCTCAAGGGGCTCCAGGAAAGCTGGGGAGGGACTCTGGAGCAGGGAGGGGAGCCATGGGACGAGGGGGAAGGGTTTTAAGCTAAAAGAGGGGAGATTGAGATTAAAAATAAGGAAGAAAGTCTCCATTCTGAAGGTGGTGAGCCCCTGGCCCAGGTTGCCCCGAGAAGCTGTGGCTGCCCCATCCCTGGAGGGGTTCAAGGCCAGGTTGGACGGGGCTGGGAGCAACCTGGGCTGGTTGAAGATGTCCCTGCCCAGGGCAGGGGGTTGGACGCGAATGGGCTTTAAAGGTCCCTTCCCACCCAAACCATTCTGTGATTCGATGATCCTTTACCCTCCCAGTAACGGGGAGCGCACAGGGACTCGTTTTCCATCGTTCCCTGTCCAAAGAGCATGGCTGGGCGCAGGCAGCCTTCCCTCGCAGGGAGTTCTGCCTCCGGGGAGCGTGGTCCTGCCCGAAGCCCTGCGTGTAAAAACCATTCAACGTCACTGCAGGAGCACCGGGCTGCTGGTGGCTCATCTCACGCCACGGCAGGACGCGTCCCGCTTGCGAAATGCCAACTTGGCTTTGCCAGACGCAACGGCATGCGGTCTCCGTCCCGTCCCCTCTGGACGTGAGCGGTGGGCAGCTCTCCCCGCTCTCCTGTGCGCTGCCGGCAGAGCCCAAACCCATGTAAAGGCTGTGTAGGACCCATAATAACATTCCCCGCTACCGAGGAGGAGGAGGAGGCGGTGAAGGCAGCTGTGAGGAGGACCCTGCAGCGGGCAGAACCCCCCCCCGCCCCAGCTCGCAGCTTCTCCCCTCCGCCCCGCGCCGACGCCGCTCTGCCCGTGCAGGTGAAGCGGGCGGTGGTGCAGGTGATCAGCGCCATGGCTCACCACGGCTACCTGGAGCAGCCCGGCGGCGAGGCCATGATGGAGTTCCTCGTCCGGCAGTGCGCCCTGCCCTCCGACGCGGTGAGCACCCCCAGGGCGGGTAAAACTCCCAAAGAAAGGTACCCGGGTGGGACCGGGCAAGCGCCGCTCTGTAGCTGCGTTCATAAGAGTTATTATTACAACAGCAAGAAGGACACGGAGCTGTCGGAGCGGGGCCGGAGGAGGCCCCGGAGCTGCTGGGAGGGCTGGAGCCCCTCTGCTGTGGGGACAGGCTGAGAGAGCTGGGGGGGTTCAGCCTGGAGAAGAGAAGGCTCCGGGGAGACCTTCCAGCCCCTGCCAGTCCCTCAAGGGGCTCCAGGAAAGCTGGGGAGGGACTCTGGAGCAGGGAGGGGAGCCATGGCAGGAGGGGGAAGGGTTTTACACTGAAAGAGAGGAGATTGAGATGAAAAATGAGGAAGAAACTCTCCATTATGAAGCCCCTGGCCCAGGTTGCCCCGAGAAGCTGTGGCTGCCCCATCCCTGGAGGGGTTCAAGGCCAGGTTGGACGGGGCTGGGAGCAACCTGGGCTGGTGGGAGGTGTCCCTGCCCAGGGCAGGGGATGGGACTCAACAACTTGAGCACTTGGGCCACAACAACCCCATGGACGCTACAGGCTTGTGGAAGTGTGGCCGGAGAGCTGCCCGGCAGAAAAGGACCTGGGGGTTCTAATTGACAAGCGGCTGAACGTGAGCCAGCAGCGTGCCCAGGTGGCCAAGAAAGCCAATGGCATCCTGGCTTGTATTAGAACTAGTGTGACCAGCAGAAGGAGGCAGGTCATTGTCCCCCTGTACCCAGCACTGGTGAGGCCACACCTCGAGTATTGTGTCCAGTTTTGGGCACCTCAATACGGGAGAGATCTCGAGGTGCTGGAGCGAGGGCAGAGGAGGGCAACGAAGCTGGGGAAGGGCCTGGAGAATAAATCTGATGAGGAGCGATTGAAGGAGCTGGGACTGTTTAGGGTGAGGAAGAGGAGGCTGAGGGGAGACCTCATCACTCTCCACAACTGCTTGAAAGGACACTGTAGAGAGGTCGGTGCTGGTCTCTTCTCACAGGTCATTAGCGATAGAACAAGAGGGAACGGGTTCAAGCTGCAGCGGGGGAGGTTTAGGCTGGACATTAGGAAAAAATTCTTCCCAGAAAGAGTGGTCAGACACCGGAATAGGCTGCCCAGGGAGGTGGTGGAGTCACCATCCCTGAATGGGTTTAAGAGTCGTTTCGATGTGGCGTTGGGGGATATGGTGTAGGGGAGAACTTTGTAGAGTGGGGTTGATGGTTGGACTCGATGATCCCAAGGGTCTTTTCCAACCTGAAGGATTCTATAAGTCTATGACTCGATGGCCTTTAAAGGTCCCTTCCCACCCAAACCATTCCGTGATTCTGTGATTTGGGCAGCCCAAGCCTCTGGACACGCCGTGCGCCCTGCAGAGCTCTCCCAGCCAGCCTCTGGCCACCGCTGTCCTCAGCAGAGCGGTGCAGCCGGCAGAAGCCTTTGTGCTTTGCTCTCCTTCTCCTGCGGCCTCTCCACCCGGAACCCTGCCCAGAGCATCCTTTGCTCTAGGACCAAAAGCCTTGGAATGAACTGCACCCCCACGGTTCTGTCCTGGCGTGGGCTCCACACCTTGGACCCTCAGGAATGTCCTTCTTGCCATCCCCACCGCCCCGGCCCTCACGCAGCAGCACCGCAGCTTCATCCCCCTCTTTTCCATGATGGTGGGCTGCGGTTCCTGCCTCTGGAGCAAGGAGGAGCTGGGACAAAGCTCAGGAGCAGGAGAGATTCCATTGGGACATGCTGTCCCTGCATCTCCCCACATCCAAAGGGTGCTCGGGGGCTGCGCTGGCAGGACCACCATGTCCTGCCTCCAGCCCTGCTTGTCCAGCTGGGCTACAGGGACACAGGCACAACTGAAACCACCCGTTTTCCCTCAAAATGGAGCTGGGGCGATGCTTTGGGGTGCAGGAGCTCTGCAGCCCCTCTGAGCTCCGTGTCCAGAGAAGGGTAAGGGAGTTGGTGAGGGGTCTGGAGAAGGAGGAGGAGGGTCTGGAGAACTTGTGAGGAGCGGCTGAGGGAGCTGGGGGTGTTCAGCCTGGAGAGAAGGAGGCTGAGGGGAGACCTTCTCGCTCTCTCCAGCTCCCTGAAAGGAGGGGGCAGCCAGGGGGGGTCGGGCTCTTCTCCCAAGGAACAGGCCATGGGACAAGAGGAAACGGCCCCAAGTTGCCCCAGGGCAGGTTTAGGATGGATATTGGGGAAAATTCCTTCCCCAAAAGGGTTGTCAGGCGTTGGAAGAGGCTGCCCAGGGCAGGGGTGGAGTCGCCATCCCTGGAGGGATTGAAAAGCCGGGCAGACGCGGTGCTGAGGGACGTGGGTTGGGGGTGGGTTTGGCAGTGTTGGGTTGATGGTTGGACTCCATGATCTAAAAGGTCCCTTCCAACCTGGACGATTCTATGATTCTATGGAGCAGATGATGGAGACGGGCCATGAACCAGGAGACTTTTGGGTTCTGCCCATTCCCTCCAGCCCGCCCTTTGCCAGGCGATCCGTCTTGACGGCTTGGGAGACACGTTCTCTGAGGGAGTCACCCAGAGCTGCTCCCAGCTGCCTCCGGTGTTGACTTGCGCCCTCCTCTCCTCCAGCAGCCCAAAAAGCAGCCGCCGGATGCCGATGACCTCACTAGTGACAGCGTCCAGAGCATCAGCGTCAATACCCTCTTTCTCCTCAGCACGACCGTGGACAGGATGAACAATGTGAGTCTGCCCAGTCGTCTCCACCTCTGGGACGGTCGGGGCTGGCCCCAGAGCCCCCGTCCGTGCAGTGTGTGCTGGGGGTCCTGCCCTGCCCACACCACCCCCGCCAGGTGCAGGATGGCCCCTCTGCCAGGCGGGGTGGGTTGTCACCACTCCCAACCCTTGTAGGAGCTATTGCCTCTGTCCCCATCCCTCCGAGAGCAGGGTGGAGGTCGGGTTGGGGAAGCTGTCCTCCCAAGGACCCGTGGGTGCCTTCCCCAGGAGCTTCTCTAAGGTTGGAGCGAGGCAGTGGTGCTGGGAGCCCTCAGCGCGGGAGAGACACGGAGCTGTCGGAGCGGGGCCGGAGGAGGCCCCGGAGATGCCGGGAGGGCTGGAGCCCCTCTGCTGTGGGGACAGGCTGAGAGAGCTGGGGGGGTTCAGCCTGGAGAAGAGAAGGCTCCGGGGAGACCTTCCAGCCCCTGCCAGGCCCTCAAGGGGCTCCAGGAAAGCTGGGGAGGGACTCTGGAGCAGGGAGGGGAGCCATGGCACGAGGGGGAATAGATTTCGATGAAAAATAAGGAAGAAATTCTCCATTCTGAAGGTGGTGAGCCCCTGGCCCAGGTTGCCCCGAGAAGCTGTGGCTGCCCCATCCCTGGAGGGGTTCAAGGCCAGGTTGGACGGGGCTGGGAGCAGCCTGGGCTGGTGGGAGGTGTCCCTGCCCATCGGACTCGATGGCCTTTAAGGTCCCTTCCCACCCAAACCATTCCGTGATTCTATGAAAGGGAACCCCCTGGGGCTGGCGCTTCGGTGCTGTGGAGCAGAGTGCAGGCAGGGCTTGGACTCGATGACCTTAAAGGTCGTTCCCAACCTAAACGATTCTCTAATTCCATGAGCTCTCCCTTCCTGAACAAAAGCGGTGGCTAAGGGCACTCGGGGATTTTCCCCGTCAGCAAAAGGCCTTTCGCCCGGCGTCTCCTCCCATCCCTCCGTCCCCTGCTCCGGTACGGGGGGTCTCCATCCCGCAGCCGGGTGAGTGCCGTGCTCTCCTCCTCCCGGCAGGTTCTCTGGCCGTACCTCCTGGAGTTTGTGACTCCCATCCAGTTCACCAACGCCCTGACCCCGCTCTGCAAGAGCCTCATGTCTTTGGCCGTGAAGAAGCAAGAGGAGGGAGAAAACGCGTCCCTCATCCGTTACGACCTGAACGGTCAGTGCCAGCCCCCCGCAGCAGACAGGTCCCCCCGGGGGGGGCTCTGCCAGCCCTGTGGCCCTTCGCTTGGTGATGTCGTCTTACCCTTTTCCCCCTTCTTTTTGTAGCAAACCTTCCTTCGCCCTATGCTCTGACGACGAGACTGCTGGTGAGTGGCCCGAAGGCAGAGCTTTTCCTTTCTCCGTCGCGGTCCGAAGAAACCCCCCCATCCCTCCCCTGTCCCCCATGGGCTAAGAGAAGCCCCCACCGAGCCTCCCCCAGCAGATCTCTGGATACGAGTACCCGTATCCAGAAGCGCCGCGCACCTCTTGGGTTGGATGCGCTCCCGTCCCTTCCCCACGCGAGAGCGTCTCCGTGTAGCTCAGATTCCCTCTTGGACACCCGGAGCTGCGTGCGTGGGGCGCGCCTGAGGTCTCCAGCTGCTTTTAGGGGGGACCTTTGAGAAACTGCTCCTCCACCCCCGGGAGGTTGGGGTTTGCTCCCCTTCACCCCAGGATGAATGCGGGGTACGGAGAGACGTTCTCTCCTGACAACGTTTCTCTATCCACGGCTGGGGCGAAAGGAGGCAGCTGTATTTTCGTTGAGGTGTAGGGATCGATCCCCTCCCACTCTTGCGCTCCTCTGGTTTTTTTTTTCCTTTCGTGTTTTCTGACCCCCACCCTGCAGATGGCTTTCTCTGCTCTAACACCCTTCGTTCCGTCCCCCCAACCTTTCAGGTCGTGTCCTCGCAGCCCTACGTAGGAGACTGCCGGGGGGTGGCTGCCCTGCGCCTGCTGAACGTGTTGCATTACAGCGTCCACCCGGCGCTGGACCAGCTCTGGAGCAAGCAGGTCCCTCTCTTGGTGGAGCACATAGAAGGTAGGAAGGGACTTCTGCTCGGGAGAAACTACTGGAGTCACCTTCCCCAAACTGGGCACTCAGGGGTGTCCAGGGAGCTGGGAGGACAGGCTGAGAGAGCTGGGGGGGTTCAGCCTGGAGAAGAGAAGGCTCCGGGGAGACCTTCCAGCCCCTGCCAGGCCCTCAAGGGGCTCCAGGAAAGCTGGGGAGGGACTCTGGAGCAGGGAGGGGAGCCATGGCACGAGGGGGAAGGGTTTTACACTGAAAGAGGGGAGATTGAGATTGAAAATAAGGAAGAAATTCTCCATTCTGAAGGTGGTGAACCTCTGGCCCAGGTTGCCCCGAGAAGCTGTGGCTGCCCCATCCCTGGAGGGGTTCAAGGCCAGGTTGGACGGGGCTGGGAGCAACCTGGGCTGGTGGGAGGTGTCCCTGCCCAGGGCAGGGGGTGGCACTGGGTGGCCTTTCAAGGTCCCTTCCCACCCAAACCGTTCCATAAGGCTATGAATAAGTACTGCCCACGTGACTGATGACCCTCGGTACATCGAAGCTCTCCGAAAAAGCCCCATTTCCTATTTTCCTAAAGGACTTTAATCACGCTTTTAATCAGCGCTAATTCCTGCCAGGAATTGCCTTTGTGCCTCGGGCTTTTAGCTCCGCTGTGTCAAGTACAGGGCGGGCAGCGTTTGGGGAGCGGGATCCACAGCGAGGATGAGAAACGAGTGTCAAAAATCTGCTTTCTCCTAGAGAACACGGAGAAATCCCTGTCCCAGAAGGATTGGGAAGAGAAGCTGCTGCTGGTGAGCATCCCTGCGCCGGGGAGGCGCCGGGGCGGCGGGAGGGCAAGTGGCAACCACCTCTTGGGCTTGCCAGGGCTTGGCTGGGCTTGCCAGGGCATCGCAGGCAGGGCGGCAGCACGGGCTGGGTCTCGCCTTCGCCCCCCCCGAGCGTGGCGGCAGAGACGGTCACTTTGTGCCACGCTGCCGGGTCTTGTCGCTTCGGAAGCGGAGATGCAGGTCAGCGCGGAGGGTGACCCCGCGGTTCCTGCAGGGAAAGCTAAACCCGAGCTTTCTGGTGGGTCAGAGAACCGCGGTCCCGGGAGCGTCTCCCCGCTTAATTGGCGAGCCTGAAAATAGGGCGCGGGGAAGGGATTAAAACCGGGCTGGGCTCATCCCGCTCCTCTGATGGTGGTGGTGGTGCTTGGGTGCCGTTTTTCTTGGAAGAGAGGAAAATGGCACGTTTCTGGAGGCGGGGAATGGCTGGGTACTGGCAGGATCCGCTCTGGTGATGGGGGGTGCCCCCCGAAGGGCCGGGCAGCGTCCCATGGTGGGGGGTCCGTGCTGGCTCGGGGCAGGCGAGGGGCCGGGTGGGTCTGACACAAGCCGCCCCCCTCCATGTTTGATTTATCGTGCTGCTCTCGCCCTTCCCGGCTGAGGCTCCTGGCTTAGCCAGCGGCGGGTTTGTTCCGACGGCTCTTCCCCCCGCAGTTCCTCCAGGAGACGCTGGCGGCCGTGGCTGACAACACCTGGATTTGCCATTTCGTCGCCGAGATGTGCCGGCAGCTGAACAGCTACAACGGCTTCCCGCTGGAGAAGGTGATGGTGCCCCGGAGCTGGGGGGATCGAGGGGGCTGGCAGTACCCCTCCTGCCGCCGCGCGTCGGCAGGCCTGATCCAGCCCTCGGATGTTTTCCGAAAGCATCGTTCTGCCAACAGCTTGGCGCTGGGAAAAGGGGGTTAGGAGGGGAGTGAGGTGGCTGGGCAGGCTTGGAAACGAAACACCGCTCAGTCCACAGCCAAATCGCCGGCTCGAGAGGTCCCGGCCAGGCGGTGCTGCTCTGCCTGGTGCTGGTGAGACCCAACTCACGGTCTCTGGAGCTCGCAGGACATCTGCGAACGGGCTGAGCCAGAAACCAGCTGAACCAGGCAAAGAACTCTCTGCTGTAGAAGGGAAGGGACCAATGACGTCCAGCTCTGGAGTCCTCAGCACAGGAGAGACACGGAGCTGTCGGAGCGGGGCCGGAGGAGGCCCCGGAGCTGCTGGGAGGGCTGGAGCCCCTCTGCTGTGGGGACAGGCTGAGAGAGCTGGGGGGGTTCGGCCTGGAGAAGAGAAGGCTCCGGGGAGACCTTCCAGCCCCTGCCAGGCCCTCAAGGGGCTCCAGGAAAGCTGGGGAGGGACTCTGGAGCAGGGAGGGGAGCCACGGGACGAGGGGGAAGGGTTTTACACTGAAAGAGGGGAGATTGAGATTAAAAATACGGAAGAAATTCTCCATTCTGAAGGGGGTGAGCCCCTGGCCCAGGTTGCCCAGAGAGGTGGTGGCTGCTCCATCTCTGGAAACATCCCAGGCCAGGTTGGACGGGGCTTGGAGCAACCTGGGCTGGTTGAAGATGTCCCTGCCCAGGGCAGGAGGGTGGCACTGGGTGGCCTTTAAAGGTCCCTTCCCACCCCAACCATTCCCTGATTCTATGAAATAAGCCGTAAGACTTCTGTCCCGGTGCACCCTGGTGCTCCGAGTGTCCCGGCTGCTTACGGCCGGGCTCTGTCCTGCCCCTTTGCTTTAGGCCACGCGCCGCCAGGGTGCTGCGAGGAGTAATCCGTGTGTGAGGGAGCTCAGTCTGCCTCCGAGGGCTCGGCGGGGGGGTAACGCTCCTCTCGCTCTTCCAGAATTTCCTGTATAAATGCATCGGGACGACGCTGGGGGCGTGCACCAGCAAAGACCTCGTGCAAAAGCAGCTCCAGGAGCTCCTGGAAACAGCCAGATACCACGAGGAGGCAGAAAGGGAGGTAAGGAGGAGTTACGCCAAACGTGGGTCATCCTGATGGACCAGGAGGGTTCTACCACGCTGACCTCTCCGGCCCCACCATGCCTGGCCTGGGCTTGTACCTCCTGGGGAATGGCTTGTAGGGTTGGTTGCAGCATCGGGGTGAATGGGCCCAGAAAAGTGAAGCCTGCGGGAGGGCTCTGAAGCTGGGTGAGATGCAGGAGGTGCCTCGGGGACGCTGTCTCAAGTGACGCGTGGACCCGGACTGGGACAGGGTGCTGTTTGCCAGCCCTCAGCGTGCTGGTAGAGCTGCTTCCTCGGGGAAATCATCGAATCACGGAACGGTTTGGGTTGGAAGGGACCTTAAAGACCATCTCGTTCCAACCCCCCTGCCCTGGGCAGGGACATCTCCCACCAGCCCAGGTTGCTCCGAGCCCCGTCCAACCTGGCCTTGAACCCCTCCAGGGATGGGGCAGCCACAGCTTCTCGGGGCAACCTGGGCCAGGGGCTCACCCTCCTCAGAAAAACGATTTTCTTCCTTAGATCTTGCCTGAATCTTCCCTCTTTTAGTTTAAAACCCCTCGGCCTATCGCTCCAGACCCTGCTAAAAAACTCCTCTGCTTGTGGACGCTTCGCAGCATTTTCTTCCCCGCCAGCTCAGACCCTCCTTCGCTACCCTGGAGCTGAGGTTGGGGTCGAGCTCTTCTTCCTGCTCATCCTGGCCACGCTCGCGCTCCGTCTCCGGCTTCTCACGCTCCCCGGCTTCCCTTTGGATTTGTCGGAGCTGCTCTGCCCGGCTCCGTCTCCCCACCGCCCAGCAGCTGCCTTTGAGCGCAGCGCAAACACCAGCTAATGGTGCCTGGCTTTGCTCCAGCTTTTACGCCGCTCCGTCGAGGGCTGCTCTTGACTAAACTGTTTATGGAGTTCCAGCCCGGCTCGCTCGCCCTCCCGGAGCTTTCACCGAAAGGCAGGACCCGCTCGGCCTGCTTTGCTCTCGCTTCCAGCCGTAGCGCTCGGCCGGGCTCCCGTCTCCCGCGGAGCGGCTGATATCTGCCCGCTGGAGAGCGCAGCCGGCTCCGCTCCTCTGGTGTCGCATCCTCGTCACCCGCAGGAGGACAGCCTTATTGTGCCCCGTTATCCCCTGGAGGCATCCCCTGCCCCCGGAGAGGGGAGCGCTGGCTGCCGGGGCTGCTCCCAGCTGGGCATGGCTCAGGTGCCGGGAATTAAACCAATAAACAGGCTCTCTTGAAGCGTCAGCTGGGGCTGGGGAATTAATAGCTTTCTGCTAATGTGTTTTCTCTGCTTCCTCCAGGGACTCGCTTCCTGCTTCGGGATATGTGCGATAAATCACCTGGAGGAAAGCCTGGCCAAGCTGGAAGATTTTGTTAGGTCTGACGTCTTCAAGAAATCTGTGGGGCTGTTCAGTATCTTCAAGGTAAGAGCCAAAGGGCCCCCCCCCCCCCCCGCCTCCGCCCCGCAGGCTCCGTCTGATCCCGCCTACGCTGGAGCGCTCCTTGGGAAAGGAGTTAATACCCTCCGCCTCTCCAGAGATGCTCTTGGCGTCGGAGGCTGCTCGGCGTTAGCTCCCAGCTCCCAGCCGTGCACTGACTCCCGTCCCGGGGAAGCTGCTGGCTTGCTGGGTGGCCTCCAGGAAGCTCAAACGTGGCTTCTGCCCTCCGTCGGGGGACCCCGACCTGACGTAGAGTGTGGTTTGGCTCTCGCCCACCTCGGTGCGATCCCTGAGCGGCTCCCGCAGCCCCCCCAGGAGAGCCCAGGGGGTGTTTCGTACCCCCAGCGCTGGCAGCAAAAGCTTTTCCTCCGATTTTCTGCCCCAGGCGGACGTTTTGATGCCCGGTCTCTCGAGACGGAAGGTGGGGGGGGGGGGTGTTTGAGGGACAGGATTAGCGCTGTGTGGGCATGGAAGAGAGCTTGGCCCCCCCCAACCCCTCCCCGAGCTCGGGAGCTGGTGGGGGGGAGCCCTTGTCCCTGTCCCTGGGGCCGTGGGACGGCGGGGGCTCGGCCGTGGGACGGGGCAGGTGAAGCTTTTCAGCAGCGCTGGTTGAGGGGCCGCTGGTTTCCAGCAGGGTAGTTAACGGGCGGTTAACCTGGTTAACTCGGGCAGGCCCAGGCGCTTCCCCGCAGGGCTCCGACAGGTAACGCCCGATGACAATCTGGGGCTGGTGCCTCCGACAGAGACCTGCCGTTAGTTCAGCTCCCGCGGGGACATCCGATGGTGCTCCGTCAGGGCTCTGGAGGTCGCAGCCCCCACCGAAAGGCCGGGGAAACAAAGGTCCAAAACCCACTCAGAGGGACCCTGTCTTCAAGGGGGCGCCTTGGGCTGGTCGGGCGGACCCTGCAGGAACCACCTCCTCGTGAGACCCCACCGTTCCCCCCCGTTAACGTTCTCATCTGCTCCGGCAGGACCGTAGCGACAACGAAGTGGAGAAAATAAAGAGCACCCTCATCCTCTGCTACGGGTACGTAGCTGTGTATGCGCCCAAGGAGCTGGTGCTCTCCAGGATCGAAGCAGACATCCTGAAGAACATCTTCCAGTACTTTAACACCAAGGTGAGCTGCTGGGATGCTCTGGGGAGGGGAGAGCACACCCGGGCGAGCCGGAACAGCCAGGCTGTTCTGGATGGGTCCCGCTTGGGACCTGCCGGCAGCTCCTGGGAGAAGGTCACTCCCCGCGGAGTCCGCTCGTGCATTGCTAATATGTCTTATTTTTTTCACTTGTTCAGGTTCTGGGAATAAAGGTAGAAACCAAGGTACAGTGTGAGGCATTAAATCTGACCTCCTCTCTGCTCTTTCCTGCTCTCTCTGTCGGCCTCTCGCGCTGGGCTCCCCTCGGGAGCAGCCGGCTGCTGTGCTCGCAGCAGCGCCGGGGACCGGGAGAGGCGCTGGAGCCGCTGCTCCTCGCCCCGAGCTCCCCATCCCGCTCCTCCCTGCTGGAACCGCTGCCCCGAAAGTGCCAAAACTCACAGCAGAGGGGAAGAGAAAAAGGGTTTTTTTAGGTTTTTTGGGTTTTTTTTTTTTTTTTTTTTTTTGCCAGGACGGGAACCGTAGGTGAAAGCGTGGCTGGGGTGGGCACCACGGCGGTGAGACGCTGAGCCGAGCAAAAGCCGCGTTGGCCTCCCGAGGGCAGGCCACAGCCTGTCGCTTTCCTCCCGTTCCCGCTGAGGACGTGCCTTTCCGGCGAGCTCAGCGTGGCTGGAGCTCCCAGAGGCATCCCCAGGAGGGAACGAGCCAGTTTGGGCTCCGCGGTCGTGGCAAGACGAGCCCTGCCCACCCTGGGGGGCTCGGGGTTGGGGTCCTTCCCCGGAGCTGCTCCGGGCTGGGGTACGGCGCGGTTCTCGCCTCCCCGTGCTCGTGCTTGGCTGGGGAATCTCCGGGACTGCAAGAGACCGAGCTGTAACCCTCCGCTCGGCTAAAACCCACTCAATTGATTTTCCTGCTTCCTCCCCCTCCCCGGAACAATCATTCAACGGGCACATGTGAAAACCCAGATTGCTGTCCTGGGGGGGGGCAAGGAGGGGCTGTGTTTTTCTGTTTCTCTTTGCAAAAACCGAACAAGAAAAATGGCATTTGTCAAGTGGAACGGTCAGGCCAAGGACACCTTCTCCCGGCTCCACTAATGCGTTTTCCTTCTGGGCTCCCGCTGGCACTAACAGCTTCTGCAGAGCATCTCCGGCCCCCGAGCTGGGGACCTTCTCGCTCGCTCGGACCCTCCCCTGGTCCCGGACCCTCCCGAGGGGCTCACCTGAGGGCGAGGGGAGGGCTTTTAACGGGGGTGCCTCCTCCCGACCCCGTGTCCGCTGTCCTAGACCCCGAGCCGCGCAGGAGGAATAGCTCCTGCCGGCTTCTGGAGTTGTCCTTGAGCATCTCACATGCTCGGCGGGGAGGATGGAGACCTGGAGAATTGTCCTTGTCCCATGTGCCGGCTGGGACAGGGGTGCCCCTTTCACGCTCCCCTGGCCACCAGATGCTGTAACGTGGACGAAGAGCAGAAAGCCGAGCCCACCCGCTGCTAACAGCGCAGGCCACGCTGTGGTGCTCAGCCCGAGCACCGGTTTGATCGGTGGGACACCGGTGCCGGGTGGGATGCCGAGTTACGGTTGCGTGGTAAAGCCTGGTCTTCGCTTCTCGCCTTTGTGTTCTGCTCTCAGGACCTGACCCTGAAGCTGTGCCTCATCCGGAGCATCTGCATGATCAGCCAAGCGATCTACAATGGTGTGAAGTGCGGAGACTTCATCTTCTCCCGCAAAGCTGAGCTTGTGGCCCAGATGGTGGTAAGAGCAAGCCCTGGAGGGTGGCCTGGCTTGGGGCTGCCCTAGAGGACACCGCAGGAGGTTCCCAACCCACGTTGCTGAGGGTTAAGGAGAGGGGAAGCCGCTCCGTCTCTGGGACTGTGCTCTGGGGGCCTCCTGGGTTCCGGTGGCCACCAGCCCAGGTTGCTCCAAGCCCCGTCCAACCTGGCCTTGAACCCCTCCAGGGATGGGGCAGCCACAGCTTCTCTGGGCAACCTGGGCCAGGGGCTCACCACCTTCAGAATGGAGAATTTCTTCCTCATTTTTCATCTCAATCTCCCCTCTTTCAGTGTAAAACCCTTCCCCCTCGTGCCATGGCTCCCCTCCCTGCTCCAGAGTCCCTCCCCAGCTTTCCTGGAGCCCCTTGAGGGACTGGCAGGGGCTGGAAGGTCTCCCCGGAGCCTTCTCTTCTCCAGGCTGAGTAACAGAATCACGGAATGGTTTGGGTGGGAAGGGACCTTAAAGCCCACCCAGTGCCACCCCCTGCCCTGGGCAGGGACACCTCCCACCAGCCCAGGTTGCTCCCAGCCCCGTCCAACCTGGCCTTGAACCCCTCCAGGGATGGGGCAGCCACAGCTTCTCGGGGCAACCTGGGCCAGGGGCTCACCCCCCTCACGGCAAAGAATTTCTCGCAGCGGGTGACGGTGCTGCGTCTCCGCGGCCATTGTCGCCCAAGGCGTGGGGTGGTTTTGCGGGATTCGGGGTGTCGGGGTAACGCGCTGTGGCTCCTGACTTGCTCTCTGGGGGAGGCTGGGCTTGGGGACAGCAGTCCCCCCCAAAGCTTGGCCCATGCCCAGAGCGGGACGGGGCTGGATGTGACCGTAACCGTCGCCGCCTTCTGCCTTCCAGGAGTTCATAAAAGCAGAGCCGCTGGAGGCGATGCGGACGCCGGTTCGGCAGCGAGCGATGATCACCTGCACTTACCTGGTGTATCCTTCTTCCGCGACCATCCACAGAATCACAGAATTTTGAGGTCGGAAGGGACCTCTGGAGATCACCTCGTCCCACCCCCCCCGCCAGAGCAGGGTCACCCAGAGCAGGTTGGACGCGTCCGGGCGGGTTTGGGATGTCTCCAGAGATGGAGACTCCCCCACCTCTCTGGGCAGCCTGTGCCAGGGCTCTGCCACCCTCACAGCAAAGAAGTTCCTCCTCCTGTTGAGATGGAACTTCCCATGGTCAAGTTTGTGCCCGTTACCTCTTGTCCTGTCGCTGGGCACCACTGAGAAGAGCCTGGCCCCATCCTCCTGACACCCCCCCTTTCAGTATTTCTAAGCGTTGATAAGGTCCCCCCTCGGCCGTCTTTTTTCCAGACTGAAGAGACCCAAATCCTTCAGCCTTTCCTCCTAAGAGAGGTGTTCCAGTCCCCTCAGCATCTTGGTGGCCCTTTGCTGCACCCTCTCCAGCAGCTCCCTGTCCTTCTGGAACCGGGGAGCCCAGCACCGGCCCCAGTTCTCCAGCTGCGGCCTCCCCAGAGGAAGAGCAGAGGGGGAGGATGAACCTCCCTCCACCTGCTGGCCACGCTCTTCTCGATGCCCCCCCAGCACCCGCAGAGCCCGACCCCGCTCCCCGCTGGGCCAGACGCAGCGAAACTCGGCTGGTTGACGCGGCCGCCAGCCTCCCCCCCGCGCTCTCGGGCTCCGTTTGCGTTGGACTCGGCAGTAAATGTGCCTTATTCCAAGCAGGGCCAAGGGCACGGCGCTCTCGGTGACTCTAAGATGACTTCTGAGCCCCAGTTTAAAAATACTCAGCCCGTCACAGCGCCTGACACGGATACTGGGAACACTCTGCCTGCTTCCGATTAAAGCCCGTGCCACTTAGCGTAGAGTCAAGTCAGCAGGAATGCTTATTTAAAATCCCCATTCCCAGCTTAGCCAAGGTGAAAGGCGCTCCCGGAGCGCTCCGTAGCATCCGCGTCGCTTCCTTAACCTGGGATCAGCGTCCTGGAGCCCCACCTCAGTGACCCCGACAGGACGGAGCTGATCGATACCTGCCTGGCCGGCGTGCTTGCCCTTCCACCGCCGGAACCGGCGAAGGAGAGGGATGAGAACGGAGGCGATGCCTCGCACAAGGAGGTGTGATGCCTTGCACAAGGATGTGTGGCGCCCAGTGCCGGCTGAGGCGGGCCGGGAGTTGCCCACCTTCCTGGGATGCTCGCCCGGAGCTAGCGCCGGCGGCACAAAAGCCCCCGCGGAGCTGACATCGGGTCGCCCCACGCCCGCGGCTTTGTTCTGCGGCGCAGGACGCTGGTTTCCGTGCCTTTTCCCCATCCCGGGGCTGGGGTCCCATGGCTCCAGTGGTCTCCCCGGCAGGGCATCAGCCGTGGGAAAAGGCCCGTTTTCAATTCAGCTGGGCACCTCGGGGGCCGGGGGCGGTGCGGGGGGCGGTGGGGAGGGGGGGTTGAAGCAAGCTGCACCGCTTCCCCTGCTCGCTTATCTCTTGAAAAAGCCCGGCCCTTCTGTGCGCTGATAGCAAGCGAGAAAATATGAGCTTATCAGCAAGTCCAAATGCCGCTAATAAGAGCGTGAACTCCCCCGAGGGGAAAAATCAAATGATCCTGGAAACCCCGCAGGGTGGAAGGGGCCTTTACATAACTGGCTTTTGAAAGGCTGCAGCTGCTTCTCCGTCGTGGTTGAGTGCTTAATGAATGAAAATAACATGCCGCTAATGAAGTTGTTGCAGCTGCCGGGTGGTTGCGGAGCAGCCCCGTCCTCCGCCGGCTCCTCCGCCGCTGCTGCGGCTCCGTCAAGGCGACGTCCAGGGCTCCCACCGCCCCCGGCTAGTGTTTACAGGCATCTGGCCCCAAAATTTAAGTTAATAATCATTTTCTCCTTCCCTCCCATCCTGTGAAGCTTTGTAGCTTTGATTTTATTTTTTTGGGGGGCGGGGGGGAGTTTATTCCCAAAATAAATCCCGGAAGGAAAGCCTAAGCATCTATCAAAGGGCTCGTTCAGACTGGGCTCACTGGAATTTATCCCCAAGTGGGAAAAGGAGCAGATTCCCTTTTGGAAAAGCCGCGCTGGAGCACCTGATCTGGCACTCGGCACGGATCGCGGCCGCCGCTATGCTGAGTCCCACCGCGTGCCCGGCACTTCCAGGGAAGGAAGGTGGATTTTTCCGAAGTGGGTTTCAGCCCCTGCTGCCTTTTCCTGCGGGGCTGGTGGCGGCTGCGTCTTGGCACCCAACACCTGGGAGAATCCTCCGAGCCGAGAACAGGCGCGGAGAGAGCTCTTGCCCTCCTCGCCCGCCTGGGCTGGCTCTCCGGGATGAGGCGCGGGGCTTGCCTGGCTTGTGATCCATCTTTCCTCCTTAGGTGCTGTATGACGACACCGTCAGCGCCCTTAAAGACCTGCTGAAGAGTCTCCTGCAGAGGAACTTGACCCCCCACGGGCTGCAGGACATGTTTGCGGTAGGCGCCGCCTGGTTTTGGTGGGTCCTTTCGGGGAGAAGCAGGGAAGCCCAGGCGCCAACCTGAGGTCACGAGGCTGAGAGGGCTTTAGACCCAGGGTGGGAATTGGCGAGGCCGGTCCTCGCTTCTCCGTGTGACGTGAGGTCCAGCGTCACCCTCCTGCGGAGGCTGGGCATGCGGTGGCACGGCTGCTCCCGCTGCCCGCGTGGGGCAAGCTCTGCAGGGGAGGAAGGAGGCGATTGCCCCTTGGGGCATCCCTGCCGGCGCCCGAGAAGGGTGGCCAGCACGTGGCTGAGGAGGAGGTCTCGTAGTTGGGGGGAGAGGGGGGACGGGACACACACACGCAGCCTCACCAGGGGACAGAGACCCCCCCCCCCCATCCTCCTGGAGATGAGCTGGTGGGGTCAGGGCCATGGTTGCCACACGCGTGCACCGCGGGTCGCTGGGCTGAAGGACGCCTTGGCTGCGCGGGGCAGAGCAGCCGAGCTTCTGCTCTCCTTTCTGATGCTTTTCCCCCCGCAGCATTTAGGCCCCTGGATCAAGTCGAACAAGGAACACGAGCGGCAGCGGGCGGTGGAGGTCAGCGCCGCCTTGCTGGAATTCTACCTGAGCAAGCTGAACGTCAGCGTAAGTGAACCCTGAGCTCGAGCGTGGTTCCTCCTGCTGCCGCCGGCCTTGCTGGGGCTCCTGCGGGCCGTCCCCGTGCTCTCCTCGCTAGCGTCGCCTGCGTTTGTCATCCCTACAGACCGTCATCCCCTTCTACAACCTCGGCGTCCTGGTCGCGCTCTTCTCCCCGCGCTGCTCCGACTCCCTGGCCAGCGTTCGCCAGGACGCTGTTGACTGCGTCTACTGCCTGCTCTACATCCAGCTCTGCTACGAAGGTGGGTGCTTTCGATGCTCGGGCAGTGGGTGCTGGCACAGGAGCCGCCATCTCTGCAGCCCGGCAGAGGGTTGCATGTCCCATCCCTCCATGGACATGATCCCAACCTGCAAACACGGATTGCTGCAGGAGCAGGGCTGGTGGAGAATGTCCTTCAGCGCTCCGGAGATGCTGGAAGGGCTGGAGCCCCTCTGCTCTGGGGACAGGCTGAGAGAGCTGGGGGGGTTCAGCCTGGAGAAGAGAAGGCTCCGGGGAGACCTTCCAGCCCCTGCCAGTCCCTCAAGGGGCTCCAGGAAAGCTGGGGAGGGACTCTGGAGCAGGGAGGGGAGCCATGGGACGGGGGGCAATGGTTTTAAACCAAAAGAGGGGAGATTTAGGTGAGATCTAAGAAGAAATTCTTGACTGTGAGGTTGGTGAGCCCCTGGCCCAGGTTGCCCAGAGAGGTGGTGGATGCTCCATCCCTGGAAACATCCCAGGCCAGGTTGGACGGGGCTCGGAGCAACCTGGGCTGGTTGAAGATGTCCCTGCCCGGGGCAGGGGGTTGGAACTAGATGGCCTTTCAAGGTCCCTTCCCACCCAAACCGTTCCGCGCTTCTACATTCTCCACCAGCGTGTGGGTTTCAGAGGTTCTCCCTCCAACGCTTTGAGCGCAGCCGAGCAGGTTTCGGAGCCTGCCGTTCAGCCTGGCGTTCTCCCTCTCTCCGGGAGAGGTCAGTCCTCCACTTCAGATGGTTCGAGCAGAGCCACTGAGATAAGCGCAGCCCTGGCAGCGCCAGGAGAGGACTTTGCCTGGGTCCTGCTCTCCAGAGCAGTGTGGCTCCGTGCAGGGCGAGCTCTTCTGGCCCTTGGCAGCAGCTTCGGTTTCTTGGCTCCTTACGCACGTCGGGGCAAGCCCAAGCACAAATCCAGGCTGGGGATGGAGGGATGGGGAGCAGCCCGGAGAGAAGGACTTGGGGGTGCTGGGGGGGGGAAACGCTGCCCATGAGGCGGCACCGTGCGCTGGCAGCACAGAAACCCCCCGCAGCCTGGGCTGCATCCCCAGCAGTGTGGGCAGGGGGGCGAGGGGGGGGTTCTGCCCCTCTGCCCCGCTCTGTGACACCCCCCTGCAGCGCTGCCTCCAGCTCTGGGGACAGCAGGAGGACACGGAGCTGTGGGAGCGGGGCCGGAGGAGGCCCCGGAGCTGCTGGGAGGGCTGGAGCCCCTCTGCTGTGGGGACAGGCTGAGAGAGCTGGGGGGGTTCAGCCTGGAGAAGAGAAGGCTCCGCGGAGACCTTCCAGCCCCTGCCAGGCCCTCAAGGGGCTCCAGGAAAGCTGGGGAGGGACTCTGGAGCAGGGAGGGGAGCCACGGGACGAGGGGGAAGGGTTTTACACTGAAAGAGGGGAGATTGAGATGAAAAATAAGGAAGAAACTCTCCATTCTGAAGGTGGTGAGCCCCTGGCCCAGGTTGCCCCGAGAAGCTGTGGCTGCCCCATCCCTGGAGGGGTTCAAGGCCAGGTTGGACGGGGCTGGGAGCGACCTGGGCTGGTGGGAGGTGTCCCTGCCCAGGGCAGGGGGTGGCACTGGGTGGCCTTTAAAGGTCCCTTCCCACCCAAACCATTCGGTGATTCCTGAAAGCTGAGCCAGCTCGTGAGTAAAACCCAGCTCTCTGCAGTACGTGGAGGTCCCTCTCGGGTGTAAGACATGAGGAATGCTGTTCCCTGAATGCTCCCTCTGAATCCAGGTTTCGCCCGGGATCACCGAGATGAGATGGTGGAGGGGCTGAAAGCTCTGAAGAAAGGCCTGGAGGAGCCCGACTTCACCGTTCTCTTCCACACCTGCAACAACATCGCCATGGTAAGATGGAGCGTGGCCCTGGTCTTTGCAGGCCGGTGGAGCTGTGGAGTAGTGGGAGCCGCAGAGGACTCGATGCCTCCTCTGTTCTGACCAGCCACGTGGTCTGGAGGCTGGTGGGGAGCCCCAGTCTTGCACCAGTGTCCTGGTTTGAGGACCAAACCACGACAACCAGCAAACGAACCACCCCGGTCTTCTCTCCTTCAGCTGGAGAGTCCTCCTGGCCTGGCCAGGGGATGCTCAGAGCAGCTCACCCCCATTGGGAAGCTGCTGGTCCCCTCTTTGGGCACGCCCCGACAAGGCCATCTGTGCGGACACTCCGGGGATGCCATGGATGCCGGCCGGCACTCGTGCGCGGCTGTGTTGTGGCTCGGCGTCGCCGTTCAGGGCAGCCTGAACCCTTCGGCCATCAGCGCTCCCATCGCTGGCATCGCAAACTCACTTTGCCGTGGATAACGCAAATAGTTTCTGTCCACGTCGTGTAAAAGCTGAGGTGGAGGTGGTCCAGCTCAGCCCTACGGGACCTGCCTGGGACCCCCCCACCCTCCAGGGTGGAGGTTTTGGCACCTCGTGCTCCTCGAGGGAAGGTGTTGGCTGAAGGAAGCCCTCGAGGCCCTGTCGCTGGCTGTGCTTTCAGGCGGAGCAGGGGGTGGTTGGCTCAGGAGCCGCAGCCGTTGCCTCCCCCTATGGCAGCGGCGTTGGTAAAGCTGTTCAGTGCCGATATTCCGTACCCAAAAAGGTGCAAATGTGAGTCTCTCAAACCACAGGGGTCTGAATGACGAGGAGGGGTGGCCGCTCTGCTCTGGTGAGAGCTGCACGGGGGAACCCCTCCTCCATGGCCATTTTCAGTGCTGGGAGCTCTGCGAGCATGGCTCCGGAAGGATTTGTGGCCGTAGGGAAGCTGGTACTATCTTTTTGTCCTGGACAAAACGCTGCCATTCCCCAAACGCTGTGGTTCTAATGGACATTCCCCCCTGCGAGCTTCTCTACTGAGCCGCTTATTCCACCCTCAGGGGTGGAGGCCGTGATGGGACCTGGGGGAGCATCCTCCCAGCTGCTGGGTGGTCTCCAGAGCGGAGTTAATGGCTTGGTTGCGTTGTCCCAAGAGAAACCCAGGTTATCTGGCCACGCTGGCCAACAGCGTGGGGCAAGTGGCCTCTTGCCTCCTTCGGGGCTGCGGCCTGGCCCTTGCTCTCCCCCGTTACTGCCCATGTGGGCTCCGGGTGATGCTCCTGCAGGGCACCCAGCTGAGGAACGGTGTCACCGAAAGGACTGTTCTCTTCAGAGAGTGACAGAATCCCCCTGTTTAACTCCGCTCGCCCTCTCCCTAGGTAATCGGGAAGCGCATCCCTCCGGACCAGCTGATGAGCCTCCTGCTCGCCATGTTCGAGGGGCTGGCGGACCCCGATAAGAATTGTTCCCGAGCAGCCACCGTCATGATCAACTGCCTCCTCAAGGAGCGCGGAGCTGTCTTGCAGGAGAAGGTGAGCTGCTGCTTGGCTTTGGCACGGCCTCCGTGGTCCCAATGTGGCTCCAGCCGGGTCTTGCTGCCTCCCTTTCTTCCCACGGGCATCGCCTGATGGACAGGAAGGACATGGAGCGGGGCCGGAGGAGGCCCCGGAGCTGCTGGGAGGGCTGGAGCCCCTCTGCTGTGGGGACAGGCTGAGAGAGCTGGGGGGGTTCAGCCTGGAGAAGAGAAGGCTCCGGGGAGACCTTCCAGCCCCTGCCAGTCCCTCAAGGGGCTCCAGGAAAGCTGGGGAGGGACTCTGGAGCAGGGAGGGGAGCCATGGCACGAGGGGGAAGGGTTTTAAACCAAAAGAGAGGAGATTTAGATGAAAAATAAGGAAGAAATTCTCCATTCTGAAGGTGGTGAGCCCCTGGCCCAGGTTGCCCCGAGAAGCTGTGGCTGCCCCATCCCTGGAGGGGTTCAAGGCCAGGTTGGACGGGGCTGGGAGCAACCTGGGCTGGTGGGAGGTGTCCCTGCCCAGGGCAGGGGGTGGGACTCGGTGGCTTTAAAGGTCCCGTCCCATGATTTTATGGTTTCCCACTTGATTTTATGGTTTCCCACTTGCAGCTCCAGCCGCTGTTTTACTGGGGGCGATGGGCTTCTCTGGCGCAGGCAGGGATGCTCCAGGAGCGCGACGCCCCGGGAGGGATCCATCCCTGATGGAAGAAGGGAGGCGTTTAACCCCCATCTGAAGGGACTCTGGGTTAACTGTTGGATTTCTGGCCAGGGGAACGCTTGCCCCGAAGCTTTTGGGGGGCTGTTGGCTCCTGACCTTCCTCGTTTCCTGCGGGCTCATGCGTTCACGCTCTCTCCTCCGTCCCGGCGGCCGGGGAAAGCTGCTGTGTGGTAGGAGGAGGCTGCTGGCGAGTCCGGCTCCGGTCTGGCTCTCGTTCGGGTTGAGGAGTTCAGAGAAACTCACTTTACCAGAAGGGTTCAGGCTCCCTGTGAAACCTTTGCAAGCTCAGGGGGAGCCCAGGGTTCCTGGCTGGGAAACCGGCCTGAATGTTTGCAGGGCTTAGAGGTGCTGGACACAGAAGGCTTTTTTTTTTTTTTTTTGTCTAATCCGCTACCTTTAGGGCTGAGCTCCCCCGTTCTCGTGCGGTAATTGGAAACACCAGGTCTCTAGCTGCTCCTCGGGCTCTCTTTTACTCTCCAGCTTCTTCTTGCAGCCCCGCTCGCTCCCGATGAGCCCCTGTCCCGCGTGGGATTGCTCCAGTTTACACATGACTCACCTTGCGGTGGGAGCCAGTCCGGCCCAGATCCTGAAATCCGAACTGACGCTAAGCCCCGCAGCCCGCGGGGCAGCCCCGAGCGCGGCTGGGGACGGAGCGCTCGGCTGCTCTGCGCTTAATCTGGGGGAATTTGCTGCCAGGCCTGCTCTGCGCCTGAACTTCCTATTTGTCTTAACCTGCTTTTTTTTTTTTTTATATTTTTTTTTTTTACGGCTCGCAGCGAGTGCCGAGGTGTCTCCCCGTGTTCAGCTCCAGTTCCTCCTCGGAACTCGCTCGCCGAGCGCCTCTCGCCGCAGCCCTGTGGCGGATGGGGCTTAGCGCCAGCTCCTCGCCAGGAAGCTGGGGGGTGGAGGGTGTCCTCGCTGGGTCCCCTTTGCCTTGGAAATACCCCGCGGCCTCATCCGTCTCCTGGTGGGGAAGGATCCGTGACTTCCCCAGAGGTCTGTGGTTCTGCACGCACCCGGCGAGCGGGGAGACTTCCCTCAACCGGGAAGATGAACTGCCCGGCATGATGGTCTGCCCAGCCGCGTTCTCTTCTGAAGTCCCGTTACCTGTGATGGAATCATAGAATCATGGAATGGTTTGGGTGGGAAGGGACCTTGAAAGGCCACCCAGTGCCACCCCCTGCCCTGGGCAGGGACACCTCCCACCTAGCCCAGGTTGCTCCCAGCCCCGTCCAACCTGGCCTTGAACCCCTCCAGGGATGGGGCAGCCACAGCTTCTCGGGGCAACCTGGGCCAGGGGCTCACCACCTTCAGAATGGAGAATTTCTTCCTTATTTTTCATCTCAATCTCCCCTCTTTCAGTGTAAAACCCTTCCCCCTCGTCCCATGGCTCCCCTCCCTGCTCCAGAGTCCCTCCCCAGCTTTCCTGGAGCCCCTTGAGGGCCTGGCAGGGGCTGGAAGGTCTCCCCGGAGCCTTCTCTTCTCCAGGCTGAACCCCCCCAGCTCTCTCAGCCTGTCCCCACAGCAGAGGGGCTCCAGCCCTCCCAGCAGCTCCGGGGCCTCCTCCGGCCCCGCTCCGACAGCTCCGTGTCTCTCCTGCTGTCCCCAGAGCTGGAGGCAGCGCTGCAGGGGGGTGTCACAGAGCGGGGCAGAGGGGCAGAACCCCCCCCTCGCCCCCCTGCCCACGCTGCTGGGGATGCAGCCCAGGCTGCGGGGGGTTTCTGTGCTGCCAGCGCACGGTGCCGGCTCATGGGCGGCGTTTCCCGCCCCCCCAGCACCCCCAAGCCCTTCTCTCAGGGCTGCTCTCCATCCATCCCCAGCCCAACCTGGATTTGTGCCTGGGGTTGCCGTGACCCAGGTGCAGGACCTTGCACTTGGAGGGGAAGGGACACACGTGTCCCGGCTGCAGGGTGGCCCCAAGTGCTCGGCCCTCAGCTGGATGCCACCTTCTCTTCTTCCCTCAGGTGCCCGACATCATGAGCATCATCCACAGCAAGCTGGAGGAGGTGGACGAGGAGCACATCCGCAAGGCGGCCCAGCAGACGGTTTATATCCTGGCTTCCCAGCACAAGAGCGTGGTGGTCTCCAGCCTGCTGGGCAGCCCCCTGCCCTTCGACAGGTCCTGCCCTGCTCCGCCGCGGTGGCCCGGCGCCGGGGCTCGGGAGCAGCTTGCGCTTAAGCTGCGGATAATCTTTTTGGCTCCTCACGCCAGTAATCGGACCCTGCTGGAATTTCCTTTGCGCCCTCAAGGATTCAGCACGGCCGCTTGCTGCCGGAGCTGCCTCGCCGGGGGCTTGCTGGGTTTAGAGGCAACTAGCCAAGCCGGCCCCGGGGAGCTGAGCGTGGCTGGGATGCTCGGCGTTGCTTTTACGGGGTGGGCCACCCTACCCCAAAGCTGCTGAGACGTTCTCCTCCTCCTTGTACTGGGATCGCTGGCGCCTTCCCACCACGGCAGGCTTGCGAAGCGCAAGGGGGCAAGGCAGGAGCTGGTACTGGGGGAACCGTAGGGGTTTCGGGGGTGCAGGGCGGCTCCGGTGGTTGTCCGAGAGCAGCCGCGGGGTGGGGATCGCACGGCAAAGCCTCCGCTATTGCAGGGGTCATCCCGCTCTCCCACCGGGGCTTGCTGCCGTGGGCTCCCGCTCTCTGTTGCCGCTGGCCACCCCTCCAACGAGGGGGTGAGTTAACGATGGCAGCCGGTGCCAAAGCAGCGCTCCCTTCCTTCTCCTCCCCCAGCCACACGTGCGCCATGTGGAGGTCCCTGGCCACCGAGCCCACCCTCGCCTCGCAGATCCTGGAGCAGCTCCTGGAGAAGGTCAACACAGATGTCCCCTACAAGGAGAGCAAGTCTTTCCTGCTGCTGGGGAGCGCGTCCGAGCGCGTCGCCACCCCTCTGCCCCTGGCCGTAAGTGTCCCGCTCGGGGAGGATGCCGTTTCCCCCCCCCACCCATAACACCCGGAATGCTTTTTTTTATTTCATTTCCTTGGCTCTGGTGGGGGGGTGGGGGCGAGGGGGGGGTGTGTGTGCGCCAGGCGCGGACCCTGGAAATGAGGCATCGCTGTGTAACGCCTATTAGAGCTAATCCACCGGCTCGTAAAAAGCCTCTCAGGTGTCCGTCCTCAAGGGAGGCCACTTTGCGTTTTGTTTTATCCCTTCAGAAAAAAAAAAAAAAAAAAAAAAAATTTAAAAAAAAAATAAAAAAAGAAAAAAAATAAACCCAGCTCAGCGGCTTTCTAAGCAGTAAAGCAGCTGTGAAAATTTCCCCCTCCTGCTCTGAAGGACCGAATGCAGATGGTACGGCATCGGCCGGGCTGAGAGCGAACCCCCCCCCACCCCCGCCTTCCCCACTCCCTTTTTAACCCCCCCCCTCTATCGGGCCGTGTCATTAACGGCTTTTTAAATTTGGCCGGAATAGGGGCTCTGCGAAGGCCCCTTGTGTGCGCCTTGTCTTCCCGCCCGTAAAACCCGAGCTCTTGGATCTGCTCTCCTTCCCCAGGTACGGGCTTCAAACTTCCCCCCGCCCCGAAAACCACCCCCCCACCCCCCACCCCGAGCCCCGTTTTCCCAAGGAGGTGCTTTAAGAGCAGCCGGAGCTGCGTGCGGGATACGGAGAGGTTACGCTGGGGGGGATTAGACGCGACGCTTTCTTCCGCTGGGTGTTATTTACTAACAGATAGCGGCGCGGTGTGGGACATCCCCTCCTAATCCTCGTTCTCCCGCGCGTTCCCTCTTTCTCTCCAGGCCACGTGCGCTTTGTATGAGATCATGTCTGCTCCGGAGTCTGGGCCGGCGGTGTTGGGACTCTACCCGCCGTTGTTTGTGACTCTCCTGCTGCGCCTCAGCTGCACCGTGGGTGTTCAGCTACCGAAGAACCTGCAGAGCAGGGAAAGGAGGAGCAACAGCAGCAGCAGCCACGGCCCCGCTCCCCGCAGCCTCCATCCCTGCAGGTACGGCCCGGCCGGGACGGAGGGAACGCGCCTACCTGCCACGTGTGCAATTCTTCTTTTTTTTTATTTTTTTTTTTTCCTATTTGTACAAACACAACAGCGTCTTTAATCCCACGGCCGGGTAGTAACACCCCGGCCACGCCGCCTTCGGTACGACGGCCTGACCTCTGGTGCGGTTTGGGCTCTCGGCTTTGAGGGTTTTTTTGGTGTGGGTTTGGTTTTTTTGGTGTGGGTTTGGTTTTTTTGGTTTTGTTTTGTTTTTCTTTCTTTCTTTCCCCGCCCCCCCCACAAATCTCTAAATTGGGAAGCATTAAATCAGCCGCCTACGGCAGCCCACAGGGAAAGATGAGCTTTTTCAGAGCTCGGGCAGCCACCGTGCCAGAGCCCGGCCGCGTTGGGTTGCTGCCACAGCCCCCCCCCCCCCCCCCCCAAAAGCCCGGCTGGCTCCTGGGAGCGGGTCCCCTGGGGCTCGCTGGGCACGTCGGAGGCGGATCCACAGCATCCTCATAGGGAAGCTTAGGAAGTGTGGGTTAGATGAATGGACAGTAAGGTGGATAGAAAACTGGCTGAAAGATAGAGCTCAGAGGGTTGTGATTAGGGGCACAGAATCTAGTTGGAGACCAGTGACGAGTGGTGTTCCCCAGGGGTCAGTACTGGGTCCAGTCCTCTTCAATATATTCATCAATGACCTGGATGAGGGGATAGAGTGCACCCTCAGCAAGTTTGCTGATGACACAAAGCTGGGGGGGGCGGCTGACACACCGGAGGGCTGTGCTGCCATACAGAGACCTGGACAGGTTGGAGATCTGGGCAGAGAGAAACCTTATGAAATTCAACAAGGGCAAGTGTAGGGTGCTGCACCTGGGGAGGAACAACCCCCCGCACCAGGACAGGTTGGGGGCTGACCTGCTGGAGAGCAGCTCTGTGGAAAGAGACCTGGGAGTCCTGGTGGACAAGAGGAAGACCATGAGTCAGCAATGTGCCCTCGTGGCCAAGAAGGCCAACGGCATCCTGGGGTGCATCAAAAAGAGTGTGGCCAGCGGGTGGAGGGAGGTCATCCTCCCCCTCTACTCTGCCTTGGTGAGGCCGCACCTGGAGTACTGGGTCCAGTTCTGGGCTCCCCAGTTCCAGAAGGACAGGGAACTGCTGGAAAGGGTGCAGCAGAGGGCTACCAAGATGATTAGGGGACTGGAACACCTCTCTTATGAGGAAAGGCTGAGGGATTTGGGTCTCTTCAGTCTGGAAAAAAGACGGCTGAGGGGGGATCTTATCAACACTTATAAATACTGAAAGGGTGGGTGTCAGGAGGATGGGACCAGGCTCTTTTCAGTAGTGCCCGGGGACAGGACAAGAGGCAATGGGCACCAACTTGAGCATAAGAAGTTCCACCTAAACATGAGGAGGAACTTCTTTACCCTGAGGGTGGCAGAGCACTGGAACAGTCTGCCCAGAGAGGTGGTGGAGTCTCCATCTCTGGAGACATTCCAAACCCGCCTGGACGTGTTCCTGTGTAACCTGCTCTAGGTGACCCTGCTCTGGCAGGGGGGTTGGACTAGATGATCTCCAGAGGTCCCTTCCAACCCTATGGTTCTATGATTCTATGATTCTATGATTCTATGATGGACATTTCTTGGGGACAGATGAGCGTTTTTGGGGGAGGGAGGACGGCTCCGCTTCCGCAAAGGACGCGGAGGGGAAGCTGGAAAGAGCAAACTCTTTTTGGCTTTGTCGCGTCGACGGCCGCAGCGTGTCGCGCTCGCGCTGAATTGCCCCCCCCCCGTTGAGCCAACAGAGCCGGGCCGCGGTGCCGTCTTCTCTGGTGGAGAGGTGACAGTGCTGAGCCACCGCATCCGGCTTGTCCTCCTTCGGCGCTTTCAGCCCGCGGTGTCCCTCAGCGCCGAGGAGGGGACCCAGGGGCCTGGGGGGGAGGACGTGGGTCCCAAACAGCCGCTCTCCGGCTGCTCTGCCCCCCGCCTGGTTGCAGCGATCGCCTTCAAATCGTAGAATCAGGGAATGGTTTGGGTTGGAAGGGACCTTAAAGATCATCCGGTCCCACCCCCTGCCACAGAGGGTCACCACGGCTGGTAAATAACCCTCTGCCCGAGCCACGCAGCCCCGTTCGAACACCAAAGGGGTGAAACCGCCTGCGTTGGCCCTGCCCATCCGTCATCGTTACACCGTGAGGATGCTGAAAGGGCCTCTGCAAAGGGGGTCCAGCGGAGGCTGCGAGGATGATGAGGGACGGGAGCATCTCTCTGCTGAGGAAAGGCTGGGAGACCTGGAGAAGAGAAGACTGAGGGGGACGGGACCTCATCAATCCCGATCCGAAGGGCGGGTGGCGAGGGGATGGGGCCAGACCCTTCTCAGCGGTGGCCGGTGACAGGAACAAGGGGCAACAGGCAGAAACTGGAACACGGAAAATTCCATCTCAACGTTATGTTGAGGGTGACGGACACTGGAAGAGGCTTGTGGCATCTCCTTCTCTGGAGATCTTCAAAATCCGCCGGTCCAACCTGCTCTGCGTGGCCCTGCTCTGGCAGGGGGGGGACGCCGTGAAGGCAGAGCCCACCTTAGACGAGCTGCGGGATTCTCCCACACCTGGGCTTCAGCCGGTCCCCTCCGGGATGCCTGTGGTGTGATGGGGCCACCAGACCGGTGAACGCGTCCTCTTGATGTGCGCAGGTCTCCGGCTTCTTGCGGCCACCGTGCTGGCTTGGTGCGGGTTCTCCTGCTTGGCGGCCCCGGCGTTGTGAGCGCGGCCGCCCTCGTCCCGCAGCCAACGGTCGGGCTGATGAGCATCTGCTTTAGGAGACTTTCAATTGACGGGGACGGTGGGGTTAAACCCACATCTGAGGCCGCAATGGCAGCGCTCCCCGGGGCTCGGAGGGCAGGAGCCCTTCCCTGGAGCTGCCTCTCCGGCCGCCCGCTCGCTCCCTCCACTGGCAAAATGTTCCCCTGGAGCCTGGATCGGCCGCGGGGAGGAAGCTCTGCCCTGATTTTTCAGTTTTATCCTCTTGTGGGTTTCCAGACTTGGGTTTTTTACAGGCTATTATTAGTCTAAAGGGGGAAAAAAAACCCCCCAAGCCTGGAGGAGCCCACAAAGACACCAGAGAAAGCAGCAGCGAGCTCAAAGGGCTCGAGAATCACTTGACGGTTCATTTGTCAAATCCCCAACGGTGAAGAAAAGCTGTTGCCTTACCCCGAGTGGAGCGAGGGGAACTGGTGGCGCCGGGGGAGCGGGGGACGGGGACACACCGAGCCGTGTCCCCCGGGTGCCATGGTGGGCCCCGTCGTCACCTCGGAAAGCTGCCGCGGGGGCGGAGGGGGACTTCTCCAGCAGGGAGGTGTAATGGGTTGGAAACAGGTTGTTGGGCTGGGTGGCAGCGCTGCGATGTGAGCGGGGTTTCATTTAGACCACGTGTTAGGATAAAATTAAACGCACCCGAGGTGTTGGCGGAGCAAGTGGGGGTTAAGGCCGATGATGGTGGGTTGCCCCGTGGCCGTTCTGCTGCTGGCGGCGTCGCTCCCCTGGGCTTGTGGCACTTGTCCCCGTCCCCTCGGGTGTTTTGAAGCCGGGTTTTGGGATGGTTTCCTGCAGATCCCCCCCCCCCACCGGGAGCGGAGAATCGCGCTGCTTTTGTGGCTTTGGGCTCCGGCAGCCAGAACTGTCTGTTCTCGTCAAGCTCTTCCCCCTTAACGACTCCTGGACGAGAGGCTCGGGCCGATCCCAGCCAGCCCCCGTGCCATAACGCGGGGAGCACTGAAGGAAACTCGAAGCAACCGGTTGCCTCCCCGGGAAGGAGGCGCAGGAGCCAGAAACAACTGCTCTTCCTCCAAAAGCTTCTGGACTCCAAAACAGCCTCGGGGACGCAAACCAGAACCTGCTGAATTATGGCCAGGGCCGCTGCTCTGTCCCCGGAGCGGGGCTGGGGGTGGAGGAGGCCCGTTGGCCTCCCCAAGCTCCTCTCTGGGGACTCTCTGGGGCAGAAAGTGGCTGTTGAGTGAACCGTCAGGGTGCGGGAGCCCCCACATCCCTGGGGTGAGAAAAGCTGGTGTGCCGGCCAGACGGTCAGTAGGAACCAGCAGCTCTTCATAGAATAACGGAATGGTTTGGGTGGGAAGGGACCTTGAAAGCCCACCCAGTGCCACCCCCTGCCCTGGGCAGGGACACCTCCCACCAGCCCAGGTTGCTCCCAGCCCCGTCCAACCTGGCCTTGAACCCCTCCAGGGATGGGGCAGCCACAGCTTCTCGGGGCAACCTGGGCCAGGGGCTCACCACCCTCACGGCAAAGAATTTCTTCCCCAGATCCCACCTAAATCTCCCCTCTTCCAGTGTAAAACCCTTCCCCCTCGTCCTATCACTACCCGCCCAAGATCACGCGGAGATTTGAGAAGCGGCACTAAGCAGCCCAGCACAGCGCATGCACGCCGGCCACGTCTGGGGAGCAGTGATGAAGGGATGTTTTTCCCGTCTTGAGGACACAGATGCCGTGTGTGCCCCAGCGGCTGCGGGCCCGAAGGAGCGAAGCAGAGCATCACCAACCCATCTGCATTCAGAATAGCCCTGACAATGCAAGCCATGGGCTTGGACCAGTGAGAAAGTCCCTCCAGTACAATCCTGGCCATTTTCACCCAGTAAAGCCCGAGACCAAGGTGGCCACCTCGTTCAGCAGGAGGGAGCCAGTCTCGGGCAGAGCTATTCCCCGGGGACTGCAGGAGAGGGGCCGGGGTCTGCCCCATCCCACAGCTGGGATGTGGGTGATGGAGAACCTCCTGGGGTCCAACCAGGCCAAGGGCAGGGTCCTGCCGCGGGGTGGGGGCAGCCCCCGGTGCCAGCCCAGGCTGGGGATGGAGGGATGGGGAGCAGCCCGGAGAGAAGGGCTTGGGGGTGCTGGGGGGGGGGGAAACGCTGCCCATGAGCCGGCACCATGCGCTGGCAGCACAGAAACCCCCTGCAGCCTGGGCTGCATCCCCAGCAGCGTGGGCAGGGGGGCGAGGGGGGGGTTCTGCCCCTCTGCCCCGCTCTGTGACACCCCCCTGCAGCGCTGCCTCCAGCTCTGGGGACAGCAGGAGGACACGGAGCTGTCGGAGCGGGGCCGGAGGAGGCCCCGGAGCTGCTGGGAGGGCTGGAGCCCCTCTGCTGGGAGGACAGGCTGAGAGAGCTGGGGGGGTTCAGCCTGGAGAAGAGAAGGCTCCGGGGAGACCTTCCAGCCCCTGCCAGGCCCTCAAGGGGCTCCGGGAAAGCTGGGGAGGGACTCTGGAGCAGGGAGGGGAGCCATGGGACAAGGGGGAAGGGTTTGAAACCAAAAGAGGGTTCAAGGCCAGGTTGGACGGGGCTGGGAGCAACCTGGGCTGGTGGGAGGTGTCCCTGCCCAGGGCAGGGGGTGGGACTCGGTGGCTTTTAAGGTCCCTTCCCACCCAAACCATTCCATGATCCTATTCTGTGATCTGGCAGGTGTCGGTACGGAGCAGCCCTGTCCTGCCTCTCCATCGCAGCTGTGAGTCCTGGTGTCACTCCCTGGTTTTGGGGAGCTGGGAGAGGGGCTGCCTCACGCCGGCTCCTGCCAGAAATCTCCGGAGGGACAGGGAACGGCGCGTGGTTCTGCTCCCAGCCCCGGTCCTGCCCCTGCCTTGCGTGGCTGCGGGCAGGCAGCGCCTCCGTGAAGTCACCGCTGATCCATGGAGGGGGAACGGTCTTTTGTCCAACGTGCAGGAAAAAAAAAAACAACAACAACAACAAAAACCAAAAAACACCGGGATGTGAAATTCCAGCCCCATCCCAGGAGCTGGGTACAATATCAAAGTAATTTCCTGTACGGGTTTTGAATTCTAAGTCTTCACCATATTTAAATGCCAAAGAGAGCTGGTAAAGGAGAATACGATAGCTTGGCAGGAAAGGCAGGCTGGAAGACACGGGCTTTTGTTGGAGAGGAAGGAAGTGTCTATAGGACACTGTGGAAAAAGCAAACCTTGGGAATGAAGGGCTTGAACCATCCGACTTGTCTCTGGTCGCGCGGGGGCCAACCCCCCCCCCCCCGCTGCGCTCGCTCCAGGATTTTTAGCTCTTGTGGAGGAGCGGGAGAGCCTGGGAGCCGAAACCTCAGGGAGGTTCGAGTGGAGCGAGAATCCCGCAGCCGGCGTGCGGGGGCTTTGCCGGGAACGGTCCTTCCCGAGGAGCCACCCGCGAGCGCCGGGCTGGTGCCGGGACGTCGCCTGTCGGACCTTGCCCATGACCCAGGAGCTGGTGGGACATTCCTTGGCTTTCACCGGCCACTCTCATCCGTCGCCATCTGCCAGGAGGCTTTTTAGTTGCTGTTTTCCTGTACTGCAAGAAAATAAATCCCACTGGATGGGATTACAGCTTCACCTGGATGCAGGCTGTGAGTTTCGAGGCTTATGGCATGCTCTGCGGAAATGTTAGTGGTCCTCAGGATGCTGCAGGAGATGGGTCTCCGTTGTGCCAAAGCCGGAGCGTGACTCAGGTTGGGCTTTGGGAGTTGTGGGGGGCGGGGGGGGGGGGGCTCGCTGCCAGTGAGGACGAGAGCCCCAGGAATGGGCTGGGAGAACCGGAGACGTACCGGATCGTCACCTCAGGATTAGGTTGACCTTGTCTCAGGGCAGGGAGACCGGCTCCGTCTTCTGGGGCTGGATGGACCGAGAGCTGGTAGATGCCCCGTGCGGTGTGCGGTGATGACTTCTGCCTTCGGGAGAGCGAGCGCACGGGGACGGGCACGCCGTCGGCAGAGGTACGGCCGTGCGTCTGCTCAGCACCGGTGCTGGAGCCCGTGCAGGGCTGTCACGAACAAAGAGCCTGGGTTTCATTCCAGGCTGCTGGGAGGGATGTTCGAGGCCAGAGACTTGCTCGCTGGAAAGACCTCTCTAACCCACCTGGAGTGCTGTGGCCGGCTCTGGAGTCCTCAGCACAGGAGAGACACGGAGCTGTCGGAGCGGGGCCGGAGGAGGCCCCGGAGCTGCTGGGAGGGCTGGAGCCCCTCTGCTGTGGGGACAGGCTGAGAGAGCTGGGGGGGTTCAGCCTGGAGAAGAGAAGGCTCCGGGGAGACCTTCCAGCCCCTGCCAGTCCCTCAAGGGGCTCCAGGAAAGCTGGGGAGGGACTCTGGAGCAGGGAGGGGAGCCATGGGACGAGGGGGAAGGGTTTGAAACCTGAAGAGAGGGAGATTGAGATGAAAACTAAGGAAGAAATTCTCCATTCTGAAGGTGGTGAGCCCCTGGCCCAGGTTGCCCCGAGAAGCTGTGGCTGCCCCATCCCTGGAGGGGTTCAAGGCCAGGTTGGACGGGGCTGGGAGCAACCTGGGCTGGTGGGAGGTGTCCCTGCCCAGGGCAGGGGGTGGCACTGGGTGGCCTTTCAAGGTCCCTTCCCACCCAAACCATTCCGTGATTCTAAACGGAGACACTTGCATGTCACTTATCATAGAATCACAGCGTAGTTTGGGTTGAAGGGACCTTTAAAGGCCATCAAGTCCAACCCCCTGCCCTGGGCAGGGACACCTCCCACCAGCCCAGGTTGCTCCCAGCCCCGTCCAACCTGGCCTTGAACCCCTCCAGGGATGGGGCAGCCACAGCTTCTCGGGGCAACCTGGGCCAGGGGCTCACCACCTTCACAATGAAGAATTTCTTCCTTATTTTTAATCTAAATCTCCCCTCTTTTGGTTTAAGGCCATCCCCCCTGTTGCTGCAGTCCCTGCTAAAAAGTCTGCCCTCACGTAGCGATTTTGGGTCCATCTCAGGGAGAGGAAGGACATTGCCAGCTCGGAGGGGCTGCACCGGGCTGCCTCTAGCTGAAAACTGCTTGAAAAACCCCAAACCAGTAAAACCAGGACTGTTAACGTTATACCGGCAGATTGGCGCGGACAGATGGTGGAAGGCTACTTCTGCCTGAGGTTTTCTTTAATGAGCAATTAATTTCCTTGTTGTGCCATCGTCCTGGGGCTGCGGGGCTGCTGAAAGCGCGCCGAAGGAGACTCTGCCAGGCTGGGCTCTTCAGCCGGCCTGCTTTTCCCTTTGCCGTCGCGGACGGAGCCAGCTCCGCAGCTCCTCCGCCGGCTCCTCCGGGTGGGTTTTGCGGGACAGACTCGTGGCTTCTGCACCGTTTGCCCCAGGGGTCCAGACCCCCGTTAGCCGTTGCCGTGCCAAGAAGAAAAGCAAACCCGCGTTCTCCTGCTTGTCTCCTTTCCTGCTCCTCGTGCCTTTGAGGTGCTCGGCTTTGGCCCTTAAGGATGCTCCGCTTGTGCGTAGCGGGTGCTCCGGGCACTCGTCCCTGGAAGAACCCCAGCCCCGGCTCCTCGTAGAACAAACGAATTTATTACAAAACTGCCGAAACCCTCAGATCTGGCGTGAACGGGGTGCGCTCTCCGTGCGTAGGGTGGGCCGGTGTTTATTTTCCATCGTTAGTCTCGGCTTTGGACGTGCGGGAGGCGTGTTTGGATGTCCTTCGTTAAGGCAAGCCGGGCTGCTGGAGGCGGTGGCCGCGGCAGAGCCCCCAGGGGCTCGGGGAAGGGGTGGGGGTGACGGTCCCTCCAAGCACCGGTCCCTTGTCACCGCAGCTTGGCCCATCCCTGGGAGAATCCCTAGGAGAAGCCAAAAGAGCAGGAGCCCAGCTCATAAGCCGAAAGACCTTCGTGTTGAGACGCTCTTCCTACATGAGGTTTTCTTTGCGTGTGCGGTAACTGCATTCCTCTCGCCGGTACTGAAGGCTGAGATTTATCCATCGCTAATATTTGTTTTGTTTTGACAGGATGACGTATGTTTCCCATATGTCGCTCTGTGCTTGCAGCAAAATAATCCCTACCTATAAAATATTAATGCAAAAAACCCAAACCCCTCCTTAAACTAGTTCTGGACTCCTTTACTTTTCGGCCTATTGTCTTGGATCGCTTTAACGGCAAACGTCAGGGTGCAAATGGAAGCAGCGGTGAGTTACGGGCTCGTCTCGCTCCTGCTAAAGCCCTCGCATAACTCATCCCGTCCTCGAGCCTCCCAACGCCTCCCGCGTGTCCCGGCGCTCCCGGGGCCAGCAGTTCCCTCCTCTGCCGCCCTGCCACCTGCCGGCACCGAACCCAACCCATCCGAACCCAACCGAACCCATCGGAACCTAAACTAACCTCCTCCTGCTTCCCTTCCCAGCTGTGCCGTGGAGACGCTGAAGGTGATGCTGGTCCGGGGGGGCAGCGAGGAGGTCGCCAGGGCGGTGGGCAGCGCCGGCGGCTGGGAGCTGATGGCGAGCGCCGAGAGGCACCACGATGGCATCGCCGTGCTCGCCGGGTAAGTCGTTGGCGCCGCGGTTCTCCGGTATCTCCTCCGGCTTCGGGGCAAGAGCTGCAGCGCCATTGGGAGTGGGAGAGAAGCCCGTAGCAAGCGGGGACTGGGTGCGCTGTGTGCCGGGGGGGGGGGGGCTGCGGTGCATCAAAGCCCATGGAGGATCATAGAATCACAGAATGGTTTGGGTGGGAAGGGACCTTTAAAGGCCACCCAGTGCCACCCCCTGCCCTGGGCAGGGACACCTCCCACCAGCCCAGGTTGCTCCCAGCCCCGTCCAACCTGGCCTTGAACCCCTCCAGGGATGGGGCAGCCACAGCTTCTCGGGGCAACCTGGGCCGGGGGCTCACCACCTTCAGAATGGAGAATTTCTTCCTCATTTTTAATCTGAATCTCCCCTTTTCCAGTTTAATCCAGTTCCCCCTTGTCCTATGGCTCCCCTCCCTGCTCCAGAGTCCCTCCCCAGCTTTCCTGGAGCCCCTTGAGGGCCTGGCAGGGGCTGGAAGGTCTCCCCGGAGCCTTCTCTTCTCCAGGCTGAGTAACAGAATCATGGAATGGTTTGGGTGGGAAGGGACCTTTAAAGGCCACCCAGTGCCACCCCCTGCCCTGGGCAGGGACACCTCCCACCAGCCCAGGTTGCTCCCAGCCCCGTCCAACCTGGCCTTGAACCCCTCCAGGAATGGGGCAGCCACAATCGTCATGGGACTAGTGGTGGGGCTCTGCCGTGCTGCTCACCGGGGGTGGCCAGCTCCGTCCCCAGCTCCGTCCCCAGCTCCGTTCCCAGCTCCGTCCCCAGCTCGCTGGAAGCAGCCCTGGTGGGAAGCCCCTGGGGGGACTCGCTGCGTTCCTGCCAGCGCGGTGGGGCTGGATGCGGCTGGGGGCTGCCATCGCCCCCGCTGCGATGTCCCTGCCGTCCCGCGCGTCCCCGGCCTGTCCCCCGGCAGCTCTTCGGGCACATCGGCCAAACCTTTGCTGCTCTCAGCCGCTTCGCTCTGCTCCCGCCGGGGCTCCTGCCTGCTGTCCCCTGCTACCCAAGGCGTGACGGCCACCAAAAGGTCTCGCGGAGGACATTTTTTTTTGACTTTCTGCTGCTGTTGAGATGCCCTTGCGGTTACTCGGGTATTGCAGCAGCGTCCAGTCCTTCCCTCAGGGCTGTGAGATTGGGGGGAGGTGATGAGGCCGAGGGATGGCCGTAGCCCACGGTCTGGTTCGGTGGAGCCCGGTTCAGCCGGGGACTTCGCCATCGTCCCTCCACCCAGCGCCGTTAATAGCTCTTGGACGGCTGCGGAGGAGACGAGCCGTTTGGGATTTTCCAGTATTTGCAAAAAATGCTTTACTGAACCTCCCAAACACTTGCGAGCGTCTCATCCAAAACAAAACCCAGCCTTCCTGGCCACGGTCGGCCGGAGCTGGCTCCTGCCAGGGTGCCCGGCACGCTGGTCCTGCCCTGCGCTTCGTCCCCACGCGAGGGGTTGGCAGGAGGGGACGATGCCGGGCCAAGGCGCGTCCTGGATGTCAAGGTGCTGGTTCCGCCCGGCAGCGGGACGCAGAGGTGCGGCAGACGGGCAGCTCGATGGCCCCGCTGCTGCTCACGCACCCTGGGCCGTGCCTGCCCCTCCTGTGGCACGGGAGGAGGTGGCACTCGGCAGAGGCACCTTGTGACAGCCCAACGATGCCCCCAGGGCGCGGGGCTGGACCCCTGGGTGGGGGGGGTTCAGCTTCCCTGAAGCCCCCCCCCCCCCAACCCGGGGTCCAGCGGCCAAATTGCAGCCCCCAGCGCGGGTGACACGTGCCAATTCTGTTTGCAGCGCGATGGCGCGCCACGCCGGCCCCCGGCTCCCCCTCATCGTGAAGAACCTCATCCCGACGCTGAACAGCGTCTTCGACAGCCAGAGGATCACCGCCACCGCCTTCTTCGCCCAGGTGAGCAGCGGGTGCCCGGGGGGGAGGCCCAGCAGGGCGGCCGAGCCCGCTGCCCCCCTCCGCCTTTCCCTGGAGAGCAGGCGGGATGCGGGGTGAAGCCGGGATGTGGGGTGAAACTGGGATGTGGAGTGAAGCCGGGATGTGGGGTGAAGCTGGGATGTGGAGTGAAGCCGGGATGTGGGGTGAAGCTGGGATGTGGAGTAAAGCCAGGATGCGGAGTAAAGCTGGGATGCAGAGTGAAGCCGGGATGTGGGGTGAAGCCAGGATGTGGGGTGAAACTGGGATGTGGAGTGAAGCCGGGATGTGGGGTGAAGCTGGGATGTGGAGTGAAGCCGGGATGCAGAGTGAAGCCGGGATGTGGGGTGAAGCCGGGATGTGGAGTGAAGCCAGGATGTGAGGTGAAGCCAGGATGTGGGATGAAGCCGGGATGCGGAGCAAAGCCGGGATGCGGGGTGAAGCCGGGATGTGGGGTGAAGCCGGGATGTGGGATGAAGCTGGGATGTGGAGTGAAGCCGGGATGCGGGGTGAAGCCGGGATGTGGAGTAAAGCCAGGATGCGGAGTAAAGCTGGGATGCAGAGTGAAGCCGGGATGTGGGGTGAAGCCAGGATGTGGGGTGAAACTGGGATGTGGAGTGAAGCCGGGATGTGGGGTGAAGCTGGGATGTGGAGTGAAGCCGGGATGCAGAGTGAAGCCGGGATGTGGGGTGAAGCCGGGATGTGGAGTGAAGCCAGGATGTGAGGTGAAGCCAGGATGTGGGATGAAGCCGGGATGCGGAGCAAAGCCGGGATGCGGGGTGAAGCCGGGATGTGGAGTGAAGCCGGGATGTGGGGTGAAGCCGGGATGTGAGGTGAAGCCGGGATGTGGGGTGAAGCCGGGATGCGGGGGTGAAGCCGGGATGTGGGGTGAAGCCGGGATGCGGAGTGAAGCCGGGATGCAGAGTGAAGACAGGATGTGGGGTGAAGCCGGGATGTGGGGTGAAGCCAGGATGCAGGGGTGAAGCCGGGATGTGGGGTGAAGCCGGGATGCTGAGTGAAGCCGGGATGCAGGGGTGAAGCCGGGATTTGGGGTGAAGCCGGGATGCTGAGTGAAGCCGGGATGCAGGGGTGAAGCCAGGATGTGGGGTGAAGCCGGGATGTGGGGTGAAGCCGGGATGCGGGGTGAAGCTGGGATGTGGGGTGAAGCCGGGATGTGAGGTGAAGCCGGGATGCGGGGTGAAGCCGGGATGCGGGGGTGAAGCCAGGATGCGGGGTGAAGCCGGGATGCGGGGTGAAGCCGGGATGTGGGGGTGAAGCCAGGATGCGGAGTAAAGCTGGGATGCAGAGTGAAGCCAGGATGTGGGGTGAAGCCGGGATGCGGCGTGAAACCGGGATGCGGGGGTGAAGCCGCCGCAGGCTCTGCCTCCCGACCCTCTGGGGAAGAGGGGATGGCAGGGAAGCGCTCGCGGGAGTCCAACTCTGAACGCATCACCGCCGTGAGCCAGCAAACCGTAACTCCGTCCTTACGTACCACCCGAAGGAATGAAGTGACTCAAGTCCTTTCCCCTCGCCGGCAGCGCGGCCAGCAGACTGTAACCCTGTCTCCCCGTACACACCACCTTAAAGCCCTGGGCCGCTGGAGGAGGTTTTTTGTTACATAAAGGAGCACCTTCTGCCAACAACGCCGCGCTCTATCCCCGCTTATAAACCACCTTTTAAATTCTCAGCTGCTTAAGCAGCCTGGGATTAAGGCACTGTTTTTATTTTGTGTTTGGCTGGGGTGGGTGTTGGGGGCAGGGGGGGGCGGGGGGGGGGGGGGGGGTAGCTCTTGGAGCCCGTCCCAGAATCTGCTTTAGGTTTTGGAGCGCGGTTGGGCTCCTCTGCATCCTTCAAGGGTTTTAAAATAGCAGCTTTGCCTCACCGTGGAGCTGGAAGGGGAAGGAAGCAAATGCCTGTGTCTCCCTCTCGCAAAAACTGATGAGGTGAGAGCTCAGTCCCTTTTCTCTCGCCCGTGCCAGCGACGGAGATGACAGAGGGGAAGCGAGGAGGGGAACGGCCACTTTTGTGGCCGTTCCCCTCCTCGCTTCCCCTCTGTCATCTCGGGATGTCCAACTGTGCTCCTCCGACCTCCGCCAGATCCCCCGGGATCACTCCCACAGCCTCGTCCCACCGAGACAGGGGGCTCCGTGCCAGCCCCTGGCACCCCAGGGTAGCCCTGGAGGAGAGGAGGGGGGGGACGACACATCGGTGTTGGCACGTGGCTACCGCCGGCCCTGGCTACCCAGCTCCAAGTCTGTGCCTGCACGTGGATCAGGCTCCCCGGGGTGCCGGGTCTCGTGTCGTGGGGTCCCTCTCAGCCCCGGGGTCCCTCTCCGCAGGTGACAGCGGGTGCACGCAGGGAATCCCCCGCCACGGCTGGAGCGTGGGGCCAGGCAGCAGCAGGGCTCTGCCCGAGAGACACTAAAACCCCAGAGCAGCCACGCCGGCACCCAGTCACCCAGAAACACCCCTCTGGTGCTGGGCTCCCGCCGACCCCACCGGCGGTTAAACCTCCTTTCCCTGAAGCGGAGCCTGATCCGCGCGAGGGGAGAGCCAGGGATCCTTGGAGCGCATCCCGCTCCTGTACGTGGCTCTCCCCACGCCGCGGGGGCTCGGTGGGGACGGTCAGCGGGAGAACGGCCCCGCCGTCTCCCTCCAGCCAGGGCTCCTCCATCGGAGCATTCCGGCAGCGAGGAGTTGCTGCCAAAAAGCTCCGGTTCTGCTGCTGCTGCTCAGCTCCCAGGGATGCTCCCGGGGATGCGGGGGCTCTGGGTGCCATGGGGGCTCCCGGGGCCATGGGGGCTCCACATACCGTGGGGCTCTGGGTGCTGCTTGGGATGCTCCTGGGGCTGCGGAGTCTCTGGGTGCCAAGGGGGCTCCGAGTCCCACAGGGGCTCTGGGTGCTGCTCGGGATGCTCCTGGGGCCATGGGGGCTCTGGGTGCCATGGAGGCTCTGGGTGCTGCGGGGACTCCATGTACCGTGGGGCTCTGGGTGCTGCTCAGGATGCTCCTGGGGCCATGGGGGCTCTGGGTGCCGAGGGGTCTCTGGGTGCCAAGGGGGCTCTGGGTGCCGTGGCGACTCTGGGTGCCACAGGGGCTCCATGTACCGTGGGGCTCTGGGTGCTGCTCGGGATGCTCCTGGGGCTGCAGAGTCTCTGGGTGCCAGGGGGTCTCTGGGTGCCGTGGGGTCTCTGGGTGCTGTAGAGGCTCTGGGTGCTGAGGGGGCTTTGGATGCCAAGGGGGCTCCAAGTCCCACAGGGGCTCTGGGTGCTGCTCGGGATGCTCCTGGGGCCATGGGGGCTCTGGGTGCCATGGAGGCTCTGGGTGCTACAGGGGCTCCATGTACCGTGGGGCTCTGGGTGCTGCTCGGGATGCTCCTGGGGCCGTGGGGGCTCCGGGTGCTGCGAGGGCTCTGGGTGCTACAGGGGCTCCATGTACCATGGGGCTCTGGGTGCTGCTCAGGATGCTCCCGGGGCCATGGGGGCTCTGGGTGCCCTGGGGGCTCTATGTACCGTGGGGCTTTGGGTGCTGCTGAGGATGCTCCCAGCACCGCGGGGACTCCCTGGGTGCTGCGGGGCTCTGGGAGCTCCAGAGGTTCTGGGTGCCGCAGGGGCTCCAGGTGCCACAGAGGCTCTGGGTGCTGGGGGTGCTCTGGGTGCTGGGGGGGGCCGTGGGTGCCCCTGACTGCTCTGGAAGAGCAGCTGGCAGTTGCCACTGGCCACTCCGCAGGCCGGGGGATGTGTTCGGGTCCTCCATCCCTGTAAATCCCGACCTCCTCATAGCCCCCCCCCCCCCCCCAATCTCACCCCCCGGCCACCTCGGGGCCAGGGGTGGGGTGGGGTTGGGGGGGGGGCAAGGATGTAGCTTTTGTGTTGGTTTTGTGGGTTTTTTCCCAGCTGTCAGGGCTCACGCCGGGCTTCCCGCTTCCTCCCAACTTGGGATCTTCGGATTTCTTGATTTACGTGTTAGGAATTATCGCAGGTTCCTCAAATCCAAGTGCCTGCCCGGGGTTGGAGGGGCCGAGGGCTCCCCCAGCCCTGTCTGTGGCTGGAGAAAGGGCCTGAGGGGAACCGGGGAGCGAGCCGAGTCTGTCAGGTCTCTTCCCTCGTGGGATAATATCATCCAAAACGCAGCCATCGTCTCCCTCGTGGTCCGCGGGGCCTCCGCGTCCTGTCGGTGCTGAGACTCTCTTCTGCTTTAGCTCCTCAATAGCAACGTGGTGAATGACCTGATCCTGCTGGAGACCATGATGGATAACGTGACGGGGAGGCAGAAGGACGCCTGCATGTTGGTGCGGATGCTGGCACTCCGGGGACTCGGCAACATCGCCTCCGGCTCCCCCGAAAAGGTGAGTGGGAACCCCGCACTGCTCGGCCCGAGAGCGGGGCTGGGTGGGAGAAGGGAGGACGCAGGCATCGGGAGATGCTGCTTCTCAAAGGCAGGACAGTCCACCACCTCCTCGCCCTGCTGATGGCACCTCCAAAAGGTGTTGTGGCCTCCAGAGGAGGCCCCGGAGCTGCTGGGAGGGCTGGAGCCCCTCTGCTGTGGGGACAGGCTGAGAGAGCTGGGGGGGTTCAGCCTGGAGAAGAGAAGGCTCCGGGGAGACCTTCCAGCCCCTGCCAGGCCCTCAAGGGGCTCCAGGAAAGCTGGGGAGGGACTCTGGAGCAGGGAGGGGAGCCATGGGACGAGGGGGAAGGGTTTTAAGCTAAAAGAGGGGAGATTGAGATGAAAAATAAGGAAGAAATTCTCCATTCTGAAGGTGGTGAGCCCCTGGCCCAGGTTGCCCCGAGAAGCTGTGGCTGCCCCATCCCTGGAGGGGTTCAAGGCCGGGTTGGCCGGGGCTCGGAGCAACCTGGGCTGGTGGGAGGTGTCCCTGCCCAGGGTGGGGGGTGGCACTGGGGGGGCTTTAAAGGTCCCTTCCCACCCAAACCATTCCGTGATTCCGTGATCCTCACTGTCAACGAGGCAGGTCTCCGGCTCACGCAGCCCGGAGCCCCGGCGCAGCGGCTCTGCCGGGGCTACGCCGACACAACGGTACTTTTAGTAGCTACGTGTATTTTATAATCTGCGTCCCAGACCTCGCTGAGGCTGCTCCCGATGGGTCCAGGCAGCCCAGAGCGACGCCGGCCCAGCGACAACTCTGGGAGGACTCCGGGGCTCCTGCCGTCCGTCTGTCCCTCCGTGCCCCTTCCCAGCCGGGCTCCGCAAGCCGCGCGGGGCGGTTCGCAAAGCCGAGCGCTCGGGATTAAGTGATGGCAGACTTAACGTGGCTTACGCAAACTTAATTTCCCCCTTTGCTGGGTGCACGCCGGCTCTAATTACACCGTGAAATACTGCGTCGGTGGTTCCAGCGGGAGGGGAGCCGGTGGCTGCGGTTACCGCGTGCGATGACTGGCCTGCGCCGAGGACGCTTTGCCCACGGCGGTCATAATTTAAGGCATAATTTAAGTCCCCTTCCAGCTCTCTCTGGCTGGAAGTGCGGCGTGGGGCAGCAGCCTGCAGCCGGGCACCCAGGGGACGTGTCCCCGCCAGCCCCACTGCCAGCCTGGCCCCACGGCGACCACATTTCTCGCCGCTTCCCTTGCAGGTGAGGAAGCACGGGGCCAAGCTCCTGGCCTCCATGGTCAACGGCATGGATGACAAAGACGACCCCCACAACCTGGTTGCCCTGGAGGCCATGTCCAGCCTCTCCAAGCTCCTGGATCACCTGGAGGAGAGGGACATCCAGTCCATGCTCCTCCACATCGCCATCAGGATCCGGCCCTTCTTCGACAGCGTAAGGCTGTGCCAGGGAGGCCGAGCTCGTGCCTTTGCCGGCGTCTCTGAACCGGCTCGTTTGCCGAGCCGGAGCCTAATTAACGCAGGGGAGGTGTGCGGGAAGAGCAGGAACCTACTGGGATGCCACGGGGCACGTCCCGGGGCTGGGGGCAGGAGGTCGGGGCAGCTCAAGGGCTGCAAAGGGACACGGTGCGGTGGGAAACGGAGGTGCCCACGGCGTTGTCCGCTTGGACCTTGACTCCTGCGGGTAGCAGGAAGGTCTGGGTGCGGGGTTGAGCCAGGGCTGGGTTACGTGGGTGCCCTGGGGCAGCGCAGGGCCGGGAGGGAGCAGGGAAATCATGGAATCCCAGACTGGTGTCACGTCCCACCCTCAGTAAAGGGCCGGGGGGGGGGGGGGGGGGGGGGGGTGTAAGTGACTTCAGATTCGTAAATTCTCAATGGTGCGGACTAAGGTGAGATAAATCTCAAGGTCCGTAGAGAAACGTTTATCAGCTTCCCAAAATGGTTAGTGTAGGTCTTAACGAGTCCACGGTAATTGGTTGGGTGTATAACAAATTATGGCGGGGGTTGGGGGGGGGGGGGGAATGTCCTGTCACTTAACAGCAGTTATAGGACAACCTGTGGGGTCGTTACTTAACAATTCTAAGAGAAATTGAGGGACAGAGAAAGGAAAAGACAGAGATCGAGAGATCACCCGTCCTGCTTCCAGCGTCTTTTTCAGGGAATCTTCCCAGGTGTAATCTTCTTCTTTCTTGGAAAAATCTTCCCAGGCACGGTCTTCTTCCTCGGGAAGAATCTTCCCAGGCACTATCTTCTTCTTTTGTTTCTTCTTCGGTCCCCCCTAGGGACACTTGTTTTCCCCTGTTACGTTTGCTGAATTAGCAGGGTCCACCCCCCCTTGCCGAGGACGGCCTCGGCTCCGGTTTCTCCCTTCTCCCCAGTGACGTGTAGCGTGATTTGGGTGGAGAGAGGAGTGCCCCGGTCACACGTGTTTAGCGTGGTCTCTGTCATCTTCACTAGCACGTGTGGGCAGGGGTTACGCTTTCACGTGCGTTTGGCGGGTCATGAAGCAAAGGCCACGCCTGGGACACAACGGCCTCGAGAGCTGAGACCTAGCGAGCTCACCGCACGAGTGGCAGAACGATCCTGCCTTCACAAGACAGTTCTCCCGCGCCTTCAGGCGCCAGGAGCGTGAGCCTTATCAGCTCTCGGAAGGCCAGGCCTGCGTTATTTATTTCCTTGCGCGTGTTTGAGGCGTTCCATGGAAGGCTTGGAGAGCCTCCTGCCCCTCGGCGGGGAATTTAGTCCGTCCCTTACGACTGGTTTGGGTGGGAAGGGACCTTAACGCTCATCTCGTTCCACCCCCCCGCCATGGGCAGGGACACCTCCCACTAGCCCAGGTCCTCTGTGGGGGTCTGCTCCGGGGGTGGGAGGTGGAGGGGGGGGGTGTCTCGCTGCCTTTAGCACTCTCTGTTCCTCCCCGAAACCCCTCCGCCATCACCGCGGGGATTCTTGATGCTCCTCCTGCTCGGCTTCCAGCTCCCTGGGCTTGAGTCTCCCCCTCTGCTCCTGCACGGAGCTGCCGCAGTCCCGCCGGGAGCGTCCCGCTGGGATTATCCCTCCCTGCTCCGGCTTTGTGGGTCTCATCTTCTCCTCTGCTCCCTCTGGCCCGAGCAGAACTGCAGCTCCCTCCCCGCTGTGGGCGACGGCGCTGCCCATTCGAAGAGCCGCAGGGTGGAGGACGGAGACCCCTCGTCCCCGAGCTCGGTCCCCAGCAGCTCCCGGCTGCTCCCTGCCAGCTGGTGGGGACTCCGGGCCAGTGGGAGCAAACGGGGGTGATGGTGGCCGAAATTTGGGATGAAGAGATCTGTTTGTGTGGAGTCATTAGATGACACCAAGCTGTGTGGGGCGGTGACACGCTGGAGGGACGGGATGTCACCCAGAGGCACCGGGACAGGCTGGAGGGGTGGCCCCGTGTGAACCTCCTGGGGTCCAACCAGGCCAAGGGCAGGGTCCTGCCGCGGGGTGGGGGCAGCCCCCGGTGCCAGCCCAGGCTGGGGATGGAGGGATGGGGAGCAGCCCGGAGAGAAGGGCTTGGGGGTGCTGGGGGTGGGAAACGCTGCCCATGAGCCGGCACCGTGCGCTGGCAGCACAGAAACCCCCCGCAGCCTGGGCTGCATCCCCAGCAGCGTGGGCAGGGGGGCGAGGGGGGGGTTCTGCCCCTCTGCCCCGCTCTGTGACACCCCCCTGCAGCGCTGCCTCCAGCTCTGGGGACAGCAGGAGGACACGGAGCTGTCGGAGCGGGGCCGGAGGAGACCCCGGAGATGCTGGGAGGGCTGGAGCCCCTCTGCTGTGGGGACAGGCTGAGAGAGCTGGGGGGGGTCAGCCTGGAGAAGAGAAGGCTCCGGGGAGACCTTCCAGCCCCTGCCAGGCCCTCAAGGGGCTCCAGGAAAGCTGGGGAGGGACTCTGGAGCAGGGAGGGGAGCCATGGCACGAGGGGGAAGGGTTTTACACTGAAAAGAGGGAGATTTAGGATGAAGATATGGGAAGAAATTCTCATTGCTGTGAGGGGGTGAGCCCCTGGCCCAGGTTGCCCCGAGAAGCTGTGGCTGCCCCATCCCTGGAGGGGTTCAAGGCCAGGTTGGACGGGGCTTGGAGCAACCTGGGCTGGTGGGAGGTGTCCCTGCCCAGGGCAGGGGGTTGCAACGAGATGGTCTTTAAGGTCCCGTCCAGCCCAAACCATTCGGTGATTAGGTGGGAGTGAGTGGATTTACACCCCCAACACAGCCTGACCTCAGCCCATGGCAGGGGGGGGGGGTGGGTGGGGGTGTTGATATTTCGGGAGATGCTCGGGGCAGGTGGGATCCCTCTGAGCCCGGCTTGTCCCCTCTGCCCACAGGAGCAGCCGGACCTCCGCCGGTCCTCCATCGTCCTCTTCGGCAACCTCACCAAGTTCAGCCAAGGCAACTGCGAAGTCTTCTTCGAGCAGATCCTCAACGGGCTGGTGACGCTGCTGCTGCACCTCCAGGACCCCAAGGCGGAGGTGGTCAAAGTGAGTGCCCCGCCGTCGCCCGCGCTGGCTCCTCGGCCTCGGCGCGGGGGTCCCGCGCGGCGCTGAGCTCTCCGGCCTCCCCCTCTCTCTCTGCCGCAGGCCTGCAAGTTCGCTCTGCGCATGTGCGGCCCCCACATGGGTTGCGAGGGGCTCTGCGACATGTTCCTCAACCACCTGCGGGAGGACAGGAGCCTGCACTACGGGGAGTTCATGAACAACGTCTGCAAACACCTGGTGAGCGGCTACCGGAGCCGGCAACACCGCTGCCGGGGCTGCCCGTGGGGCTCATGGCAGCCCGGTGGGACCTGTGTGGGGATGGCTGGTCCATAAGGTCCTCTGGGTCATAGAATCATGGAATGGTTTGGGTGGGAAGGGACCTTTAAAGCCACCCAGTGCCACCCCCTGCCCTGGGCAGGGACACCTCCCACCAGCCCAGGTTGCTCCAAGCCCCGTCCAACCTGGCCTTGAACCCCTCCAGGGATGGGGCAGCCACAGCTTCTCGGGGCAACCTGGGCCAGGGGCTCACCACCTTCATAAGGGAGAATTTCTTCCTTATTTTTCATCTCAATCTCCCCTCTTTTAGCTTAAAACCCTTCCCCCTCGTCCCATGGCTCCCCTCCCTGCTCCAGAGTCCCTCCCCAGCTTTCCTGGAGCCCCTTTAGGGACTGGCAGGGGCTGGAAGGTCTCCCCGGAGCCTTCTCTTCTCCAGGCTGAACCCCCCCAGCTCTCTCAGCCTGTCCCCACAGCAGAGGGGCTCCAGCCCTCCCGGCATCTCCGGGGCCTCCTCCGGCCCCGCTCCGACAGCTCCGTGTCCTCCTGTGCTGAGGACTCCAGAACCGAACACAGGGTCCATCCCCTGCGCCCATACAGGGCATGTCCCCCCCCCACCCCCAGCCCAGGTGGGTTCCTGGGGTGACCTCAACCCGCCCCCCGAGGAGCTCCGGGCTTCCAGGTGGTGGTGCCGGTGCCGCGGGCAGCCTGTCCCATCTCCTGCGTGACTTCCTCGGCGGCTCGCTCTCTCCTAGATGCAGAGCTACCCAGAGATGCTGAACCGCCTCATCTTAACCAACCTCTTCTACTTCAAGAGCAACTGGGTGGACATCCGAGCAGCGGCGCCCATGTTCATCGGTAAGCTGCCCTGCTCCCTCCCCGCTCCCCCGCCTTCGCGGGGGGGGGTCCTCTCTCCAGGAGGGTGGGTGGCCGTCTCCTCCTGGGAATGCTTCTGGTCGCCGCTTTGCCGGGACGGCACTGGGACGGGCAGGGCTGCTGGAAACACCAGCTCATCTGGTGCCTCCGTGTCCCGCGGGACACCCGCCTGCGCCTGGGCCTGGGGACAGGCACCCGCGCCATGTCCCCAGGTGGTGCCAGCACCCCAGGAACTTCTCTCCGGCCATTTGTCGCTAACGCTGGCTGGCTGCGGGGCGTCTGCGGGGCGGCCTGGTCTCGTGGAAGGTGTCCCTTCCCCAGGGCAGGGGGTTGGACTCGATGATCTTCAAGGTCCCTTCCCACCCAAACCAGTCTACGGTTCTGTGCTTTAGGACAAGTTACCGGAGCTGCTGGCGGCAGAAACGCCGGCGGGCATCTCCCTCGGGCGCACGGCAGGGTGTTGGGTGTACAACACCCGTGGTGGTCCTCGCCCGAGTGGCCGTTGCGGGGTTGGTGCCGGGACAAGTGACCTGGCAGAGGGACGAGTGCCCCGGTGACGTGCCACCGTTACCCGGCTCCTCGGGTGTGGGGCTCCTCGGTGGGATCCAGCCCAAGCCCTGACTCCGGAATTTCTTCCTCAGGCTTCCTCGTGCTGCACGTGGACGAAGACCAGTGCCAGCAAGTGGACCTGGACCAGCTCATTTCGGGTGAGTGGTGGCCGCCGCCGGTGGCTTTCGCCGCTGGGGAGCGGGGACTCGCCTCTTGCCCGTGGGATGGGGCCGCTGTGCCCAAGGCTCCTGCTGGGGACAACCTCCCGGGGGTGGCTTGAGGCCATCGCAGGGCGACGAGGCTGCGACGGGGATCCCGCTCCCTCCCGGCACGGTGAGACCCATCCCTGCCCCCAGGCAGCAGCTGGGGTGAGAGGGGGGGGACACACGGGGAATGTCCCCCAACCTCCTGGCCACCCCGTGAAGCCAGAGCTGTGGCCAGGACCAGCCCGGCCCCCGCGGCCGGCTGACATGGTGGTGGTGGGGGGTGGATTTGGGTTGGAAAACCGAGGTGCTGCGAGGGCAACGGGCCGTCGGCGTGGGGACGCTGCCATGGCTGGAGCCCCCCCGGGAGCGGGGCTCTGCCCGCTGGGTGCCAAGAGGACCCCGAGCCCCGCGGCCGGGCTGCGCCGAAACGACACCCCCACCCCCCCCGCCCCATCGTGGGGGGCTGCGGGGGCATTTGCAGTGGCTCAGCGTAAGCAGGAGGGGACTCGCAGGGCTGGTTTGTAACGCGTTAACCGTTAAAAGGCAGAGTTAAAGGCTCCTTAACGAAGGGCTAATAAAAAGTCGACTTGAAGCTGGTGGCATTTTGGAGCGGGGTTAAGTAATTTTCCTGGATTTCAGGGATTTTTTCCCTGTCACTAGTGACCTCATAGTATAGAGTAATGCATGGAAACTTTCGGATTGTTCCAAGGGAGCTTAAAAAACACTAAAAAAGGAAAAACTATCTTTCCGTTGGCTCCCCGAGCCCTTCCAGAAGAAAGAGGCCTGTCTGTTTGAAACAAGTGAAAGATAATCTGCCTGCGTGTGAGTAATCGCTGGAGCGAGCAGGCCCCGGGATTGGGTTGCGCGAGCTTCCCGTGTTGAGTGGCTCGGGGCTCCGGGGGTCCGGGGGGTGGGGGGGGGGGGGGTTTGGGGCGTCGCAGCCCTCCCCGGGACACCCCGGCGAGGCAGGGGGATGCTGCGAGCGGGGACGTAAATCAGGGGATCCTGGCTCGCCACGGCAGCCGGGACGGGGCGGGGGGGATCGGGACGGGACGAGGGGGGGAAGCGAGGGCTCTCCTGCGCCGGGTAAACAAGCTACTGGAAAAATATTATTATATTTTTTTACTGCTAGGAAAAACTACCTGGATTGTTTTCATACTACCGGGAGCCGTTCCAGGCGTTAGGAAATCGCGCTGATAGGGGAGGCTTGGCCCGGCCGGCGTCTGCGCGGCCCCGCGGGGGCTCCGCTCCCCGCCACCCCCCGGCCCCGGACCCCCGCGCTGGGGCCCTTCCCCTCCCCGGGTGTGTGGGGGGGTGCAGGATGACACCCCCCCCCCGCCCCCAGCTTCAGCCCGGTGTCCCCGGGGACCCCTCGGTCCCACCGCACAGGGCCAGCAGCCCCCGCAGCTGCGGTGGCATCGTGGCATCGGTGCCCTGGGCTGCGGGGATGGGGCTGGGGGGGGGGGGGGTCCGAGACGGGGGGGGGGGACAAAGAGGAGCGAGGGGTGTTCTCCCCTGGGTGTCTGATGGGGCTGGAGCAGTGGCAGGGGGGGGGCCGGCGGGGGGGCCCAACCTCCCTGGAGTGGAGTTTCTCCTTCTTTAGGGGATGGAGCAAAGCCAGGACGTGGCTCTTGCCCCGGGCACGGTCCCAGCCTTGGGGCAAGGAGCAGGGTGGGGGGTGGCCACGGCCCCGCAGCCCCCCCACTCCCCCCCCCTCCCCCCCCCAGCACGTCTGTTCTCTGCTCCTTCCAGCTCTGAACCTGCTGCTGAAGGACCCCGTCCCCTCCGTCCGTGTGAAGGTGGCGGAGACGCTGGGCCGCCTCGTCAGGATCCTGTGAGCCCCGGGACACCCCGGCTCCACCGCAGCAATAGTTGGGTCGGTTCCTGGCCACGAGGAGCCCCATGGCCACGGCCACGTCTTCCTGCATCCAGCAACCCCCCCCCCACCCCCCCCCGCACCCCGCCACCCCGCAGCCCGGCTCGCCTGCCGCCGTGGCAGCACCATCGTCTTCCTCGGCCCGCGGGAGCCTGCCCAGCACCTCCGCCATCCCCTTCCGGCACCGGCTCGGCCCGGCCGTGGCACCGCGGCGGCCGGGGGACACGGTGGGCACACAGGGTCCCTCTCTGCAGGACGCTGCGCGGGGACCTGGTTGACTTATGGGGTGAGGGTCCCGGGCAAGGGGCCTTGGTGGCCCGGAGCCGCGGGCAGGCAGCGTCCCCAGGCTCTCCATCCACATGGATCCCCCTCAGCCGGGAGCAGGATGGAGCCTGACTCCCCCCCCCCCCCCCCCCCATGGCTGCCTCCAGCCCCTCGTCCCACTCTGCTGCTCCCCGATGCTGAACGTGGGGGGGGGGGTCCTGTCCTTCCCCCCCCTGGGGCCCTGCTCGATGAATGTGACCGTCCTCTCGACACACATGTACATAAACGTATTTTTAAATAAAGCTCTTTGCTCCACACGAGTTGGGGTGGGCTGAAAGCTGGCGGGGGGGGGGGGCAGCAGCCCCCGGTTTGCGCCGGGTCGCAGCGGGGGACGGGGGGGAGACGGTGGGGAGGGAGCGACACGGTGGAAACTACCCCCGGCTGCGATGGGATCCCCTTCGGAGGAAGGCGCTGGGTCTCTTCTCCCTCCCCTTGCCAAAGGGGAAGCCCAGCTCCAGCCCTGGCTCTACCTGTGGGGTCATGGAATCACGGAACGGTTTGGGTGGGAAGGGACCTTGAAAGGCCACCCAGTGCCACCCCCTGCCCTGGGCAGGGACACCTCCCACCAGCCCAGGTTGCTCCAAGCCCCGTCCAACCTGGCCTTGAACCCCTCCAGGGATGGGGCAGCCACAGCTTCTCGGGGCAACCTGGGCCAGGGGCTCACCCCCCTCCCAGAAGCAGCCGAGGGAGGGGTGGGGGTGGCAGTGGCCCCACAGCGTGACCTGGCACCGTCCTCCCAGCAGTGCTGCTCCTCAGCACTCAGCAGTGACACCTGGACCTGGTGTCCAGCGGGGCTCGGGTGTCAGTAGGGCTCAGAGTGAACAAGAAGAGCTGCTGGTCGAGGCAGGAGTGGGCCGTGCCCAGCGCTGCGGGGGGGGTGGGGGGGGGGGTGGAGAGGCCGCTCGGGGCTCTGCGGCAGGAGGCGTCCCATGAGCTCTTGGCCCTGGCACGGTGCAGCCGGTGCCCGTGGGCTCCACCGCTGCCTCGGCTGCCTCGGCATGGCGGGGGGCCAGGCGGCTGCCGGGCCATTCCCATGGGACAGCCCTAGGAGGGGCAGGGAGTTGGGCTACAGCAGGGTTGGGGCCATGCCAGACCCCCCACCCCCCCCACCAGCCTCAGGGGACAACTGGGGGACACCCCATCTCCCGCCACCCCCATCCTCCCTCGACTCGTGACGCGGAAGCCCTGGGTGGGCTCTTTGCCTTGGGTTCGGTGCCAGCCCTGGCCCGTGGCCCCACTCTGGGACAAGCCCAGGTGAGGCGGGTCCCCACAGCAGGGGGGTCCCGTGGGGTGCTGTGTGCTGGGGGGGGGGGGGGGGGGAGGGGGGATGCCATGCTGGCGCCCAGCACCCCCCGAGCCACGTGGGTGCGTGGATCAGGGAGGCTCCCGGCCGGATCCCTCCAGGGAAGGGCTGGGGGTCCCGTGGCCCGTGGCCAGCGCCGAGCTCGTGCGTGGGGTGCCGAGGGCAGCACGTGGGGCTCCTCCGTGGGGGCCGTGGGCAGGGGGCAGCCAGGGGTGACCCCCAGGGACTCGGGGGGGGGGGGGGGGGGGGGGGGGGGGGTGATGCCGGGGTTAGAGGGGTGCTGGGGGTGGGGGCCTAATGCACTTTGGGCACGGCTGGGGCTGGCCGCTCGCCCTGTCCCTGCAGCGGCTGCACGTGGGGCCGGCTGTGGGGCAGAGGCTCTTGGGGTTCCCCTTGGCGGGTGCATGTCCCCAACCCGGGTGTGTGTCCCCAACCCGGGTGTGTGTCCCCAGCCCAGGTGAGTGTCCCCAACCCGGGTGAGTGTCCCCAACCCAGGTGTGTGTCCCCAACCCGTGTGTGTGTCCCCAGCCCGGGTGAGTGTCCCCAACCCGGGTGCATGTCCCCAACCCGGGTGAGTGTCCCCAACCCAGGTGTGTGTCCCCAACCCAGGTGAGTGTCCCCAGCCCAGGTGAGTGTCCCCAACCCGGGTGTGTGTCCCCAACCCGGGTGAGTGTCCCCAGCCCAGGTGAGTGTCCCCAGTCCGGGTGTGTGTCCCCAACCCAGGTGTGTGTCCCCAGCCCTGGTGAGTGTCCCCAACCCGGGTGTGTGTCCCCAGCCCTGGTGAGTGTCCCCAACCCAGGTGAGTGTCCCCAACCCGGGTGTGTGTCCCCAACCCAGGTGAGTGTCCCCAACCCGGGTGAGTGTCCCCAGCCCTGGTGAGTGTCCCCAACCCGGGTGAGTGTCCCCAACCCGGGTGAGTGTCCCCAGTCCGGGTGCGTGTCCCCAGCTCGGGTGAGTGTCCCCAACCCAGGTGAGTGTCCCCAGCCCGGGTGTGTGTCCCCAGCCCTGGTGAGTGTCCCCAGTCCAGGTGAGTGTCCCCAGCCCGGGTGCAGGGCTGGGACCTGCTGCAGCCCAGGAGCCACCGTGTCCCCGGAGCTGGCGCGTGGTGGGGGCAGCCTGGGGGGGGTGGGGGTGGGGGAAGCCTTCCTTCCCCCCACCTGGGGCACTCCGGCGAGGGAGGGATGGCGACGCGCAGCCCAGCCCCAGCTCCCCAGGACGCAGCCACTGTGGCGGGGGGGGGGGGTGGCTTCCCCACGGGGATGGGACAAGACAATGCCAATGTCACTGTGTGGGAGCAGCTCTCCCGGCCGGGGCCGTGGTGAGCTCCAGGGCCAGGCAGTGATGGCCGACACCGAAAAGCTGTGGGGAAGAGCAGCCGGGGGGCACCGCGCTGGGCCGGGGGAGGCAGCAGCACCGCGTGGGTTTTGTCAGGGGGGGATCCGCGCGTCCTCGCTGCCCCGGTCCAGCCCGGGCTGAGCCGGCGATGCAGGACAAAGCGGCGCAGGATTGTACCCAAAAGAGTTTAATGAGAAAGGCCCCAGGAGTCCGTGTGCGGGAGCGACGGTCCCGGCAGAGCGCGGTGGTGCCGGCGCTGCCCCTCGCCCGCAGGGCGCTGGCATCGGGCCGGGGGCTGCGCCGGCGCTGGGCGGCAGCTACGTGTAGAGCCGGACGGTGCCGTCGGCGCCGGAGGAGAAGACCCAGGGCTGGGTGGGGTGGAAGAGGACGTCGAGGACGCCCAGGTCCAAGGTTATCGCGTGGCCCTTCAGCACCTTCACGGGCACCAGCAGCGGGTTCTGCAGCAGGTCGCTGTGGTGGGGGAGGTGGGTCAGCGCGGGGCTTCGGCTCCCTCCACGGGTACCCCCAGAGTCACCCCACAAGTGCTGCACCCCCCCCCCCCCCCCGGCGCAGGCGGCACCGCAGCCCCCTGCCCAGCAGCCCCTCCAGGGCTCTGCCGGGGGAGAGGGGACCCCACACCGAACCCCTCCCCCGCCTCCATGGCTCCCCGCTACCTACTTGTAGACCATGCCGTGACAAACGATGACGGTCCCGTCGTCCGAGCCCGAGGCGAAGAGCGGGTAGTGCTTGTGGAAGGCCACGCTCCGCAGCGCTTTCTTGTGGTGCCTGCAAAGACGGTGGGGGCCGTGTCACGGCAAGGTGTGGGGGGTCGGGGGGGGGGACGGGACACACGCTTTGCCCCTGTCCCAACCCTTGGGGACAAGGCGCCTGGCTCTGCGCACGGGCGGGATTTACGGACCCCGAGCTCTGCTGTGAATGGATGGCCACGTGGATGGGAAGGGAGAGGGCAACTGGGACAGACTGGGACCTGCTGTGGGCAGCTCAAACCAGCCCAGCACGAGGCTTTGCCCCCCCCCACCGAGCCCCGGGGGAGCTGTGGTCACTGTCCCCCCCCCCCCTCCACCCCGGCACACGAGAGCCGTGAGACACCCACACACTGGGCAGGGATGGCTGCTCCCAGCACAGCCCCACCGGGTGCCATCCTGCTGCCGGGTCCTGGGAGAGGGAACAGCCCCGGGAAGAGGCCCCGTGGGGTTGGGGAGGGGGCGGGGGGGGGGCACTGGGGGCAGGTTAATGGGGGCTGACCGTGGCCCCGGGGCTCACCGCAGCAGCTGGTAGGGTCTGGTGGAGAGGTCCAGGTCGAACCAGGCCAGTTTGCTGTCGTAGCTGCCGCAGATGATGTTGTCGCCTGTGAGAGGGAACAGGGTATTACTGGGGGTCGCCAGCGAACCCCACGGTGTCCTGTCTGCACCCAAAGCCCTGCCTGCACCCAAAGCCCTGCCTGCACCCAGAGCCCTGCCTGCACCCAAAGCCCTGCCTGCATCCAGAGCCCTGCCTGCACCCAAAGCCCTGCCTGCACCCAGAGCCCTGCCTGCACCCAAAGCCCTGCCAGCACCCAGAGCCCTGCCTGCACCCAGAGCCCTGCCTGCACCCAAAGCCCTGCCAGCACCCAGAGCCCTGCCTGCACCCAGAGCCCTGCCAGCACCCAAAGCCCTGCCTGCATCCAGAGCCCTGCCTGCACCCAAAGCCCTGCCTGCACCCAGAGCCCTGCCTGCACCCAAAGCCCTGCCAGCACCCAGAGCCCTGCCTGCACCCAGAGTCCTGCCTGCACCCAGAGCCCTGCCAGCACCCAAAGCCCTGCCAGCACCCAAAGCCCTGCCTGCACCCAAAGCCCTGCCAGCACCCAGAGCCCTGCCAGCACCCAAAGCCCTGCCTGCACCCAGAGCCCTGCCCGCACCCAAAGCCCTGCCTGCACCCAGAGCCCTGCCTGCACCCAGAGCCCTGCCAGCACCCAAAGCCCTGCCTGCACCCAGAGCCCTGCCAGCACCCAAAGCCCTGCCAGCACCCAAAGCCCTGCCTGCACCCAGAGCCCTGCCAGCACCCAAAGCCCTGCCAGCACCCAAAGCCCTGCCTGCACCCAGAGCCCTGCCAGCACCCAAAGCCCTGCCAGCACCCAGAGCCCTGCCAGCACCCAGAGCCCTGCCTGCACCCCAGGCAGCCTGGCTGAACGGGAGGCTCCGTACCGGCTTACGAGACCCGGCAGCTCCTTGGGGAGCACGGAGGCCACGTACCTCCAGGGTGGATGGCCATGCTGGACACCCACTTGCAGTTGGTCATCAGCTTCTTGGTGAGCTCCTGCTTGAGGAGGTTGTAGACACGGACGTAGCGCTGGGTGGCCACGAAGAAGTAGGGCCGGATGGGGTGGAAGAGCACGCACTGCACCAGCCCCTTGCTCTTGCGGAAGGGGTTCTGGCTCCAGCGCTTGCTGGTCTGGTGAATCAGCACCTGCATGTTGCTGTTGTCGGACACGACGCTGGCGAAGTAGTCGCCTTTGCCGTGCCAGGTCACCTGCTTCACGGCCTGCGGAGAGTGGGGAAGGGGACAGCCAGCCGTCAGAGCCATCAGCCTCCCCGGGGTGTCACCCACCGCCCCAGGGAGCAGCCCCCCGGCTCCTGTGGGGTGTCCCCGTCCCCACCTTGCTGTGCTGGACCACCAGCCGGATGCCTTTGCTGTGCTCCTCCACGGTGGCCGTCACCCACTGCACGGGCTGGACCCGCTCCTCCTCCGGCGCCACGTAGGACTCCAGCAGCTGGTCGGTGGCCCCGTAGAGCAGCTTGTCCCCAAGGCAGGGGTTCACCAGCAGCACCGACTGCTCCCTGAAGCACAGGACGAGCGCCTGGGTCAGGGCACCGCCGAGGAAACCCTTCTGCAAGCCCTGTGCCGCCACGCGATGGCCCTGCACAGGGCCAAGGCCAGGGGGAGGGATGCGTGGGACGCCACGAGCACCCCTTCAGTGTGTCAGCAAGAAGAGGGAGAACATGGGGGAGCTCTGTCATAGCCCAGGTGACCCAGGGAGGATGGCGGGGACTGACTGGTTCCTCCAGAGAAGGAGGAATGAAGGACGAGGGCCACCACAAGGAGAATGAGGGCCACCAGATGAAGCGGGAGGCAGGGTCACAGTGAGCAGAGGTGGCTTTGTGCACCACAGTGTGGCCATCCTGGCTGCCGGGGGTGCCACGAGTTTACGGGTGCTCCCTGGGAGGCCGGACAGGCTTTGGGAGAGGAAATGCAGCTCATGGAGCTGCCGGCTGGAGGCTGGAGAGGGCCACGTTGGGAAAACTCACACGCAGATGGCCACCAGGCAGACGGTGGGGTTGGGGCTCCAGGCCACGCTCTTCACCACGCCGCCCACGGGCAGGGTCTTCATGCAGCGAGCCGTGCAGACCTCCCAGAACCGCACCGTGCAGTCATCCGAGCCTGCGGGACAGGGCAGGGTAAGGCAGGGACAGGGACGCTGCGCCGGGGGCTGCCACGGCTCGGCTCAGCAGCGCGGGGCTCCGGGGCACGTCCCCAGGCCGGAGGGGAGAGCAGCCCCGTGCCCCGTCCCTGCTCGCAGCCTCTGGGGACAAGCATCGGGAGCAGCCAGAGGGACGCAGCTCCCGATTCCCCAGCAGCTTCCCCGCACGACAGCAGCTCCAGCACCGCGAAGGCGAGACGTGACCGGGGGCTGCTGCCCAGAGAACAGGCCCCCACCCCGCTCCCTCCAAGCGCCGCGTCCCTGCCCCTGGTCCCCAGCTGCCGGCGCAGCTGCCGTGCTGGCAGCGGGCCTGGCTCGGCTCTTGGCACGGCGCGGCGCGGCGCGGCACGGCCCTCTCGAGCCACGAGATGCCAGCAGGCAGCTCCCCGGGCAGGCTTTTCCACGGGCAGGCACGGCGGGAGCAGGTAGCCGGTGGAGCGCGCGCACGCGTGTCCCCGCAGGTCCGGGTTATTTTTAACGCCTGATCTCAGCCACTTTCCCAGCCCGGGGCCAGGAATTCCACGTTGTGCAACCGACCGACACCGCGGCCACCGGGAGCTGGCAGCCTGGAAACTCCAGCGCTATAAAAAGCACATGTGCCTTTGTGGGCTGTTAAACTGCCATCTGCTCTCAATCTCCAGCCTCCGGCCGGCCGCGCAGGGCTCCGCGTTTACTCCTCCAGCCTCACTTTCTCCACTGCGGAGCGGGAGGGATGCAGGCTCCTTGGGTGGGGTCCCGAGAGCGGCTGGAAAAACCCACGGAGCCTTCTGGAGGCAACGCGCCTTCCCGCAGGACGGGGACGGGGGGTGGGGGGAGGGACGGGGACATGCCGCAGGACTCCCAGGGATGCTCCCAGCCTCCGACCAAGGCTTCCCCCACAGCCGCGCATTGGCAGAGGGGGGTTGGCAGGCTCCTCGGCACCCGGCAGTGCGCGGGAGCCCCGGCTCTCACATGAGCAGGGCTGCCCATGAGCCCCACATCGGCATGGGGTGACACCGGGATCAGCTCCAGCGCTGGGGCCAGGCCAGCGGTGCCCAGGGTGGCCGGGATGCCCCAGCCAGCAGGGCGAGGGGGGGCATTCTGCTCCGCTCTGGGGAGACCCCCCCTGCAGCGCTGCCTCCAGCTCTGGGGACAGCAGGAGGACACGGAGCTGTCGGAGCGGGGCCGGAGGAGGCCCCGGAGCTGCTGGGAGGGCTGGAGCCCCTCTGCTGGGGGGACAGGCTGAGAGAGCTGGGGGGGTTCAGCCTGGAGAAGAGAAGGCTCCGGGGAGACCTTCCAGCCCCTGCCAGGCCCTCAAGGGGCTCCAGGAAAGCTGGGGAGGGACTCTGGAGCAGGGAGGGGAGCCATGGCACGAGAGGGAAGGATTTTACACTGAAAGAGGGGAGATTGAGATTAAAAATAAGGAAGAAATTCTCCCTTATGAAGGTGGTGAGCCCCTGGCCCAGGTTGCCCCGAGAAGCTGTGGCTGCCCCATCCCTGGAGGGGTTCAAGGCCAGGTTGGACGGGGCTGGGAGCAACCTGGGCTGGTGGGAGGTGTCCCTGCCCAGGGCAGGGGGTGGCACTGGGTGGCCTTTCAAGGTCCCTTCCCACCCAAACCGTTCGGTGATTTGATGATTCTATGTCTGGGGAGCAAATCCTTACCTGACACCAGCCACTGCCCGCTGGGAGAGATGCTGAGACAACGCACCAGGCTGGTGTGACCACGATAGACCTGGGGAGGGAGACGGGAGGTGGGTGAGGGCCCCACGCAGCCCAGCGGCTCCTCTGGGGGGACCTCCCCGCGCTGCCCCGGGTGCAGGAGAGGGGACCTGGGGTCATTTGTGCCTAGAGGAAAGCGGAGGTCTGCGTGCTGCCGACCCCCCCTGCGTGACCAGACCTGGAGCCCGGCTCTTTTCCTGGGGCAGGTCCCTGGCTCTGCCCATCCACAATGGAGCTGATCCCAGTCCTGGATCAGGCAGGACACTGCTGCTGCCTGGTTCTGCCCAACGTGGGCTTCAGGGCAAGTCCTCTCCCTCCGGGGCGAGCAGGCTGTGCCCAGAACGGCCAGTATGGGTGCGTGGGGACACCAGGTCTCACCAGGACATGCTTGGACACCCCCCCCACCCTGGCTCCGCGCATCCACTCACCAGGGCCTGGGTGGTGGGGAAGGGCTGCAGGTCCCGCGGCTTCGGCAGCTTGGGGATCAGGTCCTCGGGGTCCACGTTGACCTGTGAAAAGCAGGCAGTGAGACACAACCAGGCTCTACCTCATCCCCCCACCAGCACCGGTGCTGGGTGCCCGCGTGCCCCAGGGCAGGCTCCGGCTGGAAAGCCCAGGCTCGGGGCTCTGAGCCGGGGGGAACGGATCACAGGACAGCATTTGTGTAGGCATGGGCATGGCCCCCTTCCAGCTCAGGAGCTCTGTGGCGCTGTGGGACTGGCGTTGGGGGCAGATGAGGGGCAAGAGGCCTTTAGGAGCAGCAGTTTGTGCCCCCGAGCATCGCGGTCCCCTGACCAGCTGGGTGGCGTCGGGGCATCCACAGGAGCGAGCAGAGGCAGGTGTGAAACGTCCCCAGGACACCAGGGTAGGGGGTTGTGGGGTGGGAGAAGCCCTCACCCGCATTTTCCTCTGGCGGGGGCAGAGGTAGAGGTCCAGGCAGCGCTCGAAGCGCTCGTGGATGAAGCGGGAGTAGGCAGGCACTGCCCGCAGGCACCGGTACTGCTGGGGCACGAAGTTCAGCTTCCTCTCGGCCGGCTCCTGCTGCTCCCAGGCCAGCTTCTGCGGGACGGAGGGGACGCGGGTCAGCGGGGCTGGCAGGAGCCCTGGGTGGCAAAGTGCCATCGCCCAAGCCCCGACACATCCCCCCGAGCCCAGCAAGGACCACCGCTCTGCCCCAGCCCCCCGCGTCCGCCCCAGCCCAGCGTTCTTCTGCTTGGTTTTCCACCCCAGCCCCTGGGCTGAACGTGCCTCTGGACGCAGCATGCCGGGATGAACCCCCCCACACCAGGACACCCCCACGGCAGCTTAGCCTGGAGGCTGCACCTTGCTGTCGCAGGGACACCCCGCTCCCGCTTCTCTTTTTTTATGCGGGGGGATGAGGAACCTTTGCTTTCGCTTCCCTGGCAAGGTCTCGACTCACCTCGCCACGACACAGTCTCTAGGGTCCCCCCCTGCCCTCCCCAGCACGGCACAGCCCCCCTCGGGTCCTGGAGCCTACTGAGCCCCCCGTGTGCCCAGCGCTTTCCCCTCTGGCTCCCGGCCACCCACGGCCCCCCCCTTACCTCTTCCTCGCTGAGCAGGTACTCGGGGGGGGGGTTGTAGGACTCCTCGTGCCCAGGCAGCTTCAACTTGGGGGCTGGGACGTGCATCTTGTGGCGGCCCAGGATGGAGTTGGGATCCTCATGGGCCCAGAGGTCGTAGTACGTAGGTGTGTCGTCCTTGGGCTTGCGGGGCTTGATCCAGCCCATCTTGATGGCGTGGACTAGCTTGGAGACCTGTGGGGCAAGGAGAGGTCAAGGCCCGTAGCCGCAGGACTCCGCAGGCTCAGGGAGGAGGTGTGGGACGCGAGGATGGAAATGGAAGCCACCGAGCACAGCTCTGCAGCCCTGGGAGCCCAGGGGGGCTGCACAGGACCGGACTTGACATGGTTTTACACGTGGATATGAACTGCGGCAGCAGGACCAGCCATGGGGGTGGGCGGCCCACGGTGGGGACAGGAGGGACTGCTGGACAGGAGGGCAGCCGCAGCCACCAGCCTTCAGCGCTGCGGTCTGCGTGGGGGCTCCGGAGGCACGCAGAGCTCGGCTTTGTGCTCCCCGAGGTGCCGTCGGACCTCTCACCTTCTCCTTCTCAGTGAGGGAGGGAATGAAGCTCCGCTTGTCCGCTGGGCGATTCGTCACCGGGTGGATCATGACCTCGTGGGTGAAGAAGTCAACGGCCGGCTGGGGAGACACAGACCCGGGTGGCAGCGGCTGCTGCGCTGGCCCTGCCCGTCCTGGGGCAAGCCAGCGCTCGGAGCAAGCGGGGAGGCTGTGCCGTCACCCTACCTCGTAGGGATCGAAGTGGACATCCCCAAACTGCCCTCTCTGGAGCCGATGCACCAGGTCCACCTGCTCGTCTGTCAGCTTTATGTCTGCACCCGTCATCTTGTCCTGGACCGTTCGCCTGCAGGGAACCGAGGGGGACAGGGTTAGGGCTGGACTGCAGAGTCCGTCCCCAACGGTGGCACAAGCTACCATGAAGCCCTGGGCTACCAAAGCCACATGCCAGGAGTCACAGTGGGAGATCTCGAGGTGTCCAGGCCGTACTCCCCAGCCCTGGGCAGTCGGGGTGTCCCAGTGCGTGCGTCCATGTGGCGAACGCGTCACACCACGCACCCCCGCAGCCCTCCCCGCTGTGCTCACCAGTAGTCGGGGTTCTCCATCTTCTCCAGGAACATGTCCAGCTCGTCCTTGTTCCGGATGGGCTTGTAGATCTTCTTGCCGTCCAGGTTGTAGCCGACGTGCGGGAAATCCTGGTACCACTCCATGGGGATGTTGCCCACCGTGTTGCGAATGTCCTGGAGGGGAGGGAAGCGATGTGAGGGGAGGGCAGGGGACACCGTTTCAAGCAGATGGACCCTGTTGCCCCCTCTCCCCCCCCCCCCCCCCGCCCCCCTTGACCATTTGCAGACACCAAAAAGCGTTAAGGGTTGCCGGGTGGGTGTTCTGCCTGTGGCTTGTAGCAAAGATGCCCCAAAACCACCCAGCGGGAGCGAAGCAAACCCCATCTGCGAGCTGCTGATGCCCGTTGTTGTGCTGCACGGGGCGGCGTGGGGCTGGAGAGGGCTGCAGCGGGATGGGGGAGGCTGGGAGGGCCCCGGAGCTGCTGGGAGGGCTGGAGCCCCTCTGCTGTGGGGACAGGCTGAGAGAGCTGGGGGGGTTCAGCCTGGAGAAGAGAAGGCTCCGGGGAGACCTTCCAGCCCCTGCCAGGCCCTCAAGGGGCTCCAGGAAAGCTGGGGAGGGACTCTGGAGCAGGGAGGGGAGCCATGGCACGAGGGGGAAGGGTTTTACACTGAAAGAGGGGAGATTGAGATGAAAAATAAGGAAGAAATTCTCCATTCTCAAGGTGGTGAGCCCCTGGCCCAGGTTGCCCCGAGAAGCTGTGGCTGCCCCATCCCTGGAGGGGTTCAAGGCCAGGTTGGACGGGGCTGGGAGCAACCTGGGCTGGTGGGAGGTGTCCCTGCCCAGGGCAGGGGGTGCCACTGGGTGGGCTTTAAGGTCCCTTCCCACCCAAACTGGTCTGTGACTCTGCGATAGAACCCCAAAGCCGCAGAGGGCTGAGGGGGGGTCCGACCTCCAATCCCAGTGCCCTGCGCGACCGTGGGCAGCCCCGAGCTGCGCTTCGTTAGGGGACGCGCAGCCCCTTCCCCCGCGCTCGGGGCCGAGGACGCAAGCGTCAAGGTCAGCTGCGCCCGGGCTCATTTACCGCAGCAGGAAGGGTTTAAAAACCTTTTAATGGCTTGAGGAAGGGGAACGCCGGAGCCTGGCTTGGGCTGCCGGGGGCTGCGGGCGGTCAGCAGCGCCGCGGCTGAGCACATTCCTGCCTCCGTCCCCGCAGACAGGAGCGCGCCTCACATTTTCCGATCGCCCGCTGCCAGCCCTGCTCCCCCTGCGCGGCCATGCACGCGCCGGCACACGCCGCTGCCGTTCTTGGCCGCCCGCACCGGGAGCAGCCACCCGCACCCGTGGCTTCATCCCTCCACTCGGCTCCATGGCCACCGGGATCCGCGCGTTGGCTACGGGTCCCACGGCTCTGGGGCAGCCCCTGGCATCACGTTGCGCTGATGGAGTGGGCCAGTTGGGCATGTTTCGGAGATGCCGTTGGGCTCTGTGTCTCCTGGCCCCGATGCTGGCAGGGAGGGACGGCCGCCCCGGTCCCCATCAGCAGCTCGCACGGGGACACGCTGCGGAGATGAGCTGTCCCTGACCTGCTGTGGTCCATGGAGCGTCGGGGGCTGGGGGAGATGGAGGAGACGCCGGAGCTGCTCTGCTTCCCTTCATGAGAGGCTGGGGGCAGGAACCAGCCCTGGGGGGGGTTCCGGACCCCCACCAGCACCTGCTGCCCCAGCGCAGGGCTCGGAGGGGAGCGGCGAAGACAAAGAAGCCCCCAAAAGCTCCGCCAGAGCCCACCACCGAGCCCGAGGGCAGAGACGGGGGCGGACAAGGAGGTTTCGCTCTGCACCCCCCAGACCGGAGCGAGGGGCTGGTGGGGCCGGGCAGGAGTTGGGGGGGGGGGGCAAGGGCCCTCTGGCCTCCCCCAGCTGCCCTCGCGTTGCAAAACGCAGAGATCCCCGTCCCCAATTACAGCCACAGAGGGACAAAGGTGTGAAGGCGACCTGTGGCCTGGACACCCCGCAGTCAGGGGTCACCCTCGCCCCGCGGCACCATCTGGTCCCCATAAACACTTGCAAACGACACGGAGCCTCCCACGGAAAGGCGCCAGGAGCCCCGGGAAGGCAGAGCCGGCGGGAGCCCCCGGGGCCACGCCGGACCCATCCATCACTCTCCGAGCAGAGGTCAGCGCAGGATGTGCGCAGCCCCCCGCGGGGAACAGGGAAGGAATTTTCCCCCTCGGCATCCCGGTCCCAGGATGCTGTCGCTGCCCTTGGCTGGATACTCTGTGCTGCTGGGGCACGGCCAAGACCCCGGCGGCTTCCAGGACCAACTGGGACCGACCTGGGAGACCAGTCAAGGCTCACGCAGATGGACGGACAGTGGGATGTTGGCTCTGGAAACCTCATCCCATGGATGGCAGTGGGAAAGTTGTTATCCAGGAGGCCTCCAGGAGCCCAGCGCAGGCTGCTCCGCAGCCAGCTGTCCCTGGGATGCCCCAGCACGGCCCCAGGAGATGCCCCTGAGATGCCCACATTTCTCCTGGCCGCAGGAGAGACACCTACGTGGTGGTGCCGGCTCTTTGCCAGGCAGGAGCCCGCAGCCGCTGCGTGTGCCGGGGCTGGAGCTGCTGCCCCGCCTGGGAAGGAGAGTTCCGCAAAGAGCAATGGGGCAGCAGCCGCCGGCGGCTCCTCGCGGGGCTGCCAGGCAGAGGCAGGAGTGCCCACAGGCGCGGGGACCGCTCCGTCCGACGGGTCACTCGCAGCACGGGACGGGACAACGGTGACAAGGTCAGCGACAGCCAACACTTGGTGCAGGTCCCCGTTGTCAGTGTGAGACCGCCGGTGCCAGGCAGCACGTCCCCGCCGTGTTCCCAGCAGAGGTGCCGGCACCGCCGCACGGCTCGCTCCATCGCAGGGGTCCCCACCGGCAGCGGCGAGGCCGGGGACACGAGGCCCTGGCAGGGCAGGAGGTGAGCGGTGTCACACGTGTCACGGAGGCTGGGGAGAAGCAGGGGAGGGGACGCAGCAGTCCTGCCCTCCCAGCGATGCTGGAGCCGCTCTGCTTCACCTCCGGGGACGCAGGCAGGCTGGGCAGAGCGCGGGAGGGCACGGCTGCTGGGGGGGTGGCACGGGGACGGGGATGCCGACTGTTTCTCTGGGCTCTGCGGCCGAGGGACCGGAGCAGCTTTGCTTTCTCTGCCCTTTCTCCCCGTGCGATGCTCTCTTCAGCCTGACGAACACACGCCACCGCTCCTCTCGCACGGGGAACGACTCGAGCGGGGCCGTTCCTCCAGCCGTGGCGGGGCAGAGCAGGGCTTGCTGCAGCCTTCGGCCGTAGGGACACGGTCGGCGCAGACACAAGTTAAGTATTTTTAACAGCCCGGGCTGCTGCGCAGGCAGCGCTGCCTCGCCTGGAGCCTGGAAGCCCAGACTGGGCGTCTCTTCCCAAAGGCCGGCTCAGCTCCGCCAGGAGCTGCGGACTTGACGCAGGAATCCCTGGGCGAAGCTGTTGCCAGGAGCACAGGCAGGATCCCAGCAGGCCTGGAATGTTTTCCCCTCAAACGCGAGCCCTGGGGATCCCGTGCTGGCCAGGCGGCACCACACTGCCCCAGCCCGCACCCCACAGCGGGAGATGCTCCGTGCGGTGCCGGCCAGGATGGGCTCAGCACCAGTGGGATGCCCCACACGCGCGTCCCCTCCCCAGTGATTACGGACCCAGCACAGACACCCCAGTGACCGCTGGGGAGGACACTGGGAGGCCCCGACCGGCTGTCCCCCGCTTTGGCTGCTCTGGGGCAGGGAGCAAACCCCGCAGCACTGATGGTGCCGTAGGTCAGGACCGGGGCCTCAGCCCTGACAGAATCCCGTAAGGACATACACGCCTGGGGCCACCAGAGGAGGATGGCTGGGCCATGGATCCCCCACGGGGCTCATCGGCTACAGTGGATCCATGTCCTCCCCCACATCCATCCCCAGCACTGGCATCCAAGTCTTCTCCCACATCCATCCCCAGCACTGGGATCCACATTCTCCCCCATATCCACCCCCAGCACTGGGATCCACATCCTCCCCCACCCCAATCCCCAGCACTGGGATCCACATCCCTCCCAGCCCGATCGCCAGCACTGGGATCTGTGTCCTCCCCGAGGTCAATCCCAGCACTGGGATCCACATTCTCCCCTAGATCCATCCCCAGCACTGGGATCCACATCCTCCCCAGATCAATCCCAGCACTGGGATCCACATTCTCCCCTAGATCCATCCCCAGCACTGGGATCCACGTCCTCCCCAGATCAATCCCAGCACTGGAATCCACATTCTCCCCTAGATCCATCCCCAGCACTGGGATCCATGTCCTCCCCAGATCAATCCCAGCACTGGGATCCACGTCCTCCCCAGATCAATCCCAGCACTGGGATCCACATTCTCCCCCAGATCCATCCCCAGCACTGGGATCCACGTCCTCCCCAGATCAATCCCAGCACTGGGATCCATGTCCTCCCCCAGAACCATCCCAGCAGCGTGATCCACGTCCTCCTCCAAATCCATCCCCAGCCCTGGGATCCAGGTCCCTCCCCAGCCCTCCATCAGGGAGGAAGGAGCAAATTCCTCCCAGACGGAGTTTCTCAACGGTGCCGAAGCAGCGCAGTAGCCTCGGCCCGTCCCTCCCCTCCGCTCGCCTCCCACCCACCCGCTCGGCGGCGTGGCTGCCTCCCGTGTCGTTAACACGTCGCCTCCGGCCAGCCCCGTCCTCCCGGCGAGCGCGGGGGAGTCTGGAGCCCCGGAGCGAGGGACTGCCGTCACTCAGCCTCACGTCTGGAAGTTGTTCTTGGATTGGGCCCTGGGCATTCCTAGACGCACATTCCTGGCAGCTGGAGAGCCTCGTAGGAAAGATTCTTCTCTCTTGAAAATATCCGGTCCACGTGGAGGAGAAAGGGGACGGGGCAAGCTCAGCTCTCCCACCCACCACCCCGGAGACCGCGGCGGCGTGCCCGGGTGCCGGTGGGGCGCTGGGCATCCCTGGACCATGACAGGAGGACATCTCATGTGTGTCCCATCCCACCCCCCCCCAGAGGTGACCACAGGCCAGACTCCAGCAGTGCTGGAGAGGGCTCTGCACCTCCAGCACCCCCGATGCAATTCCCATAGAAGGGGGGTCCCCGAGGGGTCCGGCACGAGCACCGGGCACCCTCTGTGGGGAGGGAAGCTCCGCAGAGCCCAGGGTGTGCAGGAAAGCCCCCCCAAGCACCCCACGCTCTGCAGGGCTGTCAGCTGGGGAGGGCAGGTCCCGAGGACGGGGAGAGGGAGATTTAACAGGGACCACAACGCCCAGCACCCCGGTGCAGGGCGCAGGATGAGGGCCACCAGCCGCTGCAGGCAGCACCTCCTCGGCAGCGGAGCCGTGCCGTCATTGCAGGCAGCCAGGCCAAGCTTCCAGGTAATAAAGCCATGGCAGGGAATGGCTCATGGAGCGCAGCTGGGAATTTCAGACTCCTCGGCCACGGCTCTGCAGCCGCTGCCTCCCCGGGAGAAGGCGCCTACACCAGGCTCTGCTGACTGCCAGGGCTGGGAGACGGTGCCCAAAGCGGGACATCATGGAAGCTCTCCGGGAAGCCAGGAGAGCCGCAGAGCCAGGGGTCGGGACGCTGCGATTTCCAGCGCCAAATGCCTCTGCTTATTTAAGACCAGGGCTTTCCGAGCCCCTGCCAGGTCCGGTGCTCCGGCCCGAGCCAGGGCTGAGCATCACCTGCACACAGGACCGCTCTCCATGCCGATGGCGGAGGAGCCAGGCCACAGGGAGAGGGACGTGCGTCTCACCCAGGAAGGACAGCGCAGGGAAAGCGCCCAGGGATCGCGCTTGGATAGAAGGTGCTAGAGAAAAGCAAGATCATTAGCGGAGCTAAACGAAAGCAGATGCCTACAGGAGCCTGGGTTTCCAAAGCACACACGGTGAGCGCCCAGCGCCGTGGAAGGAGATGACAGTGGCTTGGATTTCAGAAGCTGCCGAGGCTGCTGATGAACGGCGGCAGCACACTGCAAAGGTGAAAAACACTGGCTCGGAGTGACAACATCCCGCGCGGAGCTCCTGCTGGGGAGCGCGCTCCGGGGGGCACGCACTGCGCTCCGCCGGAACGGAGGGGAAACCCGAGACTTCACGGCAAACGGCAATTCCCCTTCCTGGCCAAGTTGAAACGCCGCTTATCAACACAGCACACAAAGCGCTCTGGAGGGCCGCGAGGGGGCTGTACCAGTGGGGTCTTGCCTGGATGAGCCCCCCCCAGGGCTGTGTGCGGGCAGGGCTGGAGCTGTTGGGGATCGTCGGTGTCCCCCATCCCCAGCAGCGTGGGCAGGGGGGCGAGGGGGGGATTCTGCCCCTCTGCCCCGCTCTGTGACACCCCCCTGCAGCGCTGCCTCCAGCTCTGGGGACAGCAGGAGGACACGGAGCTGTCGGAGTGGGGCCGGAGGAGGCCCCGGAGCTGCTGGGAGGGCTGGAGCCCCTCTGCTGGGGGGACAGGCTGAGAGAGCTGGGGGGGTTCAGCCTGGAGAAGAGAAGGCTCCGGGGAGACCTTCCAGCCCCTGCCAGGCCCTCAAGGGGCTCCAGGAAAGCTGGGGAGGGACTCTGGAGCAGGGAGGGGAGCCATGGGACGAGGGGGAAGGGTTTTAAGCTAAAAGAGGGGAGATTTAGATGAAAAATAAGGAAGAAATTCTCCATTCTGAAGGTGGTGAGCCCCTGGCCCAGGTTGCCCCGAGAAGCTGTGGCTGCCCCATCCCTGGAGGGGTTCAAGGCCAGGTTGGACGGGGCTGGGAGCAACCTGGGCTGGTGGGAGGTGTCCCTGCCCAGGGCAGGGGGTGGCACTGGGTGGCCTTTAAAGTCCCTTCCCACCCAAACCATTCTGTGATTCAATGTTTCTGTGAAAAGCAGCCAGCGTCACCCCCACTGGCACAGGGACAGCAGTCTGTGGGGCTCAGCCTGGCCGACCCCGCTGCAGCCCCCCAGGGTGCGGGTTCGCAGTCACTCTGCCAGGGAACAACGCTGCCCCGAGCGTCCCCAGAGCAGGGCCGGGTGGCAGGAGGAGCAGGGGGACAGGAGCGCTGCCGGGGCTGGGAGATGCGCCTGGGCCACGTGCAGGCTTTCTCCGGGCACCGACGCTCTCCCTGCGCAGAGGCAGAGCGCTCCCAATGTCACAGCTCCGTATTTTATGAGGTTATGGGGCCGGGGCGATCAGCCTGGAGCTGAGCCAGCTCGGGCACAGCCTGCTCCAGTGCTCGGAGGTCCGCAGGTTGCCCGGACCTATGCTGGGTGTGGGTTCCCGGCCCCACACCTTAGTGCCAGCTCCGTGGCCTGGGATGCTGCGGGGATTCCCATGTGCCTGGCCCCGGAGGAGGAGGAGGAGGAGGAGGAGGAGGCAGCTGATGGCCTTCACCGGGGCTGAACCTCCCCGCAGCACCTCCGTGGCTCCAGACCCACCATCTACGCCATGAAATCAAGCGGCGCTGGGGCTGTCACCGAGCCAAGAGCTCTGCTGAGCAGTGATGGGGCTGGGTGGCAGGGTCCCCAGCGGGCTCTAAGCTCCCCGGCACAGCACAGAACGGTCCTGGTTTCCTTTGGTGCCCGGGTCTGGGCACAGCCAGCCAGGACAGCCCCACTGAGGGGGGGGCACCCCTGTTCGACCCCCCCCGAGGCCCTCTGTCCCCAGAGGAGTCAGTGTGTCCTCTGTCCCCAGAGGAGTCTGCTGGAGCTGCCCGTGCAGGACGCTGAGCAGTGGGCGCAGGAAGGGGGGCAGGGGGTTGTTTGGGGCAGTCACAAATTCGACCCTGCGGGGGCTGGTTGCCACGGGCTCAGCAGAGACGGCGTCGGTATGGGGACAGCATATGGGGACAGGTTACGGGGACAGTTTATGGGGACAGGTTACGGGGACAGATTATGGGGACAGCATATGGGGACAGGTTACGGGGACAGTTTATGGGGACAGGTTACGGGGACAGATTATGGGGACATCATATGGGGACAGGTTACAGGGCACAGGTTACGGGGACAGATTATGGGGACAGGTTATGGGCATAGGTTAGGGGGATAGGTTATGGGGACAGGGTACAGGGCACAGGTTATGGGGACAGGTTACAGGGGACAGGTTATGGGGACAGATTATGGGGACAGGTTATGGGCATAGGTTAGGGGGATAGGTTATGGGGACAGGGTACAGGGCATAGGTTAGGGGGACAGGTTTGGGGACAGATTAGGGGGAACAGGTTATGGGGATGGGTTATGGGGACAGGTTACGGACGCAGGTTATGGGGACAGATTTGGGGACAGGTTACGGAGGCTGGTTCGTGGGACAGGAGCAGGGCCTGCAGCGCACACACCTACCAGGCCGACAGAGGCACAAACGTCGTTCTTGCTCCCTGGGGAGGTAATTAAAGCGAATTAAAGCAGGCGCGTGCAGGAGCTGGGGGCGAAGGTGTGCGACGGGCAGCTCCGCAAGGGTTAATTCCTCCCTCTCTGCCCCATTAGCAGCAGGAGGCTGGATTCGGTCACGCTGGGAGGGGAGGGAGCGCTCTCAGGGGTTCTCCTTGCAGGGACTGATCCTGAGCAGGAGCCCAATTCCCCAGCTCCAGCCTGGGGTGACACAGCCCTGTCCTGGGCGCTGGCTGCCCATGCACGCCAAAGCACGGAGTTGGGGGACTCCCCCCAACCCCCCCCTTTTGCTCCAGCACGTAGGGTCCTCTGTGACCCCCACGGCCCCCCCTCTGCCAGAGCCCACCTCCCCGGCAGCGCTGAGCCCAGCCAGGCCCAGGCCGGCGATGGGCGAGGATGCGGCAGGAGTCCCCCGTGTGCCGGGCCGGCAGGTGAACCGCAGCAAGCGCCGCCATCCTCACCGACCCCCTCCCCGGGTGCAGGCAGGACCCCCGGCCGAGCCCCGTGAAGGGTTAAGTCCCCTTGGAGGATGGAGGGTGAGCTCAGGTAGGCGTGAGCCTGTGCTTCTCCCACTTCCAGAGCCGGAGCAGGGCTGCCTGCCGGAGGAGGGGCCTGGCTGACCACTGCTGCTGCTATAAAACTCCCCGCTCCTGCCACACTCAGCGTCTTAAGATGCACATGTGTGGGGAGAGGAAACAGGCAGCCCTGCCTGCGAGCAGCCCTTAACCCCTTCTGCACGGGGAGAGCCGGCGGGGCGCTGGGGCAGGGGACCCCCCCCCCCTGCAGCACCGCATCCCAGCCGGAGCCTGCCCGGGGAGGGCGACACGATCCGGGGCTCCCCGGACCCCAGCCGAGGAAGCAGCATGAGCGCCTGGAGCTGAGGCTGTCCCGCAGCAGGAGGAGGTGGGCAGAGAGCGGCGGTCCCCACGCGGCTTCCTCGGTGTCCCCCGGTCGCCCCAACATGTCCTTTGCCATGCTGCGCTCGGCCCCCAGCCGGTACCTGTACCCCGAGATCAGCATGCTGTCGGAGGACGAGGAGAACGGCAGCGAGAGCTCCGGCTCCGACGAGAAGCCCTACCACCTGGACGCCGACGGCTACGGCATCAAGGCCAGCAAACGCAGGAGCGGCAAGAAACCCAACCGGATCAACAGGGAGCCCCGGCAGCGTCACACGGCCAACGCGCGGGAGCGTGACCGCACCAACAGCGTCAACACCGCCTTCACCGCCCTCCGCACCCTCATCCCCACCGAGCCGGCCGACAGAAAGCTCTCCAAGATCGAGACCTTGAGACTGGCCTCCAGCTACATCTCCCACCTGGGGAACGTGCTGCTGGTGGGGGAGGCGTGCGGGGACGGGCAGCCCTGCCACACCACCCCTGCCTTCTACCACCACGGCGGCAGCAGCCCCCCCGCGCGCGACACCGAGAACTCCCAGCCCAAACAGATCTGCACTTTCTGCCTCAGCAACCAGAGGAAGCTGGTAAGTGGCCGCTCAGCGCCGTTCCCCACGGGGCTTTCGGCTGGAGGGGGCTGCGCCGGCCGCGGTGGGGGACCCCCGGGCATCCCCAAGCACGGCTGTGCGAGGAGGGGGTTAGGGAACGCCAGGGCACCGGCTATGGCTCGGCTGCCACGGGGCCGGTGCGAGCCGAGGGGAGACGGGATGGCTGGGAGAGACGAAGTAGCTCCGGTGGGAGCCGGAGAGCACGGCAGAGCCCATCGGCGAGTCCGAAACCCGGGCGGGGAAAATACGGTGCCTCCCTTTAGCATGTCTAGATTTGCTGCCCAAAGCCCCCAGCAGCCACCTCCGAATCCCGCAGGACAGGAGAAGGGGAAACCCTCCGAGGGTGAGAAATGGGTTTTAGGAGCTGGAAATCAGGCACAGGGAAAGTAAAGAGTCTGGAAAGAGTCTGGAAAGAGTCTGCATCTCGGCTCCGGCAGAGTGTAGGCGGCAAACAGAGAGGTGAGAGCCATTTGGGCGCAGGGCTGGCCACGGCCAGGACTCCTAGCCCATCAACACCGGTGGCTGGCAGCGGGACCGGCTCCCCCGGCTGGTCCATCCGCCTGGGCCATGGCCATGCACCCAGCCATGGGCCTGGTGTGCCGGGGAGCCGTGCCGGGACAGGGATGGGGGGAAGCCGAGGCCAGCACCATGGCACGTAGGTGCCCCTCAACCACCCCGGAGGATCACAGGGACCAGCAGCTCTGCCCCACGAGCGCTCGGGAAGCGGGGACGGCTGTCACCCGGTGTCCCCCTCTCCTGGCTCTGCCTTTAGGGCAGTGCTTGCGCCTGGACCAACTTTTCGGCAGAGGCCGGTCTCGGTGCCCGCTGGGCACCGGCCAATGCCTGCCCCATGGGCCCACGGCTCCGATGGGATGGGCACTGCCCATGAAGGGCAAGGGGACACTGGAGCGGGACACAAGCCCAGCAGCCAGACTGGGAAAATCCAGCTCCAGCAAAATCCAGCTCTGCCAAGGCTCCGGGGGCCGTTTGCAGGAGTGCCACCGGCTGGGAGATGCTGCTTTCCCGCCACGGCACGGCCTGTCCCGGCAGACCTTCTCCGGCCACGCAGGGCAAGTTTTGCTTTCCCGGGGGTGCCGTGCAGGGAGCGACGGCGCGGTGCAGGGCTGCAGCCTTTCTTGGGGCTCTCCCCCCGTCCGGGGCAGCTCTTGCCGTGCACACGCAGCCGCGGGGCAGCGGTGGCAGCGGGAGGAGGTGGCTGCCGACAGCCTCCAGCCCTGCTCCAGGTGGCACCGGGTTTATAAACCTGTTGGTGTCCCGCGCGGCGCAGGCGGTCTCAGGCAGGGGGGAGGTAAAGGAGAGAGCGAGAGCGGAGGCGTGGGGATGGCAGCCGGAGCCATGCATGCACGCTCCAGCGTTTGAACCCGCTTAACCCCCAATGAGGAACGCCCTGAAGAGGGAGAGAGAAGTTCTTTGTTAAAGGATTCAAGGCTCATTAAGCACGAAGCAGCGGCGGTAAAACCAGTCACGAGCGAACTCTTGACAGCTTTGAGCGTTTCAGAGCAGGAAAACCCCAAACCCTGTTAATCCCCCTTTGCACGTCCTTTCCAATTCGCTCGAGGAGCCGGGGCCGGGAGCAGCAGGCAGGAGGGAACAACCTCAGGAGGCTTCGCATCTGCCGGGGTTTGCGTCGCTAAACCGTAGGTCGCCAAAGACGAACACACGGGCTCTTCCCGCTCGGGCAGGGGAGACCAAGTGTCCCCAGCATTCCCGAGCTCCAGTGCCAAACTCTCCCCAGGGGGCGAGGGACGCAGACCCCCGGCTGCAAAGCACCCTCCTGCTCCAGCGAACTGCTCAAGCCAGTGCTGTCCCAGTTTAAAAACAGAAGCGGCAGGTGGGGAAGCTCCTAAGGGGCCGAAGTGGAAAACTCCAGCGCCTTCCAGTTATCAGCCTCTTCGGAAACCTCCTGTACCAGCTTCAAAGGTGTTTCTTTTGCTGGTATTGCCCCTTTTGCATCGGTTCCGACAAATTCCCATCACCACTTTCGCATCAATTCCGGTAAACTCCCATCGCCTCTTTTCTATCGATTCCAATAAATTCCCACCACCGCTTTTTCACCAATTCCTATAAATTCTCATCGCCTCTTTTGCATCGTTTCCAATAAATTCCCATCACCACTTTTTCATCAATTCCGATAAATTCTCATGGCCACTTTTGCATCAATTCCTGTAATCTCCCATCGCCACTTTTGCATCAATTCCTGTAATCTCCCATCGCCACTTTTGCATCAATTCCTGTAATCTCCCATCGCCACTTTTGCATCGATTCCTATAAACTCCCATCGCCACCTTTGCATCAATTCCGATAAACTCCCATCGCCACTTTTGCATCGATTCCAATAAATTCCCATCTCCACCTTTTCATCAATTTTGATAAATTCCCATCTCCACCTTTTCATCGATTCCGATAAATTCCCATCACCACCTTTGCATCGATTCCCATAAATTCCCATTGCAGCAGTTCCCAGCACGGACTCCTGTGTGGGATTCAAACCCCGGGAGAGGCACGGCTCTGCCAAGGCGTGTGGACGGGATAAAGCCAGGCAGGATTCCCGGGCCAAGACGGGCCACCTCCCTTCCTGCTGCCCTTCTGGATAAACCTGGAGCTGAGATCTCCGCGCTGTCCCCGGGGACAAGATGCTTCGGTCTGGCTGAGGAATAAGCCGGGTCGGGCTCCGGCTGCGGAGGGGGGACTGAACAGACCGTGCCTGAGCAGCGCGCTCGCTCTGTGCTTGAGATTTTACGGCCAGATAACAACTCGATGGGTTTTATTGTGTGTTAAAGGAATAAAATAAACCGTCTTTTATCAGGAAGGTATTTTGACAAATGGCGAGGAAATGAAAGCAATCTCCTCTGGAGTTGCAAACACGGCGCAGCTGGGATCTCGCAGCCCGCTCGACGCCGGGTGGAAGGGACCCTGCCTTGGCTCTGATGGCCACCGTCCTGGCCAGGAGAAGCCCGCTCCACGCCAGACCCCTCGTCCCGCTGGGCCCGGAGCTGAGCCAGCACCGACGTGCGTGGCAGCTCCGGCCCTTCGCCCCAGGCGAGCTCCTCGGAGAGCCCCGTCCCAGGAGGGAAGGCGGCAGAGCCGCTTCTCCTCTCCCAAACACCCCAGGGAGCTCCACGGCTCCTTGTTGAGCACAGGGAGAGCAGCTTGATCGGATCAGGAATATAAATTGTCTTGCGCTGCCGGGTGCTCGGGTCAAACCAGCCCGTCCATCCCCCTCAGAAGGGGCTGCTTTTCCACCAGGCCTTTTTGCTCACACGTAATGGTGTTTTAAACGGAAAGAGGGGAGATTTAGATGGGATATCAGGAAGAAATTCTCCATTCTGAAGGTGGTGAGCCCCTGGCCCAGGTTGCCCAGAGAAGCTGTGGCTGCCCCATCCCTGGAGGGGTTCAAGGCCAGGTTGGACGGGGCTGGGAGCAACCTGGGCTGGTGGGAGGTGTCCCTGCCCAGGGCAGGGGGTGGCACTGGGTGGCCTTTAAAGTCCCTTCCCACCCAAACCGTTCAGTGATTCTGTGATGTTGTTTCAACCATCTCAACCTCACGGTACGTGATTCCGTCCATCTCTGGCTTTCTAGGCTTTGCCAAAGAGAAGGTAACCTCGTGAGGGACCTGCTTCGCGGTGCTCCCAGGCGAGCCCCTGCACCGTTTGTCCCCCTGCCACCAGCTCTGCCCGTCCATTTTCTGCCCGACGTGCCGTGCAGCTCCCCCAAGAGCCAGCCAGCCTGTGGCAGGAGACACCCCAGTCTGCAGGGCTCCCCAAAACCTCCTCCTTCCCAAAAAGCCCAAGACGTGCGCCGTCCCTGCTCAGTTCCACAGCCTCCATCCGTTCCGGGCACGCCGTCTCCGTCCTGCGCCGTGGGCGGCTGCACCCAGCTGTGACTCCAAGGGGGAAAATGATGCCACGGCTCCCCTCGTTAAAAGCCTGGCAGGCTCCAGAGAGGCAGGAGATGGCACACACGTGGCACCGAAGCCCCACGAGACATCGTGGGCAGAGGCCAGACGTCACCTCACCCCCGGGGCACCCTGGCCGGGAAGGCAGTAGCCCCGGGAAGGTTGTGGGTGTGAGTTTGCGGTCGCCGTGAGCAGGGAGGGGAGGGAGGGGGTGGCAGGCGTGTGCCCCTGGTGAGAGGGGTGACAGGAGAGAGCTGGGGCGGGATGGCTGGGGATGCCGGCTGCTGTGGGCACCCCAAGGGACAACAAACCCTTCCCAGCCGGGCCATCGCCTCCCCCTGCTTTTGCTGGCCAGTGGGTTAGCGAAGGGGCTTGCCCGGATTCATCTGCATGACTCAACCTCGCCTCGCACCCCGGCGTCCCAGCGTCTTATCCCAGGGACTTTCCCGTATCGGGCTGAAACCAACCCCGTCTCCCTGGAAAGATCCTGCTTTAAAATGACTCACGTGTCGGTGTCTGCCGCCCGCCGCAGAAAGGCTGAGCTCTGCTCGAAGGGGCTGCCCCAGGCTCGGGCCAGTGCCCCCCGATCCAATTAAATGGCCAAAAAGCTGCACGGGGACAAGATCTCGGACGTAAGGAGGAGGGAGGTGGACACCATGCTGGTAGGGACATCACAGGCGCTGCAGGAGAGTGTGTAGGCAGATGGCAGTGACGGACGGGATGCTCCCCGGCATTGCCAGGGAGCAGGATCATGCAATTCCCATAAGGAAGCGGTGGGAGAGGGGACCCAGGGCCGTGGTGCCCTGGACACCCCATCCCTGCCAGCGCATGGAGGGGCTTGTGCTTCTCCTGGTTTTCCTTTGTGGCTGTTGCCTGCATCACCGTCCCCGGCAGGACACACAGCGCTCCAGGGGGAAACACCGGGACTTTTCTGGGAGAGCTGCTGGGAACAGCCACGGCTCGGGGACCCTGGCGGTGTCCCCTGCGTGCCAACAGCCATCACAAAGCGCTCGTCCCCACTGCCTGCCCCGCGTAGAGCTGGAAGGACCGAGGGGCAAGGAGGTCTGGGGACACGAGATGTGGGGGCAAAGGCGGGGGTGTCACCCCGAGCAGTCGGTGCCGGGGTTGCACACCGGTTAAAGTGACAAGGGACGAGTGTGCAGCACCGGCCACTCCGCCTTCTGGAGCGGGAGCTGGCATTGGCACGGAAAGCAAAGCGGGGAGGGGGCACCGAGACCACCTGGGAGCTAAACGGTGTCGCAAGAGCCACCACGGCCGAAGCCCCCAGCCCGCTGCAGGCTGTGCGGCGGAGCAAAGGCTGCCCGCACCCCGGGGGGGCTGCCCCACATCACCCGTGGGGCAGGATCGGTGCCAACGGGTACCACATCCCTTCCCAAGCCGCAGCAGAGCATCCAACCTGAGGCGGCGATGCAGGGCCATGCCCCGACTCGGGCTGCGGGCAGGGGATCGGTGACCGCCAGCTTTGTGCAAGGGACCGGAGCAGCTCCAGGTCCCACTGCCACCCCTGAGGGCAGGTGGGGAGGGACGACGCGGGTCCCGCAGGCTGGTCCATGCCTCGCCATCTCCCAGAGGATGTACGTTCCTCGAGAGGAGCAGGAATGAGGAGAGGGGCCGCCGCGCTCCCCAGCAGAGCGGAGGGAGGAGGACGATGGCTGTGCAGACCCCCAGCTCTGGCACGATGCCTGCCGCAGCCGGGGGCACACGGGGCAAGTGTGGCAGTAGCCCTCAACAGCAAACCCTTCCAGACAATCTCCCAAACCAGCTCCGGTCCCAAGATAAGCGAGCAGAGAGCTCCCAGCAGAGATAAACGCGTTGGGCACAGGGCTGGAGCAGAGCAATGAGGGGACGGGAGGTTTTCCTCTGTGGTTAAGCCAGGACCTGGGGAAGGAGCGAGGAGAGCCGGGGTCGGGGTGGGGGTTGGCCTGGCCTGCAGAGACCTGCGGGGCTTGGCCAAAGAGCTGGGGCTGGTGGGGAGCCGTGCCGAGCAGGAGGGGACGCGGCGGGTAGCGGCCGAGTTCCGGGAATGCAGCGCTGGCACGTTGGGTCCGGCTGAACCGCCACCGACAGCCCCGCCGTAGGCACGGCAGAGCTCAGCAGTGTCAGCTTTTCCTTGGAAACCTGGGGGGTTTCCTCGGACGGACCTCGTGCGGGGCATTCGTGCTCCGTCCCTCGGGAAGGAAAATGCTGGCGAAGGTTTTTGAGGGCAGCCTCGACGGGGCGGGCTTGTGATTCAACACCCAGCGAGAAACTGGCGTCGGGGTAAGAGGTGCTGGGAGGAGGAAGGAGCGGGATGAGGGTTTGGGGCAGAATCAGCTGATTCCGTCACCCGCCGCTTGCCCGCGCCCCCGGCTTTTATTGCTGCTGTAGCAAAACCGCTGGCAGCCACCTCTCCTGCGGCACTGAGTGCCACGCTGGACGCGGCCGAGGGCAAGTGCAGGAAGGGCTGAGCTGAGCACTGGGAAAGCCGCCCTCGATCCATGGCCGAGCCCCGCTGCCCTCTCACCCCAGGTGCAGCAAGGAGAGCTGGGGGGCTCCGTGTCACCCCCCACCAAGGCTCTCTGTGACCCAGAGCAGGGTCACCGTGCCACCACCGAGGCCACGGGATGGGCAGGGCTTGGCGTTACCCAGTGGGGACCGGAGGTCGGACCCGCCTGCAGGTTTTGTGTGAAACGAGCCATAATTTGGGCACGGGGTGGCAGGTGAGCGGGGAGCGCCGGGCTGTGGGGACAGGGAGCAGAGGGCTCCCTGCGTACCCCCAAAAGCATTCTGCAAGCACGGAGCCGCGAGCGGACGGCGAGTTGCCCCAAGCCATGGGCAGAGCCCAGGAGCTCAGCACCTCGCCCCAGCACCGTCCCCCCGCTCCCCCCACGGTATCTACGAGATGGGACGGCTCCGCAGCCCTGTAATTTACTGTTCCTGCTGCACTTAATGGCAGCGGAAAGGCAAGGTGATAGGGGAAAAAATATGAGGCGGGATTTTCCGAATCCCCATTTCCTCTCCAGACAGCACAAGAACTCCTGGGGCCTGAACATCTGGGAAATTTAATTTTACCATTTCTGAGCTGAACTCCCCTTCCCCTCCCCTCCCCACCCCCGGTAACAAAGGAAGAGTCAGAGCAGGGGCCGCACGTGCAGCCGTGGGGGAGGCTGCGCCGCAGCGAGCCATGCGGAGCGGGCCGGGGACGCGGCCTCGGCCGGGCCACGCTGGCAAGCCACGGGCCAGCAGAGGAGAGGTGGAAACGTCACCTACCACCTGGTCCCTGGGCCAAGAGACCTGCACCCAACCTGGTCACACCCCAGACGGCCACAAATCACATCAAACTGGAAGTGAGAAGCACCAGCTCTGCCTGCGCACACCTGGCTGGGGCAGTGGTGGGGCTGGTGGTGGTGGTATTAGTGATGGTGGTGCTGGTGGTGGTAGTGGTGGTGGCAGTGATGGTGCTGGTGGCGGCAATGGTGGTGGTGGCGGTGATGGCAGTGATGGTGCTGGTGACGCTGGTGGTGGCAGTGATGGTGTTGGTGGTTCTGATAGTGGTGGCAGTGATGGTGGTAGAGGTGGTGGTGACAGTGCTGGTGTTGGTGGCAGTGATGGTGCTGGTGGTGGCAGTGATGGCGGTAGAGGTGGCAGTGACGGTGCTGGTGTTGGTGGCAGTGATGGCGGTAGTGGTGGCAGTGATGGTGCTGCTGGTGGTTCTGGTAATGGTGGCAGTGATGGTGGCAGTGGTGGCAGTGATGGTGGTAGAGGTGGCAGTGACGGTGCTGGTGTTGGTGGCAGTGGTGGCAGTGATGGTGCTGGTGGTGGCAGTGATGGTGCTGCTGGTGGTAGCGGTGGCAGTGATGGTGGTAGTGGTGGCGGTGATGGTGGTAGTGGTGGCAGTGATGGTGCTGGTGGTGGATGGTGGTGGCAATGATGGCAGCGATGGTGCTGGTGGTAGCAGTGATGGTGCCGCTGGTGGTAGTGGTGGCAGTGATGGTGGTAGTGTGGCAGTGCTGGTGGTGGTGGTGGTGGCAGTGATGGCAGTGATGGTGCTGGTGGTGGTGCTGGTGGTGGCAGTGAGGGTGCTGCTGGTGGTATTGATGGCAGTGATGGTGGTGGTGGTGGTGGTGGCAGTGATGGTGCTGGTGGTGGTGCTGGTGGTGGCAGTGATGGTGGTATTGATGGCAGTGATGGTGGTAGTGATGGTGCTGGTGGTGGTGGGCTTTTCTGGCACCCGGGGAGCAAAGCCTGACTGGCCGCCTGGCTGTCACCCAGGGGCTGGCCAGGGGGACTCTGCGATGGCACAGGAAGGTTTCCTGCAAGCCATGGATGGCACCCAGAGGGACAGGGACGGATCAGTGTTCTCAAGGCCTCAGCAGGGCGCAGGAAGGTCCTGACCGCAGGAACTCGGGCTGCGGGAGCGGGGTCAGAGAGCCCCGGACCGGGCACTGCTATCGACCGTTTGGGGGGGGTTCTGTCCTGCCACGGCCCCTGCGCGGGGAGAGGGCTCGGGAGGCGGGTGGCGGGACGAGTGACGGCGGTGGGGACACGGCGCAGCGGGTGAAGTGCCAGGGGTCCCGAGGAGTTCGGGCAGGGCCAGGCACCTGCGGAGCTTTGGGGCAGATGCCCCAAAGACCCCTCCGGACCCCCAGAGGGACACAGAGGGATGATGGTGACACCTGGGGAAACCTGCCCCATGGCTCCTGAGACCCGTCGGGGCCGCAGGACTCTCCTGCCCAGCAGCGGCGCAGGGAGGAGCGAGAGGCTCCCGGGCCGGAGCCAGCGTGCTGGCAAAACTCCCAGCCCCAGGTGTGTTTTTTTAACTTGGCCTCCTCCTCCTCCTCTGCAGAGTAAAGACCGAGACAGGAAGACGGCGATTCGGAGCTAGATGATCATCGTTTTCAGGAAGGACAACAAGGAGGAGCAGAAGGAGGAAGGATGGAAAAGCCACACACACAAAACCACAGCCACGGACACTCCTGCCTTCACCCTGCTGCTGGGGAGAGCCGCACGGCGTCACCCCGGAGGACCTTACCCTGACCCGGACACACGTCTCGGGAGAGGCCGGGGGTCCTCCCGGCTCGGAGGGGTGACGGCAGACGGGAGGCGAACACGGACGCGGGGGACGGCAGGACTTTGCAGGATCGCTGGGAGGAACGCCGGCTGCGCAGGGACGCTCGGCAACGGCGCAGGCAACGCAGCCACTGCCCGGCGAGCCAAAGGGGCACGGGACCTGCTCCCGGGCTCCTTGGAATGGGGGGTCCCTGCCCCAGTCGCTGCGGATGCCGCGCACGGCTGCTCCCGGGGCACAGCCGCCACTCGGACGTGCCCCGTCCCAGGTCTGACTTGAGCAGCGTCGGCGAAACCGCTTACGGAAAGCCCCTGCTCTGCCCGTCCCCTTCCAGCTTTGAGCCACTCCATCCCCTGAACTCTTGAGTCCTGGGGTGCTGCATTTGTTGAGTTTAATCAATACATGCTGGTGTTTCATGTCATTGATATGATAATATAAAGCCTGAGCAATTTGTATAATTAAAAATGAATATGGTTCAGAGTCACGGCAGGAGCTTCCTTCCTTCCAGAGCCCCCTCACGCAATAAACCTCTGGTTTCACCCTCACCGCCTTTAGGCTCAGCAAGCGATCGAGCCGCAGCTCCGGCTCTGCTCCCCTGGCACAGCTTCCCCCCCCCCAGCCCAGGGTGGGGTCCCGGGAGGGCAACCCTTCACCCTTCCCGCAGGGTGGCCGGGGGCAAGCGCCCCCCCCCCCCCCCCTCTCCCCAGCCCCGTGCCACGTTCAAACCCAGCTGGAGGACCAGGTAAAAAGCAGGGGCTCGGTGAAAAACAGATGCTGCAGCTGAGCTGAGCTTCCTGGAGAAATAAATGACACGCTTACGCCCCAGCCATCTCGGCGCTTGCCCGGTGCTCCTCCGGGCAGCACTAGCTCCCGAGATTTCACGGGCGATGAAACGCTTCTTCGCATGTCACCGAAACGGCGTCCCGAGGTTAGAAAAAGGAGCAAAGGTTGAGCCCTCCGAGAGCGCAGACCTCCGAGCCCCCTCAGACCTCCCCCGAGGGACAGGGGCTGCAAGAGGGACACGGGATGCTCGGGTACCCATGGGGATGCCCAAGGCCACCAGCCAGCACTGGGTGGGTGCAGGAGGGCTGGGCGAGGATGCAGTGGGAGAGGGATGGAGAGGAAAGAATCACGGAATGGTTTGGGTGGGAAGGGACCTTAAAGATCATCTAGTCATGACCCCCCTGCCCTGGGCAGGGACACCTCCCACCAGCCCAGGCTGCTCCCAGCCCCGTCCAACCTGGCCTTGAACCCCTCCAGGGATGGGGCAGCCACAGCTTCTCGGGGCAACCTGGGCCAGGGGCTCACCCCCCTCACAGCAAAGAATTTTCTCCTAATATCTCACCTAAAGGTTAAGAGGAAGAAGGGAGGCAGCGCAGGGCATCGGGGCGGTGGGCTCCGCGTGCTGCAGCAGGGGGAAGGAGGCCACCGCCAGTGCAAACATGGAGAAGACCCCACGGCACACGGGGACCCAGCAGACCAGGGCACCCCTTGCCAGCGCTGGCGAGCACCCGCGGTGCAGAGGGGCCCAGCCTTGATGGTTAAAATGTGCCATGCAGCGTCTCCCCGCTCAGCGCAGCACGGAGCCGCCACCGCCCCGGGAGCCAAGACAAGATGGGAAGCCAAAGAGGTGTCAGACAGTGTCCCGAGCCCCCAGACACCCCGACGCCTTGTCCCCAGCTGTGCGTGGGACCCACCATGACCCTGAAAGAGGGGACCTGCCCTGAGCCCCAGCGTCCCGAGGCCCCGAGCGCAGCGCTGCTGGTTTGACACGGCCGGTGCTTCGCTCGCGGGGAGCCCGGCTGGGCGCAGGGGGTCTCACCTAAGGATTTGGAAGCGCTCCACTTCACAGAGATGGAAATTGGTATATTTTTAATTTCAATATTAGTGGTTTTGAAGCTGGAGAAAGAGGTTTGGAAAGCCTCCCTGCCTCTCAGGCAGGACTCAAAGGCATACACAAGCAGTGATGGATACTGTTGAAATGAAATTTGGAGGCGTTGGGGAGGAAAACTTCGATTCAGTGGAGTCCTTTCGAGCCCTGCAGATGAGGTTGTAACACTCAACACTTAAATGATGCTTCACCAATTCCAAGGGACGCTGCCAACTTGTCCCCACCCACACCGCGGCTGCTGCGGTCACGCAGGGACAGGGGATGGGTGCTCAAGCAAATAAAACCACGGAAAAGCAGTGCCGTTTGCCTTCGCGTGTGCCTGGCAAGAACGGTGCCGGCGATCCACAGGGTGCCCGCACGGCCGGAGCATCCGAGCCGAAGCGAAGCTGCTGAGCTGCAGCTCGGCACCAAAAAGGTGCAGAAGGCACCGGTTTTAGCCGCGGAGAGCAGAAGAGGAGGGTTTGAGCAGCAGCGCCCTGGCAGCTGGTGCGCCGTGCATACCTTGGCAGGCAGCAGCTCCGGGACGCTGCCACTGGATCCTGCAGGGCCTCTTCCAGCTACACATTCCTCTCCCAGCTCATCACAGCGGGGCTCTGCCACTGCTCTGTCCGGGCGGAGCAGGGAAAAGCTCCAGAGCCAGCCAGGAAGGGACGTGGATGCACAGGTAGAGCTGCAGGAGATGCAGCTTTTCCCGGCACTTTCCGGCTGCGCTGCCGGCAGCACTGGGCTCGGGTGGGATGTGTCCCATGGGTGCAGCCCGAGAGCGGAGGCAGCAGCCGGGTCCATTCCCTGATGGAGCTCCCACCTCCCTGCCCCGCTCCCGATGCACGCAGGGCACACGCGTCCCTGCGAGAGGTGAGAGCTGCCAGGACCAGCAGAAAAGCATTCACAGAATCATAGAATCAAATGGTTTGGGTGGGAAGGGACCTTGAAAGGCCATCGAGTCCCACCCCCTGCCCTGGGCAGGGACACCTCCCACCAGCCCAGGTTGCTCCCAGCCCCGTCCAACCTGGCCTTGAACCCCTCCAGGGATGGGGCAGCCACAGCTTCTCGGGGCAACCTGGGCCAGGGGCTCACCACCTTCAGAATGGAGACTTTCTTCCTTATTTTTCATCTCAATCTCCCCTCTTTCAGTGTAAAACCCTTCCCCCTCGTCCCATGGCTCCCCTCCCTGCTCCAGAGTCCCTCCCCAGCTTTCCTGGAGCCCCTTGAGGGACTGGAAGGGGCTCTGAGGTCTCCCAGGAGACTTTCTGTGCTGCCAGCGCACGGTGCCGGCTCATGGGCAGCGTTTCCCCCACCCCAGCACCCCCAAGCCCTTCTCTCCGGGCTGCTCCCCATCCCTCCATCCCCAGCCTGGGCTGGCACCGGGGGCTGCCCCCACCCCGCGGCAGGACCCTGCCCTTGGCCTGGTTGGACCCCAGGAGGTTCACACGGGGCCACCCCTCCGGCCTGTCCCGGTGCCTCTGGGTGACATCCCGTCCCTCCAGCGTGTCACCGCCCCACACAGCTTGGTGTCGTCGGCAAAGTTGCTGAGGGTGCCCTGGATCCCGCTGTCCGTGTCGCCGACAAAGATGTTAAAGAGCAGCAGCACTGGTCCCAGTACTGACCCCTGAGGAGCCCCACTCATCACTGGTCACCACTCGGACATGGAGCTGTTGACCGCAACTCTTTGAGTGCGACCGTCCAGCCAGTTCCTCATCCACCAAGTGATCCCTCCATCAAATCCACGTCTCTCTAATCGAGAGACAAGGATGTTGTGGGACAGTGTCAAACGCTTCGCCGGCATTTTGTCAGATGCGTTCCCGGCTCGGGAGGCTGTTTCTCCCGGCCGGTTTGTGCCGGGGGGCCGGTGGCCATCCCCAGAGAGCCGTGCGGCAATTGCTCTCAGCTGTGTGATAGGCCCTGCCCGGGTGCGGAGCGATTTTCCACCACATATTTGCTCCGTGAAGTCACAGGTAGCTCCAGGATTTGCACACGTCTGCCCACGTCCAGGATGTGCTGCTGGCTCGGGGGGCGGGGACGACGACGACGACGATGAGGAGACGGGCTGCAGCTCTCGGCAACCACGGGACTGGCAGCAAGCCTTGGGCAGGCTGCCCTCGCCTTTGTCAGGGCCACTCTTTATCGGGGAGTGGAGCCATGGGACGAGGGGGAAGGGTTTTACACTGACAGAGGGGAGATTGAGATGAGAGACTGGGAAGAAATTCTTTGCTGTGAGGGGGGTGAGCCCCTGGCCCAGGTTGCCCCGAGAAGCTGTGGCTGCCCCATCCCTGGAGGGGTTCAAGGCCAGGTTGGACGGGGCTTGGAGCAACGTGGTATAGTTGAAGATGTCCCTGCCCAGGGCAGGGGGGTGGGACTCGATGGACTTTCAAGGTTCCCTCCAACCGAAACCATTTGGTGATTTTACAACCTGCCACGGGCTTTGTGCCCCTCCAAATCCCAGCTGTAGCCCCGAGCCATCACGGACCCGGGACACCCCGGCGCCAGCAGCAGCAGAGACGGAGCCAGCCCTGTTGCAGGGTCTTTCTGCCCACCACAGCCGTACCCTCGCTGACCCCAGTGCTTCCCAGCACGACTGGGATGTCCCAGCAATCACGTCCAAACCAACAGCAGTGACCCCAGACCCGCTGCCAGCAGAGCAGCTTTACGGCGCTTTCATACTCGTTAGCCAAATGATCGCCCGGGGCGTTATCTCCTGCCAGGGGCCGCGTCGAGCAGCTCTTGCCTACCCTCCCCATGCCTCCCACTACACCCAGCACGGCTTCTCATCTCCCCCCAGTCCCATCCGAACGCTGCTGTCCCACATGGACCACGTGGCAGCCGAGCTGAAAAGCCAGAGCTAAATTACAAGCGAGTCCGCGGAGGTTGAGGGTGACTCCCTGGTGCAGGGGAGCTCCGGGCAAACACCGACCTGGCTGTGCCCTGCGTGGGGACCCCGGCCCCTCCAGCAGCACCCACGGGTCCCCGCACGCCGCCGCGACCAGGACAGGACGCCTGTGCGCGGCTGCCACCGCTCCCGATCACTTCCATACACTCCGTCACCCTTCGGCAACACGTGCAGCTGGCAAGCTATTAAAATAATGCAGGTGAAAATTATAGGTTAGCTAATAAAGCCTTACAGAGGTCTCGGAGAAGAAAGGGAAAGGGTCTTTAAACACACCTTTCTGGCGGCTGGGGAAACAGAGCTGCCCCAGGGCGTGCTGCAGCCCTCCGAGCTGGCCAGCTGCAGGGCCAGGAGAGCTCGGGTACCCCTTCCCCTCGCCTGACCCCCAGCATCGCTCCCTGGGCACCCCTTCCTCTCTCCCAACCCCTGGAATTGCTCCCTGGGCACCCCTTCCCCTCTCTTGACTTCCAGCATCGCTCCCTGGGCACCCCTTCCCCTCTCCCTACCCCTGGAATTGCTCCCTGGGAACCCCTTCCCCTCTCCTGACTTCCAGCATCACTCCCTGGGAAGCCCTTCCCCTCTCCCGATGCCCAGCATCATTCCCTGGGCACCCCTTCCCCTCTCCCGACCCCTGGAATCACTCCCTGGGCACCCCTTCCTCTCTCCCAACCCCTGGAATTGCTCCCTGGGAACCTCTTTCCCGACCCCCAGCATCGCTCCCGGGGCACCCCTTCCCCTCTCCCGACCCCCTGCATCACTCCCTGGGCACCCCTTCCTCTCTTCCAACCCCTGGAATCGCTCCCTGGGAATCCCTTCCCCTCTCCTGACTCCCAGCATCACTCCCTGGGAATCCCTTCCCCTCTCCTGACCCCCGCCATCGTTCCCTGGGCACCCCTTCCCCTCTCCTGACCCCTGGAATCACTCCCTGGGCACCCCTTCCTCTCTCCCAACCCCTGGAATTGCTCCCGGGGCACCCCTTCCTCTCTCCCAAACCCTGGAATCGCTCCCTGGGAATCCCTTCCCCTCTCCTGACTCCCAGCATCACTCCCTGGGAATCCCTTCCCCTCTCCTGACCCCCGGCATCATTCCCTGGGCACCCCTTCCCCTCTCCCGACCCCTGGAATCACTCCCTGGGCACCCCTTCCCCTCTCCCAACCCCTGGAATCGCTCCTGGGGCACTCCTTCCTCTCTCCCAACACCCAGCATCGCTCCCTGGGAACCCCTTCCCCTCTCCTGACCCCCGGCATCGTTTCCTGGGTACCCCTCTCCTGATGCCCAGCATTGCTCCTTGGGAACCCCTTCCTCTCTCCCAACCCTTGGAATTGCTCCCTGGGCACCCCTTACCTCTCCCGCCCCCCAGCAACACTCCCTGGGCACCCCTTCCCCTCTCCCAACCCCTGGCATCGCTACCCTTCTCCTCACCCGACCAAATGGTGACACAGGCGGCCGCCAGCCAGGCGAGAGGGAAATGTTCTTCAACTCCCCAAAGGGGCCCAGCTGCCCCCCGTCACGGTGAGCACAGGACAAATCCTGTCCTGGAGCTTTCGCTCAGGGGTGCAGGTCCTGCACCCACCGCAGTGGGCTGAGCCAGCCCAAGGCAAGGTGCACAAGACCACACTGGAGGCACAGGGATTTGTAGAATCATCAAAGCATTCAATGGTCTGAGTGGGAAGGGACCTTGAAAGGCCACCCAGTGCCACCCCCTGCCCTGGGCAGGGACACCTCCCACCAGCCCAGGTTGCTCCCAGCCCCGTCCAACCTGGCCTTGAACCCCTCCAGGGATGGGGCAGCCACAGCTTCTCGGGGCAACCTGGGCCAGGGGCTCACCACCCTCACAGCAAAGAATTTCTTCCTCAGATCTCATCTAAATCTCCCTTTTCCAGTTTAAAACCCTTCCCCCTCGTGCCATGGCTCCCCTCCCTGCTCCAGAGTCCCTCCCCAGCTTTCCTGGAGCCCCTTGAGGGCCTGGCAGGGGCTGGAAGGTCTCCCCGGAGCCTTCTCTTCTCCAGGCTGAACCCCCCCAGCTCTTCCAGAGGAACAACGGGACGGCCGAGGCTGATGGGGACCTCCAGAGACCACCTGCTCCAAGCCCTTGCCTGCAGCAGGGTCAGCTGGAGCCGGCTGCTCAGGACCCCATGGGACAACTGAGACGCGTCCTGCTGGGTGGGAACACCTCTGAGGATGGAGATGTCACAACCCCTACGGGCAGCCTGTGCCAGGGGGAAAGGAAAAATGAGATGAGAACCTCCCTTTGGGAGCTCCTTCCAAACGCTCCCGCACAGCTGATGCTGCAGAAACCTGCCCCACGGGGAGAAACCTGTCAGCCCCGCGCTCGCTCCAGGCTGGCTGGGCTCAAGTCCAACCCGTTTATCTCCTGCATCTACCAGAAAGGCAACGAACGGCTCCAGAGAACCTGGGGCGGGGGGAAAGGGACAAGGGGCACTGGTTGTGGAGAAGGTAGACGAGGAGGATGGCGCCCTCTCACAGCGACGACGGCCAGGGGGTCGGGGCAGAAGGGTTTTGCCATGGCCGGGTGACAGCTGGAGGAGCAGCGCAGCTCCGGCAGTCACCCCTAGAGCCAAGCGCCATGCCTCGGGGAGCAGCCGGAGGGGAGGGAGCGGGGTCAGCGCGGCCCGCTGGCATCGTCCCCTTGCGGGAGAGCTCCAGCCCCAGCCGCCAGCGAGAGATTCCTCCCCGGCAGCGCTCGGTGCTCGCTGCGCTCGACGGCAGCCAAAGCGCGCTTGGAGCAGGGTGGGAAAAGCAGGGCCAGAGCTCTGAGAGCACGGGCAGGGGCAGCCCCTGCGCTGCAGGGGGGGCGGCTGGGCCGTCCTGCAGCCGGGAGCATTGCTGGGGAGCTGGGATCGCTGCTGGGAGCATTGCTGGGGAACTGGGATTGCTGTTGGGGAGCTGGGAGTGCTGCTAGGGAGCTGGGATTACTGTTGGGGAGCTGGCATTGCTGCTGGGAGCATTGCTGGGGAACTGGGAATGCTGCTGGGGAGCTGGGATCACTGCCAGAAGCACTGCTGGGGAACTGGGAATGCTGCTGGGAGCATTGCTGGGGAACTGGGAATGCTGTTGGGGAGCTGGGATCACTGCCAGGAGCACTGCTGGGGAACTGGGAATGCTGCTGGGAGCATTGCTGGGGAGCTGGGAACGCTGCTGGGAGCATTGCTGGGGAACTGGGAATGCTGTTGGGGAGCTGGGATCACTGCCAGGAGCATTGCTGGGGAACTGGGATTGCTGCTGTAAGCATTGCTGGGGAACTGGGATTGCTGTTGGGGAGCTGGGAGCATTGCTGGGAGCATTGCTGGGGAACTGGGAATGCTGCTGTAAGCATTGCTGGGGAACTGGGATTGCTGCTGTAAGCATTGCTGGGGAGCTGGGATCACTGCTGGGGAGATGGGTGTGCTGCTGGGAGCATTGCTGGGAACTGGGAACACTGCTGGGGAGATGGGTGCACTGCTGGGAGCATTGCTGGGAACTGGGATCGCTGCCGGGGAGCCGTAGCGCTGCTGGGAGCATTGCTGGGGAGCTCGAAGTGCTGCTGGGGAGCTGGGATCACTGCTGGGAGCATTGCTGGGAACTGGGATCGCTGCTGGGGAGCTGGGATCACTGCTGGGATGCGAGGAGCATTTCTGTGGAGCTGGGACATATTGGGGCAGCCGTGCCACTGGCCTTTTCTGCTCCAGCGCCTTTCCAGATCCCCAGTTAACTGCTTACTGCTCTTTTACCTTCTGACAGATCCCTAGGGAAAAGCCACACAGATCTGCAGCCTGGAAAAACGCTTTCCAGCAAGTATCAGGTGAGGACCCTGAGCGCCGCGTTAGCCGGCACGCTCTGAGAGCAGCCGGGTCCGGGTACCAGCACCCACCAGTAACCAGCAGCACGTTCCCCAGCCTGGGCACTGGTGTGTGCCAGGCGTGGGGCTGGCTGGGCGAGGGACCGGGCTGGCGGAGGCGTGGAGGCGGCACAGACATGCCCATCCAGGGAAAGCAGCCAGCCACAGGAAGGATGCTGGGAGCCTCCGGGAAGGCGAATGCACCGTTATCACCCCTGCAGCACCCAGGCGAGACGCAGCGTGGCACATCCAGCCCGGCCACGGCGGAGGCGGCTGCACGGGGCACTGGCACAGCCCCACGCCGTGGCTTCTGCTCCCAAACCCACGCTGGTACCGGGAGTGCGGAGAGAGAACCGGTCACTGGGGGAAATCCCTGGTGTGCCACAGGGCTTGGGATGAAGCACTGGAGGTGACAGGTCCGGTTTCCCACCGAGAGATCGCAGCCTGCTGGCACACGTGGATTTGCCCGCGGATGGGTCTCAGGAAGGAGACGGGTCTCGTCACCCCAAAGATGGCTCCGGAGGCAGGAGCAGCGGTGCCTGGGGGGACCTGGCCGTTCCCTGGGCCACCGTCCGTCCCTGTGTCCGTCCTCCCCCAAGCTCTTTCTCCCTCTGCACCCCGGCGAGAAGAGGAAAGCGTGGCTGCAGACTTGCCGGTCGGTGGGATTTTCTCCCCGCGCAGGCACGCACTAGCTCTGTTTACGAGCGCTCAGCCCTCGGCCCCGGGGGGGAGTGTGAGTGAAACGATAAAAAAAGAAAGAGAAGAAAGCCCAAAGAGGCCGGCGCACACCCACAGGCACGGCAGGACTCAAACGCTCCAGCTCAGCTCCGGGGATCAATTTCCCCAGCTATTCCACACGGCTGCGGGGCTCCGGGGAGCTCTAAAAACAGGAAGCCAGTGGTGTAATTTTGAAGGAAATTCTCAAAGCCAAGCCATTAAGGGCTAAAAAGGAGGCTGCATCCAATTCGATAGGAACAGAACAAAATAAAAAAACATCATAATGGCAGGTTCAATATTGAGAGTAACCCAATTCCAGATTTCCTCCGCTTAATCCTGCAGGAACCCACAGATGGCTGGGGGAGGGGGCCGTGCCCGGCCCGTCTGCGGGGCCGACGCTGCCATTGTGTCCCCCCGCCATCGGGAAGCCACACGGCAGCGGGGACAGGCACCTCCTCGCGCCGGTACGGGACGGGGTGCTCTCCTGCGCGGTCAGCCCCGCTGCCAAACGACCCCGTCCCAAACGGCAACTCTCCTGCTCTACGGCGTAAGGCAGAGCTCTGGCTTCGCACCGAGCGAGCGGGGGCCCTCCGCCGAGGAAAATTTCCTGCTGCTCGCTCAGGCCCACGGCGAGCTGCTCCTCTCCTGCTGCTCCTGTCCGAGTGCCCTCGGACGCTCTCCCCTCCGTGGCAGAACGGGCTGTTTCCCCTCGGCCCCTTCCCAGCAGCGTGGCCGAAGCCGTGCCGGCCACTCCACACTCTCCCGCTCCTACACCCCCGTGCGCAGGGAGGGCTGGTGGGGAACACCGAGGTGGGGACAGTGACAAGGGTCTGGCCCCCCAGCCAGGACCCTTCCCCAGGGCACGCTGCGGGCTTGGCCACCAGTGACAAAGGTCGGTGCCCGCTGACAAAGGTCTGCACCCCCGAATGAAGCCCCCACCCTGACTGATGCATCTCTGTCATTCACTGCATGGTGCGATGGAACCCTGACGGAGTCCCCCAGCCCCAGCGAGCGGGGCTGTGCCTCCATCATCCCCCTCTCACAAGGCCGCAGGTACCCCATGGCCCGGGGTGGGTTTCAGGGTGTGCAATGGAGCACCCCGGGCTTGGGAGAGGCTGGGACGTCACCGGCGAGGCGGGTCGGCACCCGAAAGGAGTCAGTGTGACAGCACCTTGCTCTGGGACGTGTTTAATGCATAGAATCATGGAATCACAGAAGGGTTTGGGTGGGAAGGGACCTTAAAGCCCACCCAGTGCCACCCCCTGCCCTGGGCAGGGACACCTCCCACCAGCCCAGGTTGCTCCCAGCCCCGTCCAACCTGGCCTTGAACCCCTCCAGGGATGGGGCAGCCACAGCTTCTCGGGGCAACCTGGGCCAGGGGCTCACCACCCTCAGCCTAAAACACTTCTCCCTTCGATCTAATTTGAATCTTCCCCTCTTTTAGTTTGGAACTGTTACCCCCTTGTCTTAATGCAACAGGCATCTGTCACGTCAGCGCCCTGGAATTTGGGGACGGGAGCTGGAGCCCTGGCTCTCGGCCGGGACGCTGCCGTCCTCAGTGCACCCCGAGCGCACGGTGGGGAGCAGGATGGGCTGGGAATATGCGGGAAAGCACGTGCCGCTCTCTTGCCACCGCCGGCTCCCAGCCACCCCACCGCAGGCACCACGCTGCTCGTGCCGCCGGCCCTCGGAGGGGTCCCCTGGCCACGGCAGCAGAAAGCCTGGCCCGGGCGAGCCCCCCACTCACAACTACCTGTCCCCAGGCTTGGGGGAATGAGCTGCCGCACTCACCACATGATCCATCACAAGGTGCTCCCTGCCTGCATCCCTGCTTAGCACCTGCGAGCCTGCCAGGAAACACATGTGACCCCGCTGGTACGGCTCGGCAGGCCTTTCTTCCTCTGATTTAGTTGCTGTTAGCTTTTTTTTTTTTTTTTTTTTTCTTCTTTTTCCACCCTCCCCCTTGCCTCGCTCCACTGCTTGCCCTCCTCGCTGAATGCTTGCCAGCTGGGACTCCCCGGCCCCGCGTCCCCGAGCAAGGGCAGGTGCCACCATGAGCCCCCGCGTCGGAGCAGGGCAGGAGCCCTGGGGGGGGATCTGGCACCCCCGAGCCCCCCGTCGCACCGGCTAAAGCCTGTGGTGGTGGCTGCCGGTCGGTGCGGCAGGGTCTCCCCGTCCCCGCCAGTGGCCTGCGTGCCCCCTCCCCACCGCCGCCGGCCCCCTCCCAAAGCAGCTCCAGCTGTCGATGGCTCAGATGGGAAGTGCAGGTACGGCGCTGGCTCCCTGCCCGTCTCCCCTGTGTCTGTCTGGTGAAAGAGGAAGCCAGTCCACCTCTGGAATCCTTCACTCTCTCCTCGTTCCTGCTCTCCCCGCGTCTCCCCTGGGGATTCGGGGTCAGCCGCTCTCTCTCGGTCTCTCTTTTTTCCCTTGCCCCTATCAGATTACAATGCAGGCAGTGTTCGCTCCAAATCCCCCACTGCACGTTAATTCTGTTCCTCTGTCTCTAACTACCAAACTGCTTTCCTGTGCCTCCTGTCTTTCCATTCCTCCTCCGCTATTTTTTATCTCTGACAAATAGAGCACGTCAGCTCCAATTGGAGTGAGCGGGATGGGGAAGGGGCTGCGGGAGCAGCCAGAAGCCAGGGAGGAGGGCGAGGGAGCGGCGAGCAGAGGCCGGCGGGGGCAAGGGACGGGGAGCCAGCACGAGGGGTCCCAGCAGGCAGAGACATGCAGGTCCTCAACTCCATCGGCCAAATCCCAGTCACTTCCAGTGTTCCAAGGGGACGTCCCAGAACGAGGAGTTGAGAGCAGGGCGCCAGGGCTCGGAGGCCACCTGAAGCAGCCGAGACCTCCCACGCGATCCATCATCCCCATCTGCCTCAGTTTCCCCCTAGCTCACAAGGCTGGCTCTGCTCCGAGGGCGAGGGAAGGAACGTGTGCCCAGGAGCGTGAACTCCTGCCACAGCACTGCTCCAAGATCATCAAATCACGGAATGGTTTGGGTGGGAAGGGACCTTGAAAGGCCACCCAGTGCCACCCCCTGCCCTGGGCAGGGACACCTCCCACCAGCCCAGGTTGCTCCCAGCCCCGTCCAACCTGGCCTTGAACCCCTCCAGGGATGGGGCAGCCACAGCTTCTCGGGGCAACCTGGGCCAGGGGCTCACCACCTTCAGAATGGAGAATTTCTTCCTCATTTTTAATCTCAATCTCCCCTCTTTCAGTGTAAAACCCTTCCCCCTCGTCCCATGGCTCCCCTCCCTGCTCCAGAGTCCCTCCCCAGCTTTCCTGGAGCCCCTTGAGGGACTGGCAGGGGCTGGAAGGTCTCCCCGGAGCCTTCTCTTCTCCAGTCTAAGATCTTTGCTCCTGCCCAGAAGCTGAGCCAGATCGCAAGGCAGGGCAGGGAGCAGCCCAATTTAGAACAGATTTGTGATTCCTCTGGCCTGCACCAGGCTCGCCAGGCCAGCAAGGGGCACGCTGGGCCAGCAAGGGTCAGCCTGTGGCTACAAGGAGTATTGAGGGATCTGTGGGGCGGGGGGGGGGGCGATGCGTGTGTCTCCTACCCATGGAGGAAACCCAAAACGGAGCACAGGGCTAGAAGCAGGACTTAAGAGACTTCCAGCGCTTCTTGATGGCACAGACGGACGGACCTGGGTGTCTGCTCTCTGCAGCCCCCCCGATTCGTGCCGAGGGCTAAGGGTGCTGCTGGCACTCGAGGAGCAGGAACACCCTGGCCCTGACGTTCCTCGGGATGGACGTACTGTGAAGCTGAAGGAGCAAGGGGCTGCAGAGCGGTGGGGAAGGCAGCAGGGACGTCACCGCTGTCACCTCCTGCTCCGACGCGGGACGGGGTGCAGAGGGAGCCAGGGCACGGAGGGGGACGGAGGGAGGTGGGCTGGGATTCCCCGTGCCGCAGGCAGGAACCGCAGCGGTTAATGAGGGGGAAAGCGCTCGCTGGCTTCCCCAGCTCGTGGGCTGGGGGGGAGGAAGGCAGAGGGTCCCATACCAGTAATTTCAGAGAGTGCAGTCAGTTAGAAGAGACCTGACTGAAACGTAAAATTACTGAAAAGAAAATTGGTTTTGTTCTATCTCAAAGCAGGACATGGAGGCTGCTTAGTGCCCTCCCCCAGCCGCAGCCCTCCATGATTTATGGCGGGGTGTTTTCTTTAGCAAACCCAGCTGCCGGTGGCCTTCCTGCCCACGGCTTTTACCCAGCTCTGCACCTGGAGAGGCTGGGGAGGCAGGACGGACCCATCCTCCCCCTGCACAGAGCTGGGAAGGGGCAGGGGGGATCACAGGAGAGACACGGAGCTGTCGGAGCAGGGCCGGAGGAGGCCTCGGAGATGCTGGGAGGGCTGGAGCCCCTCTGCTGTGGGGACAGGCTGAGAGAGCTGGGGGGGTTCAGCCTGGAGAAGAGAAGGCTCCGGGGAGACCTTCCAGCCCCTGCCAGGCCCTCAAGGGGCTCCAGGAAAGCTGGGGAGGGACTCTGGAGCAGGGAGGGGAGCCATGGGACGAGGGGGAAGGGTTTTACACTGAAAGAGGGGAGATTGAGATGAAAAATAAGGAAGAAATTCTCCATTCTGAAGGTGGTGAGCCCCTGGCCCAGGTTGCCCAGAGAAGCTGTGGCTGCCCCATCCCTGGAGGGGTTCAAGGCCAGGTTGGACGGGGCTGGGAGCAACCTGGGCTGGTGGAAGATGTCCCTGCCTAGGGCAGGGGGTGGGACTCGATGGCCTTTAAAGGTCCCTTCCCACCCAAACCATTCCATGATTCTATGATCCTATATCGGGAGTCAGGATCTTCTCACCAGTGCCCACTGTCAGGGCAGGAGGCCACGGGCAGAAATGAACACACGTGAAATCGAACCTGAACAGGAGAAGACACTTTTTTCCTGTGAGGGTGGTCACGCTCTGGCTGGGGTCAAGTCTCCATCCTTGGAGATATCCAGAACCTGCCTAGACACGGTCCTGGGTAGCCTGCTCCAGCTGAGCCTGTCCGAGTAGAGGGTTGGACCAGACACACTCCAGCAGCCCCTGCCAGCCCCAGCCGTTCTGGGGTGCAGTGATGGACTATGAGACCCCTGAGAGATCCCTCTCCTGCCAGAAAGATGGAAAGTTCAGCCCCGAGCAATTTAGATGGTAATCACTAGGTTTCAGAGTAAACATGGACTCATGTGACAACAGAGGGCAGCCTGTGAGGTGCTGCAACCACACGGGCCCAGCAGGGCAGCTGAGATTTGCTTCGTATCCAACAGGAGGAAGGACTACAAACCTCCATAAACCAGCTGAAATTATAGAATCATAGAATCATGGAATGGTTTGGGTGGGAAGGGACTTTAAAGATCATCCAGTGCCACCCCCTGCCCTGGGCAGGGACACCTCCCACCAGCCCAGGTTGCTCCCAGCCCCGTCCAACCTGGCCTTGAACCCCTCCAGGGATGGGGCAGCCACAGCTTCCCCGGGCTCCAGTCAGTGCAGATCTGGCTCCAGGCTCCTGCCACCCTCCAGGAACCTCTCCTCGTCCGGCAGGTTGGAATCGTTTTGGGCTGTGCCAGCGGGGATGTCCTGGGACTTCCCGGCTTGGCCTTTCTCACCAGCAGCACGTGCCTGGAGATAAGCTCTATGGGGGAGGCAGGAAAGATCCCGTCAATGGAGAAAGGTGTTCCATCGGCCTGCCTCCTCCCCAAACACCCCACCTACCTCCCTGCTCTTCACAGAATCCCAGAATGGTGGGGGTTGGAAGGGACAACTGGAGATCACCCAGTCCAACCCCCTGCCAGAGCAGGGTCACCCACAGCAGGTGGCACAGGAACGCGTCCAGGCGGGTTTGGGATGTCTCCAGAGACGGAGACTCCCCCACCTCTCTGGGCAGCCTGTGCCAGGGCTCTGCCACCCTCACAGGAAAGAAGTTTTTCCTCAGGTCTTCTCCACCGCTATCCCGGGAGGCCATGCAAGGGGTGGCTGCAAAACCCACCGGCTGTGGCAGCTCGCCACGGGGAGCGGGGCCGCCCCGGGACCGGCCACGGCCATGGCCACGGCCCACGCTCTCACCTCTGCCAGCGGCTGCAGCGTGCGGGGGCCGGTCTCCCCCTCTCTCCCCACCTCCAATCTTTCCATGCTGATTTACTGCCCACAGAAAAAGTTTCCCTCTTCGAATCCAAGATTCCTTGCGTTTTGGCTCCTGCTCCCGCAAACCCGAATCAACTGTTAATTTTGGCAAATCCCCTCCTTTTGCTCTGACCGTGGTCGGACTTTTCCATTCTTAACACCTTGGGAGCTGTTCCCGGGGGGTAGGGGTGGGGGGGGGAGCACAGGCATCCCCCACTCTTCCTGGGCACTCTGCCCTCCCCGTGACGAAGCACGGACCGGGAGGACCCGGCGCTGCACAGCCAAATACAACGCAGAGCCCCCCGCTCCTCACCCTGCCCTGCGCTGGTGTTTACTGGTGCGTTACTGGCAGAGCTCAGGAGCGAGCCAGGTAGGTCTGGAGAGATTCTGCTTCAGCGGCCAGCCCGGAGCCATGGTCTACTCTGGCCCAGTGGGCAACCACCCAGAGCGGCAGAAAAGGAGCTCAGCTCAGCTGTCTGGCAGGGGAGGCCATGGAGATCCACCAGCAGAGCTGGGGGAAGAGAAACCACAGCGAGCAGTCGCTTTGCGGGGGAACCCGTGGTTAAGCCGACTTGTCGGCTCCTCCGCAAACACATCCAGCACCCAGGGAGGGCAAGAGGCACCCGCTGCACCCTCTGCTGCTTCCAGACGCCGGGGGCTGCGGACCCGAAGAAGAGCTGGAGCCCTGGAGGTGCTGCCTCGTCCCTCGCTGGGATGCCAAAACCTCGCGCTGGCCTGTGAACAGGTTCCCCCTCCCCGCGGCTAAGTGCTGCCTTATAAAGGAGCCGCCCACATCTCGCTTCTGTGCAGAGCAGGCCCAGCTCGTTAAAGATTATGAGATGTAAAGGCAGAGCGCAGGCCCCCTGCCTCGGCGCCTTCCCAAGCAGGGCAAGGGGGATGGGATGGGGACGGAACGGGACGGGATGGGAGAGTGGGACGGGGGGACCGCAGAGCGGCGTCCTGGGGATGGATGCACAGACTCCACTTCCAAAGCAGACGCTTCGCGCTGGGCAATGATGGTTTCCCCCTCTCTCAGTGAGCTCAGAGATGTCCCCGCCGTCCCTCACGCCAAGTTTCCCCTGGAGAAGGGAAGAAGCCAGACACAGGCGGGCTCCGTCCTCCAGCTGGATTTAATCATGCCCAGCAAACCCCTCCCGGGACCCTCTCTCCCAACCATCTGAGAGCAGAGCTAAACCCGGATGAAAGGAAACCCTGTGCAAGCCCTCCCCGCAGAATGACGGGCGGTGGGTCTGGCAGAGGCGGCAGAGAGCCCCCTCCAAGACGTTACATACGCACCTGCATCCCCCCCAGCTCCCCCTCCTCGCCCAGGCCCCGCTCCGCAACCCAAGGAAGGATTAGCCGGCGCAGCAGGAGCAGCACGCGATCCAGCACCGCTGCTCCCAGGGACCTGCCAGAAAGAAAGAGCAGAGTCTTCCATGTCAACATTCCTCCTGCTTAGGAAAACACGGCCCCGTTCCCCTGAATAGCCTATTAAAGAGAGATTTCCTGCCGGGTGGCGGAGAGAAAGCAGAGGGAGGTACCGCAGCCCGGCCAAGATCAGGGATGCGTGGTACAACTGACCGATGAGGGACGGGCAGCTCCTCCGCATCATCCAGAGGTGATGGATGCTCTGTGGGTGGGGAGATGCAGTCAGGAGCGAGCAGAGAGGGCTCCGTGTCCCGTGCCACGCCAGCTTCCCTCTCCACATCGCGCACCAGGAGAAACAGCTCTGACAAGCTCGGCAGCCTCCCCAGCTGTATTTTACTCCCGCTCCACGGGATGGTTTTCCCCGTACTGTCCTGGACGTATCACAGGTTTAGTCGCACACCGGAGTGTCGAGGAGGGATGTTTCGGAGCCTGGTCCCAGTCCCCGTAGCCCAGCTGACCTGTTACTTGCCCGCGGGCACGCGAGGGGCTCTGCCCTCGCCCCCAAACCGGACCGCGATGTTGTGGACGGCCGGGGTTTGTCTCCGTTGTGCCCAGCGCGCGCAGCAGCTCCCAGCGGGACGGCACCGGGGTCGCAAGCCCAGCGGCTCCGCACATCGTTGCCCTGCGATTCCCGAGGGCACGGAGCAGAGCCCAGCAAACCAGGAGCTACCTATGGGAACGGCAGCAGTGAGAAAAAAACAAGCTCCTCTGGAAAAAAGGCCACATGAAAAGCATCAGAGCCCTGCAACAGAGAGTTTCTCCTGCAGCCTCTGGCCACCTAACTCTTAGCGAAGGCAAGATGAGGCGCAGCCTCTCACCGTAGCCCAGAGCCCTTCTTCCAGCGCTCACAGATAAAATATTTGTACTTCAGAGAGCACAAGCGACGTGCGATGCTCCTGCTCTCCCCACCTTCAGAAGGCAACCACTCTGCCCAGGGGAAACTTGGGTCCCACCACAGAGGGGGAGGCTTTCATTTTGAAATTTCCTTTAAATGAAGTAAATCACGTGTGTCCTGAGCACAGCGGCCAGGGTCTTGCGGTGCTCCTGGTTGGCCCTCGGCACAACCCCACCAGCCTCCCCAGCTCAGCAGAGGCGCTGGAGCCTCCTCGCACCCCACCAGCCGCCTGGAAGGGGCCAGGACTTCTCCTCCACCCTCACAGCGACAGCCCAGCCTTCCCCACCCCAACGCACAGACCGGGTCACGTCATTCACACCCGCTTCACGACAGCCCAGAGCGTCGCTTCCAGCTGACGGGACTCGTGTGGTTTGCGCTGCACAGGACCTCTCTCTTTGAGGGCAAAGCCCAAGCCTGGGAGAACCTCGGCGCCGTTTAACATCTTTGTCAGCGACACGGACAGCGGGATCCAGGGCACCCTCAGCAACTTTGCCGACGACACCAAGCTGTGTGGGGCGGTGACACGCTGGAGGGACGGGATGTCACCCAGAGGCACCGGGACAGGCTGGAGGGGTGGCCCCGTGTGAACCTCCTGGGGTCCAACCAGGCCAAGGGCAGGGTCCTGCCGCGGGGTGGGGGCAGCCCCCGGTGCCAGCCCAGGCTGGGGATGGAGGGATGGGGAGCAGCCCGGAGAGAAGGGTGCGGGGGTGCTGGGGGGGGGGAAACGCTGCCCATGAGCCGGCACCGTGCGCTGGCAGCACAGAAACCCCCCGCAGCCTGGGCTGCATCCCCAGCAGCGTGGGCAGGGGGGCGAGGGGGGGGTTCTGCCCCTCTGCCCCGCTCTGTGACACCCCCCTGCAGCGCTGCCTCCAGCTCTGGGGACAGCAGGAGGACATGGAGCTGTCGGAGCGGGGCCGGAGGAGGCTCCGGAGCTGCTGGGAGGGCTGGAGCCCCTCTGCTGTGGGGACAGGCTGAGAGAGCTGGGGGGGTTCAGCCTGGAGAAGAGAAGGCTCCGGGGAGACCTTCCAGCCCCTTCCAGTCCCTCAAGGGGCTCCAGGAAAGCAGGGGAGGGACTCTGGAGCAGGGAGGGGAGCCATGGGACGAGGGGGAAGGATTTTACACTGAAAGAGAGGAGATTTGGATGAGATCTGGGGAAGAAATTCTTTGCTGTGAGGAGGGTGAGCCCCTGGCCCAGGTTGCCCCGAGAAGCTGTGGCTGCCCCATCCCTGGAGGGGTTCAAGGCCAGGTTGGACGGGGCTTGGAGCAGCCTGGGCTGGTGGGAGGTGTCCCTGCCCAGGGCAGGGGGGTCATAGCTAGATGATCTTTAAGGTCCCTTCCAACTCCAGCCATCCAGTGATTCTATGAACCTCGGGCAGACAGAAAGCTCCAGGCAGGGGCTGCAATGCCGTGGGTCGCTGGCCCTTGAAGTGCGCTGGCAGCCCACCACCCACCCCTGCCGCGCAGGATGCCTCTGCCTCCCCTCCACCACCAGCACAACCCTCGGCCATTAAGCAAAAAGCAAGACAGATTTTAATGGCTCCCAAGCCCCTCCAAAGCCAGCTCTCAGCGCGCCTCCTCCCTCTCCTGCCATCGGAGCTCGGCTCCGGAATGAAGCCGGACCCTGGCAGCAGCCCCTCGGAGGGACAGGACGCTCTCCTCCGGGAGGCAGATGGACTCGCATCCCCACAAAATAGTGTCTGATTGTCACCCACGTCCACCGCGCCTGAGTAACGCGTAATGGGAAAACCCGACGTGGTAGGAAAACCTGACGCTGGGAGAGGAAAGAGATGGGACAAACCTGTGTGGGGGCAGGCGAAGAAAAAGGGGGTTCAGGGTCATTTTGCTCCCTAAGAGCCGGCAGACGAGGCAGGGAGAGCCGGACCCCCAGCCCAGCCGAAGGGCAGCGGCCGATCCACCGGGGAGCCTCGTCCGTAAGCGATTTTCAAGACACGGTGGCCGTCAGGAGAGGCACTTTCCTAAACAAAGAGGGATCGCTCCGGAGCTTAGGAAACATGAGAAAGAGCCCGGCTGCCAGAGCGCAGGCTGCGAGCGAGCCTTGCAGCTGGGGTGGGATGCAGAGGGAAGTGGGGACACGCTCTGGGAGCGGGGGGCCGAGGCCAAGTCCTCTGGCAGCTGTCGGTTCGGTAGCCGGCAGAAGCCATTAACGGCGTTTGGCCGCAGAGCAAAGCGACGCGTGGTTCCCGGACACACAAACAGGCACTCGGCAGCGGCTCTGCAGGCTCTAGAGTTACAGCCGAGGCCCGGAGGCGAACGCAGGCACAGGCCAGTGCTTCCGATCGCGCCGGGGCCCCAGCGGCGTGGCTACTGCAGGGGCCGGAGCGCAGCCGGCTCAGCTCGGGGACTGCTCCAAGGTCTGGCCATTCGCCCCCCTGGACGGGCTCCATGTTTCTGCCTGGGGAAGAAGCGTCCCCAAGGGCTGTGGAGCCACAGATTTTGCTCTCGAGACAGCTCTTGTCCCTGCAGAGCTGTGCTGGCACCCTGCGCTCGGAGCCAGCACCCTCCCAAAGCAGGCACAGACCTTTCTCCAGGGAGGAGACCCCTCCATCGTCCCCGGAGACTGTCCGGAGGGATGCTGAGCCCTGGCACGCCGTGCGTGTCCCCAGGTATGGATTACAGGACAGGCCACACTAGCTGACCCCCCGTGTCCCCAACACCCAACCCAACTGGAGGCCAAAAGGTCCTTCCAAAAATTCTCCTTGCTAACCACCTCTTCTGGGGACGGGAGATGCCCGAGAGCCCCCATGGGCTCCCCAAAACCCAGGGCTTGCTCCTGGAAGCCCAAGGGCATCCTTGCAGCAGAGCCAGCAACTGCTGACTTTGCCCCACTAAATGGGCATGGACAGAAAAAGGTCCCTTTGGGGGAAGGCGCCCCCCCAAACCCACCTTCACGAATCGCCCAGCTCAACGGCCAAGCTCCAAAATCTGATCCCCGCTTGAGAGAAAAGAAAACCCAAATTCTGCCTGTTCACAGACTCGCTGAGCAGTTTGTTTAGGGTGGAAGGGACCTCTGGAGATCACCCAGTCCAGCCCCTGGCCTGAGTAGGGTCACCAGGAAGGAGCTGGTTGCCCAGGACCGTGTCCAGATGACTTCTGAATATCCCCAAGGATGGAGACTCCACACCCCCCTCCCAGGCAATCTGTGCCGGTGCTCAGTCATCCTCACAGTCAACAAGTGTTTCCTGATGTTCTGAGAGAATTTCACAGGTTTTAATTTATACCTTTTGCCCTGTACCCGGCCCGTGGGGACTCCTGAGAAGAGCCAGGCTCCCTTGACTTCACTCTCTCCCAGCAGGGATTTACACGCCTTGAGGACACCCTCCCTGCGCATCCCTGTCTCCTGGATAAGCAGTCCCAGCCCTCTCACCCTCTCCTCGTGTGGAAGATGCTCCAGCCCCTTCGGCATCTTGGTGGCCCTGTGCTGGACTCGCTCCAGTCAGTCTGTGCCTCTTGTACTGGGAGGCTGAGCACTGGAGACAGCGCTCCGGTTGTGGGCTCTCAGCATCTCCCCTTGCAGCTAAAGACCTCTCATGGAAACCCAAGGGAGAACTTCTCAGCGCTTGCTTTCCTGCTCTCCGATCAGGGCCCCCTTCTCCCGAGGAGCAGCATGGAAGCAGGATGCCCTTTCCAGCCGAGCCCACGTCCACGCTGAGCAGAGCAGACACTGTGCGGGTGCTACAGAAGCCTCCTCAGATGGCTTTGCTCAGCACTCGCCTTTTCCACGACACCGTGATGCTGTCGCTCACCATCAGCCTGTGTTCTCCTTTGCAGGACACCGCCTACCCAGCGGCAGCAGCAGCACATCTTGTAGTATAGAATCACAGAATCATTGAGGTTGGAAAAGACCTTTCAGATCATGGAGTCCAACCGTCAACCCAACGCTGACAAAAACCGTCACTGAACCGTATCCCTCAGCACCGCGTCTGTCCGGCTTTTCAATCCCTCCAGGGATGGCGACTCCCCCCCTGCCCTGGGCAGCCTCTTCCAACGCCTGACAACCCTTTTGGGGAAGGGATTTTCCCCAATATCCATCCTAAACCTGCCCTGGGGCAACTTGGGGCCGTTTCCTCTTGTCCCATGGCCTGTTCCTTGGGAGAAGAGCCCGACCCCCCTGGCTGCCCCCTCCTTTCAGGGAGCTGGAGAGAGTGAGAAGGTCTCCCCTCAGCCTCCTTCTCTCCAGGCTGAACACCCCCAGCTCCCTCAGCCGCTCCTCACAAGTTCTCCAGACCCTTCTCCTCCTTCTCCAGACCCCTCACCAGCTCCCTTGCCCTTCTCTGGACCCGCTCCAGCCCCTCAATGTCTTTCTTGTAGCGAGGGGCCCAAAACTGAGCACAGCATTTGAGACGCGGTACACCGGCGCAGCTGGTATTTGCTGTCCTCCACCACACTCCGTATCTATTAACCACTGTGTCTTGTCGTAAGCACACCCTCCCTCCGCCCCTAATAAAAGTCACGATGGAGGTGACAGCCAAGTGCAGACCCCTGCGGGACCAGCGACTGCCTCCCGCCCCCTTCCCCACGAAGCCAAGATGCCGATGCCCCACCAAGAGTCACTGTCGGCTGGGCACCCACGGGCAAAACCTTCACCTGGACTCTCCCAAGAAGCCACCAAGAGAGGAGGCGATGCCAGCAGGCTCCCGAGGCTCCTGTCCCCGACGCCTACCGCCCTGCCCCGCTCCCCTGTCGCAGAAGGCAGGCAGATTGTTTTGACAGACTTGTCTATGTCGGCAGTTCCAAGCCCGCTCGCTATCTTCCAGGGGTTTGCAAAGGGGTTGGTTATTTTGTTCCAGAGTTTTTTCCAGGAATTGAAGTGAAGTTGAGCGGTGTTTTTTTGGACAAGCTGCGCTACTGGATAGGGAAGAGATGAAAAAAAAAAAATTTAAAAAAAAAAATAAATAAAAAATCAGGGAGGCCAGCCTGCGAGAGAAGCATGAGGGAGAGGAAGGAGGGACCGGACCCAGCTCTGCCAGCCCAGGACTTCCAGCAGCCGTGTTGCCCCCAGCCTGGGGGTGCCGGAGCAGGGACGGAGCATCCGTGTCCGTGCTGGGCAGAGCTGTCACTCTCACCCCAAAGACACGGCAAAGCGGCCGAGCTAAAGCTTCCCTGAGCTCGTCCTGGATCACCCGTTACTGGGATTCTGACAGCGCCCAGAGACCCCAGGTGGGAAACGCCTGGTCCCAAAGGGAGTTCAACAAGCTGCTTTTTTTTTTTTTTTTTTTTTTTTTTAGCACGTTGAAAAGCCTTCTGAGAGCACAACTCTCCGAAGGCAAAGTCCAAATAATTGTTTCCATGCCCTGCTCGCCCCCAGGTTGCCGTCCACGCTCGACGATCCACGTCTCGGGAAAATGAGGGTGCTTGTGCTGTTTTTCACTTGAGTCATGCGCCTCTTCCCAACAGCCCTGACTGTCTGGACACTTTCTCGCCAACTCCAAAGTATCTCCTTTCTCTGGCCTCAGATCTGAGCTTTCGGATACACCCAGCTGACGTGTGCTCAGAGGAATCCCTGTGGGCACAGGCCGCTCCAAAGCTCCCTCGGGAGCCAGCCGTCAGCCCCAAGCCTGGCAGGGAAACACCGGTTTGCAAAGAGCCTTCCATACATGTATATATTAACTCAAATTTCTGAGCACTGTCTTAGGAATCAACAGCCACCGCAGCAAACCCAGGAATCTTCCCACAGAGCTCCCCGACACCGCTGACACAGTTGAGGCTGGAAAAGCCAAACAAAACTCCGGGTGAGATGAGTACAGAAGCCAGTAATTATTCAGAGGGGTGTCGATTCATAGAATCATGGAATGGTTTGGGTGGGAAGGGAGCTCAAAGACCATCCAGTGCCACCCCCTGCCCTGGGCAGGGACACCTCCCACCGGGACCAGGTTGCTCCCAGCCCCGTCCAACCTGGCCTTGAACCCCTCCAGGGATGGGGCAGCCACAGCTTCTCGGGGCAACCTGGGCCAGGGGCTCACCACCTTCAGAATGGAGAATTTCTTCCTTATTTTTAATCTCAATCTCCCCTCTTTCAGTGTAAAACCCTTCCCCCTCGTCCCATGGCTCCCCTCCCTGCTCCAGAGTCCCTCCCCAGCTTTCCTGGAGCCCCTTGAGGGCCTGGCAGGGGCTGGAAGGTCTCCCCGGAGCCTTCTCTTCTCCAGGCTGAACCCCCCCAGCTCTCTCAGCCTGTCCCCACAGCAGAGGGGCTCCAGCCCTCCCGGCATCTCCGGGGCCTCCTCCGGCCCCGCTCCGACAGCTCCGTGTCTCTCCTGTGCTGAGATTCCCCTGACCACGGGCAGGCAGCACAGGCAAAACCAGGCTCAGCCAAGAGGCACCGCAGCAGCGAGGACCTGGCGAGCAGGAGACGCGGGGTTAAACGCAGGCACTGGGGCAAGAAACACTGGACACTGTCGCCAGGAGTGGAAAATAGATTCGCAAAGCCTTCCCTGCTGGAGATGCGTGTGTCTGTTAGCAAATCTCAGCACCGATCATTTAAACGGGCAGCAAATATCTGCTGGGCGCGTTACAGCTTGAGGAAAATAATCTTTGGGCTGGAGCGTTAGCCCTGGACTAACAACCCGACCCACCCCGGTCCCCTGAACTGGCCAAGCAGCCTCCTGCTTCCTCTGCACGTTCTCTAGTACCCGGAGCTGAGCCGAGCCTAATGAAGTGGGACATTGGAACAGCGGCCAGCGATTCAGGTCTGGAGATGCACATGTCCCCAGACCCCTGGGCTGGAAGGGGAGGGAGGCCCAGGCCAGCCCCCGAGCTTGGGGCAGCCACCCCAGCGCCGGGGCTGGTCTTGGGGGTCCCTGCCCAGACCATGGGGAAATGCCCACGCTGCTGGACCGGAGCCACGCGTCCCACGCACGCAGACAGCCCGCTCCTCCAGCAGGAGACAAGCTGTTGGTTGAAGTGGAAGCAGGATCCCTGGCTGCCCGGAGGGAAGGCTCTGCCAGCAGAGTTGGCGGAGGGACGGGAGTCGCTCGGCGAAGCTGGGAGGAGGACGCTGCACTTGCCACCCTGGCAGGAACAGACAGCGAGGAGGCTGGCGCGCCTTTCCCTGGCTCTCTGCATGCCACGGCTGGAGCAGGGCACTGAGGGTAGCCGGAGCGCGGCACCAACGCACTGGGTCACGCCGAGCCCATGGTGCGAGTCCCGCCGGGACAACGCTGCGCGGAGCGGGAGAGGCAGGGGACACCGCCAGACCCGGTGAGGTGGCACGGGGACTCCTCCACCCAGCCTGGGGCCAGGGAAATCCTCAGCCCCATCCGTCCTGGATTTGCGGGCCGGCTGATTCCTGCCTCCGCCACCTGCTCGAAGAAGAAGCTGTAGGTACCTGGCAAGGAGCCCGCGCTGCCAACGGAGCAGCCCGCAGCCCTGCGCAAAGGGCAGGAGATGCCAGGCCCCGGGGGGGGGGAAAGCGGGGTGGCGACAGCATCGCCAAACCGCAACTTCAACCTCACCGGGCAGGCGGTATCGGCAGCGGTGAGCTCGCACCACAGCGGCAACCTCGGCGCCATGCCCTGCCACGCTGCACCATGAACACCAGCGCAGCCTTCTGATTCCCAGCAGGGCCTTGGACCAGGTGGGAGCAGGAGGAAGAGGAGGATGAGGCCCCCCCCAGCAGCTCCCAGGTCGCCCCGATGGCAGGAGCCCGCTCGGAGAGACGTCAGCTGGCTCTGGAAAGGACGAGCCGTAAGCTGAGCCGCAGCAGAGGGCGCAGAGCCGGCACGCAGAGGGGGAAAGTAAATGGAAAAAAAAAAAAAAAAAAAGAAAAAAAAAGAAAAAGAAAGAAAGGAAAGTTTCCACTCATCAGCCGAAAGTTGTTGTGGGTTTCTCGCTCTCTTTGGGTCAGGGACCTGATCGTTTAAGTGTATTCGATGATGTCATTCCTTCCAGAAGGAAAAAGTCTTTCCTGCCCCAACTGAGTTGCTTTACAAACGCTTTAAATATCAAGTTTGGGCCAGCCAAAAGACAGAGTAATTTAGCTCTTTTGGGTTGTTTTTTTTGTTTTGTTTTGTTTTTTTTTTGTTACAGTTGTATCGGCACCCGTTAATTGTTGGCTTTCCCTCTCTGCTCTCCACCGGCCTCGCCGGGACCTCGACGTCTTCCTCATCCCGCCCTGGAGAGAAGCCCGCGCCAGGCCAGGCTGCCGGGGACCGTCCCACGCCGAGGGGCTGCGTGGAGCCAGCCCACTTCCCACCCACACGTGCCAGGCCAGGACGCACGGCAAGGACCAACCCATCACCATCAGCAGCGTGGGGAACGGGCTTGCCCCCGTGCCGGCGGCTCCAGCCCCGGTCCCCCCACCCTCCATCACACGCAGCGCACGGAAACTTTCCATCCTGGCTGCAAACGCTAGAAACCCGAGCAAGTGCCCAAGCTGCTCGCTGCTGCTGACGTTTCCCCTCCTGGGTGAGCCCTGCTGTCCCACAGGGTCCTCGAGGACAGTCACCGAGCAGCGAAACCCAGGCACAGGGTCGGTCCCGAAACCCCCCACCTCTTTACCGGGGAGCAGGGAAAGACGACAGGGGCACGAAGGAAAGCTCGGGCCCCTCCACCTCTGTCCAGCTGGCACTTAAAGCACAAAGTGCAGCAGCCGAGGTCTCTACACCAGCCCGTACGATGGCTTTTATCAGGAAATTCAGAGGAATTCCAAATGCCCCCATCAGCGGGTGTCCAGCTCTGGAGTCCCCAGCACAGGAGAGACACGGAGCTGTCGGAGCGGGGCCGGAGGAGGCCCCGGAGATGCTGGGAGGGCTGGAGCCCCTCTGCTGTGGGGACAGGCTGAGAGAGCTGGGGGGGTTCAGCCTGGAGAAGAGAAGGCTCCGGGGAGACCTTCCAGCCCCTGCCAGGCCCTCAAGGGGCTCCAGGAAAGCTGGGGAGGGACTCTGGAGCAGGGAGGGGAGCCATGGCACGAGGGGGAAGGGTTTTACACTGAAAGAGGGGAGATTGAGATTAAAAATGAGGAAGAAACTCTCCATTATGAAGCCCCTGTCCCAGGTTGCCCTGAGAAGCTGTGGCTGCCCCATCCCTGGAGGGGTTCAAGGCCAGGTTGGACGGGGCTGGGAGCAACCTGGTCCCAGTGAAGATGTCCCTGCCCAGGGCAGGGGGTTGAACTAGATGGTCTTTACGGTCCCTTCCCACCTAAACCGTTCATGATTCCATGATTCTAAGACCACCTTTGGTGGTGGCACTTGACCAAAGACTGGCTAGGTCTGGCTGGAGGGAAGACAGAGATCTTCCCACAGGCCAACAGCGCTGCAGAGACCTCCCGACCTCCCTCTGAGCTAGAGGCACAACGGCTCCCAGACACCCCCATCCTTTGCCTCTTGCTGCTGTCACCCCATCACCCAAGTCTGCTCAGGAGGGTCCCACCACCCAGCAGCAGCAGCTGCCCGGGCACAGACAGGGACCTTCACCAAGGCGTACGGGACCACGCTTTGATCCGCAAGGTCCTGAGAGCGTCAATTTTATTTTAAAACGCTGTAGCTCCAGATGTTCTTGTTATTCACATTAGTATCTGCAAACCTTAATGTTTGCAAAGTCTTTGGCACCACCGGCATCTCATGGCCATGAAACGTGCAGGCCAGCGGTGTGTAAGATAATCCGCCTGCATGGTGTGCGCGTCCCTCTCCTGCCATTTCGGTTTTAAATCTGATGCCTTTTCATCTTGTCAAATATCCCCCCGCGCTACCTTCTACATCCTGTTATTGTGTCCTCTCAGACTCCGCTTCGCCTCCAAACTACACAAATCTTGTCTTCTCACATCTCTTCATCTGTAGATTCCCCCCAGGCCACCAATTATCCCCGCTATCCATCTCTGGAGCTCCTTTTTTCTCTCCCTACGTCTTTTCAAAACGGAATAATGGAAATGGGGCATGGCGCTGCAGCTGGAGGACCTCACCGACGGGCTGTAACGAAGCTTTCAGTGCTTTCCTTCTTGCATGCCATTTCCAACTTCTTCCCGATGCCGAGTGCAGCAGCAGACACTTTCACCAAGAACTTTCCAAGAACTTTAATTCCATGAGCAACTGATTCCTTGGGAGCCCAGGAAGGCAGGAAGGAGCCTGTGCTACCCCTACAGCCACATCCTTTAGCACAGGAAAAGGCGGGTTAAGGCCGTCTCTTCAGCTGGATTTGAAGCTCTCTCTAAAGCTCCTTGATAATACTCCCCTCCTCCTTAAATACTCCCTTCTCAGCGTACAAAACACCCGCAGCGGATCGGTGTTCCCCAAGACAAACAGGCACGTTTTGGAAAGGACACAGCAACACCAGGATGTACTTTCCCCTCGATCGAAGAGGGAAGGAAAATAAAAAGTCTTGAATTCAGCAGCAGAAACACTTGCCCACCGAGCAGCCAGCACAGACAAGAGGAAACGGCCTCAAGTTGCGCCAGGGCAGGTTTAGGATGGATATTGGGGAAAATTCCTTCCCCAAAAGGGTTGTCAGGCGTTGGAAGAGGCTGCCCAGGGCAGGGGGGGAGTCGCCATCCCTGGAGGGATTGAAAAGCCGGGCAGAGGCGGTGCTGAGGGACGTGGGGTAGCGGTGGGTTTGGTGGTGCTGGGTTGATGGTTGGACTCCATGATCCGAAAAGACTTTTCCAACTTAGGCCAATTCTCTGATTTGGGAACCTGCTCTCAGGCTCTTCCCCATGGGCAGGCTGGAGGGGGGCTCCCATCTCGGGGTGTTGGGCGCAGCCCCGGAGGAGCAGGCTGGGGCCGGAGCCCCTCTGGGCTCTGTCCTGGGGTACCGCGAGCTTTTGCAGAGCCGTGAGGGCAGGGAGCGGAGTGAAGGAGCCCCAACCCTCCTGCTCCATCCCTGGAGAGACACCAAGCCCACCCGGCTGGTGGCAAAGCACCCGTCGGGTCGCTCCTCTCCTGGCTCCGATGGGCTCAGCTCCATCCCAGTGGCACTGCCACCCTTCCCGCTCTGAGCCCTTCCTTTCGCACCTTCGTGGCCACCAGACGGGGCCGAGCACGCGTGGCTGCCCGGCCAGACACGCTCGCGGGGGAGATTTGCTCCGCGGTTAATGCAGGCGGCGAGTGGGAAGCCTGGAGCATCTGCTGGAGCCAGGCAGGTTGGGAAGCGCAGGCACAGCCGCACACACACACACATACACACCCCGAGCGATGAGTTGAAGGAGCTGTCTGCCAGCAGCACATTCTGCAGGATTTTATTTTTATTTTTTTTTCTCTCTCTCTCTTGGCTAATCAGCTACTGAAAGAAGAGCTCCCTCAGCCCGGCCAGCCGCTGAGCCCCCCCGCCCGGGTCAGCTGCGCTGCGGAGGAGGGAAGTGGGCTTGGAACAGCCGCCGGCTCACCGAGGAGCACTCAACGCGCCTTCATTCATTATCCACTGACATATGGAATAGTCATTGCGGGAGGAAACAGAACCAAACAAAAGCCCCAAACTGCTTCCTCCCAGCGAGGCCCTGACAGCCTCTGCAGCTCACGGCCATTCATCTCCGCGCGGCCGCGGGGAAGGGATGCTCGGGCTGTGGGGCGAGCGCCGGCGGGATGGCTGGGGCAGGGGGGGGGGAGACAGGACCTGCCATGGGGAGCCGTCTCCCCAGCACGGCGGGCACGCACCGGGGCTCTCCTGCCGCCCGGCACGGGGATCTTGCTCGCCGGACACCGGGAAAGGGCCCTGCGTGCGACACGGGCTCCCCTACCCGCCCCGGCCAGGAAACCAATTTATTTTGTTGTGTCTCTTCTCAGAGCACACGGCAGAGAGCGGCCCGGGCGCCCGGCCAGGCTGAGCGCCGGCGGCTGCCAAGTGAGCAGGAGCACAGCTAGAAGAAATTTAGTCTGCGCTAAACACAGGGGCATAGCAGGTCTGAGCTATTATTCTTTATTAAAGAGCTCCGAAGCCCACGCACAGGCGGAGGGGAGAGCGCGCAAGCTCAGAGCCAGCCGCCGGCGGGTGAGTGACAGCCGGCACAGCGGCGTGCACACCGGGGCACCGGCCGTGCCAGCGGCGGCACCGGATGTTTTCCCAAACCGCCGCTGGTTTAGGGAAAAATCCTGCGGGCGCTGTTGGGAGCGGAGCGACAGGGCAGGCTGCATGGTTGTCTGCGGCTGCAGGTGGCCGGTGCCGGGTTTGCAAACGAAGCCGGACAAAAGGGAATCGGGGCACCCTCCCACGGCACCCTGAGCTGCACCCAAGGGTGCTCCCGGCTGGGCACTGTGTGGCACCGACTGGTGAGATGGGCAGGGGAAGGAGCCAAAGGGGACAGGGACGCTCTGCCACCGCAGTACCCGAGTGCTGGCGCTGGCTGCTGCTGAACCCCGAGGTATGAACAAGCAGAGGGGGGTTACTGCCCATCACTCACGTTTAGAACTACTGACATTAAAGATAACAATCAAGTCAGAGATAATTATCACGGAGAGAGACACAGTCAGGCAGCACAAGGCGTAATCTCTACCCAGGGGCTGCCAAATTTCTTGCGTGCTGCCCCAGAGTCCAGGGACAATCTGCTCCTGCAGCTCTGCCCCGGGCGCCGACGCACGGACAAAGGCTGGGACCCCCCATCCCGCTGGAAAGGGGGTGCTGCGGCCACGGCAGCTCCAGCTTCCACGGCTCTCCCCGCTCTGCTCTCGGGATGCCGGCTCAGGCCACACCACACTGCTAATCCCTGGGCTGGGACATCCAGAGGGATGGCATTGCCTTTCCCAGCAGGGTGGACCGGGACCCTCCACCATCGAGGACGGCAGAGCCAGGAGGTTTTCCATCCCAAATCCACTGTCCCACTGCAAAACACTGCCATTTGGTCGCTCGCTTAGAGGCGGTGAAGCAACACACCCGTGTGAGGCTGGCGGCACGGTCGGCAGGGCCGGGAGGACACGGGCGGCACGCTCTGCACCCTCCAAAGCCCAATTCTGCACCTAGACACCCCCCCGACGCACAGCAGGACCAGGGACCAGCCCCCTCCGGACAAGGGGTGAGAGAGGGGGTAAGGAAGCGACACCCAGCACTGAAACCAGCCCTTCCCACCCCAAAAGCGTGGGCTGTGGGACAAGCACTGGTGGGACTGGGCTGTGCTCCCTCCCAGCCATCACCGACAACCCAGAGGGATGGAACTTCACGTCTTCAGCGCCCTCCTAACGAGCACCTCACTGAAGCGCCGCATTTCGTGAAGACTTTAATTAAGACGAGGCTACACGTTAATCGGGATGAGGCTGCGACGCAGGGTAGGTCTCAACAAAGAGACAATGAAAGATAAAAAAAATAATCCTGTTTGCAGGAAGAAAGCGTTTTCCTGGCCCTACTCGCGTCCGAGCTGCCCCTGCCTGATGGTGGGGGGGTGCTGCCCTCCCCTCCCAGCGCTTCTGGGCCACCGAGACACAAAGCCAGAGACAGGAGCTGGGCGATGCTCCTGGTGGAGGCGAGCACAAAGCACCCAGTGTGCGCATCCCAGCCGCAGGAAGCAGAAGCATCAGGGTTCTTATGGAAGAGAGATAAATACAATTACAGAGGGAGGGCAGGGGGCTGGGAACGGGGAACAAGGAACAAAGCCACTGGAAGCTGCTCTGATGTCAACAGGTTCTGAATCAGCGCTCCCCCCACCGGGGCCCTGAAGCAGGACCAGCTGGGGAGAGAGACCTTGAATTCCTGCATGAAAGGGTTTTTTTCCCCGGGTTATGCTGGAGACATTACACAAGTGTATGTTTTCTATAGTCATATATTTCCCCCTCTCTCTAAATCTCTATTCCAGACCCGGGGGCAGGGACTGCCGGCAGCTCCAGCGCTAGCCCAGGTGGGCCTCTAACATCTAACCTTTTGGGCCCTCGCTGGCCCAGAAAGGCCGGCAGGCACCCAATCCTCCCCCTCCCTCCGCTGGGGCTGAAACAGGAGCAGACACATCCCTCAAAGCTCCAGGAACCGCAAGCCTTAGACCCTTTGAACTGTCAGTGATGCCAAAGAGCTCTCCTGAAGCTGGGTGTGCAGCCAAGAGTCCTGCTCACACCCCCGCTCAGAAAACTCTTGTCCCGAGCCCCGGGTGCCGCACTGCCATTACTCCCGACGTCGTCCCCCCCCGTACCCACGGCCGTTCCACGCCGGCCAGGTGATCCATGTCTCCTCGTTCAGAGCGCTGGCAGTGTGCCGCAGGCACCGGCTGGCTCCTCACCTGCCTGCTCACGCAGGATTTTCTGTGCTCTGCTACTTCTCAGCGGTTCCGGAGGAGACAGGCTGAAGGATTCCACCTCACCGGCGCCCAGGAGGCTTCTCCAAGCGTTTGTCCAAGTCATGTATGAGGCTACCCAGTACCCGCTCAGGTGAACCGAAATCCCAGCAATAAGGGCCAGATCCAAACGCCCCCACAGTCCTTGGCAATCCCTCCGTCCCGACCCCAGGGCTCTACTGAAACACCTGATTGACGCCAGTCGCATTAATTGATTCAGCAGGCGATTAAGAAAGGCAACGAAGTTTGGCTGGAACAACCAAGCCCTTGGGGCATTTTACCGCTATCTTCCACACAAGGAGTTTCCAGTCTTTTCCGACGCGCGGAACCCGGAGAGGTTCCCTCCGAGAGCAGACCTCAGAACAGCGAAGGTGACGCCACGAGCCACGGGTGAGGCTCAGTCGCCTTTTAAATGGCTGAAGAAAACCCTCTCTTGACCCCGGGCTGAAAGCCCCAGCTCCGGCTGGGCAAAGACAGCACTTGCTGTGCGACTTCTAGCACGGGTGGGAAGAAGGCTCTTCCCATACGGGAAGCACCAGCCTTTCCAAGGTGGATACGACGTTCCTTTCGGCTGCCCCACATGCTCCGAGAGATGCACCCGAGCAACGGACCCTCACCAAGAGTCTCCTTAACAGCCCCGACCTGGTGCCGCTGCCCTGCCACGCGTCAGCAGCACAGAGCAGTCTGGGCAATTCCCTTTCGGGGACAACATTACTTGACCAGCTCCCCTCCCTTCGAGTTCGCGGAGAAATCAGCATGGAGAGGGAAACCCATCACCCCCATCTCATACCCACGTATAAAGAAAAGCTGCAACGGGTCCTACCTCTTCATCCGAGCTGTCTTCTTCATATTCATTCTGAGCGAGCAGATTCCCATTTTCCTTCAGTGGCGAATCATCCTCCAAGAGTTTGCTCTTCCTGGAAGCCCCTTTAGCCTGAAAGACAGAGAAAAACAGCTTAGTGAGATCCCATCGTGCAAATCTTTGCGTTTTTGTGTTCACTACAGCGGAGACCTTGGCCAGGCAATGAAATCTGAAGCTGCCACCAACATCTAGTCTGCTGCCAGGTCCAAGATGACCACAAAGCACTTCATGCCCCAGCCCGGCGAGCACTGTGCAGAACAACCTCTCACTCTTAGACCCTCTGGGACACCGCATTGCAGAGGGGAGGAAGGAAGGAAAGGGCTCATTAAGCAGCGCACACTTACATTCAGCTGGGACTGCAAAGAGGGAAGGTCAATCGCCTCTCTCCTGAGGACAGGTTGCCCGAGAAGCTCTCTGGCAGCTCCTTAGCTCGCGCAAGAATTGCATTTTCACTCACTGGGCCCAAAATTACTTCTCCCTCTGCAGCTTCCATAACCCAGCCATCTTCCAGAGTTATTTCAAGACCCTCTGTCCCTCTTTTCCCTTGGAGGTCAATGCCACTGAGACCACGCAAAGACACAACCAGGGCAGAGCTTCCAACAACCCAACCTGCAAGGATAGGCAGCATGGGGAAAGGATTTTCCAGGAACGCTGCTTCCCCTGAGCATGTCAGAACACAGACAAGGACGAGGTGCCAGCAGAGCTCCAGGCTCGGGAGGCAAGGACTGCATCAGAAACCACACAAACTCACAACACGGAAACAGAAAAATCTATGCTGGAAAAGGACCTCTGGAGGTCCCTAATCCAACCTCCTGCTCCAAGCGGAGCTACCTTCCAAGTTAGATCAGGATGCTTGGGATCGGGTCTGGTCAAGTGTTGAGTATGTCCAAGGATGGAGATCTCGCCACCTCTCTGGGTCCTGTTCCAGGGCTGCACCACTCCCATGGGCAAGAACACTCCTTACATTCAACCAGAGTTTTCCTCGCTGCACCTTGTCCCCGTTGCCTCTCATCCCATCCCTAGGCATCACGAGAGCCTGGCTCCATCCCCTCACGAAGCTGCAGACGGTAACGGGATCCCCCTTTGTCCCTTGTCCCAGCTGAAGAAGCCAGCTCACAGACCCTCTTGTGTCCCATGCTCCAGCCCCGACTGCCTCAGTGCCCTCCGCCGGTCCCACTCCTGTCACTGTGTTATACTGGGGAGCCCCAGACTGGACCCCAAGCCTGGATGGGTGCCAAAGAGAGGTGAAGGACTCCATCCCTGGCCCTGCCGATGTTGCTCAGGACAACTGCTGACTCCCAGGGTGTCCCCAGGACCTTCCCTCCGGAGCTGCTCCCTGGCCATTCAGCCCCCGCCTGCCCCGTTGCACAGGGTTATCCTGTCCCAGGTGCACGACTTCACATTTACCATCCTTGAACTTCACAAGGTGCCCATCAGCCATCTTCTCCAGCCCGTCAAGGTCTCTCCGAACGGCAGATCTGCCCTCCAGCAGATCCCCAACGGATCCCAGAGCCTGCTCTCTCCAGTAAGGACAAACCCAGCAGCACCATTCTCTCTATCTGGCAGGACGAGTGCACGGGGGTTTCTGGTGCCCACCACGACGCTAACACAAGGGCAGGCTTTTCCCAGCACCGAACTTCAGCAAAGGTCCTACCACCGATGGGCTCCAGCACGTCTGCACTCAGGACTCCAGAGCTGCCGGACAAAGCGTTTGAGATTGGGTAAAGCACACAACCATCTCACCTGCACAGTCTGAAGTTACTGGTGAGTTTTGAAGTAACGTGCACATTTGGAGCCACTCTGAACCTCTTTGGAGTAGAGAACAGGGCAGGAACAGGCCGCAGGCACAGCCCCCAAGGTGGCAACGTCACCGTGATGAAGAGACTCCCACCATCACATGCGCTACACGCGGTGCCAGATGTGTCCAACTGAGGTTACCCATCAGGAGTGGTGGGACCAACCCCACAGGGAGCTGAACGCAGCCTCTATCGCTTGGGTTATCCCCATATTTTTTTTTTTTCCATGCCAGAGCCCTCAGCGGGCAGGACACCTCCTGCACTGAAGCGGATGGAGTTCGTCCCATCGCAGGGCCCACGGCCACACGTTCTGCTCCATCAGACACAACCCACGGGGCATGCCTGGGGCAGGAATTCATTCCCTCCGCAGACACGGGTAATCAGACAGCACCGAACATCAGACTTCGCCCACTCGCTGACCTGCTGTGTGGGTGCCGAATAAGCTACAGATCCTTCCCTGGAAAAGAGATTCTCTCTCCCCCCTCCGTCACCACTCGGAGCGGGGGTAGGGGGAGAATGGGGACCCTGGCTAGATCGGGTTTACGGGAGGATTCAGTGAAATAATCGGAAAAACAGCCCCAGAAAACGTCCCTCGCGGGAGCAGTAAAATCCGCACAGTGTGTGATCACCTTCTGCTGTACGTACACACCAGCGCAGCTCCCCCGAGCCGCAGGGAGAGGGGTGGGAGAGAGCCTGGAAAATACTGGGCCGGCAAGAGGATGAGATTACTGCAAAAACAAAAGGCTTTATTAAAAAATTTTTAAAAAGGGAGATTGGAGATAAGTTTTTTTCCAGGCTTTTGGCGCTACAATGGCTTTGGACTTGAGTTTCCATCTTTCCCTCATTTCCCTCCTCTCTGCGCTGCCACGATGAGACCGGAGAAGGATCCGGCACAGCAAATCTGGGTTGCTGGTGCCACAAGCTGCCAGTGTCCTTGAGGGCGAAGGCCGTGGCAGGAGGCGGCCCACCGTCACTCCAGCGCTCCTGCTCTTACCCCAGTGATGCTCAGCCTCCCAGCCCACACCATTAGAGAGAAAAAACAGAGGCCCACGGGCTCCCCAGGTGCTGAGTTTACTCGGGAGAGCTGGCACAAGCCAGGATCTTGCTCGGGATTCTTGCGGGAGATTCACCCTGGCTGGCACATCTGCAAAGCAAACGGGACTGCAGCATCCAGGGATTGGACACGTCTATCGGCGGGTTCAAACCCTTCAAGAAAGCTTTGCCAGGAAAATAAGAAAGACCTCAGCTAGGACATCAATCGCACCGCCAGCGCCCTGTAATACTTGACTAAAGCCCGCCTGGGGAACGGTGAAGACTAAAACCATTTTGCCAGGAAAAAAAAAGTCTGTCCGAACCGGACAGGGCTCTAAGGGGGCTTCAGGATAAGCAGCAGAGGGGGCGGCAGACCTGGTCGCAGGGGAGTGCAGTCACCATTCACTCCTCAGGTTACCTGAAACACCTCTCTGCACCTTCCAGGTACATTTACCTTGATTCATGCAAAGGCATTTTACCCGCAGCTGGGTCCCAGCCAGGCGGGCAGGCAGGGACAGGCAGGGACAGGCAGGGACAGGTCCCCCGAGCTTCCCCTGGGCTGCGTTGGGAGGCAGGAATAAAGCCAGAGCTTTGCTCCGCTGCCCAGGCAGCCCCATGCAGAAAGGCTCGTTCCACAAGAGGGCGGCAAGCGATGCCGGACACACCGCAAAACCCTGCAAAACCCCTCAAAACTACCCTGCCCGCACCCCCCAACCACAGCCGCTGGCAGGGCTGGGGGACGAGGACCGTCTGGCCCCCCACGGGGCACCCACGGCTAGTGGGGATGCAGGAGTCGGCACCCCCAGACCTCAGAGGGGAGTTGGGCAGTGCTGAGCTCACCCACAGCCATCGCCAAACCCCATTTCTGGCAGTTTTGGCCGCCGAAGGGGAGACCTGGGGCAGCTGGTGGGTTTCGACAGCACAGACAGGACTTGGAAGAGGTTCAGCTGTAAGGAGGGGGATAGGGAAGAACGATGGAAGCCTCCCACACCAGTGAGACCTGTAACGTCCTCCCTCCCAAACCCAGCCCCTGCACCCCACGTGCGGGTCAGCTGGGGTTCCTCTACCCCACACACCAACAGGCAAACTCAACAGAAGAGTTCAGAGGAGCTAGAAAAAAGGATTAATCTGAACTAAAACACAAAACAGACGGGCAAAAAGGAGAGGGAGAATACAGTCAGCAGGCTTTGAGGAGAGCCACATCCTCAGAGAGCTCAATTTTACCACCAAAAAAGGTGTGTGGGATGGCAAACTGCGCTCAGTCACGCACCAGCACCAGGCAGCGGAGCCGCACGAGCCGCTCCGTGTCTTGGCCAGGCTGAGACAGCAGCTTTCCGGCACGGGCAGAGCCAGCTCTCCCCAGTTATGCTGCAAAAAGCACATCACGTACCTGACTGCAAGGAGAGTCTTATGCCAGCAAAGATGCTGAGGAGAGGCAATAACTTTAGTTATAAATTAGGGAAAGGAAGTATGCTTTCCGGAACACAAGTCCCACAGGCGTGAAAGAGAAGCAGAGCTGGAGAAGTCTTGTCTATCCCAAAGCTTTTCCACATCCTCCAGCTAGATAAATTGGTTTAATAAAAGATATCACCCTGCTGACACCAGTCCTGCTTATTTCCTCAAGCTATCGCCACTACGACATCCAGGCTAGACAGCCTCGGAAAGACCAGCGAGGCAGGCTGTTTAGCAGCTGCCTGGACTACCTGAATCGGGAAGGGAAGCATCCCCCACTGCATCTGCTAGTCAGTAAAATAACCATCAGAGCACATTAATGGCCCAGTTAGATCCTCCTCTTCCTCCTGAAACCAAGATTAAAACATCAGTAGCTGCTTTGGCTCCCCTTTCCCCTAAGCAAAACCCGCTTGTCTCCCACCCTAAAGTTCTCAAAGCGCTCCCACGCAGTTCCTCCTTGGTCGCGGAGAAAAGATCGGAAACTCCCGGCTTGCAATTTTCCAGCAGGACGGGAGAAAGGTCCCCGCTGCCCCGGTGACCCCCAGCTACAGCGGCGCAGAATCCCCTCGGCAGGGCTGCGGAGGCAGGAAAGCTGCAGGGAGGGGATGCGCCAGCCGGGTGCTGCTGCGGCAAAGACAGAGTTGGGTTACGAGGAGCCGAAGAGGCGAGGGGGAGGACGGGCAGCAGCAAGACCAGTTCTACGATTCTGTAATTGTAAGACCAGATGTGCTGGAGGGAACAGGTAACAGACCCTGAAGTGGGAGCAGCCAGAGCTGCCAGGTTTGGGAGCTGTGGCAGCAGCACGCGCCGATGTGGGACAAAGCAAGCGTCCCTCGTGTTCGGGAGAGGGGCTGAAAGGTTTCTCTCAGCTTTACCGGACACCAGGACGCGCACAGGAACAGTGAGAATCTGGTTTATCGGTGCCAAGCCCGGAGCTTGGTAGGATTGTACGGTCCAGGGTGGGGAAAAGCAAGCAACCAACACACGCACCACTTAACTCTTCCTTTGCTAAAGCAAGACGGTTCTTGGGCCTGATGTTTCCAGTTGCTCTGCTCACCCTGTGAGGCAAAACAACTAAATCCTCAGCTTTACACATGGAAAAAGGACAGCTACAGGAGCAACAGGGATCCAGCTACAAATAACAGTATCGCATTCGCAGCCCTTGGAGGTCCAGTGCACTCGTGTGGGCTGTTCTCTGGGACCTGTGCTCCTCCACCTCCCCTCAACACGCTTCAACACCGACCCGCAGCAGCTCCAGCTGCTCCAGCGCCTCCACACCAACCGCTGCTGGCACAAACAACGTGCTGGGCTTGTGAGGAAAGCTAAGATGAAGCCACATAATTCCTTCTGATGAGCAGGGCCTCCGATCCTGAGAAGCTTGTAAGACCAGCTAAGCCTCCTGGCAATTTAAGGAGCTTAAAACACACGTTTACCTCATTATCGGCTGTTGCGTTTGAAGAGCTTTCCATTCTCAGGCAACCTCTCGTAAGCCACAAGATGCAAGACAGCAGCATCTCGAGCACTGCTAAGTGAACGTATGTGACACCTCAGGTTTGAGCTTAGACGTAAGAAGATCCAAATCAATGCCTTTGAAACAAAAGCAGTAAAGCGGCTTCTGCCAGGGCCAGGCCAAACCACCCTGCTCAGCCAGCCTCGGAGAACCACTGCGCAGCCACGTCTGTGTAAGGAGCTGTTTGAGCAGCAGCCTCCGGAGCACGCCTGCTGCCGGGAGCCCAGGAGAAACTCGGCTGGATCCTCCCTGTGGGACAAACCGAGTGACATTGGGCCACCACTGACAGCAGGTCCCCATCGCAGTCGGGGACAAAGCCATCTTTCCACATCCCGGTGCCTTTGGCAGAGCAGATGTTGTCTCATCTCCACCAGCTCAAGTCTTCCTCCACTAACTGCTCTAAAACCAGGAGACAGAACCTGGGAGGCCACATCGCAGGCAGTGCTTTGAAGTCATCGGCTGCTCTTAGCTTTCTCCTGTCACCGGGCTCCACACGTACGTCACTGTCTTCTGGTACCGACGTGTTCATCAGCCAGCCTGGTGTATCGCTGTACGACGTATCGCTGCGAGAGCTGAAGTCCTGAGGACGCGGAGGGGTAACTCGTGCAAAGACTGTCAGTGCAAGTAACAAGCCTGAAATCGTTCACCCTGTGGGCAAACATCAATTTGTTCCGTTTCATGGGGCTGACGGAACTGCTAACAGCGCAGAAAGACGAAGCCTGACACTGGAAGAGAGTTCTGCTCACACACCAGACTCAAGAATTAACACACCTCAAGACGGACACAGCTTGCCAGTGCGCCAGGCAAACTGTTTAGTGCTCCAGCTTGCCTTTGTGGAGCTTTTGTGCAGAGGGCACGGTGCTGGGTGTGTGAAAGCTGGCCTGTCCCCCCTCCCCAGGAGCATGGAGCCCTGCACCGACCCAGGCTCACCGCGGAACACAGCCCTCCGCGCCCCGGTAACACCCACACCGGGCCAGGGCAGGGATTGGCACGGCAGGCTGGGGACGCCGAGATCTGCCGCTCTCCTGGTGCAGTGACTTAGTGAGGTACCATGGGCACGTTGGGCACCAAGCAGCAGCACTTCCACTGATGCCACGAGCTGCTGCCAGCACGAACAGTGGCTTCCTTCCTTCCACAACTGATAGAAACACGTCATAGAATCATGGAATGGTTTGGGCTGGAAGGGACTTTAAAGATCATCCAGTGCCACCCCCTGCCATGGGCAGGGACACCTCCCACCAGCCCAGGTTGCTCCCAGCCCCGTCCAACCTGGCCTTGAACCCCTCCAGGGATGGGGCAGCCACAGCTTCTCGGGGCAACCTGGGCCAGGGGCTCACCACCTTCAGAATGGAGAATTTCTTCCTTATTTTTCATCTAAATCTCCCCTCTTTCGGTTTAAAACCCTTCCCCCTCATCCCATGGCTCCCCTCCCTGCTCCAGAGTCCCTCCCCAGCTTTCCTGGAGCCCCTTGAGGGCCTGGCAGGGGCTGGAAGGTCTCCCCGGAGCCTTCTCCAGAGCAGAGGGGCAGAACGTCCCAGGGGTCAACAGACAAGAAGGCTCCGCAGAAATTGGGCCACCACAAAAGAATGCGTCAGCTGCTTTTCTGTTTCAGACTGGTGTGGCAAACACCAGCACAAATCAATCTAGAGGGGAGGAGAAAAAGCGATACAGGGCTAGGGAGAAGAACTGGACAGAGGAGCCCTCATATGCTCCTGCTGATGAGAATGCCTCAGCCCCAAACGGCTGGGGTCCTGCTGCTGTGGCTGCGCGGTGCGGAGCTGAAGGCAGTGCAGAGCCACCGAGAAGAAGGAAAAGGAGCCCAGGTTCACCATCAGGCGCTGGCGGAGAAGCGGAGGAGCTGGATACGGTACCGCAGCCCAGAGCCCCGCGAGGATGCTCCGAGCTCTGCAGCTGAGCGCACGGGAGCAGGGCCAGGTCTGCGGGTGCCATCCCTGCAGGAAGGGAAGAGTTAAGCGGCTCTTGCTGCACCCCCAGTGCCTCCCCGAAGCCTACACCCCGCACAGGGCAGATCAGCTTCAGGCACTGGGTGCCACAGCAGGGACTCTCCGACAGAGCAGCGCTGAAGGGGCTTCCTGGATTACAAAAACAGCAAATAAACATTTCAGCCTGGCCTTCAACTGCAGGCCACCGGGCTTCTCCCCAGGGGCTCCCAGAGCCGAGTCGGACGGCTCAGCTCAGCACCGGGGCTGCCAAGGAAGAAAGCACAGCTTGTCAGAACGCTGGAAGTCATTAAGAGGAAATCTAATCCGACAAGGACAGCCTAATATTTACACAGCCCTGCGAGCTAGAGAGGCACTAAGAACGGGGCTTTGCAATCTGCTGACAGGCAGGTGGTGGAAGCTGTGGCCTTTCTGGCTCCGGGATCCCGGTGGGAGCTGGGACAGCACAACTCAGTTCAGCACCTTGCTGCTCAGACCGGATTAACACTTCTCCACAGGCTGAGGCGCCAGCGCTGGCTCACACTTCAGTACCTCTCTCTCTTCTGTCCTCAAGAGAGGCTGTCTTTACTCCTCTGCGGGTTTTTTAAAGGCCCAAAGGCAAGGCTTCTTACATTCCAACTTCCTAAAAGCATCTTCTTGGAGAGAGCTGCAGATCACCACCAGGACTGCGAGAAGGAGCACAGCTCTGGAGAGGCACCTCATCACCCCACCGCCATCCATGCGTGAATTCTGCCCAGACACTAACACGTCCTTAAACTGGTTTGTGTTCCATCGTCTCAGGAGCCGTCGGTCTTCCCATCGCTTCTCTTGGCTGGTCAAACACAACAGTCACTAACTGGGATATCTCACAGTATAAAAATACAAACATCCAGCAAGAGTATTTCAAGCACCAACATGTTCAGAGAGCGGTGACACCCCCCTGTATCTAAAGGGTTTCTCCCTTGCCAGAGCCACTTCTTCCACAGATGGAGCAGCAAAGATGAAGCCCAGACCAACCAAAGAGCATCGGCTTGGCTTCGGCACCCTCCAAATCACTGGCTTTCACCAAGAGAAAACCATAGGTTTTCCAGAAGCAGGGAGAGACCACGATTAAAGGAGTCAGTTGCCAGAATGGTGCTACAACCCCTCGCTGTGAGGTGCGACATCAGCAGTATCCTCCCAGTCCGTGGGTCAGAGCTCCCAGCTCTTCCCGGAGCCCCAGACAGGCCTCTCCGGGAGGACCGTGATGCTGAGTCTACAGAAAAGCTCTGGCAACCTGAGCACGCAAGGCTCCTTGCTGTCTGGTTTCTCAGCAGGAAACCTCAGAGTAATCACAGCACATCTGCAGGCTTCCCTTCCCTTCTCCGTCCACACGCTGTCCTTCTCCACGAGCTCCCTGATGCTCTCCACGTTTCTCTGGCAGAGCAGGAGATCCTGCTGTCGGTTCCTAAGTGCTGGACGCATCCAACCAACGTACACACAGCTCTCCTGCGCGTAGTCCAGAAGCCTCAGGAAGAAGCAGCTTGGGAATCCTCCCCAGCCTCGATTAACTTGCTGGAGAGCCAGAAGATACTGAAAGGAAGAGACCCAGGACATGCACAAACCCCTCCGAAAGCGCTCCAGAGCATGCCTCGAGTGATGCGCACAGTGACAGGCCATTCCCCAGAGAACAAAGTCAACATCAAGGCTGAAGGTCCGACGGGGAGGAGCAGGAGGCTTCTCCGGCACCAGCTCAGGTGTCCGCACTGTTGGCAAGGTACAAGCGAGGATGGAGCAAACTGGCATCAGCTGGGAGGGCTAAAAGCAGGTTCAAAGCAAATTGCCACAAGACAAGATGAGGCTTTCAGTTTTGAAAAAGGGGGACAGCAAAACAGCCATCCAGGCTAGTACGAGCGCACTCGGCAAAACACGCAAAAGGACTGTAAAAATCAGGCCTGGGTCTCTACGAGGGGCCAAGCTGATCTTGGCTCTGCTGCGGAAGGGTGGTCTGCACCCTCCCACCCTCCTCTTGCTGCTCCCTGCGTGCCTGCTCAGCTCCTGACACACTCCCCAGGAGCCGATTCAACCCGCTCCCCTCGTGGAAAGGAGGAGGAGAGAGCTCTCGGTCAGGCCAAGGAGGTGACCTGGCTCAAGGAAGCATCTTCTGAGACGGAGCAGAACCAGGAGGAGAGGACAAGGCTGGAGATGGGAAACATCCCTGCTCTGGCAGCCCTCGGAGAAGCTGCTGACTGGGAAGTTCATTCGCCTTCTGTGAAAACACAGCTCCGGACAAGCTGCCAGGGAGGGTCCCCGCTCTGTATTTGCGCTTTGTTACCCAACTGCAAGGAGCAGGAAGAACTGGGGGCTGTCACCGCCACGCTGAATATCATCAGCTCTGCATTGTGGCCAACGGCTGCTTTTGGCACTTACACATCGTGTCCCCGACAGTGCTACGCTGTACTGGAAACGAACGCTGTATAATTTGCAACATATTTTAAGCTTAGGGCTAAAAATCGGTTAAATTTCCAAGAACAAGCTGAACAAAGGCAGAAGAGGCTGGCCTCCAGAGCTCCCTGCTGCTCAGAGATACCTGGCCGCAAGCAGGCTACAAATCGTCATTCAGCAACACCCCCAAGATGTGCCGAAGTCACCACACCAACCGACCAAACAAGAGAGACGTCTAAGAAGTGACTATAAATTTTTGGGCAAGTGTTAAAATCCCCTCCAAAGGAGCCGGGATGAGTCCCCTTCTGAAAACACTGCTGGCAGAGGCGCAAGTTTTCTCTTCCCAGGGTTAAACCCCTGCAAGGTCTCCTGGAGCATTTTAGGGGCACAGCCCTGGGCAGCAGCATCCTCCGTTTCCTACAGGGAACGCAGCTTGGAGGAGATGCTAACGAGCAGCCAAAGCCACGGATTAATGTCAAGGACGCTCAGGAGTCCGTGTTTCTTTTTGGAGTGTATTTTCTTCTCTTTTTCACATTCCTGGAACTAAAAACCTGACAGAATAAAAACCCGTTTGGCGGCACCTGAGGACCGCGAAGGGTTTGCACATCGCTTGGGCTAAACCACTCCTACAGAGCACACTGAACCGACCAAAATTTAAAAAAAAAAAGAAAAAAGAAAAAAGAAAAAAGGTGGGTGCTGTGGCAGCGGGGGAGGCAGGGTGCGCACAGGCAGCGTCGAGGCCACGGACCGAAGCGCAGAAGAGCCAGCGAAAGCGATTATCACAAACACCAGCTCAAGGGAGAGCGAGGTGGTTATTTATGGGGCAGATCCTCCCATTGCCCCACGGCAGCTCGCAGTGGGTCTGTTTCTTACCCATCACACTAACAGCGGCTCCGCCACTTCACAAGGCCTTAGACGCAGCCGCAGATACCCACAGTCAATCCTCCCGTCTTATAAACATAACAAAAAATAATCCCCCCCCAGCAGGTTTCGCCATCACAACCAGCCCAAGAAAAGTTTCAGCTCGCTTTTTAACGATGTTTTCACCACTAACTCCTAGTAAATTAAGCAGCTTTGCCTACTGGAGAGCTGATGAACAGAAATCAAGGGTTTCAAGAGTGTGCAATAAGAGACTAGAATTTGAGAAACCTCATTCAAACTTAAATGTATCTATCCAGGGCGAATAAACAGCTCTCCGATGCTAGCAAGTGAAATATTTTCTAAGTATAAGCTTGTTCTCTTCACTCGTGCCCCAAAGCTGTAAGTCCGTTTTTAAATACGAGAGTATTACACAAAGGGCATTAGCGTGGGTGTGCCGGCCACCTCCGCCGGCGACCCAGCAGCTCTCCTGGCAGAGGAGGACACCGAGCGCCCCGAGGACAGACCCTGCTCAGACAGAGCGGTCCCTCGAGCGCTCCTTCCCCGGACCCTGCGCATAGCTCCATTTTCTCCTCCGAAGTTTCCCACCCGTGAAGCAACGAGGGCAGCTCCAAAGCCGAGAGCCGTGGAGAGCGATGGCCAAGGAAAGACTCAAGATGCTCCCGGGAAATTCTTAGTTCATACTTTACCTCTGCTCTCCCCAAGTTCCCGAGCAGTTTCAATGCAACGTAAAATTCTGAACTACACACAGCACCAAAATCATCGAGTCACTCTGAAAAGCCGTCTGACCTGCAGGGGCTTCTAACACTTTAATGCAGCAGTTTTCAACCCGTTTACTTATGGCGTTAGGCAAAGGCCCTGTAAAGAAGGAAGAGAAGAAAACCCAGCTGCAGGAGGCTGCAGTTCACTACGCAGGGTTCACAGCTCCAGCAGAAAGCGTTTAGGGGTGCCGCATATCAAGGAGGACAGAGGCACAGATCGCAGAATTACTTCCTTGCTGGATCCCAGAGAAGAAAGGGGTCTGGACAGACCAAACCTCTGTCAAACTCTGCACTGGGGAAGCGACGCCCTTGCAAGGAGCGTTCCTTTTTCCCCAAAGAGAAACAGGTAAAGATATTCCCGGCCATGTCCGACGTGTTTGATGTCTTTTCCCTCTGTGAAACCCCTTCAGGAGCCTTCTCCCACAAGAGGAAGCACAGACAAGCCTCCGCTCCGTCTCTAACGTCCCTGCTCGGGGTGGCTGCAGTTTGTGCCGGGTCACTCTCTCCACACGCAGGCCGGCAGCACAGGAACGGCACCAGCTCCTGCCCTTCTGCCAAGAGGCCGATGCCTCTGCACAGCAAAGACGCCAAAGGCAGACGGCAAAGCAAGAAAGGAAACTGGGAACGTGACTTCACTGAGCCATCGCTACAAAACCGACAGACTATCCCTGCCCAAAGCAGCAGCGAGGCCAAAAAAGGGACATAGCGCACAGCAATGGAAACAGGGGTCAGGATCAACCGCCCCCTGACCTCCTCGGCTTCTGCTGTTACTGCTGGAGCTCTTTTTTGGGTTGTGCTACCTGCACAAAGCGCGCGACATTCCAGGGAAGAGCTTGTCATAGAATCATAGAATGGTCTGGGTTGTAAGGGACCTTAAAGATCATCTAGTTCCAACCCCCTGCCCCGGGCAGGGACACCTCCCACTACATCAGGCTGCTCAGAGCCTCATCCGGCCTGGCCTTGAACCCCTCCAGGGATGGGGCAGCCACAGCTTCTCTGGGTAACCTCTTCCAGTGTCTCACCACCCTCACAGTAAAGAATTTCTTCCTAATATCCAATCTAAATCTACCCTCTTTCAGTTTGAAACCATTACCCCATTGTCCACGGTTACCCACATTGTCCATTGTGTCCAGCTTGACCCGGGTTGCAACGAGGCAGGGATGGATCCCAACATCCGCAGATACTTTCTTACGGACCTACAGCATTGCACACACTCGGATACCGAATAGAAGGCTGAAGAATCGGGTGGGGTGCGCACAGAACCAGCCCCAACTCTCGCAGACGGATGCACAACATGCTGGCAGTCGGTCCCAGCTCAAGCAATTGTCCTACTGCTTACACGGCCGCGTGGCACAACAGAGCCGAGAGCCAACGCCGCGGAAAACAACCCTGCTACCAGCCAAAACGCCTGCGCAGTTGGGGGACCAATTGTTCTGAAAAGCAAAACAGAACAAAACCAAAAAAAAGGCCTCGCTCCCGCAGAGTGATTTCTGGGCTGCATCAGGCGTCGGGCCTGGCCCACACCAGAGATTCGTAAGCGGTTGTTGAAGCACAACGGCGGCATCAGGGTGGGAAGAAGCGGCTGACAATGGAGAAATCCCAGCAGGATGGTTGCTGCACAGCAACACTGCAGCCCCAGGCACCGCTGCGGAACTCCTAAGCGGGTTACTAGAGGAACTTTCTACTAAATTTCTACTCCAGACCCTCATCCTTCTACCCATCATCCAAACAAATGCACAGACTTAGATAGCCAGGATAATAACAAGGCATTTTTTGTTAAGCCTGTGGCATGATGCAGGGCGAAGGAGGCTGCCGTGCCCAAAATCCCAGGGATCGCACCTTAATACCTCAAGACAAATGTGAGTGTGAGTTGTTCCACCAATCTTTGTGCCTGCACCTTCTGAGACAGAAGTGAGACTATGTCCTGGTAATAATGTTCTAAAAAATCTACTACCTGTGAGAGAAGCATCGCTACTGCGACTCTAGAAATGCAAATTGGCACCGAAGTTGTTTTCCTGTTAACAAGCCAGCAGCACGACAGCTCTCTGCGCTGTGTCTCATCACAACGGCTGAAGTGTCACCTAACTCTGTACATGTACAGTTTCCTCCTCGCTGCTCCGATGTGGTCGGACATCCCTGACCCCCAGGAGATGGAACACGGGCACTCAGCCTGTGAGAAGCATCCTCAGCATCTCTGGGGCCTCTCCACTCAACGTACAGCCTGGACTCCTCGTGCCAACCCAGCTGCATCGCGCAGCCCAAGGCCCTACTTGTGTAATTAAAGAAGAACAGCTGAAAAAAAAAATAAATCTAGAAGCACAGAATGATTTGGGTTGAAGGGACCTTTAAAGCCCCCCCAGTGCCACCCCCTGCCCTGGGCAGGGACACCTCCCACCAGCCCAGGTTGCTCCCAGCCCCGTCCAACCTGGCCTTGAACCCCTCCAGGGATGGGGCAGCCACAGCTTCTCGGGGCAACCTGGGCCAGGGGCTCACCACCTTCAGAATGGAGAATTTCTTCCTTATTTTTCATCTAAATCTCCTCTTTTCCAGTGTAAAACCCTTCCCCCTCGTCCCGTGGCTCCCCTCCCTGCTCCAGAGTCCCTCCCCAGCTTTCCTGGAGCCCCTTGAGGGACTGAAGGGGCTGGAAGGTCTCCCCAGAGCCCTCTCTTCCCCGGACAGCCCCACCTCACGGGTCTAACCAAGATCCCTCCTCATAGCGGTTTCACCACGGCTCACACACACAGGCTGGATTTTGCTTTTTCTCCCCAATTTACAAATGGGGGGCACTGACAGCGGGCACGGGCCCTTCCTCCCACCCGTTCCTCCTCCTCCAGACATGAGCAGCGGCCGGAGCAGGGTGAAAACCGCCGTTGCCTGGCCGGGCTCTGCCTCCAGGCGCCGTTACCGGTGAGGCAGCACGGGAGGAACTGACGGACAGCGGGGGGGGGGGGCGGGACCCCTACTGGACCGCTGCGAGCCCCGGGGGGTGCCGTGTCTCGCCCCCCACCCACTGAAACGGCGTTTCCCGGCGGTTAGAGGGACCCCCCCCCCCCACCCCCGGTTTGAAGCCTTACGTGTGTCCGGGGGGGCGAGCTGCCGCCGGGGCCTTCCTCCGGGCCCTCCTCCTCCTCCTCCTCCTCCTCCCCCGTCGAGGTGCTGTCGCTGCCCGAGTCCTCCAGCCCCGAGTAGACGCTCTCCTCACTGTCCGTCAGCTCCTCGCTCTCCGCGGCAGGACTCGGCTGGAAGGGAACGGGCCGGGGGGTGGGTCAGGCCTCCGGTAACGGGGGGAGTTCAGGCATCCGGTAACGGAGTGGCCGCAGAGCCGAGCCCAGCCCGGCCCGGCCCGATCCGACCCGGCCCGGCCCGGCGACCTCCCCCCACGCTGCCAGGGCCCCGCCGGCACCGGGCCGGGCCCTCATCGCCCGTAACCATGGCAACCCCCCCCCCCCCCCGACCTGCTCCATGGCTCCGTCCCGCCGCTCCGCGTGCGCCGCCGCCGCCACGCACCACGTGCGCGCGGGTCAGAGGTCACGGCCCCGCCTCGGCCCCGCCCCCCCAGGCCACGGCCTTTCCGCCTGTCCCCGGCCCCTCCCTCACCCTCCCCCCCGGCGGCAGCGGCCACAGCGGAAGGGGGAGTGGCGGGGGGGGGGAAATCCCGGTGGGGGGGAGGGTAGGGGATAACCGGAGAGGGGTCAAGGGGGAGAGGTGACACGGCGCGGATGCGCATGCGCCGTACCCCGGCGGGGCCGCATGCGCATAGGCGCGCACCGGGCGGGTGCCGGAGGAGCAGGTGCGCATGCGCAGAGAGCCGCACGGGGGAATCGGCGCGCTGCGCATGCGCACTGTCCCGGCCGTTGGGCGCACATGCCTCGGCCAGCGGGCGCGTCGGCAGAACTGCGCATGCGCGCAGAGGGAATCCCTCCGGGGGGAGGGGGGAACTCGTTGAGGAGGCGCATGCGCACGGACGCGGCGGGGAGGGCGGTCAGGAGGGGGGCGTGCCCCTCCCCGCGCGCGGGAGGGGGCGGTGCCGCGCACGCGCGCCGCCGCGCCGCGCGGGGGGCTTGTCTCGGAGGCGTCCCAAGATGGCGGCGGCCATGCTGGGCCCCGGGGGTTGCAGTGCGCAGGCAGTGGCCCGGCCCCGCGGCGGCGGCCGCCGGCGGCACTAAGCCCCGCACCGCCCGCCTCGGCCCGCCGCTAAACCCCACCTGGCGGCGGTTTCCCCGGGGAGGGGGGGTGGGTGTGGGGGGGGGGCACGCCGGCGCGCTGCGGCCTGCCCCGGGGCCTGCAGCCGAGCCCTGAGGCCGCCGCTATGGAGGGGCCCGGCGCGGCGGCGGTGGGCGCCGGCCCCGGCGGCAGTAACGTCCCCGCTTTTCTCACCAAGCTGTGGACCCTGGTGGAGGATCCCGACACCGACTCGCTCATCTGCTGGAGCCCGGTGAGTCCCGATGAGGGGACGAAGCGGCCGAGGCCCCGGGGCCCGGCTCCCGGCAGCGGGTGAACGCCTGCTGACGGGAGCCGGGCCCCGAGGCCTCGGCCCAGGCGTGTCCGCGGCCTCCCGAGTGACTTTCCCAAGCCGCGGGACTCTCCAGGCCTCGCAGTTCCTAATTAGAGGTGCTGCCTCTTTCCCCGGTGCTTATCCCGCCCGTGCACCTCATTATCCCAGCGCTGCAATCCCTCAGGGGAAAATGAGCTGTCCCGGCTACTTGAGGGGAAAAAAAAAAAAACAGCGTCCAGATGCTTTTCTAACTGTTCCCATGGCAGGGGATGCTCTACAGCATTTAGCCGTGTCATTATAACCGCTGTGCCACGGCCCGTGCTCTTTCTGCTTTGCTCTCCTGCTTTATGATTGCTCCAGTCGTGCAAGTCCCCTTTTTTTCTATCTCTTTTTAGCCACTTGGGGAAGCGTAAGGTTTGTCTAAAAGATCGTAGTGTCCAGAGCCAGATGCTGCAAGCTATTTTTTTCGGAGGCAGTTCCATCTATGGTGTTTACCTGAAATCAAAGGGAAGAAGTTTTCTTGCTCTTTAGTTCTTAACCTGGCAGACCAGGCAGTTAAGTGGAAATAAGTTCATGTGAATATTCTCCTGTATCGCCTTGCATCGGCCGCAGATCAGACGTTTGTTACCAAAACTATCGAGGGAAGTGCGGTAATACTTATAAGAGTGAAAAAGGACTGTTGTGTAGAGGTTTGACTTCAGATGGGCGTGCAGAGCTAAGACGAGTGGAACTGCTGTTCAAGATTATAAAATGTGAAAGATAAGGACCAAAATAAAAGCATAAATGCGCTGGGAATGCTTTTTCGTAACCCTTGATCGTAGCTGCTCTCCACTGGCTACGACTGTTTGCTTATCTGGCTCAATGTGGCAGTGACGAGATGAAAGACCTGCGCTGTCTGTTTGCTGCAGATATTGCATTGCTCTTAACTTTGCAAGTCATCGCCTCTGAACAGATGCCTCGTCCTGTTACTAGAGCAAACAAAGATTTAACACCTTGTATTAAATAAGTTTGTATTTGTTGTGTTGCTGAAGCACCATGAGAAATTGCATTTAGGGGCAGGGGACGAAGGGCATTACCCTGTTCCCCGTGCCTTTGGGAGCTGCAGTGTCGCCTTCCTCCTGAGAGTGGATGTGAGAGATTTTGGGGGGGAGATTCTGTGAGAACTTTAGGCCTGTGTCTGAATGCAGACAGCTTCGCCGTTTGGGCGGTGTTTGAATTAAGCTGTGCCACTGGGAGTATGGAGTAATATCCATGGGGTTAGTATCTACATGCAAATCAGCGTGCTTTTGCGAATAGGTCTATGTGCTTTGCTTGTGTTGACAGGTAAATGAAGTTGCCTACATCTTTACATTTCTCCTTGCCCAAAAGATTTGTCCTGAGTGTAGAAGGAAAGAGGTGCTGGTGTTGAGGCTGGAGCTCCTGACTGCTCACTTCCCTCCCTTGGCACAGTTTGCTGCCCCTTCTTCTTTGGGGTTGTTGTTCATTGTGACTGTTATGGTTTGTAACATAGAATTATAGAATCGCAGAACAGTTTGGGTGGGCAAGGACCTTTAAAGGCCATCGAGTCCCACCCCCTGCCCTGGGCAGGGACACCTCCCACCAGCCCAGGTTGCTCCCAGCCCCGTCCAACCTGGCCTTGAACCCCTTCAGGGATGGGGCAGCCACAGCTTCTTGGGGCAGCCTGGGCCAGGGGCTCACCACCTTCAGAATGGAGAATTTCTTCCTTATTTTTCATCTAAATCTCCCCTCTTTCAGTGTAAAACCCTTCCCCCTCGTGCCATGGCTCCCCTCCCTGCTCCAGAGTCCCTCCCCAGCTTTCCTGGAGCCCCTTGAGGGACTGGCAGGGGCTGGAAGGTCTCCCCGGAGCCTTCTCTTCTCCAGGCTGAACCCCCCCAGCTCTCTCAGCCTGTCCCCACAGCAGAGGGGCTCCAGCCCTCCCAGCAGCTCCGGGGCCTCCTCCGGCCCCGCTCCGACAGCTCCGTGTCCTCCTGCTGTCCCCAGAGCTGGAGGCAGCGCTGCAGGGGGGTGTCACAGAGCGGGGCAGAGGGGCGGAACCCCCCCCTCGCCCCCCTGCCCACGCTGCTGGGGATGCAGCCCAGGCTGCGGGGGGTTTCTGTGCTGCCAGCGCACGGTGCCGGCCCATGGGCAGCGTTTCCCACCCCCCCCAGCACCCCCAAGCCCTTCTCTCCGGGCTGCTCCCCATCCCTCCATCCCCAGCCTGGGCTGGCACCGGGGGCTGCCCCATTACCCCAAGCTGTCCAAGCCCACGTGGGGACAAGGGAGCTGCTGCTGGTAGGTGAGAATTCAAGGGTAGGAAAGGGAGACTCATACGCTGGCTTTGCATCTGAAGAAGCAGTGTGCTGGGTGAGGTTGCTTTGCAGTAGCTGTTGGAGTACACGTTCTTGGCCTGTGTTAAATGTGCAATATCCTCCTTTGTTCACTGAGTGATAAATCGCCTTTATTTACTGGGTGTTTGCAGTGGGGTAACAGTGTGCCTGAAGAGCAATGCGACAGCTTGGACAGCCGCAGTGCTGAGGTCCAGCCTAGATCTAAACTGTATTCCAAAGTAGCTTTGCTAGTTTGCTAAAGAGATTCTTTTTTTAACTGCTTTATGCTATTGATAGTACAATGAGAGGCTCACAATCATTTAAAAAAGATTTCAGGGCCTTTGGGCAACTGGTAAAGGCATCAGGAGCTCGGGTTATGTTCTCCTCCATCCCTCTGACATCGGCGATGGACGAGGGACTATATAGGAGGAGTCAACAGGTCAATTCATGGCTCCAGGACTGGTGTCGTAGGCAGGGCTTTGGGTTTTATGATCACGCTTGGTATATGAGGCACCAGCGCTGTGAGCAGCTAATGGGATGCACTTATCCCAGAGGGGGAAAAGGGTTCTGGGGCAGGAGTTGGCAGGCCTCATTGACAGGGCTTTAAACTAGATTTGAAGGGGGAAGGGGTCAATAATTTCGTGCTTGCCTGTGACAAACAGTGGGGCAGCACATCAGGGGCAGAGGGATGGAGTCCTAGTAAGGGCTCTCAACTTGCTGCCCTGAGGCAAGCGGGAGACAACACACCGGGACACCCCAAGGGAATCAAGGGGGATTCCTGCAAGAGGGTGACACGGCCAGCCCAGCTGAAGTGCCTCTACGCGAATGCACGCAGCTTGGGCAATAAACAGCATGAATTAAGGGCCACTGTGCTTCTGGAAAGCCATGACATAGTGGTTATTACTGAAACTTGGTGGGATGATTCCCATGACTGGAATGTAGGGATAGACGGATACAAGCTCTTTAGGAAGGACGGGCAGGGTAGGAGGGGAGGAGCTGTTGCCCTCTACATCAGTGACCAGCTAGAATCGATGGAGCTCCACATGGGGAAGGACGAGGAGCTGGTTGAGAGCGTATGGGTTAAGATTAAAGGGAAGACAGGGAAAGGCGATGTTACAGTAGGGGTCTGCTACAGGCCACCTGGCCAGCAGAGCCAAGCAGATGAGGCCCTCCATAGGCAGATAGAAGTGGCTTCGCATTCACAGGCCCTGGTCCTCGTGGGGCATTTCAACCACCCTGACATCTGCTGGAGGGACGACACTGCGAGGCACCAGCAATCCAGGATGTTCCTGGAATGCATGGATGACAGCTTCCTCCTCCAAATGGCAGAGGAACCAACAAGAAAAGGTGCTGTGCTGGACCTCGTTCTCACCAACAGGGAAGGGCTGGTGACCAGCGTGAGGCTCAGGGATAACCTTGGCGGCAGTGACCACAAAGCGATAGAATTTAAGATCCTCAGGGCAACTAGGAGGATGTATTCTAAGCTTATGACCCTGGACTTTAGGCACGCAGACCTTGATCGCTTCAGGGATCTGCTGGTCAAAGTGCCATGAGACGAAGCTCTAAAGGGAAGGGAGGCCCAGGACAGCTGGTCAGTATTCAAGGATCACCTTCTCTGTGTCCAGGAGCAAACTATACCGACAAAGAGGAAGGCAGGAAAGAATGCTAGGAGACCTGCCTGGATGAACAGGGAGCTCCTGGACACACTGTCACACAAAAAGAAACTTTATAAGGAGTGGAAGAAAGGACAGCTGGAATGGGGGGCATAGAAGGAAGCTGTCCGAGCAGCAAGAGACCTGGTGAGAAAAGCTAAAGCTCAGTTAGAGTTAAATCTAGCCAAGGAGATCAAGGGAAACAGCAAAAATTTCTATAGGTGCATTAGTGATAAGAAGAAGACTAGGGAGGGCGCGGGCCCCCTCAGAAAGGAAACAGGGGAGCTGGTGACAAGTGATATGGAGAAGGCCGAGGTTCTCAATGACTTCTTTTCCTCAGTCTTCACTGGCAAGGGCTCCAGCCACACTGCCAGAGTCACAGAAGATGGTGGCAGGGCTTGGAAAGAACTGTCCATCGTAAGTGAAGACCAGGTTCGTGACCATTTGATGAACCTGAAAGTGAACAAGTCCATGGGACCCAATGGGATACACCCACGGGTACTGAGGGAACTGGCGGATGAGGTTGCTAAACCGCTCTCTATTATATTCCAAAAGTCATGTCAATCTGGTGAAGTCCCCACTGACTGGAAAAGGGGAAACATAATCCCCATTTTCAAAAAGGGAAAGAAGGATGAACCAGGGAACTCTAGGCCAGTCAGCCTCACCTCCGTGCCTGGTAAGATTACGGAGCAGATCCTCCTGGAGGCACTGCTGAGGCAGAAGAATAATGAAGAGGTGATTAGGTAAAATCAACACAGCTTCATCAAGGGTAAATCGTGCCTGACAAACCTGGTGGCCTTCTATGAGAAGGTCACAGCATCAATAGACAAGGGGAGAGCAACTGACGTCATTTACCTGGACCTGAGCAAAGCCTTTGACACTGTCCCACATGACATCCTGGTCTCCAAGCTGGTAAAATATGGGATTGATGGACTGACAGTTCAGTGGATAAAGAACTGGCTTGATGGCCGCACCCAAAGAGTGGCTGTCAATGGGTCCATGTCCAAGTGGAGGGCAGTGACAAGTGGAGTCCCTCAAGGATCAGTACTGGGACTGGTCTTGTTTAACACCTTCGTCAGCGACATGGACAGTAGCACAGAGTGCACCCTCAGCAAGTTTGCCGTTGACACCAAGCTGTGTGGGGCGGCTGACACGCTGGAGGGAAGGGATGCCATCCAGAGGGACCTGGACAGGCTGGAGAGGTGAGCCCATGCCAACCTCATGAAGTTCAACAAGACCAAGTGCAGGGTCCTCCATCTGGGTCGGGGCAATCCCAGGCACTGATACAGGCTGGGCAGTGACTGGCTCGAGAGCAGCCCTGAAGAAAAGGACTTGGGGGTGCTGGTGGACGAGAGGCTCAACATGAGCCGTCGGTGTGCACTAGCAGCCCAGAAAGCCAATCGTATCCTGGGCTGCATCGGGAGAAGCGTGGCCAGCAGGTCGAGGGAGAGATATGGACGTGCTGGAACGTGTCCAGAGAAGGGCCACGAGGATGATCAAAGGGCTGGAGCACCTCTCCTATGAGGACAGACTGAGAGAGTTGGGGTTGTTCAGTCTGGAGAAAAGAAGGCTCCGAGGAGACCTTATAGTGGCCTACCAGTATCTTAAGGGGGCCTCCAAGAAAGCTGGTGAGGGACTTTAAAAAGTAATGGTAGGACTAGAGGGAATGGATTAAAACTAGAGATGGGTCAGTTCAGGCTGGACGTTAGGAAGAAGTTCTTCACCATGAGGGTGGTGAGGCACTGGAACAGGTTGCCCAGAGAGGTGGTGGAAGCCCCATCCCTGCAAGTTTTTAAGGCCAGGCTGGATGGGGCTCTGAGCAACCTGGGCTGGTGGGAGGTGTCCCTGCCCAGGGCAGGGGGTTGGAACTAGATGATCTTTAAGGTCCCTTCCAACCTTAACAATTCTATGATTCTATAGGTGGATGAATCTTTTAGCTCTCGGCAAGAGCTAAGGAAGCGTGGTCTGGATGGATACAACTCTTCAAATTTATCGTTAAGTCTTAGATCCTGATGATCTTCACTTCAGAAGCAGGGTCCTGCCTGCGTCAGCCGTCTGAGCTCCGTGTTGGTCCTGGTGCTGAAAGTAAACGTTCTGTGAGTCAATGGAACCTGTGAAAACTTGGGGAAGGATTGGGTCTTCCCCTAAGCAGTTCTCTCACTTTTTTTTTTTTTTTTTTTGTTAATACAGACTGTGATACAGAAACAAAGCCGCTGATTATCCTCAAGCTTACTCGGGTAATCGGTAGTTGATTATTCTCAGCTTACTGTGTTTAATTCCTTTCTTTTAGTTTCCTTTAGTAAAAGATGGAAGAAACAAGCTGTAGGGGTTCAGGAATACAGATCTGTTAAGTTGTTGTAAGAAGGAAAGGGATCTTTTATGTGTTTTTTGAGGAGAAATCAACTCGGTAGAAAGCAGGAAAAGGAACAGGTGGAGATAAAGAAGCAGAATACGCTTTTTAAAAGATATTAATTTCTAATATGACTTCTTTGAAGGTAAAGGCTTCAGACTTTATTTCTGATTCCTTGATGTGCCTTCTTTTTTTTTTTTTTTTTAATAACTTTCTCGAGTGAAACTTCTCTCATCCCTGCAGCTAACGCTGTAGCTCGCAGCTAACGGTAATGGGTCGAACCTCCCGCCGGGTGCAGCCACTGCAGGTCTGAAAGGCAGGATGGCTTTTAGGTGTTTATCACATCCTCGGCATCAGATGCTGCGACAGCCGGGTGTCCGCCCTGCCTCAGCCATAAATCCCGCCGGTTTCTCGAGTGTAACGTTGCCACTTTGTGTTCGGAGACTCGGATTTGCTAGTCACGGAGGCCGAAAGTGTTGCGGGGAAGTGCCCCACTGCTCGCGCTCTCACCGGAGCCTCTCCTCTCGGCCCCGGGGGCAGTGGCTGAGCCGCGTTCCCCAAAGGGCACGCAGGTAGAAATGCGTTTTCCTCATTGTTTCAAATCAGCCCGTGTTTCTCGCGTGTAAAGATGGAGATGGCACCCGGCTGAGCTGCTGGGCAGCAAGTTTAAAAGGCAGATATCTCGTAATGTCGCTCACGGATTGTGTAATCCCTCCCTACAATGATGGTGCGCAGGCCAAAACCGTAGAAGAATTTGAAAAGAGTTCAAGGAGGATGGATTGTTTTCTTATAAAACACAATGTCTGGATGTAATTTCTCGCCTGCTGTAGTATAAGTTTGCTAGGGAAAGTTACTGTTGTCTTGCTCAGACTTTTCCCCAAGCGTGTGAGGTGGCATCTTGTCTCCCTGCACCTCAGCCTGACGTGGGGCACCAAGTCTTCTTAACTCTGCAGCAGATTTCTCCACTGAAACAACCAAGCTGAAGTATATTCGGGATGCAAATAGTATGACTAATTGCAAACTAGCGTATTTCTGACATTATTTGCTACATTTACCTCCCTCTCCGGGGCAAGCACTCACCTCAACTAGGAGCTGGCTCCTGCCAAAGCCTGCAGATCGTCTTTGCCTCTCTGCTAGTGCGTCGACGCAGTGAGTTGATTCAGCTTTTTGTGCTCTGTAGGTTGGTTGGTTGTTTTTTTTTTTCCCCCTGGATATTTTTTTGTGGAACTGTTGAGTTTTAGTGGCTCGTCCTGCTGCCGCTTGACTGCTGCGGGTAATGGGAAAGTGTACCTGGGGATGGTAGGAAGAGGGGGACAACCTGCTGAGTTAGTTGGAAGGTGGACGGCTTGTGCGTCTCTGGAGGCAGGAGATGATCTGGGGAAGGTGCACAGCATTGCTCTGATCCTGGAGAAGCTCCTGCTTAGCCATCTTCTCTTGGCTGCTGTCACACATAGACCTCTGTTCTGGCTTGATGGGCAGCTCTTGGGTTAACGCTGAACTTTCCCTGCCTGCGTCCCTTGTGCTGGCTGTAGCACTCGTCCTGATCTCTGTGAACTGAGCTTGTGAAAAGCTCAGAGAAGTGCCAGAGCCAGGAGGGCAGGGGAAGGAAGCTGTGCTCGCGTTGGTGGTAATGTCTTGGCTGCCTCTTTGTCTCATTTATCGGACTCCTCACCCTATCTGCTGGTGATGTGATGCTCTGCTCTTCCCTCCTGGCAGCCGTGAGGCTCACCTGAATCCAGCTGGGATTGTTCAGTCTGGAGAAGAGAAGGCTCCGGGGAGACCTTCCAGCCCCTTCCAGTCCCTCAAGGGGCTCCAGGAAAGCTGGGGAGGGACTCTGGAGCAGGGAGGGGAGCCATGGCACGAGGGGGAAGGGTTTTACACTGAAAGAGGGGAGATTGAGATGAAAACTAAGGAAGAAATTCTCCATTCTGAAGGTGGTGAGCCCCTGGCCCAGGTTGCCCCGAGAAGCTGTGGCTGCCCCATCCCTGGAGGGGTTCAAGGCCAGGTTGGACGGGGCTGGGAGCAACCTGGGCTGGTGGGAGGTGTCCCTGCCCAGGGCAGGGGATGCCACTGGGTGGCCTTTAAAGGTTTCTTCCAGCCCGAACCATTCCATGATTCTAGGAGGCAAATAGATGGTGCTCAAGAGCAGGCAGAGCCAGAGCTTTCCCTTGGTGGTGAGTCCATAAATCAGCACAAGCTGCAGCGTGCAGTGTCACCCCTTGGAAGATTTGCAGATACACGAGGGTGGTGGCGAGGTGAGGAGAGGTGTCTTCTCTCCTGCTCTGCCTGCGTTGTCCTGTCTTCCTTGTGATCATCGGACCCTCTGCTGAGCCTGTTCCATCTGCTGCAGTGAAAGAGCTGGGCTGGTTCAGAGGGACCCTGGGGTAAATGAGGAACGGAGCGAGACCTCTCTTTTCTTGCAGTTGTTACCTTTTTTTTGGCTGGCCCTGCATCTCGTGAAGTCGTATCTTCAGAGCATCCTGTGTTAGAGGGAAGGCTTGGTTAAACCATCTGCTGATGCTTTGCTTTTATATTACTCATCTGGAAGGGAGCATCAGGTTCAGAGCCATCAGCTGGGCTCTCTTCACTCGGGGAACAGGGACAGAAGAGGTGGGGAGGGAGGGGGTGCTCCTGAAGCTCCTGACAGGGAGCTAGGACGATGCTGTGAAACTCGGTAGCTCACCCAGACAGTCACTTTTGTCTAATTCTTAAGCCTGAATTTAGAATATGCTGCACTTGGGCTTGTGGAGCCTGAATCCTTGTATGGGCAGGCTAAATGCGACCACCCGCTGCCGGTGAACCCCATGTCCCCACCTCTGCTGCGGCAGAAGCCGGCATTGCAGTAGAGGACAGTCCATGTGGCAGGCACGGGGTGCTCCAGCAAGGCCGCGGATGTTACCATCCAGAGCAGTACGGGCAGATGAGTGACCCTGAGGCTTGCCCCGATTTAGACCTAGAGGTGGCCGGACTCCTATTTGGGAGGGTGACTCAGACTTGGAAAGCCACCACACGTGGAACAGCAAACCCTCCAGGGCACGCTGATCTTCAGCAAAGTACCAGTGAGGTGCTGCTTCCACGCGGCCGGGTTTCGGGTTGATGGCTCTGTTAATGCTCCCGGACAGTGGAGGGGAGCAGAGGGCATGAAATAACCTCATCAGCAGCTTGTTTTGCCTGTAAACACGTACGCGCTTTCTGCACAGCTTGCCAAATTCGAGGCCGGCTCTCCTGAGGTCAGTGCCGAGGTCCTCGCCCGCGCTAGGAAAATTACTCTGTGCTGAAACGGTCTGTCACCGGTTCGGTCCTTCAAGAACAGGATTCCTGGTGGCGTAACTTAACTCTTGGTAGGCGGGAGACACCGCTTCCCCTCCGGCTCTTCTAAACCCAGCATGAGCTGAAGGCAAGGGACTCGCTTCGCTCAAGTGTTGTATGGAAAACCTGAACGTATTGAACGTATAGCTGGAAATGGGGAACGTGCAGAAGTACAATACTGGTGTGCGTCTAAAGCGTTCTGATTTATGGCCCGTGAAAGTTAACTGAAAATTGAGGAATCGGAAAGAGGAAAGGTTTATAGCTGCCAAGCAGCGAACGGGGGAAATGTGAGGTTTTATCTTATATTTAATCCCTCACACGCATAGATAATAGCAGCTTCCACGGTTCTGCAAGCAGGAGTTGATCCAGGCTAGTATACAGGGTGAGGGTTTGTTAAATAAGGCGTTGGGCTTTTAATAAAATAAAATTCAGCCGTTGTTCAGAGCGTTTATGTTTGAAATACTTCTTTTCAAATTCTGTGTTTGCAAAGCAAACTGAAAACAAAACTTACTCCAGTAAGCGTGGCGATCAAAATAAAACGTGTATTTTTACAGGGCAATGATAGCTTCTAATTGTACTAGTAATTGCCCTGTGTTTCCCATTGAATTTAAATTCAAGAACGTGTGCCTTTAAAGGTGGAGGTTTTTTATCTCAAACAAGCGAAAAGGTGCATTTGGAATCCCAAGGTGAAGGTCCAGTGTTAGGTAGGAGGTTGAAGTAAGAGCGTTACTGAGAGCGTCAAGAGGAGCGTTTAATGGAGAACCTCTACGTAGAGCTGGAGAGCGCTGGGAGCCAAAACCAGTGGACTGGGAGCAGCCCAGTGCTGCTGGGAAAAGGGGCTTTGAGGTGGTGATCTGCCGAGGCATCGCAAAACGGAATATTCGGAAACCGTCCTTTGAAACCTTGGCCTTTCAGGTGTCTGCCTCCGCCATACCTTCTCCCCGTTTAAATAACTTTGTCAGCTTTTTGAGTAGAGATGACACTCCTTGTCCTCTTCCCAAACGGCACAGGAACTCTCGGACCACCCCGAGGAGCCGATTTCCAGTACAGGGATGTTTTTCTGGTGAAGGCCGTGTAGCTGCGATCCTGCACGGTCTTGCTCCGCGCTCGTTCATGCCAGGCACTTCGTTTCCTTCGCAGAAAGGAAGTTGGGAAAGAAGCTTGGGGGAAGTTGGGAAGGAAGCTTGGAGGAAACTTTATCTTGGTAGATATCAACAGTTTTCCCTGTTTTTCTGCATTTTGCTCATCAAAGAGGAAAAACGCTGTCAACCCCGCGCGTGGGCACTTGATGCTGAGTGCACGGAATGTTACAATATTAGTTATAACTGGTGATCAGCAGGAATAAATTGCTGTAAATCCACAGTAGTCGATCTGCTGTGGAACTCTGTTGGATCCCCTAGGAATTATATCAGTTGCTGGATAAAAGGAGTCTAGCGCAGGTCCCACTCTACATTTGGTACCTCCTCCTGCCCGATATTCTTGATTACAGATTCTCAGCCTCACTCAATGAAAATTTCTGCTTTGACCCACAAAGGAGTGATTTTTCCTTGCCTTTTTCTAGGTTTAGGACCCCTAGCCCGGCCCAAGAGGATTCCTGTTCTTGTGATACCACTTCCAGCGCAGGGTGTTTTCACTTTCACTTATAAAGAATGGTGACGAAAAGCTAATTTTAAATCCCTTTGTATACACAGAAGTTCCTTCTGTGCTTTTTTTTTTTTTTTTCCCCCCATTAGCAATGGATTTTTCACAGGCTGTACTTTCTCTTACCTTTAACGTGTTTTGTAAATAAAAGTGCAGGTATCTTTGCTTGGCTCAAAGCTGTAATCTCCAGTAACTGCGGCGCAGAAAATGTATTACCGTGGGCAGGTAAGGACTAACGCCAGACCCACAAAGTGAGTGAAGAAGCAGCAAAGAAAGAAGGGAAGTGTGTTGTTTGGAAACGCTTTTGTTAAGTTTTAGGTGAAGTTACCAGCTGGGCTCCTCAGGGTTCCTGGGCTCTGCCTGCTGTAGTGCTTTCGCTGATGTTGGCATAGGAGAGGAGTATCTGCGTGAGGTGAAGTGAGTAAAGTCGGAAGGCGTCGCTATCACAGAGCCTTATCTTGCAGGGAGACACGGGTAAGCCCTGAAAAAGCTGCGATTAGGAGTGGTGCGACCCTAATCGTACGAAGTGCAAAGTCATGCAAGTAAGCGATTTTTGCTGTCTTCTGGGAATTCCCTAGTTAGGCCCGCAAATAGTTGTTTCTATCTTATGAACTTGATCAGGGTGCTTTTCCTGCTTCAAAACCACGCTTTTTAAGCTTTTTTTTTAAAGCGTGTGTGTGTGTGTCTGAGCTGAGTGACCTGATGTGGGTGACCGCGTGGTCCCCGGGAACCAGCCGGGTTTTGGCAGCACTGCCTTTGAGCCGCGAACGAGCAGTGATGGTGCCCGAACACCTTCCACGGGTACTTGGGTGTAGTTTAGCAATAGGAAACTGTGGTCTGGAAGTTACATTTCCTTAGCCCAGCACAGAAACGGCTGGGAAGAGACAAAGCCTAAACAAACTAGGACAAGAGGAAATGGCCTGAAGTTGTGCCAGAGGAGGTTTAGGATGGATATTAGGAAAAATTTTTGCACTGAAAGGGTTGTCAAGCGTTGGAAGAGGCTGCCCAGGGAAGTGGTGGAGTCGCCATCCCTGGAGGGATTGAAAAGCCGGGCAGACGCGGTGCTGAGGGACGTGGGGTAGCGGTGGGTTTGTCAGTGTTGGGTTGATGGTTGGACTGGATGATCTGAAAGGTCCCTTCCAACCTGGACCATTCTAGGATTCTATAAATGAGTGGGACCATGTGGGTATGAACTTCCCTTAACAAAAAATTGTAGGTCGAGAATAGAGAGGGTTCTGGATCTGCACTCTAGGAGGCCTCGTGGCATCACAGAAGAAGTTTGAAGATGGAGTTTGAATAATTATGTGAATTCTGCAGTCCCTCCGATCGCTTGGGGCTGAGCCTGGTCACCCACACGGTCTCCTCGTGTCCTGCGCTGGCTGGGACAGCAGGGTGCTGCTTGATCCCTCCCGCTCTGCCGGCTCTTCCCTTGCGGGATTTCTCATTCTTCCCGGGAAGACTCTGTGCAGAGGGACCTGGCGACGCTCTGCCATGTGTGAGCGGAGCGGGGCCGGTAAGCTGGAGAAACAGCGGTATGGTGAACAATGAAAAAAAAATGGATCTTTGATCGATCTGTTTAGCGGGTGGCTTGTCTGTAGCGGCTAGAAAAAGACTTAGTGTTGATCAACAGCTTTGACCCGCCGCTGCGCACGCGACAGAGGGATTTTCTGGTGGAAAGTGCTTTCAACTGTCAGAAAACTCCCTTCCTGCTCCACCGACGTCCGATCTCTCAGTAAACTGGTACAGTTTCGCCTTGGAGGTCGCTTGCGTGAAGTTCCCTCGTGTAAAGATTGCCAGCACCTCACAGATTTGTTTGGATTTTTTTCTTGGAAGCTGAACCTCGTCTCTCTGCCCACGAGAGGAATGCAGTCGGACCCCAGGTGGTGACGGGTGTCTCTCAGTGGTGTAGGTGAGCTTTACGAAAAGTCAGCCTTCAGAAAGTCAAGTTTCAAGTCTCCATGCTGGAAATGGTGACTTGTGTAGGGTTTTTGGACTGGAGCAGGATTCTCTTTCCATCATGTGGAAGCTGGAAACAGCGCGGTGATGGAAAGCAGCTTGCGCAGAACCAGCGCCAGCGTGTGCTCCTTCCGTACAGTGGTAGGGAAGGAGAATTTCTTTACTAGAGTTACACGACTTGTTTCCCAAACGTGGTGTGAAGAATCTGTTTCCTGCAGAGCCGAACGCATGGACGCAGAGGTCTGGGGTTGTTGCAGGCAGCCTGGATTTCTGAAATTCGGTGATTGTACCCCTTATCCTGTTTCCAGTGCTTGTCGGATGGGCTGTGAGCCGGTTCGGCTGCCTGGCCTCACAGGAAACTGCTGGAAGGTTTCTGCTGCCAAATTTGTAAGTTGGATCAGGTGTTGGGCAAGAGAGGGAGAGGAATGTGTGGAGCATCATGGTCTGTGCAAGGTGATGAGAGCGTAGAGCTGAGATCAAGGGGAAAGGGAGGGAGGACAAGTTTTTGGTTACAGCACGCTGATGCAGAGGTTCTGCTCATCCTGCCTTATCCCATCCTGAACTAAAGATGAGGGTGGGCACAGACCCCAGCCATCGCAAGTACCTTCATCCAGAACCTCCAGTTCCTTCATTGGAATGGCTGCTACTGCCACCGCGGTTGGTATTGACTTTACACATGGAATTTTTGTATTTCTAGCCAAAAGTATGTATGTATCAGCAAGGATAGGCGTCACTGTGTGGCCTTGCCTCCCCAGCAGCTGTAACAGGCCGGTGTCTAACTGCAGGCACAGTCACCCAAGGCAGTGTCCTGATGAGTTGTGTGGAGGGTCACATGAAGACTGGCTTTCACTGTGGCCACGGCCGGTGTGTTGGTAGCCCCAGTGCAGGTACGCTCAGATTCAGCTCCAGATTAGGTCTTGTGAAAGTGTAGAATCATAGAATCATTCAGGTTGGAAAAGACCCTTGGGATCATCGAGTCCAACCGTCAACCCCACTCTACAAAGTTCTCCCCTACACCATATCCCCCAACGCCACATCGAAACGACTCTTAAACCCATTCAGGGATGGTGACTCCACCACCTCCCTGGGCAAGCTATTCCGGTGTCTGACCACTCTTTCTGGGAAGAATTTTTTCCTAATGTCCAGCCTAAACCTCCCCTGCTGCAGCTTGAACCCGTTCCCTCTTGTTCTATCGCTAATGACCTGTGAGAAGAGACCAGCACCAACCTCTCTACAGTGTCCTTTCAAGCAGTTGTAGAGAGTGATGAGGTCTCCCCTCAGCCTCCTCTTCCTCACCCTAAACAGCCCCAGCTCCTTCAATCGCTCCTCATCAGATTTATTCTCCAGGCCCTTCCCCAGCTTCGTTGCCCTCCTCTGCCCTCGCTCCAGCACCTCGAGATCTCTCCCGTATTGAGGTGCCCAAAACTGGACACAATACTCGAGGTGTGGCCTCACCAGTGCTGGGTACAGGGGGACAATGACCTGCCTCCTTCTGCTGGTCACACTAGTTCTAATACAAGCCAGGATGCCATTGGCTTTCTTGGCCACCTGGGCACGCTGCTGGCTCACGTTCAGCCGCTTGTCAATTTGAACCCCCAGGTCCTTTTCTGCCGGGCAGCTCTCCGGCCACACTTCCCCAAGCCTGTAGCGTCCATGGGGTTGTTGTGGCCCAAGGGCAGGACCCGGCACTTGGCCTTGTTGAAGCACATTCCATTAGCGTTGGCCCATCGGTCCAATCTGTCCAAGTCTCTCTGTAGAGCCTCCCTGTCCTCATGCAGGTCAACGCTCCCGCTTGACTTGGTGTCATCTGCAAACTTGCTGATGATACACTCTATGTCCTTATCAAGGTCATCAATAAAGATGTTAAACAGAAATGGTCCCAACACTGAGCCCTGAGGGACACCACTTGTGACCGGCCACCAGCTGGAGTTAACTCCATTGACCACCACTCTTTGGGACCGCCCATCCAGCCAGTGCTTGATCCAGCAGATCGTATGCTCATCCAGGCCATGAGCCGCCAGTTTTTCCGTGAGAATTCTATGGGGAACAGCGTAAATGTGCTAAACTCAACAGTTCTTAGCACATGGTGCGGATACTTCTAATTGCGTCACTTTGGTTCTTGCTGCTTGGGTCTGGTGACTCCCGGACCATCGTCAGCCCAGCTGGGTACAAATGCTTCTCGGTCCAGCGCTGCGTACGCCAGCCCCGCTGTGCTTGGCAGGGGGGTCTCCCCCTTTTAATGGGGTACGAAGGGTGTCTTCTGAACAGTAGGTCAGCCGCTGATAGGAGAAAGGTTTCTTTTTTGTGCGTTGGAAGGTGTGTCTGTCAACACTCGTATCTACTGGAGAATGAGGCCGGTTCATTTTGCTTGAAGTCAGTGTGTCGGCGTTTCTGCTCAAAGCGGTGTTTGTCCCTACCCTTGTGCCGGTTGTGGGGCTGCACGTGTAACTGTGCTGGGGAGCTGGTCCTAGGTAAAACTCACTAGTCAAAAAACTTAGAACATGGAATAATGCAGGTGAGAAGGGGCTTCTGGTGGTCTCTAGTCCCAGCTCCGTCTCAGGGCAGGATCTGCTCTGGGATTGGACCAGGTTACTCTGATCTTGACCCAAACTTGCTCCTCTGTATCCCAGCACCTCATAGGTGAGGTCCCAGCTTGTGCCTGCCTTATTACTGTCCTCTGCTCCTCTCTCTCCTTCCCTCACAGAGCTGCTGGTCCTTGTTCTCCTCGACACCCCAAAGTGGTCTCTTCCCCAGGCTGAACAAGCCCTGCTCCCTCAGAATCCCCTTTCCGGGCAAGAGCTGCAGCCCCATCACCACCTTGCTGACCTTCTGCTGAATTTGCTCCAGTTTATCCATGGTTCTGTGTATTGATTCAGCAGCCCAGGGTGCTCTTGGCCCCTTCCCTCTTGCAAGGGCATGATGCCGGCGTGCTCGGCTCTGCCTGCTGGGACCCCCAGGTCTCCTACAGAGCCAGGATCAGCACGATGAAGCTGCTTTTGGTGTGGTGAGACAGAGCAGGTAGTGCCGGGCTCCAGAACCTGAATTTAATGAGGCTGAGTTTCACACCAAAACTGACATAATTGGAACAGGAGGAATACGTGTTTCGGAGTGGGATTCATGACACCCAGCAAGCTGTGAGTCTTCTCTGGGTCCAGCACCATGCGTTTTATCCAAATCATAGAATCACAGAATGGCACCTCCTTTTTTTGTCCACCAGAAGAATAAGTGGTGTCTCCAGCCTGCGAGGCGTTGCAGGAGGAGGATGGGAGGAGCAGAGAGGGTGCCGGGGCAGCCGTGGAGCTCTGGAGAGTGCGGTGGGTGGTCAGGGCCTGTCTAGACTAGGAGCGAGGATGGCGTGGGCCAACACATCCAACGCGTCTCGTGTTACATGAGTCATTGCGACTTCACGTTGTCCCCCTCTCAGGGAGAGCTGAGGCTTTTGACAAAACAACCTGATCTGTGCTAAAATGTTTGGTGCTGTCTGAACTAAGCTCGGATCGCATCGAGATGAAAGCGTACCAAAATTACACAAGATGAGCTCTATTTCGCTTACCGTCGTAACTTTTGCGCTACTTCTTAAGAGATCTGCCTGCATTGTCTCTTCCCTGTCAACAAGCCCTGATAACCGCTGGGAAATGCTCCAACTCCTGCGCGGTCCCCTTGGGTCACATCGTGAACACCGAGCGTGGTTCCAGCAGGCAGAGAGCGGGTGGATTTCAGCTGGAGGGGGAACTTCTTCCAGCCCAGGGAGCTGAGATCCTTGAGTTCCCATCCCGTAGCAGTGAGGGAGAAGAGGGATTTAGGACAGGAGCCCCCTCATCCCCTTTCTGCAACATAAGACCAGTGGAGAGTGGCGTTCTCTGTGGAGACCAGTGATGAGTGGGGTTCCTCAGGCGTTGGTACTGGGACCAGTGCTGTTTAACATCTTTGTCGGCAACATGGACAGTGGGATTGAGGGCACCCTCGGTGACTTTGCCGACAACACCACGCTGAGTGGTGTGATGACACGCTGGAGGGATGGGATGTCATCCAGAGGGACCGGGACAGGCTGGAGGGGTGGCCCCGTGTGAACCTCCTGGGGTCCAACCAGGCCAAGTGCAGGGTCCTGCCCCGGCGTGGGGGCAACACCAAGCACAGACCCAGGGTGGGTGGAGAATGGATTGAGAGCAGCCCTGAGGAGAAGGACTTGGTGGTGCTGGGGGGTGAAAAGCTGGGCACGAGCTGGCAACGTGAAATGGTTTTAAACCGAAAGAGGGGAGATTTAGATGAGATCTGGGGAAGAAATTCTTTGCTGTGAGGGGGGTGAGCCCCTGGCCCAGGTTGCCCAGAGAAGCTGTGGCTGCCCCATCCCTGGAGGGGTTCAAGGCCAGGTTGGACGGGGCTGGGAGCAACCTGGGCTGGTGGGAGGTGTCCCTGCCCAGGGCAGGGGGTGCCACTGGGTGGGCTTTAAGGTCCCTTCCCACCCAAACCATTCCATGATTCTATAAGCAGTTAACCCCAAGAAAGATCCTTAACTTCATTTATATAAGCTATTTGGTTTTAAGAGGAGTGTTAATGGCTTAATTCGTCTGACCTTGACGGTTTGAAGTGCTTTGGAAATGATTCCGAAGAGGAGAAGAACTGAAGCCTTAGAAGTGAATAGAAATGGGATAAAATGCAACATAGGTTTAGCATAAATCGATTGCGCCTCCTCACCTCTCCTCTGGACGTGAAATCCTTTTCTGGATAAAGGGATCGGGGCAGATCTAATGTGTCTGGACTTCTGCAAAGCATTTGATCCCCCGCCGCATGGAAAATCACAAATGAAAGTGGAGAAGCTGAGGATTAATACAAGAATTGTGGGGGAGGGACTGGCTAAAGCAGAGACAGCAGTTAGTTTTTGGAAGGTCGCTCCAGTCTGGAGAGAGGTCATGGCAGAGCTGCTCCGAGAACAAATCTTGGAACACTCTTTTTGAATGTGTTTTTTTGTAACGGCTTTGGCACAGAAGGTGCGTGGAGAAAATTTTTGCGAAACGCTGTTGGGCTTTGTTAACGCAGCAGCAAAGATTTGGGATGCCGTGCGGGAGAAACCAGAGAGCCTGGAATAATAGAAATGAGGCAGGATTTGGTGAAGGCCTGGGCAGGGCTGATTTAGTCCTAAGTGTCCGAATAATCCTGTCACGTACAGACAATGTGTGTTGGGCGCGTGTGTGTGTGGGCCCATTGGAGGTGACCTAACGCCAGGACGGGAGAAGAGCTGGGTAAGCAAAAGGTAGTTGGTGTGAGTGCAAGAAAATGTGCGTAAGCCGGCCGTAAACAGTCTGGAAATGGAAACTTCTAATAATTGCAGAGAGAAATGCTTAAGTGATACAGTGTTAGAAATATGCATTTTTGGATGAATCGCGAAGTTTTGAAGGAAAAAGAATCATAGAATGGTCCAGGTTGGAAGGGACCTTTCAGATCATGGAGTCCAACCATCAACCCAACACTGACAAACCCACCCCCAACCCACGTCCCTCAGCACCGCGTCTGCCCGGCTTTTCAATCCCTCCAGGGATGGCGACTCCCCCCCTGCCCTGGGCAGCCTCTTCCAACGCCTGACAACCCTTTTGGGGAAGGAATTTTCCCCAATATCCATCCTAAACCTGCCCTGGGGCAACTTGAGGCCATTTCATCATGTCCTAATCACTAATGTGATTCTGATGGGCTCTCAGCCTTCAGATCTAATACTGTCTTCAGGTCCCTCTTCTCCTCTCTTCCTTGGAAGGAACAGGCACTGCCTTGAGACTTGGGTGAAACTCCTGAAGAAATTTCTCCAGCCTGGAGAAGAGAAGGCTCCGGAGAGAACTCAGAGCCCCTTCCAGTCCCTAGAGGGGCTCCAGGAAAGCTGGGGAGGGACTCTGGAGCAGGGAGGGGAGCCATGGCACGAGGGGGAAGGGTTTTACACTGAAAGAGGGGAGATTGAGATGAAAAATAAGGAAGAAATTCTCCATTCTGAAGGTGGTGAGCCCCTGGCCCAGGTTGCCCCGAGAAGCTGTGGCTGCCCCATCCCTGGAGGGGTTCAAGGCCAGGTTGGACGGGGCTTGGAGCAACCTGGGCTGGTGGGAGGTGTCCCTGCCCAGGGCAGGGGGTGGCACTGGGTGGCCTTTAAAGGTCCCTTCCAGCCCAAACCATTCCGTGATTCAGTGATTCTAAAAAACTCTTTGAAGTTGATGGACACAATAGCCATCCTTCTGTGAAAACAGAGGAAGAATCTGTTACACTAGTTAGCATGGACGACTCCTGTGGAGTAGTTAAACCCGGGAAGACCGGCCGGGCTGGGCAGGAGCAGCTGGGTGGGGGGGCAGGTTGGGGGATCTGGACGTAGATGAAGGGAGCGGAGCATTTTGGATGCAGCGATGTACAGCAAAAGCCTGTGGTGCTGTGGAGTTCACGGAGAGGACCACCAACAAGCTTCATTATTTTAGGGGGCAAGAAAGCAAGAACTCTGGAGTGGAGCAGCTCCAGCAAAAGAAAAAAACCTTGGAATGGGACTCAAAGATGTTTTATTTATTATGGGTTGCCATCTTTAGGGAGATGGCTGGTGTGTGCCTTCTTCCTTCATTGCCATCTTTCTATTGCGTTTTTTTGCTGTTAGAATCAACTCGGGGTACTGGTAGGTATTGGCTAAGGAGTAACGGACCTTAATGGCAACAGATACTCGAGCGCAGGTGAATCCTCTGAAGGAGTGATGAAACTCATCCATGGACCAAAAAGCCCAAACTGTCAACTTATTACTAAAATTTACTGCCCCTTACCTGGTTTTATTATTGGCAGGCAGAATCTTTTGAAGTCTGTTTTGAGGTGGGTTTGTTGGGGTTTTTTTAGTAGGCTGAGTTCTTTAGGATTAACGCTGCACTGAATTTGCCCAGTAACTTACAAAATAAGACGTGCCTGTCAGAAAATCAAGTCTTGCGGCGATTTGCTGCGGTACTCTTAAGTCAGTTCAGAAGACCTTGGTGTCGTCTTTTCCCTGGAGGTTCATGCTGGGACTGGGAGAATCTCTGCAGGTGCTGGTGGTGTTTACTGGTAACCCTGATCTGATGAGACTGGAGTTTCCAGAGCGCTCGTGGCTTTGTGTTCGTCTTGTTGCTCAGCCCAGTAAGGGGCGAGGGGGCTCCTGGACCTGGTGCAGCAAGACCTGGTTTAGTATTGAAGTAGCAGCCCCTGCTTGAGCTGGTGCTTTCATCGAGTCACTCCTGAACTGGAGGCGGGGGGACACTTTGGAGTTCGGGAGGCACCGTCCCTCTGCTGTCCTGCGGGTGGTCTGGCCTGGCCCCGCCGCTCGCCTTTTGAACTAAGAAGTCTGATCGCTGCAGGGCCGTGCAATGACTTCTCTCGGTATCTCGTCAGGCTTGGCTCTCCCCGGGCGCTCCGCCAGCCCTGCGCGCTGGTGGTACGTGGGATGACATTAGCAGGAGGATGGAGCAGGGAGCAGGACTTCGTCACGGAAGAAAATCCGGGTTGTAAAATGCATTCGGAGTTCTTGTGTCGCTTTGCCAGAATGAAAATCCCTTCTCTGCTGTTCTGCAGATGTTTATGTTGACAGCGTAATGCCTGCTCAGCGTGCCAGAAAGGTAATAGAAACCATACTCGATAAAACGGCACCACGGACCTGGAGCTAAGTGGCTGAAATGTGATCCCCACTACTAGTCAAGATAGTTATAATAGTCAAAATAACTAGTTATTCTTGGCGTGCAGGGTTCTGTCGGTGAGAACTCGTTTTCCAAAATCCGACAGCAGAAGCACCTCGGGGTTTAGGTGCTTCCTCCTGCCTGTTCCTGCTTTTTTAATCAACATGTAGAAAATTGCGATCGAGTGAACAACTAAAACTCGTTAAGTCAGTGGGGTTCTCGCTCTGCCAGCAGCACTGCGTTTTGCTTTCTCCTGCTCCGGACCTCGCCTGCCCGGGCACAGCGAGCGGCCCGAGACCGGCAGGACGCGGAATTGTCTTCGTGTGTTTGCAGATGTCGATATTTAAAGTCAAACCAGCCTGGTTGTCTTAATTTGCTCAGAAGATCGTTGGCTGTTGCTGTAGATACGAAAAACAAGTTAATCGGGACAAGTTGGGGAATCGATAGATTTGCGGTTGTGCAAATTGAGGTTTAATCCTCGTAGCCTGCTTCACCTCCCGGGTTGTATCTTTACGTCTCTGGGGAGTTGTGCTCTGCTGGTTCTTCGGCGTTATTAGCTTGGTCCCAGCATAAAGAGCGATGGGCTGTCTGCCCGTCCTCGCTAACTGACAGATGCGTGTTGTTCTTCTGGGCCGAGAGCACGGGAATGTGATTTAGCCCCCGTCGTCTGAGACGCAGCGACGTGCTACGCGCTCACTGCGTCGGGAGCTGAAGGATGGGTTTGAGCTTCCATCGGTCGGATGGTAACAGCTTCACACCTCATAAACTACGCTCTTACCTGCGGCTGAGAGATGCCAAGAGGTGGGGCCGTTACTGGTTTCACCCACAGCGACGTAGAATTTATATTTGTGGAATGAGGGGGCGGGTGGGCTTCTCTCTTTCTGTGTAACCGTGGTTGATAATGTTTCATTTTGTTTTGTTTTTTTTGACAGAGTGGAAGCAGCTTCCATGTGTTTGACCAAGGCCAATTTGCCAAGGAGGTGCTTCCAAAGTACTTCAAACACAACAACATGGCCAGCTTTGTACGGCAGCTCAATATGTGTAAGTATCTTCTGGGCAGCTCGGAGTGCAAAGAGTGACGTTCCTCCTGAAAGAAGGTTCCCCTCTTCTGCCCAGATTTAACGCAGGGGACATTTCACTGAGCCGGGAGCATTTGCTAGCTTTGCAGTCGCCCAGTTTTGGGGGACCAAGTTTTAAACTTGGCCTCTGCTGAAGGGAATAGCAGCTTCTACAGCCGGAAACTTCTGCGAGAGATAAAGAACTTCAGACTCTCAGGCTTCTTTTGTCCTGAAATTCCCTCCTTATTAGGACAGGAGTTCTGACGGCTTTCCTTGTGTTCACCCATCGTTCATGTTTGTGAGGGCGCGCTTTGCCATCCCGTGTCATGAAGGAGGACCTCCTCTGGAATGCTTCCAGCGAGACAGGGCTACCACGTAGAATCATAGAATGTGTTGGGTTGGAAGGGACCTCTAAAGGCCATCTAGTCCAACCCCCTGCAGTGAGCAGGGACGTCTTTAACTAGATCAGGTTGCTCAGAGCCTCATCCAGCCTGGCCTTGAATGTCTCCAGGGATGGGGCCTCCACCCCCTCTCTGGGCAACCTGAGCCAGTGTCTCACCACCCTCAGTGTAAAGAACTTCTTCCTCATGTCTAATCTAGACCTGCCCTGCTCTAGTTTAAACCATTGCCCCTCGTCCTGTCGCTCCATGCCCTTGCAAACAGCCCCTCCCCAGCTTTCCTGTAGCCCCCTTCAAGTACTGGAAGGCCGCTATAAGGTCTCCCTGGAGCCTTCTCTTCTCCAGGCTGAACAACCCCAACTCTCTCAGCCTGCCTTCATAGGAGAGGCGCTCCAGCCCTTTGATCATCTTCGTGGCCCTCCTCTGGACCCACTCCAACAGGTCCACATCCTTCTTGTGCTGAGGGCTCCAGATCTGTGACTGCTTATTCAGTTTCTACTTGCTTTCTTGAGGGGATGTTGCTGCCAGCATCATGTAGAGCAGGCATTGTCTGAACTTCCTCTTCATAGAATGGTTTGGGTGGGAAGGGACCTTAAAGGCCACCCAGTGCCACCCCCTGCCCTGGGCAGGGACACCTCCCACCAGCCCAGGCTGCTCCAAGCCCCGTCCAACCTGGCCTTGAACCCCTCCAGGGATGGGGCAGCCACAGCTTCTCGGGGCAACCTGGGCCAGGGGCTCACCACCTTCACAGCAAAGAATTTCTTCTAAACAGCAAGTATTTTAAAAAAAAATTAAAAAATCCATAGAATCACAGCAGAATTGGGCTTGGAGGGACCTCACAATCATTTAGTCCAATCCTCTGCTTCAAGGCAGGATCACCTGCCTCTGTGTTCTTCCTGCTGACTTTGCATCTAACCTATTTTTTCCAAGCCTCCAGTAATCAAGACTCCGTAAGTTCAAGGCAATGCTGTTAGTGTAAGGATGGTGAAGCAGCGGAGTCGATTGCTGAATATCTGACCCAAACCTTCCCGGCTACAGTTTAAATCCTCCACTTCTTTCCTGTCTACTGTGGATATCAAGAAATTTATTCCTTTTTCCTTTGTGTCTTTGAAAACTTGATACTTCTCTTCAGTCCTCTCTTTTTTTTCTTTTTTTTCTTTTTTTTTTTTTTTTTTTTTCCTTTTAGAGTCCACAGCCTGGTTTTTTAATTCTCACAGGTTGTTTTCCAGCCTTTAATCATTTGCATTCCTTTCTGAACCGACTCTGTTCGGTCGCTTTGTTGAAGTGCAGCAGCCAGCGCTGGGTGTAGCACTGCGTAGAATAAAAAGAGTAATTCATGTGTCTTGCCAGCGATGCTTTTGTGTGTGTCCCATCGTGATTTGTGATTTGTGATTTGCTCAGTTTGCTTCTAGTACAGCTGTGCAGTTTTTCTTGTGTTTTTCTCAAATCACTTTGTGTTTAGCATAGTGGTATATTTCCGTGTTACCTGTTCCCAGGGCAATTTGAAGTTCATTGTCTCCCAAGGAACAGGCCATGGGACAAGAGGAAACGGCCCCAAGTTGCCCAGGGCAGGTTTAGGATGGATATTGGGGAGAATTCCTTCCCCAAAAGGGTTGTCAGGCGTTGGAAGAGGCTGCCCAGGGCAGGGGGGGAGTCGCCATCCCTGGAGGGATTGAAAAGCCGGGCAGACGCGGTGCTGAGGGACGTGGGTTGGGGGTGGGTTTGTCAGTGTTGGGTTGATGGTTGGACTCCATGATCTGAAAGGTCCCTTCCAACCTGGACAATGCTCTGATCCCGGCTGGGTGAGTAGTGCAGTGAGGAGCTGAGTGCCTCTGAGCTCGCCTTCAGGCTGTACATCCCTTTGCAAAACCTGAGTGAGGGTTAGGAAATTGGCCAGAAGCAGGGTTTGAGGGCGTGTGCTGAGCTCGCTCACCTTTCCGGGTGCACCCACGGGGGAGAAATTGACCTCCTGTGAGCTCAGATGGACATTTAGACTCAGGACACCTCTGCTCCGTTCTGGTTGCTGTATGAGCAGATGGATCCCAGCCGGTGTCTCAGGCTGGGTGCACGGATTGAGGACTGTCCAAAGCTTTTGCTGTTTGAGAGCAGACCTGAGGAGAAGGACTTGGGGGTGCTGGTGGGCAAGAAGCTCACCGTGAGCCGTCAATGCGCACTTGCAGCCCAGAAAAAGCCAACCGCATCCTGGGCTGCATCAAAAGCAGCATGGCCAGTAGGTGGAGGGGGGGGATTCTGCCCCTCTGCTCTGCTCTGGCGAGACCCCACCTGGAGTGCTGCCTCCAGCTCTGGAGTCCTCAACACAAGAAGGACACGGAGCTGTCGGAGCGGGGCCGGAGGAGGCCCCGGAGATGCTGGGAGGGCTGGAGCCCCTCTGCTGTGGGGACAGGCTGAGAGAGCTGGGGGGGTTCAGCCTGGAGAAGAGAAGGCTCCGGGGAGACCTTCCAGCCCCTGCCAGGCCCTCAAGGGGCTCCAGGAAAGCTGGGGAGGGACTTTGGAGCAGGGAGGGGAGCCATGGGACGAGGGGGAAGGGTTTTACACTGAAAGAGGGGAGACTGAGAGGAGATCTGGGGAGGAAATTCTTTGCTGTGAGGGGGTGAGCCCCTGGCCCAGGTTGCCCCGAGAAGCTGTGGCTGCCCCATCCCTGGAGGGGTTCAAGGCCAGGTTGGACGGGGCTTGGAGCAACCTGGTCTGGTGGGAGGTGTCCCTGCCCAGGGCAGGGGGTGGCACTGGGTGGGCTTCAAAGGTCCCTTCCCACACAAACCGTTCCATGATTCTGACCAAGCATCTTCGTGCTACTGGGTCCCTGCCCTCTGCTAGTCAAGCAATATTCCTTTTCTCCATGCTCCCCCATTCCTTGTTTTCCAAACTCACTCTGCTTAATCCTCCTCTTACCCTTCGGATGTGCAAGGAAATCGAGAGCTGCCTGACTATGTCACTGCTCCGAGATTGATGGCTGCGTTTGTGGCTGCTCTTTTCCTGCCGGGGCGCGGGACCGTGGTGGGATTATCGCAGAGACGTTGCTTCACGGCAGTCTGCTCGGCTTCCTCGCGCCTGCCCTTTCCTTCTGGCTGCGGGTTCCTGCGATAGGCAGCGACATAAAGGGTGCCTTTCATACACCTCTCACGTGGAGGTTATATCAGGGATTACGTTTTAATGCTCCAGATGTGGGCTGCAGAGAGCATTCCGATGTTATTAGAAAGGATGACATTTTCATTACCTTTCAACGCCAGCTCTTTGAATAGCTGTGGGGCACATTCTGTGCTCTGTGACCGGGGCCTTTCGTTTTTAAGGATCACTTGAATAGCCGAAAACTGGCTAATATCACTACAATAACGTGTAATTTCTCTAAATCACTTTCTGCTACAAGTGCAGGAAGCTTTTTTTTTTTTTTCCCCCTCTTACCACAGCTGTGCTCTGAGCAACTCAAATAACACTCGTCGTTCATCCGAGCGGTTTACAGAAATGCTGAGCTCCAAAAATACTTTGATGCACCACGCTCTGTTCCTGAGTGGCTTTTTAGGTGTTTTAAGTTCTTCTGAAGACTTTGGGGTGTAACTCCTGCCTGAACTGTTGAAGAAGCGCTTCCCAGCGTGCCGTCCCTCTCCCTTCCCCGCGGAGCGCCGTCACCCTCCCCAGGTGCTGCTGCGGCAATAACAGCAGCGGTGCTTGTCGCAGCGGCTCTGGGGAACGGTTTGGATCCAGGATTTCTTTTAATGATCACGTATTAGAAGGAGAAAAACGATGCAGACTTACATTTCTTGAGGTGGAGTAGACGGTTTAAAAAGAAATAATAATAATTTTGGGCTTTAGTATTAAGGCGAGCTGATTAACCTCAATGTCTGCTTCAGCCCCACCGCCCCTCTTTGCAGAGACCAGCAGCTCCCCCCTCGAGCTGTTGTACGGCTCATTCGGGAAGAAGTTTTCTGGAAAGACTCGGAAGCCTTTGGGAAGTCATTTCCCTTCTGTGCCTCGGGGTCTCCTTTACTGTAGGAACGTTGCTCCGTATTTTCAGGGTGAGGATCCGGATGCCCACCGCGCCCCGGGATGTGCAGATTTATCACCGGCGTGCCAGCAGCAGGGACCTGGGGGGTGAGGTGGCACGTGCTGCTGGGAGATGAAGGGATCGGTGTCCTGAGATGGAGAAGGGAGGGACTTGGCAGTTCCATTAAACGCAGTAATGACTCCTCTCCCGTGGTGCGCTGGGGGGAACTCGCGAGGGTTTGTCCCCAGAGTGTTCCTGTTTGCGTTAGCGTGGGGGATGGTGGGCAACGCTTCGTCTGCGGCGTGGATGCCACCGAGTACCTGGCTGATTGCTCTCAGAAACCACTTCGTTCCCCGAATAAATAAAACATGGTCCCTCTGGGATTGCCTGGAGCGCCTGCCAAATGTTTCAGTCTCTTTTCGATGGTATTTTTGATAGAAGTTTCGTTGGAATATATGTCTTTCCCTATCTTGCCCTGCATTGAAAAGGCAAGGCATGGTGGGCTTTGCTCAGGTAACAGGACGGTTCCCTGGGAATGAGGGGCTTTTATCGGGAAACGATGAGGTTAATTGGAGGCTCTTTGTTTATTTCCAGTGATTTCAGCCTTTCTCCTTGCTGACCCATGCTCTCAGCCAAACATCGGCGTAACGTAGACTCATAGAATCATTCAGGTTGGAAAAGACCCTTGGGATCATCGAGTCCAACCATCAACCCCACTCTACAAAGTTCTGCCCTACACCATATCCCCCAACACCACATCGAAACGACTCTTAAACCCATTCAGGGATGGTGACTCCACCACCTCCCTGGGCAGCCTGTTCCAGTGTCTGACCACTCTTTCTGGGAAGAATTTTTTCCTAATGTCCAGCCTAAACCTCCCCCGCTGCAGCTTGAACCCGTTCCCTCTTGTTCTATCGCTAATGACCTGTGAGAAGAGACCAGCACCAACCTCTCTACATGGTCTTGGAAGAGCAGCAAAAGGTGTTTTTCAGAATGATTCTGGGATGTGGGAGCGAATCCCGGCTTCTCGGCTGTCTGTGTCGAGCCATTGCTCAGGGCTGGGAGCCGAGCGCCCAGCTCCGCTCTCCTGGGCCGGAACAGCCGCAGGGGAAGGACGTGGGGGCTGGAGAGGACTCGCACCACGTGCTGCTCAGGCCGGAGAGAGGATCAGCGGCAGCCTCTGGCCAAATGTTGATTTAAGGAAGGGTTTCTCATTCCACGTAGCATTTTCAGGACGAGATTTGTTAGAAAGCAATGCCACAGTGATGGAGCGCTGGGTATTTAAGCGAACAAGGGTAGCTCGTGCTAGTTTCTGCTTTCTCAAGTTCATGTTTAGCCCGTTAAGCTCTTCTCCAATTATCTCCCCTTTGATCCGCAGATGGCTTTCGAAAGGTTGTCCACATTGAGCAGGGAGGATTGGTGAAGCCAGAGAAAGACGATACTGAATTCCAGCATCCGTACTTCATCCGAGGCCAGGAACATCTCCTGGAGAACATCAAGAGGAAAGTAACCAGCGTAAGTTTATACAGCAGATCTCGCTCTAGATAAAGTGGTTAAAACCAGAGGATTAACCTGAAAAGCGTCGGTGTCTCTGATGGTTGGTGGGCGTTGGCGTCATTGATTTCTGCCAGCAGCTCTTCTGCCTGTCTCCCCCCTCTCCCCCAGGCACGAGCTGCAGTGCCGTCCCGCTCATCAGCTGCCTCCAGGTTCTCGGCACCGGTCCCCTTTGTTCCTGGTTCTTTTTCTCAATATTTTCAACGTTAGGTTTATTGTGGCAATGCCTGAGACTTCTCCTCTCCCGCACCGCCAACAGCAAAGAGCCAGCACTTTGGCTGCCCAAACCAAATCATTTCTGAGTTCAGGCAAAAGGGTCGCTATATTTTTCCGGGTTTTCTGGACAAGGAGCATCCGTTTGAGTTCAGCCTGACGGAGGGAAGTTTGCGGTGTCCTCTGGAGAGACCGAAGAGCAATTGTAGCTTTCGGTAGGAGGGAGAGCGATCGCTCGTTGAGCTGCAGTCTTTCCTTAAAACGCCTCAAGGAATGAAAAAGCCGCACATGCGCATACACAGACCCGTGAAGTGATGTCAGATGTAGTAGTGGAAGGAGGAGAAGGAAGGATAAGATAACCCAAATTATTTTAAATGCGTTAACCTCCAGACTGTCCCAATATAAGCGTGCACATTTGCCCTGTAAACTCACAGATGTGCTTTGCAGCTGCCCCCATTTCTTGAAACACCGACCTGCAGTACGTGTTCTGAAGACATGGTGTGGCAACGGTTGGTACCAGGAGTCCCAAAAATGCTTATGAACTTTGCAGGCTAATTTATCAGTCCTGAAGCCTGGGCTGGAGAAACATGGCTGTGTCATTCCTTTCCAAATATTAATGAAAGCGATGTGTAGAGGGAGTAGCTCGCTCTTCTGCCTGTCCCAGGGTGCTCTCGAATAACCCGAAGTGCCATTTTCACCGAGGCATTTAGTTCCGCTAGACATTTTCACGGTGGGCAAACGCGTTAGAAGGATGTAAAGAGATCTTAAAGATATACGACCTGCTGGCAGGTGAGGTGGAGAGAAGCTGCTGGTGAGTAGGTGGGATGCGTTAACCCCTGGAACGCTTGGCAGATCCATAGGCTTCTCACGCGGTACGGCTCTTGTGAAACGTGCCGAGGTGTCGCTGCTGGTGACGATTTTATCAGAGAAACCAAATCATCTGCTCAGAACCTTCTCCTCGGCTGCTTTAACGCTTGTAGTGGGAATGGTGAGGATGGCGAGCGACCGGCTGCTGCTCAGGGATCTCTGGAAGAGGCTCCCGTCCCGCCTGCGGGCCTCTCTGCTGCAGTGAGCTCACCTGCCCTTTTCCTCCTGATTTTCTACCTCAAAACAGCTAATGACTTTCTTAATGGCCAAGACCGATATTCAGTTCACTGCACGCAGCAGAGGCGTTTGAAAGTGTGCGAGGAGAATGTACGTTTCCCATCTTCAGAGCAGATGTGCTCCCTGGCCTCTGTGGCTGCTAAGTTTTAGGTTTAGGCTTGTCACAGATACGAATGTCTTGGTCCGTGGCCTGTCTGAAGGTCTGCAAAGGCAAACAGCTCTTGTGCTAGCATTCACTGGTACAGGAGCATTGTATTTCTGATCCAAAAAGATATATTTTTTTTAGGCTGCGGCAGAATTTGATGTTTTCGCACAGCAATATGCTTGCAGAAAACTCTCTGTAGGCGGCTGGGTTTAGTCCCTTGAGAGAAGGTGCTCGGGTGTGGGTGCAGCGGTTGGTCCAGAGAGGGGAGGTGAATTATTTTGCAGTGTCAACGCTGAAGCTTAAATAAGCGTTCTGTCGGTAGGAAACATCACTGACATCTTCCTTTCTGTCTGCAGGTATCCAGTATAAAGAATGAGGATATCAAGGTTCGGCAAGACAACGTAACCAAGTTACTGACTGACATCCAGGTGATGAAAGGAAAGCAGGAGAGCATGGACTCCAAGCTGATAGCCATGAAGCAGTATGTATGTGGGGAGGGGCTGGCAGAAAACGCAGGAGAGTTTGCCCAGGGATTTCTTTCCCCAACACGTTATTTTGAAGACTTTGTCTGAGAGAAGGCTGGCTGCTGCTGCTGCTTGCTCGCTCGCTGCCCCGGCTTCCCGTTGTCTCAGCAGTATGGCCTGGGCTTTGGGAGCTTTCTGCTTAGGGCGAGAAGGGGGTGGTGGAGGGACTGCTTGAACACCGTTAAAACCCGTTAAAGACCTTGGTGTCACAGCAGCCAGACCCGTGACCCCAACCACAGTGTAAAGCTGCTCTTCGAGGTGTCAGGCGGAAAGGCTGTGAAGGCTTCAGGAGCTTCCTTCCCTGCCGCGGGGGTTACAGCCTGAAATTTCGGTCAATGCGTGGTGCTGGGCTTTCCCCTTGTCATTTTCCCCCCCACGCCCCCTCCCGCAAAGCACAATTATTCTGTCTCCTCTGACGCTGCACCCGGGTATTCAAGTCATTCGGGATAATGTCTGCTGTCCTTCTGTCCTAATGCCGTATTCTTCCTCCAGGCTCTTGACTTCTTACGTGCACCCGGTTAAATTCTCACTGGATAACGGCTCACCGAGTGTTTGCCGTGGGGTTGGGAGGCAAAACGGGGGATCTTGACTCCCGCTAATAGATACTGCCTTACCTTTAGAGATGATCAGGGCGCTGTTACTCGCCCTTTTCTGACTTTTTTCCATGGTGGTCGTACAGGAGAAATTAGTTTAATCAGAATGCTGAAGCAATGCAGCGGGACCTGGCTGCCCTCCCGGACCGCAGGGGCCGTGGATAATCTGCAGCCGTAGGACTCGCTCTGAGACTCCGAGTTGCCTTTAAGTGTAAATACCTGTTGTGGCCAACAAATGGGGGGGCGGGGTGGGGTGTCTGATTCCCTTACGCACCGTTATAAATCTTGATTTAAAGCTGCTCTTTTTATTTTCTCGTTCACCTTTCCACAAAGTGGAGTGAATCCTACACCGGTGAAGTTTTATTTTATGCCCACCTTCTTCATCACTGCCGTTGTTGCTAAGGAATTTGGTTCTGGATCGTACAGAAAACAGAGCAGGCAGCCCTCTGTTCTTGCTGGATGAGGCAGGAAAGCAGGATGGGGGATTTTGAAGGGACAGTTTCACAGTGGAAAAATATTTCCTCCGCGCTGTGGTCCGAAGCTTCCCTTTTCTTGGGTTTCATGACTGTATCTTGCGCTTGCAGATCACTTCTCTCGCACCTCTGGTGCTCATGGGAGGGGAGAGAACCTGCTTCGTCTCCAAGGTCATTCTAGATGATTCTCTTCATCTCCTGTTTGCCCCAGGTATGAGGTGCTTCTCCTCAGGCTCCGTGCAAGGGGAGAAGGAGAAGCAGATTGTCCTTCTAACCCGTTGGTAAATGGCGGCAGGGAAAAGACTTGTGGTCTGTTCCCAACATTACGGTTTCGTGGGTCTATAGACAACAGAGGTGGCTCTCCCCGTTTTCCCTTTCAAGTGAGCGAAGTGACCTGCCTAGCGTGGCTTTGGATGAAAAACTCATGGGCAGCCAACCTTGAATGAGCAGAAAGCTACCTTAACGAAGCACGCTGGGCATGCGTGTAGCCAGCAGAATCTTCAGCAGTCCTCCAGCAATCGTACGAGCTGTATCAGGTGATTCGCTAGTGACGAACCGCTGTTAAATCCACGACAGGGTAAACTTGTGCGTCCCTGGACTGGAAACCATTTTTGCCACTCTCCTGGAAGAGCAATCAGCCACCTAAAACGATTAGTTTGCCGCTCGCTGCGGTGCGTCGCGTCTTTTGGCAGCGCTCGTCCCAGCCATTATCACAACAAGTTCGTGGGGGAGGCTTCTGCTTTTGCACCTTTGTTTTCTGTCCATGGCGGGAAGAATAAGTAACGTCAAGAGCCGTCTTTAAACCCAGCTGCCCGTCTTGGGGTCCCACCACATGGTGCTCATCTGAATTTCCGTGGCTTTTGCAGCCCTGTGCCGTGGTTTGAGATTAAGTGTCTGGGCTCATACCCCGGTAGCGAGGATGGGAGCATTCACAAATGCATTCTAGGTCTCCAGGCTGCATTCTGGCCGCTCCATTGGCTCTTGCTGAAGCAAACATTAGCATTATTAATTATAAATGGTCTGTAAACCACTAGGTGGAGTGCCTACAGCGGTAGTTTGAGCTCTGCTAACAGCAGAGAACTGACAACCTCTCTCAAAGCAGCAAAGCTTCCCCCCTCCTTTCAGGAAGATACGTATTAGTCAATTAATACAAAAATGTGGTTTGCACTTTTTTGAAAGCTTATCAGGTAAAACAGGCTCCTGTAGGACAATCAGAACGAAGCGATCCGTGCGAGCTATGAGTGTTGTGCAAGTACCTATCGTTAGGTCTTGGCCTCGACCCTGATGACTGGAAGAAGCGCGGTCCCCACTGAGCCAGCCCAGGAGCCGCCGGCTGCCCCTCGCCACGCCGGCTCCCGCTCCATCCCGGGCCCGGTGCTCTGCCACGGGAGCTGGGTGGGTTGCCAGCACAACAGCCAACATCCAAGAGAAAGAACTGGGGGAGGAGTGTGTGGGGCAGGTCTGGGAGCGCAGGAGCGGGGCGATGGGACCCCCACTCCTCAGCCCCGACCAGCTGCCGGCGCGGGGGGACTTTACCCCAAGCTCCTCCCGCACAGGCTCTGGGTTGGAACCCCCAGCTGCAAGCTCTCTGTACCTTCTAACAGTAGAACAACCTCTTGGTTGAACATACTCCATTCTTCCTGGCTGCTTCTCCATCCTTCACAGCCGTTAGTAACTGGAGTTTTGTCGATCTTCTGCAGGTTCTCCGTATCTCGCAGTAGACACAGCTTTTGGGTCTGCATTTCATTACCTTTAATTTTTCCCATCTCCGTTATTAGTACCGGATCCCTGCACTTGGATTGCTGTTCCCTTTCTGGAGGGCAGAGTTTGCAAGCCGTTTTTCATGTCTTCATGTTCCCAGGAACTTGTGGTTAAAAACTCGCTTCTTGCTTCTTGAATAATAGTACATCCAATTCACTTAAAGTTGGTCTTTTTAGTTCTGGAGCCGTGGCGTGCTTCAAAGCATCGGCCGGTTCTTACCATCACAGCGTTGTCACTTGTTTCCTTGATGAGCTTTTTAAGCGTTCGTGAGGTCCTGCTGGTGTGCATCGTGTTGCATCTCTACAGTAGGGTTATTCCAGGTTCTCCTCCTTCCCCTTCACCACACCGTGTCAGCAACCAACCTGCTCTGGCATCTGCTCGGATGCCATCCTTCCGTGGGTGAAATGGTGGGAATTAAGACCTTCAGCTTGTGCCTGTTGTGCTGCCGCATCTCGGTAAGTCACTACAGCTGGCAGCAGCCGGAATCCTGTTGGATTCCTGCCTTACCCGCACCACAGAGGGCACGGGGGTCTTTGTTGCAAATTCCGTGGGAATAATGGCTTTTCATCCTCCAGCGCGGAGGCTTGAAATACCTTAATGGCTCGATAAAGGAACCATTTGTATCCGCACGAGATGGAAGAGACATCAGTCATGATGCAGAAGGTCCAGACAGACCTGCTGCTGCTTCATCGGCCGCTAATCCAGACGAACGACTGCCGGCTGTTGGTCTGCAGGGCAACCGGAAAAAAAGCCCAGTTCAGACCACAGCAGGCTGGGACTCGGCGAGGAGGAGACCAGCTGTCAGAGAAACTCTGGTGCGAGTTGGTTTAATAACGGTGACCTCCTGAAGTTTTTCTGCCCAGAAATACACAGCGTGGTTCAAACTTCCTCGCGCTGGTCTTCTAGTAACACCCACCCAAGCGTTCAAACGGCAGAGTGCGTTACCTGAAGTTATTTGTGTGAAGTGAACTTCAACTGAACGTCTGAGGGTTTTTTTCAGCTGGGAGTTAGAAGCGGGTTAATGGTGCTGTAAAACCAGGGTGGTTTTGTTTGGCTAAGTGCAAGATTGCTCTGAATGAAGTGGAGAGTGGTTACTCTGAAAATGAGCTTGCCATGGGACCAAAAGATCCCGCGTTCGTTCTCTTTTCATAGCGATGGTCATACGTAGGGGATCTCAATTAACCGTTGGCTTTGTAAAGACGTAGCGTGACCACAACCAGAGGAACGTGTCTGGGGCTTGTCTCAGCGGTGCAAGAATGCTGAATCGTTGAGCAAACTTCAGGAACAGAAACACGAATGATTAAAATGATTGGCATCTTGCTGAGCAACGAGTGCCGGGAGGAGCTCAGCCTTCTTCACTGGACACGGAAGGGGAACGGGTGCTGATGGGCATCTGCGGAGGTAACTCCAGCCTGAGGAACCGTCGCTTGAGTGTCTTTCATGCAGCGACAGAGGTGGAGCAGATAAAATTAGACTAGCACTAAGGTCTGTGCTTTTGAGTGAAAAGAAGTATTTGAATACTACGTGGAAGGCGGCGGGTGGTTTCTTCACCGCTGGAAATGTGAATTCGAGATTCTCCGTTTCAGCCACAGCTGTTGGGCTTGGAGCCGGAGCAAACGTGTTTTAAGTGCTACGGTTTGTGCTTTGCAGACCAGATGACCACGGTGTTCTGGGGTTCTTTTGGCTTGAAAATCTGACACCACCGAGTATACTCCGGCAAGGTTTTGGTGTCTGCTGCCTTGCTAGTGCTCTTCTCCTCCCCCCTCACCAACAGGCCTGTCCCCGTCTTGCAGATTAGTGAGGAATCCAATTCCAAGCCTTTTTCCCTTGAATGGAGTGTGTTAGTAGGCACTAACACGAGCTGGCTGTCTCTACGTTGAACTTGGTTGTGGCTAGACTTGCTCCGCTGTAGAGGGGACCTGCACTTTAGCCACAGCGTGAGAGTCGCTCCTGGGAAATGCTGCTGGATTCAGCGCGGAGACACCAGTGGAAATGGGGAGTTGTTCCCGTTGTACAGCTGGCGGCTGAAAGAGGGTTTGTAGTGGTAGAATCATAGAATGGTTTGGGTGAGAAGGGACCTTTAAAGCCACCGAGTCCCACCCCCTGCCCTGGGCAGGGACGCCTTCAGCTTGTGCCTCTGTTGCTCCGAGCCCCGTCCAACCTGGCCTTGAACCCCTCCAGGGATGGGGCAGCCACAGCTTCTTGGGGCAACCTGGGCCAGGGGCTCACCACCTTCAGAATGGAGAGTTTCTTCCTTATTTTTCATCTCAATCTCCCCTCTTTCAGTGTAAAACCCTTCCCCCTCGTGCCATGGCTCCCCTCCCTGCTCCAGAGTCCCTCCCCAGCTTTCCTGGAGCCCCTTGAGGGCCTGGCAGGGGCTGGAAGGTCTCCCCGGAGCCTTCTCTTCTCCAGGCTGAACCCCCCCAGCTCTCTCAGCCTGTCCCCACAGCAGAGGGGCTCCAGCCCTCCCAGCAGCTCCGGGGCCTCCTCCGGCCCCGCTCCAACAGCTCCGTGTCCTTCTTGTGTTGAGGACTCCAGAGCTGGAGGCAGCGCTCCAGGTGGGGTCTCGCCAGAGCAGAGCAGAGGGGCAGAATCCCCCCCCTCCACCTGCTGCCCACGCTGTTTTTGGTGCAGCGCAGGATGCGGTTGTCGTTCTGGGGCTGCAAGTGCGCATTGACGGCTCACGTTGAGCTTCTCCTCCGCCAAAGTGTCCCACCTGCCTCTCGTGGGGTGTCTCTGCAGGGTTATGGGGGAATACAGCTGGTTTGTATCACCTGAAACAGTGACGGTCGTCTCCAAAGGGATGAGGATTAGCCTTAGTGCCTGAAACACTCCATTCTTAATTATTTATTTTCTGTCTAGAGGTGCGTTTTGAATCGGGGGAAGGGGGGGGGGGGCTGCTTTAGCTAAACACACCAGGTGCAATTTGTATTAAGCTGCTTTGTTGGCATGAAAGAGGGTGTACGGTCACGGCTTGTCTTCTGTGGAAGGAAAATCTTTGGAAGCGTATTGGAAATGCGTCCGGGTTGAAGCTGGGAGAGGGAAAGGTGTTGTGAGAGGTTTTAGGAATTGGATATCATCTTCGGCACACCCAGTATAATGCTCGTAGTAGACGTCTTTTTATTGCCCAGCTGTGAACAGAGCGTCTCAAATCTTCTCAGATTGACTCAGCGTAGCTCAAAAAGGCTGCCCGAAAGTCTGAGGAATACGATCAAACACATCGCCGCCGTCAGGTAATAACGCGCGTCTGGGTAATTTGCCGTCAGTTTCTAGCACTGTGTCCTGGTTTTGGCCAAATGGGCCAATGGCCGGTGACAGATGCTCCCCCCCCCCAACCTCTCGTACACGGAGAGGAGGAGAGATAAAGAGATTTACGAGTTTAGAAGAAACTAAACTACTTTAATGAAATATTAATAATAACATAATAAGGAAAATAATGAAATAGATACAGCATGCACAAAACCGTATTAAACTCCCGTGATGACGTCACCGGCAGGCACTGGGGAAGTCCCAGACTGGGCTCAGCGACGGGTGGGAACTGGATTCCACAGATGGAGTCAGGAACCCACGGATCGGGATCAAAGGCAGATGAACAGACAGGATCCTCCTCGGACGTCAGCCACTGAAGGAAGAGAGCTGACCCTTTGATCCCCCAGCTTTATACTGAGCAGGTGGGATGGAACACCCCTGTGGGTCAGTTTTGGGTCCCCTGTCCTGTCCCCTCCTCCCCACCGGTGGGACCCCTCTACGTCCCTCCCCTTCCCACCCTCCAACGGGGCAAATAACGAAATTCGCTGACCTCGGTTGTTATAGCAATAGTATAAGCGAGAGCCTTGTACCATTCCTTGGCACAAACTGTAAACATTGGTCTTATCGCTCTGAGAACAAACCGTTTGCGACACAACGTGCTGTTAATTTCGGAGAGTTGGAAGAGGCCTGGCTAAGAAACTAAAATTACTGAACAGAAAGTTGGTTCTGTTTCACCTCAAACCAGGACGCGCTGGCAGCAAAGGATGGAAAGTAGATCAACTGAACTCTGGATATGAAAATATTTATTCTTCCTTGTCAGCAGCTCCTTCAGCAGAAAGGGGATAGTGCTCCCGAGGGGCTGGGGGTCTGTGAGCTCCCGAGGGGACGTCGCTGCCCTGGAGCGCGGGGGGACCTCGCCTCTTCAGGTCTGGATAATCTGCCCTTCTCTGCTCTGAGTTTGACATACTTTGGGGGCTTTTTTATTCGTTTCAGGGTGTGTTTTTTTGCTTCTGAAAAACAGAAGTCCCTTGTCTTCTTCCAGATATTTCATGGGCCTCTGGAGAATTTTTTATTTATTTTCTTTCTTTTAAAAAAAAAGGCAAGCAAGCTACAGGTGAAACAAGCATCTGAACTGACCGTGAGCTTCAGGGAAGGTGTTAATCCTCTTTTGGCCTCCTGCCTTTCTGGCCTTTGGAGTCAAGGGTCGAGTTGCAGCGCGATTTCTTTGTCTTTCTTGTTACTTCGTGGACAAAGATGTGCAAAAAGAGCAAATCTTCTCGTTCCTGGGAACGTAAAGCCCGAGGCTCCCTTCTCCCTTCTGGAGAAACAAGGAGTCTCCTTCCGCTCCGGCGGCAATGGCTCCTGCTGGCTGAAGGGCTCCGGAGTGGAGGTTGAAAGTGTGTCTGCGGACTTGGTTCTGCTCCTCTGTTATTCTCAGCTGCTTTCTCAGATAGCTAACCGTCTGAAAACTCCTTCTTCTGCTGATTGGTTTTTTCCCTGTTTTAGCATGAGGTGAAATTTATTGGAGCGTATGAAGACAACCCCTTCGGGCGTTTCTGTGTAGGTGGAATAAGTCGCAGTGAGGCCTTGGATTTTGGGTTCAGTTTTGTGCTCTACTTCAACCAGCTTATTCTCACACATCGTTTTCCTCTTCCCTAAACCACGCTCTCTCCTGCAAAGCCTGGTGTAGAAGCGATTCTTTGAAGCCGTCACTGTTGCAGCCTGGCAGTCGCACGGGTTCCTCGAGGGCTGCAGCGGCTGGAAGAACCTGCAGCTCGGACACTTGGGTTTTCCAAAAGCAAAGGCCAAAGGCGACCGGCAAATGCCACAAACCTTCTCAGAGCTGGGCCGCCAAGTCTTTGGCTCACGCTCTTGGATAGTTCTGGCTCTCCCCGTCCCATCTCAACATCGTCACTCCCCCAGTTCAAGCATCGGTCGCTTAAAACCTTCTCTGACTTCTCTGTGCTGGTGTTTGGGAAGTGGTTGGAAAGTGGCTTCTTCCTCTGCAGCACCGTCAGCAGTTTCTTACCGGTGCTGAGGCTTCGCCGGAGCAGCCGTTAGCAGGTTGGCTGCAGTGAGTCATCTTGGTATCGACGGGTACCGCGGAACCGAAATGCTTAATTTACCAACAGCTGCTGTTGTTTTTCTCACATGAGAAGTTTTGTGTCAAAAGCGTGACTATTAGTATCTTTTCTATCGCTGATTGCTTGTATCTTCTCGTGTTTTAAAATTGGAAAGTCATCAGAAGCCACCGCGGGAGAAGGGATAGGAACCCCAGCGGCATCCGCTTGGACTCCGTCCCTTCAGCTGGAGGCTGTTGCCCTCCAGAGATACCGTGAAGCAGAGAATGGTTATTAATTACACTAAAATTTGAGCAGGTTACTGACCTAGAATTTCTGCAGTTTCTTTTGGCTTCTGTTCTGCTTTCTTAGCTTCTGAAGCAGTGACTCACCGAAGCCAAATGTTTTCTTCTGGGCTTTTTAACTTGGAACTGGTTCGATTTTCAACCGACAGTTGCCATTAAAGCTGGCTCTCGCGGTGTCAGGTACCGGGCAACGTTTGACTGACTGTAACATTCCTTCCCAGCCCCGGGTCTATCGGCGTCTTTTGGTAATTCCTCATCTCTTGTGACCTGCCTGCGGCTCTGGGAGGAGAGCGGTTTAGTTTAACCTTAGGTGTGGTAGCGCGCTTGTCTTTACAGCCTGAAAACAGCTGAGGAAGACAAGGTTTTGGACTTCTTTTTATCTGTGTATATCCGCTGTAGGCATGGAATGATAGATAACGGATTTCTGTGCGGCTGAGAAGCCCTGGGAAAGCGCTGCAGCGATTACTGACGGCACAAGCGTAACAAAATCAGCCTGGACACCGGGTGGAGAAACCAAACCATCGCTTTCAATGGAGACCTTGTCTCCTGGTTTGGGAATATTTGCCCTGACAAGTTCTTTTGTAGGGAGGAAGGAGATCTCTGCCCCCTCTGCCTGTGGCTTTCCCGATGCCCCCGAGCGAAGCGCGGGGCAGGAAGGTGAGCGGGGGGGTTCTGTCACTTCCCCGTGATTCATCGGCTCCGCTCGAGTCCGGTGGGAGCCCCAGCGTATCCGTAAGTTTAATTTCAAACAGATTGTTGAAAGCAGCGAGCTAGCCGCCGTGTCTGCACCTGTTTTTATGGGTTTTCTCCGGGTCTCCTTCAGGGATTGCGTTCGCTCTGGCTCGGCGCGCGAGGCTCTGCCGTGGGACGCTGAGAGCGCTTCCTCCCGACCAGACCCTGCTCGCGAGGCCCCGACGCTTTTACAAGGCCCCGGTTGCTAACAGAATTCAAAAGTTAAAATTTCTCCTGACAAAAATAAATCTAAACAGACACAAGGACTTGGCCTTTTGCAGTATAATTCCTCTTCACCAGAATTAGTTTACCGTATGCAAACCCCCAGTAAATCATACCAAATAATTTTGACCCGTGTAGCTTGCTTTATGGTTTCAGGGTTCCAAAAGCAACATATATATTATCGTTTGACACTGACCTAAGGGGATAGAGTTTGCATTAGAACATTTGTTGAAAAGATTGAATCCATCAGCGTTAGGTGAGAGAAAAGCTGAGCTAGGACATAATGAAGCCAACTAGGTGATATCCAAGTTTAGTCACCGTGCTCAGAAAAGCCTCATTAACAGAAGCCCTCCCACCTTCGGGGAGTAAGTGCTCGGGTTAAAAGCTGCTTCAAATCGTCTGGGAGATGAGTAACTCCATGGCTTTTAGTCCGAGACTTAGAATTAGGCAGAACTTCGCAGCCCTGTTTCTCTCTTCACCTTTTCTCAATAGCTCCGAGAGCCGCAACTCTTGTGTTCTGCGTATCTGTTCTGCACGTCTGTCCTGGCGCGGAAAGAATGAGGCCCAGTCCATACAGAAAAGACGTAAAAATCTGTAAGGTGATCTTCCGTGAAACTGTTGGCCTGTTTTGGGGTTGGTTTTTTTTTTTTTTTTCCGCCTGTGTTTTACGTCGCGCTTTATGGGTCCGTAATACCTTGTGTCCTGTTTCCGCAGCCTGGCCAAGCGGCGCGAGGTGTTTTGGAGCAGGAGGGAACGTGGGCTCCTGAGCCGGAACGGGAATTCCTGTGCTGCTTTTTGAGCTGCAGGTTACCGTACCCTCTGCATTTTGACCGAGTTTTAACTTTTTGTTTTCTATGCCCAGGTCAGTTTATAGGCGAACTTGCCCTTTTCCTCTGAATTAGCACCCAGTAGGGATCCAAGGTACCTCAGAGACCTGTTGGCTTTGTCCCAGAGAGCCGTGCCAGTTAGGGCAGTGATGGGAAGTAACGTCTTGGCTTCTCACGTGCGTTTTTTTAACAGTATCTTTGCTAGGAATCATAGAATCATGGAATCATAGAATCCCAGAATGGTCAGAGCCAGAAGAGAACTTAAAGATCATCCAGTTCCAACCCCCTGCCATGGGCAGGGACATCTTCAACTAGACCAGGTCGCTCAGAGCCCCGTCCAACCTGGCCTGGAATGTTTGCGGGGATGGAGCATCCACCACCTCTCCGGGCAACCTGGGCCAGCGTCTCACCACCCTCAGCGTCAAACATTTCTTCCTTAGATCTCCTCTAAATCTAGATTGTAGCATGGGAAGGGATGGCTCCCGTGGAGGCTGAGCTGGAAGAGTAGTGCTGGAGATGCTGCACTTAGGAGAGACGGGAGGCTAAAACCCGGTACCCGGAGACATGGTGAGCCGAGGGGCAGGGACCGTGCCCGCGCTGCCGCCCGGCTCTGCCTGCCCCGCGAAGCCTGAGCTCCAGCAGTCCCGGACCCCTGGTGTTGGTCACCATGCTGCGCGCCTGCACTTTCGGTTGTTCAGGGCAAATCCCACATGGAGTAGGGTACCGTGCAATAAATCCAAGGCTTTTTCCACAAACCACATTTTCTTATCCAGTGAAAAGCTGCTCCCAGGAAGCGTTCTCTCCCTTACATGCCCTGCTCCTGCCCCGGGCTGCGGGGGAGCAGGGAGGAGCCCAACTAGGATGGTCCCATCCGCGGTAACAGGACAGAGGCAGCTGGCAAAGAGCGTCATCCTGCCCAAAACCGTCTGAAACTCTAGGAAACCATGTCAGGCAGTCAACTTTCTGCAGCTCTGGGCGGTTTAGTCCCCATGCAAAGCCTTCCTGCTGCCGCTCGGAGAGGGTTGGATGTTTTCTCTGCTTCTTATGGGGAAAAAAAGGAAGGAATACTCAGCTGTCGGCAAACAAATGTGACCATGTCATCGCCGTCTGCGGCCGGGGTGGCCAAACTTCATTACCAAAAGAGTCTTCTGGAGGCAGTAGTGATCTATATTCTCTCGTGAACCAGGTCCGCCTGCTGGAATCGGAACGGCATGAAGGAGCGTCTCGTCCTCGGGGGCCTCGTCCCTGCGCAGCTGAGCGGCCGTGGATGTCTGTCTGCGTCGGAAGAGCCTTTTCCTTTGTGCGCTCTCTGGGGTCGGGCAGCTGGGCAGCATCTGCGTATTCCTGCGTCCTCCTCCGTCGTCTCCTGCCTGTTATTAACTGGCTGTTTCCTACCGAAAGAGGTGGTATCAGGATTAATTACAGCGCTGCTGCCGAGAACCTGCGTCAAGCAGTTTTGTGGGGGCTCTGCTTCTCCAGTTCACTGGTACCCGTCTGGAAATAACGAATTGCGATTTTACTTTTGTTGCTGAGTTTCCTTCTCAAAACACGTGCGAACGCAGCGAGCAGAGTGAAGTAATGACATACTGCTGGTTCAGATTTGGAAAAGAGACATCACTGTCGAGGCTGCGCTTTCTCGTGGAGCTGCTGTAAATCTTGCAGCGCAGCAGTGTCGTGGGGGGGGGGGGGGGTGTTTGGGCAGCAGAGGGTCCCCAGGCGTGAGGGGGGGGATCACAGGAGCTCGGGAGCAGGCAGCGGGGAACGCTTCTGCTTGAAGGGGTCTTCTCTAGCAGCTGTGTTCTGTTAATGGGGTTTCCATCGTCCCGTTTCCCCGTGTGCTGCAGAAATCTAAGGAAACAATTACCTCTGGCTTCAGCCCCACCAGAGCCCCCGTTCCTGGGTTGTGCATGAAGGAAGAACCATCTGTTCCCACAAACGGTCCCCAGCCTTGCTCGGAGCAAGGAGATGGAGGCGATGGTGACAGGCCTCCCAATCTGCTGCTCATTTTGGCTCCGGTCGTACCAAAATTCAGGCTTGCCTTTCCGCAGGTGTGCCGTCAGCATCGTCAGCTGGAGCATCTGCCACTTCAAACGGGAGGTGGCAAGAGCTTTTGCCGCGGAAGGGAAATGAGGCTCCTGGAACTCGCTTACCGCGGTTTTATGGCAAGAAGACTGCGTGCGCGTAATGACATTTTTCCCCAAAGGCCAGAAAGGAGAAGGAGACCTGCGTGCGTGGACCTGGCCGCTGGCAGGCGAGGCGGCGGTGCTGCCGGAGGCAGGGCCGGGTGTCTGCCCTGGCTTTGGGGCAGCCCTAATTGCGAGCGCGCTGTTCCTCGGTTTTGAGTTGTGTTGGCTGAACTCTGGCCCTTCCAGCCTTGCGCTGAGACTCTGGTCCGTGCTTTTATGACCTCTAAATTGGACAATTGTAATGTTGTTGGTTTATGGCCTTCCTGCGCAAAGGTTGCACAGGCTCCAGCTGGTGGGAGATCGGGGCCAAAACGCCGACTCTCCTCCCGTGGCCTCCACATGTCGGGCTGGTCCTGGGGGACCGGGGCTGGCTCAGAGTCAAACATCAGCTTGATCTTAAAATTGCTTTGATGGCTTATAATGCCGAGTATAATGTGGGATCCGTGTGTTTTATCTCCGCTGCTGCTTTTTATGAGCTTAGTCACTGCTTGAGATCATCTGAAGTCGGTTTTATTGGTCATTCCAAACCGTAGGTTAAAGACCTGTGGAGTACTCGTTTTTCAGCGCAGTGATCTAAATCTGAAATTAATTACCACCACAGGCTGACACACTGATGTTAAAATAACTCAACCCAACTGGCATCTCTTAACCCTGCGTTGTAGCGTAAGCTGCTTTCTAGCAGGTTTGCGGATATGGTTTGAAACAGGATTTTATCCTTTTCTCTGCCGGCTCTTCTCTCTGGTGCCTGCAGTGGGGAGCACGGGCTGGCACCTTCCCAGGGACGGACCCGCTTTCGGCAGCGGGTTCACACCGTCTCTCCAGTTGCCACTTGCACAGCGCCTCGTCCTCCACAAGACTAATCCTGGGTTCCGTTCATGGAGAAGGACCTCACCTGGAGTGCTGTGTCCAGCTCTGGAGTCCTCAGCACAGGAGAGACACGGAGCTGTCGGAGCAGGGCCGGAGGAGGCCCCGGAGATGCTGGGAGGGCTGGAGCCCCTCTGCTGGGGGGACAGGCTGAGAGAGCTGGGGGGGTTCAGCCTGGAGAAGAGAAGGCTCCGGGGAGACCTTCCAGCCCCTGCCAGTCCCTCAAGGGGCTCCAGGAAAGCTGGGGAGGGACTCTGGAGCAGGGAGGGGAGCCATGGGACGAGGGGGAAGGGTTTTACACTGAAAGAGGGGAGATTGAGATTAAAAATGAGGAAGAAACGCTCCATTATGAAGCCCCTGGCCCAGGTTGCCCCGAGAAGCTGTGGCTGCCCCATCCCTGGAGGGGTTCAAGGCCAGGTTGGACGGGGCTGGGAGCAACCTGGGCTGGTGGGAGGTGTCCCTGCCCAGGGCAGGGGGTGGCACTGGGTGGCCTTTCAAGGTCCCTTCCCACCCAAATCGGTCGATGATTCTATGATTTTATTCTGTTACGTCTGAGTGCAGGGCATGTTCACGAGGATGGACGTGGGCAGTTTGGTGTCAGGCAGCAGAGATGAACGCTTTGAACGGCGCCGGGCTAATCCTGGCAGCAATCCGCCTGTCTTCGCTGTCATGGCTATGCGGAGCCAATGGATATGCGGTTCCCTGACCGGCTTCCTGGCTTCAAGGTGTGCCTTGGTGAGAGGGAGGAGAGGGTGCCCCAGGCGCCGGTTCAGTGGCAATGCCAGCCTGGGTGTGGGAACAACGGAAACGAAATACTTTGAGAATGTGGAGAGATCAGCAGCGCTCCGAGCCTGTGGTCCAAAATCACGGTCAGCTGCAGTAATGGGTGCTGTTGGGTACCAACCGAATGTGAAACCGGGCAAGGAGATAAGTGTCAAAGACAGGGAAATCGCTTTTATTTGGAAGGTCAGACTTTTCCTCAAAGCTGAGGTCCTCTTGCTCTCTCCTCGTGTTGCTGAAAAGCAACCAAAACCTGTGTCTTTGTGCCTGGCTCGTTAGGCTGCCGCTATTAGGGCACCGACTGCAAACACCAAGCCGGGATCTCTCCCTGCTCCACACCGGGTTTGCTATGGGAAGCGACTGAGTCTCAAAACTAAAGTTTTCCTCTATATCTTTGGCTATTAGGCGTTTTGAAAACCGCTTTTCTCCCGGGTACGCTGGCAGCACCGCTCCCGGCTCCTGTGCTCGGGGCTGGGGGGCGGGGGGGGGGCTGGGGTTCAGACCAGCGGGGTCCAGGGGGGGTGGGGGGGCTGGTGCCGCTCCGCTGCTTGCGACTCCTGCTTCTCCTCTGTCTGCCGCTGCTGGCAGCCGGCTTCGCAGAAGTGAAACGCCGCCTTCTCCTGTGGGCTCACGGTGGTAATAAAAAGGAAGCAAAAGCAGCACCGATACCCTTTTTGGTGGCTGGGTTCCGTTTGCGTCCCTGTTTAGTCAGCAGGGTGCGGACGGTCTCTCTTGGTGGGGGCAGTCATTAATATTCCATACTCCTGAGCTATTTCCAGCCTCTAAAGTGAGAGGCCGTTTACAGCTCTTTCCCTCTTCTCCAAGAGTCAGTGCCCCCAAAGGTTATACCTGCTGGAGATTAAAGATTGATAGCACTCGAGCCAGGATTCAAAATAGCATTTTTTGGTTTAGTAGCTGATTTCGTGCAAACGAAGACACAGCTACTTCCCTCCAGCGGACAACTGGTATTCCAGGGGCTGAACGTCTGCTCGGAGCCTGCACGTCAGGATCTGCCTCCATCGCCTGCCTTGCCCCAAGCTCTCTCTCTGACCCTTTCCCTCCCGCGTTCCCCGGGGAGGTACCGTTCCTCCAGGCGCAGGCATCCGAACCCTGCCCTTTGGAGCTCGCCCGCATCCTCCCACGCGTCTTCCTCCGGGCAGCGGGGACGGCAGCACAGTCCCTGCAGCCCAAGTATTGATCTCCAGACAATAGCGGAAACATTCCTGTCAGCCAAGAAGAGGGATTTGGGTCCTTTCAGTCTGGAAAAAAGACGACTGAGGGGGGATCTTATCAACGCTTATAACTACTGAAAGGGAGGGTGTCAGGGGGATGGGGTCAGGCTCTTCCCAGTGGTGCCCAGGGACAGGACAAGGGGTAACGGGCACAAACTTGAGCATGGGAAGTTCCATCTCAACACGAGGAGGAACTTCTTTCCTGTGAGGGTGGCAGAGCCCTGGCACAGGCTGCCCAGAGAGGTGGGGGAGTCTCCGTCTCTGGAGACATCCCAAACCCGCCCGGACGCGTCCAACCTGCTCTGGGTGACCCTGCTCTGGCGGGGGGGTGGGACAAGGTGATCTCCAGAGGTCCCTTCCGACCCCGTGATTCTGTGATAGCTTGCAAGACGCCCTAGGAAAGGTCTGAGTCGGGGTTTAACTGCAGACAGGATTTATACAGGTGTAAGGACTTAAAAATGACAAGGTCCTGATGTCCCAGCTCTGGTTCTGAGGGGGCCGTTGGCAAAGGGCAGGAGGGAAGGAGCCAGGCAGACACATAGCGCCGCTCTCCTGGAGCCATCTCCTGGCACCAGCGCCTGGGTTGGGGGCTTCCTGAGATACAGGCGATGCCCTGGGATTTAATAGCCCTCAGTAGATTTGTTTTTCCTTTGTTGTGATTTTTTTGTCCGATGGCTCCTGGGATCCGGCAGCAGAGGTCTGCATCTTAATTACGCGGTGTCTGGAGAACCGCGTCCCTTTGTTTGTGCGGGATCTGCCAGCTGCTGACTTCAGCTGATAGCCCGAGCCTCAAATCAGAAGGGAGAGGGAACAGTTGCTGCCTGTTCGCCTCCGCTTTGTCTTTTGACTTCGCTGCACCGGGTCGGGGCTTTACAGAACCCCTCGTTTATCCCGTCACCCTCGTCTCTGAGCGGCCCCGCTCCGCTCGGGACCGCGGGTTTCTCTGTGGCTGCTGCTTCCTGTTTTTCTGGGTAATTTTCATCTGCCCCGATTATTGCTCTCACTCATTTTTACAGCCGTACGTAGCATAGGGTTGCCCGGCTTTCTGCCCTTTTTAGGATCACCCATGGGCGTGCGTTACGAGCCCCGGTGACAGGGTTCCGTGCTGCTCCCGCAGGCTAAAGCCACCCTCGCTTGGCCTGATCTTGATCGGTTTGCTTGATTAAAATCCAGTTTTCTTTTCTATACGCTCTTGCCTGAAGTACTAGAACATCCGTGCGCTGCGTGATGAAGGAATCTGCTGCAGTGCCCACTTCTAAATAAATCCTGAAGAACCTCGTGGCAGGAGATAAAATTAGGACAGGAAAAAAAAAAAAAACCCACCTCCAACACAAACTCTGCGGGCATCGAGTGCGTTCGTACACGGTGACAATCGCATGCCGCAGATGAAAATTATCTGTTTTCTAGCATGAGTCTCTACGGTTCCGACCCCCAAGGCAGGAGTTTCAAAAACTTGAATTGCGGGGGTTTTGGGGTTTTTTCTGTGCACGCTCTCGGTGAGTGCGGACAGTGCAGAGCTTCAGGCTTCTCTGCAGCCGAGCGCGGGACTCTGCCGTCAGAGAGAATGAGAGAAGACAGCGCTCTCCTCTAGTTACCTGGTTCTAAAAGCCTGGTTTTAAGAAAAATGCCAAGTAGCGGCACAGCCCCGATGAGAGCGTGACAGCTTGCAAGACTGCATTTTCTTTAAATTGCAAAATACTGGATAAAAACCAGTCATTTATTTCCAAAATTGCTAGCTGGGAAGTCAAGCGCGGCTTTTACCCGGAGTTAATTTTATCTGAAAGGAGAGTAACGACCATTTTCCTGAGTGTATACTGGTAATTAAAGCTCTTTGGAAAGGCTGTTTTTCAAGCGGGGATGGACGTTTCTCCTGAGGACCCTTGTACAGCCGCGGTGATAAATGAGCGTCTCTCCTGGCTGCGGGAGATAACGAATGTCATTCTCCGCCTGGCAGAAGCGCGCGGCCGTCCCGAGCCCCTGGGAACAGCCCCACGTCGGCCCCAGTCTCAAACTGGGGGGAGACTGGGTTTTCTGTAGGCTGGAAAAAACACACGTTTAGTTGGGGTTTCTGCCTGCGGAGCCCCTGCTCCCCCCGGGATCCAGCCGCGATGGGCACGTGCTGCGTGGTCTGGATGGAGGAGCATCGGGTACCGGGGCAGAGGGGGACGAGCAGGGCCAGGCAGCCGGTCCCAGGCACTCTCCGCAATAAAAGAGGAGTCCCTCATCTTTGCTTTCGAGAGGTACGTCCCTTCTCCGGGCCACAAACCTTCTTCTCAGGCTGCTGGACCTCGTTCCCCGGGTTCGGAGCCGCCCAGGGCGAGGGAGGGCTCGTCCCCCAGGAGCAGCCGTTTAAGAGAGGCAGGTGCGGAGCGGGGTCCCGTTTATGCCGCCCTGTAAAATTTGGTATCAACGAAACGCTTCAAAGATCTTTTAATAACTCCCGAAATGAAAGGTTTGAAACCGGCCCTTGTAAACTCTTCACCGGCATTTAATTGCCTCATAAAACAGTACGCTAAAGAAAGTATTAAAGGGGTTTTTTTGCGGCTCTCAGATCAGTTTAACCCTTCGGGGACCTTGTGTCCAGCTGTTTCTCTCCCGCTGCCTAATGAGCAGTTACCACCTCCTTTCTTTGCCTTTCATGAGACATCGCTGGCTCTGATCCACCAGACCTCGACCTCTTCGCGCGGCTCAGGTGCGGCGGGGGCCGGGGCCGGGGCCGGCGCTGGGAGGACGGCTCCATCTCTGCCTCTCCCCCCCCCGTGGGGTTTGGGCAGCGGGTGCCGGGCTGCAGCTCTGCCCTTCCCAACGCCTGCGCCCGGCGATTCCTCGCTGCGCTTTTCTGTCCCGAGGCGAATCTCCAAACGGTGTTCAGCTGGTGTGTGCTGGGCAAAGCTCGGCTAATTTACAGACCTCCCCAAATCCCCGCTGGGGCCCGGAGCAGCCATCCTCCCCGCGCGTAATTGGCAGCTGGGGCCTGGGGAGCGACGGTGCAGCTGAGATAACGGCAGCTGGACCTCTCCGTGCGAGGGCAGCCCCGTCGCCCACCCCCGCGGCCTCTCGCCTTCCCACGCTGCCTTTCCGACACTCCGGCTTTGCTGCCGAAAGCTCCGACCGCTCCTCGCCGTAGCCGAAACCCTTGGTTGCCAGCTCAGCCCTTGCCGCGGGCAAGCAGGGGTGGGCATCCCCTCCACGGGGCAAATGCTTTCCGTACTTGGACATTTTTGATGCGTCTGCAAGTGTTAGCCCGTTTGGAGAAAATCAGAGTGATTTCATGTGAGTTTTCCCTCTTTGAGTGTCTGTCGCTCGCCCTTTTGCTCCGCCGAGGGCTCCTCTTGCCCTTGTACCACACTCGAGCCTCTGGCCACCCCGCTCTGCCAGGCACCACCATCCTCCTCCTCCTCCTGAAGTCCAAGGGAAGCTTGGACCAGCCTCTCCTGGATTGGCACCGCCGGTTCAAAACCCTCCGGAGGGGAAAGTCTCTGAATTAAAATCTAAAAGGGGAAATTGTAGCTTGAGCGATCAAGATCCCACAAAGGCGGGGTGGGGGGGTGGGGAATCGTTGCCTAAAAAAAGCTTGAAATGGCTGGTTTGCTTGCAGGGTGACTGGGGCAATGAGGTCATATCAGAGCTGCAGTTGCATAAACGTATAACTTAAACCATATCGCCTGTGAGCTCCTCGGGGCTCTGGTGGCCTTAAGAAGCAGGGAAAGCGCTACGGGTTTATTGCTGATTTCTCCATTGTCTCCGTTGTGTTCCCAGAACGCACAAACCCCATCGTTGCTCTTTTCATTTGTAGGCATAGAAAAGCCAAGTACGGAGTTCTGAAAAATGTGCCTTAAGAGTTTGGGAATTGGTGCTGCGGGAGGAAATCGCGGGGGTGGGCGCTGCGCAGCTCCTCGGTGCCATGGCTGCGCAGCCCCCAACCATCCCCACGCAGCCCAGGTCTCCGCCTGGGTGCGGAGCTCGCTGCTCCGTGGCTTCCCCCCCTCTTGTCTCTAGAGAAGCCGATTTATAACCGGCCCCGCGTGCACCTGGGCCAGATCAAGGAGATTGAGCTCGGTCACCGGGGGCCTTTCCACAAGGGCACAGTAATGGCTCGTAGCAGATGTGAGCTGCTGGCTCTCCCCGGGCAAGGCTCTGTGTTACTGCCCACGTGTGAATAGCTGCCGGTTCTGGAGCCGCGCAAGCTGAAACGATGGCAAAGCAAAGTTAATGAACGCAATTTCACCCGCAGCCCCAGGAGGCTGTAAATGAGCCGGTATCCGGAGATGTCGGCAAATCCCCTGCTGCAGTTTTCCAGCTTGCCCCGCGCTTTATTTGCTCTGCCTGAGAGGCTGCGGGTTGGTTTGGTTTTGTTTTTTTTTTTTGGTTTTTTGGGGTTTTTTTTTTTGTTGTTGTTGTTGGTTTTTTTTTTCTCAGATGGCTTTTTCTCCTCTTGCAGCGAGAACGAGGCGTTGTGGAGGGAAGTGGCCAGCTTGAGGCAGAAGCACGCTCAGCAGCAGAAAGTTGTCAATAAGGTAAATCCTGGTTTTCCGGACAGAGAGATTGGGACGCTCTTGTGTTCGCGTGTGAGGTGATGTAGTGACCAGGCTGGGCACTCGCAGGATCGATGGGATGCAGCGGCGTTAATTCTGTTTAGGAATAATTTTGATCACTGTGTTTTCTCCCTCTTAACCATGACGTGCTGGAAATCCAACGGGGAGAGGCTAAATTTGGGCTGGCAGTGCTGCAATGCAGGATGCAGTTTTACCCTTAGCCCTCACCTTTGTGCTCAGAATCATAGACTCATAGAATCATTCAGGTTGGAAAAGACCCTTGGGATCATCGAGTCCAACCATCAGCCCCACTCTACAAAGTTCTCCCCTACACCATATCCCCCAACACCACATCGAAACGACTCTTAAACCCATTCAGGGATGGTGACTCCACCACCTCCCTGGGCAGCCTATTCCGGTGTCTGACCACTCTTTCTGGGAAGAATTTTTTCCTAATGTCCAGCCTAAACCTCCCCCGCTGCAGCTTGAACCCGTTCCCTCTTGTTCTATCGCTAATGACCTGTGAGAAGAGACCAGCACCAACCTCTCTACAGTGTCCTTTCAAGCAGTTGTAGAGAGTGATGAGGTCTCCCCTCAGCCTCCTCTTCCTCACCCTAAACAGTCCCAGCTCCTTCAATCGCTCCTCATCAGATTTATTCTCCAGGCCCTTCCCCAGCTTCGTTGCCCTCCTCTGCCCTCGCTCCAGCACCTCGAGATCTCTCTCGTATTGAGGTGCCCAAAACTGGACACAATACTCGAGGTGTGGCCTCACCAGTGCTGGGTACAGGGGGACAATGACCTGCCTCCTTCTGCTGGTCACACTAGTTCTAATACAAGCCAGGATGCCATTGGCTTTCTTGGCCACCTGGGCACAGAGCTGCGGTCAGCACTCTGCCCTGTCCCCCCGTGCCCGGCTCTGCCTCTGCTCCGAGTGCGGGGACCGAGTGGTCCCGCAGCTGCTTCTGTCTCCGCGCCGATCCGAGGCCTCTGCGCACCCTAACAGCTTTTCCCTTTCTCTCCTCACAGCTTATCCAGTTTTTGATTTCATTGGTGCAATCCAACCGTATTCTTGGGGTGAAGAGGAAGATGTAAGTCTGCATTTCTACATCCAGATAAAGATTCCCTGTCTGAGAGAATAAAGAGAGGATCAGCAGAGTGGGTCCCCCAGGTCTCTGTCTTCTCTAGCAGCCTTGCCAGTGGGGTAGGACTGGACATCGTGTGAGCCTTCCAGTACTCGCTCCAGCCCAAACCAGCTAACCCTGCTACGCAGCCGATGCCGAGGAGGGTTTGCCGTCCGGGCCGCATAAGCCCGTGCAGATCCTACGTTACAGCTCGCCACCGCGCTGTCTGAAACTGCTGCTGCGCTAAAGCAGCACGTCACGGGGAGGGCTGGGGTCTGGCGCTGCCGTGAAAGTTCTGTCTTACACCAAAAAGGAAAAGCTGGACCATCCAGACGGGCCCTCTCGCTGTCACAGGCTGCTCTGATGCCTCCGCAGCCTGTCCGCAAATGGGCTGTAGATTATTTTGCCCCTTGCTGGTTATGCTGGATGACCAGTCAGTACCTAAGTACCGTAAGCGATTAAGAACAATTCCAGGCTAATTTGTTTTGGCCGGTTAATAGTTACTTGGTTTTGCCCCAGGACTGTGCCGTAGCGCAGTCGCTTTTCCCTCCTTAGCTTGTACAGATGGTTCTCCTGTTGTCTCTCATCTGAGCCTCCACTCAGCTGAACGGGCCCCGCTCTTCCAGTCTCGTCCTGCGAGATGGGTTCCTCGTCCACCTGATTTTTCGCAGGTGTTCACGTATGAGCTGGCAGACGCTCTCCTCTGTGTCTGCTCCTGCCCCAACCTTGTCCCGTGCTGCCTGTCGAACCGCGAGGCTGTCCTTTTGTGTTTGGACAGTGCCCGGCAGCGCCATATGGCAGACAACACCACAGCGGGCTTGATTATTATTAATGAAGATAGTGGTTTATACGGTGATAATGTCCAAGGCATGCTGAAATGATTTATCTCGTAAGGAGAAAGAGGTTTCTCCACAGTACTCAAGTACATGAAAAGGGCCGCAGACGTGGTTGTGTCACAGCTGACCACAAGTAATCCATCTTTGGAGCAGTTGGCCATGGAGGAGTGAAGCCAAGCAGAGCAGTGACAATACAGGCCTGCAGAAGGAGGCGACCGAGGTCTATAAAGAAATCCTCTGAGGCCTGAGCTTTTACATTTCTGCTCAATAGACTGGCAAAATGTAGCCCAGGGGCAGGTCACGGGGGCTCGGCGTGTTCCTCAGTGCTGTGGGGCTGACCTGCTCTGCTGTCCTGACACAGCCACCCCCCTCCCCGTGGCCACTTGCCCCTCCAGGGCTCCCAAAGCTGGGGACGGGGGGTGCGATGGCCCCTGGGGTGGGTGCAGGTACCCAGTTCTGGGGTTGGGGCTCTGCCGGGGAGAGGGGGTGCCCGTGAGCCGGTGCCGGCAGCGCGGTAACTCCTGTGGTGGTTGGGAATCTTTTGCAGCCCCCTGATGTTGAACGACAGCAGTTCAGCACATTCCATGCCGAAATACAGTCGCCAGTACTCCTTGGAGCACGTCCACGGCTCATCCCCATACGCAGTAAGTACGCCCGGCCTTGGAGAGAGGGACAAGGACGCAGCTTCGTGGGGAGGGACCCGTTTTAGGCTCTTCTCCAGCTGGTCTTGCCTTTGTACAACCGTTTGCTCGCAACCTCTTTGTTTTGTTTGGCAAAGTATTTTAAGGTGGCAGCTGCGTTCTGGCTCAGCCAATGGGGGAGAGAGCTGTTGGCTGGTAATTCTCCGTGATGGTTGGGATGGGGCTGAGGATTTGGCTTGCAGAGCAAGCGAGGAGCTGCCTGAATTCCACTGAAAGCAGAGAGGGGTGGAAGTGGTGCCTTCTTGCTTTGCTTACGTCTGCTCGCTTCGTCCATGTCGCGGTTTTGTCACAAACAAAACGCATCCGGTGTCAATCCCTGCTAAACGTTTGCTCGTATCGCCCAATTAATGTGTGACTGTGTACGATGGGCGATATTCCCTCCCAAGAAGACTGCTTTCCATCAGGGAAGGTGGTGTGGGTCAGAGCCTGGCCGAGACACGGACCTGACGTAGCCAAGACCCGAGCGGTGGGAGCTGACTGGTGTCCGTGGAGGTAGGGAGCGAGGTGGGAAGAGCACAAAGCCAACTGGTGCTGGTGCACAGAGGTGTCCCCGGCGTGGGCGAGGTTGTTGAGATGAGAGAGCAGGCGGTAGCTTTCGAGGTGAAGGGATCTCCTGCAAGACGTCGTCAATGTAGAGTCCAGGAGAAAGGAGCTCGTGGTTGGATGTGGGTGTTGTGGATGATGTTCAGACCTTGGCCTCGCTGGGGTGGGTGCGTGCCGTGCCTGCCTCGCTCCGGGCTGCACCTCACCCGGGTGCCTGACGCCGTGTTCTAGGAGGAATCCCTGGAAATAAACGTATGCTCTGGACTCTCCTGCAAACTGCTGCTGGACCCCAGTGAATCCTGAGGTTTTGTCTGCGCTCTCCCGTCCTTCTGATGTGCTGCCTCCCCTGACTGTTCAGTGGCCAGCGAACACGAGGAGTCTCTTCCAAACCCGTCAGGGCTGGCCCTGAATCCTCTTTCAGATGGGCTGCAGACTTGCTCTTGCGCGTGTTGAGTCTGTTCGGCCTCGTAAGCAGCGGAGGGGAGCGGGGTCGCTTACGCTGCTATTTCCCTTTCGGCCTGATAGCTGCACTGTGCCTGCACGCAAACCCTGTTGTCATGACACTGCACGATGCTCTTTCAATGCCGAGAACTGCCCGTCTTGGTGCCGGGCAGGTCCCAACCTGCGGTCTCCGACTTCCCGGGAGGGCTGGGAGATTCATCCCATGTCCCCGCAGCTGGAAAGCCACGTCTGTGGCACCGCTGAGGGCGAGCTGCCTGGCTCGGCACTTACAGCTGATGGGAGAGGTGTGACACACCTGGGCACTGGTTGCTTTTAGTCATCTCAGGCCTGTGTAAATCCACTGAATTGCGCGTCTTGACCCAGTTGTTTTACTTTGAGATGCTCTGTTTGACCTGGTTCCTACCAGTGTGTGCCCTGGGGAACTGCACCCCTTAAATTCGGGGCGTCTCTCTTGGTCTGTGGCACCCCTGCTTGCCTGGCACGGGAAAACCAGCTGTTATTTTATGGCCAGAGCTGTTGCTTGAATCAAGATTCTTCTTCATACTGATCCTCTGGCAATGCTGTCGTCCAGGAGCAAGGCTTTACAGCTGGGAACGCAGCTAAGCTTTCATGTCGGCTGTTTGGAGCGAAATAAAAGCTGTCCCCGATTCCGAGGTACGATCCCGCCCATGCTGCCGCAGGGATGTCCTGTTGGGGACAGCGGATTCAAGCCGCTGGCCCCTGCCGTCGAGCTGCCCTGGTGCGCCAAGGTGATCCCGGTGAATATTTTAGCAGAGAACCAAAATAGCTAAGCCCCATTAAAGAGCTGTCCTGCTGTCAGACCACCCTCTGTGGAAGCTCTCTGTTCCCCTTCCAGCTCCGCTCTAATCCTCTGATCGCTTTTTTAAAAGTACCTTTATTCTTGCACGCAGCAAATACTTACGCAGAACCACCGGGAGCTCTTCCAGGTATTGCCGGATTGTCCCAGTTATGGGAAAGGCAGGTGTCATCCTTTCTCATATTTCAGTGTTTGTGATTTGCAGCTCCAAACAGACCTCAGAAACGATAGTTGGGCAATTTTTCAGAGCCAGCTGCCAGCGAGGACGCTGGATCCTGACGCTGCCGTAGTCCCTGCTTTGACAGGGAAAAAAAAAGGCGCTGTTTTCAGGACGAGACAGTTAAGGTGGCTTCAGACCTTAGTGGGGGTGAGACATGGGTAGTCCTGACCTTGGCAGAGCTGAGATCTGTTAACGTAGTGCTGGTGTAAGTCAAATTACAGCGCGTGCCGTACAGGCAAGCATTGAAGGAGAGACGGTCAAATATTTATCTGCGGGTAAGGACGGACCAGGCTTTTCTCTGGGTACCACTCAGTGTTCCCATCACTGAAGCGCCAGGAGCTGGCTCCGAAGGAGGAGAGTGAGCGAGATCACGGATCAGCTCAAAGCTAAGGGAGAGTTCTGAGCAGAATCTCATTTTCCTCCTCGAATACGGTGTCCCTTTTGGGCCTCTCACGACATGGAAGACATTGAGGGGCTGGAGTGTGTCCAGAGAAAGGCAACGGAACTGGTGAGGGGTCTGGAGAAGGAGGAGAAGGATCTGGAGAACTTGTGAGGAGCGGCTGAGGGAGCTGGGGGTGTTCAGCCTGGAGAGAAGGAGGCTGAGGGGAGACCTTCTCGCTCTCTCCAGCTCCCTGAAAGGAGGGGGCAGCCAGGGGGGGTCGAGCTCTTCTCCCAAGGAACAGGCCATGGGACAAGAGGAAACGGCCCCAAGTTGCGCCAGGGCAGGTTTAGGATGGATATTGGGGAAAATCCCTTCCCCAAAAGGGTTGTCAGGCGTTGGAAGAGGCTGCCCAGGGCAGGGGGGGAGTCGCCATCCCTGGAGGGATTGAAAAGCCGGGCAGACGCGGTGCTGAGGGATACGGTTCAGTGATGGTTTTTGTCAGTGTTGGGTTGATGGTTGGGCTCCGTGATCTGAAAGGTCCCTTCCAACCTAGACAATTCCCTGATTCTGTGATTCTGTCTCTTACCCTCTGTTCTCCTCGTCCCCCATGGTTTTCTGACCCCTGGGTGCGCCTTCTCATCTCTAGTTTGCTTTGTGTCCTGGCCTGACAAACGCTGACGCACGAAGAGGAGAGGGGGGTTCAGGTTCACTCAAACATCTCAATATGCTCCTGAGCAAGTTTGATACCAAAATGCAACCATTCCATGTTGCTCTTACCAGCATGGAAATCTTGCACGTCTTACATCTGTAGGTCTCGGCCATATGAATTTCAGCTTTCATTTAAGAAAAAAAGAACGGAGTTTTAGTGGAAGGGGATAGGTGAAAATCTGGGCTTCTGAAAACCCAAGTGTTGGATGATCCAGAAAAACAATCCAGTATTTTTACGTTTTGAATTCCGTTATTTCCAAGAAAACGGGGTTTACAGAACAGAAGTCCTAATGTTATTTGTTTCAGTAGTGCTTTGGGCTGGCAACAGTGCATTTCTAGGCATCGTATTGAGCCCCACGTTGCCTTCTGCCTTGGGTGAGTCGGGATTTTGGTCTGTTGTGACGTGCCTCCTCCCGCTCCATCTCCCGTACGTGGGGCGGCGTGGGGTACGTGCCTAGTGCTTCACACCGCGAATGCTCTGATTGTCATTTCAGGCTTCTTCCCCAGCATATAGTGGCTCCAACCTGTATTCCCCGGATTCTTCAGCCAACTCTGGTCCCATTATCTCTGACGTGACCGAGCTAGCCCAGTCCAGCCCTTCGGCATCTCCCAGCGGCAGCCTCGATGAAAGGTATGCTCTTGCTCTCGTAAAATCTGAAACTATCTGCATGAGGAGAGTGTGTTTCCCATTGAGCCGAGTAGTCAAACACGGTCATAACATGCCTCTTCTGTTAAGAATCCCCCGTGAGAAACAGCTGGAAAACTGCAGAGCCCCTGCTACAGAGACATTCAGGGTGTTTGAACTCTCTAAATCGGAGAGACATGGATTTGACGGATGGACCACTCGGTGGATAAGGAATTGGCTGGATGGCTGCACTCAGAGGCTCTGGGGAGACCTTCCAGCCCCTGCCAGTCCCTCAAGGGGCTCCAGGAAAGCTGGGGAGGGACTCTGGAGCAGGGAGGGGAGCCACGGGACGAGGGGGAAGGGTTTTACACTGAAAGAGGGGAGATTGAGATGAAAAATAAGGAAGAAATTCTCCATTCTGAAGGTGGTGAGCCCCTGGCCCAGGTTGCCCCGAGAAGCTGTGGCTGCCCCATCCCTGGAGGGGTTCAAGGCCAGGTTGGATGGGGCTGGGAGCAACCTGGGCTGGTGGGAGGTGTCCCTGCCCAGGGCAGGGGGTGCCACTGGGTGGCCTTTAGAGGTCTCTTCCAGCCCAAACCATTCCATGATTCAGTCCCACTTCCCTTAGCAGAACTTCACAGAAAGTTGGACCTGTCCCTCCAGGATAGCCACGTTCAGGACACTGCCATCTCAGCAGATTTTTGGTTGGTTGGTTTTGTTCAGCTTTAATTCTGTTTTCCAAAGAACACTCACTCCTCTGCCTGCCCCGTCTGGTGTGAACCTGTCGGGGGGCGGGGGGGGAAGTGTCACAGTTTGGTTTCTACCAGAAACCATCTTCCTTGGCCTGTCTGTGAAACTCGTTGCTCTCTCTGTGAAATTCCCGACATCCCGGGAGCGGGGTTAAGCTTTGCCCTGCCCTTATAAACCTGCTGCCGAGTAACTGGGAACAGCAATGACCGCTCTGTCCCAAGCCGCGCGGGTGAAGCGGCTGAGAATCTGTGCCAAATACAGGTCAGCCAGCGCCCGGCGGCCGTGTTTTCAACTCCTTCGGCTTTCCAGGCGCTGGCGGAGGTGAGAGCTGCCCTGGGGTGCCGTAGGTAATGCTTAGCCTTTTGTGTACCTCTTCCCAGGCCGTTCTGCCTCAGCCATCGCCCCTCGGTGCGGCTGCAGCCCCCTCTCCCCGCTCCCACCGAGCATCGGCCGCGCTCGGACTCTCTGAGCCGCCCCGGGCGAGAAGGGCCCGTCTTTCCTCAGCACCTTGTGCTCTCCCGACTCCTTTTTCTTCCTCTTTAATAGGTTATTCCTGGCATCGGCACTTCCCCCGAGGTGCTGAATCACCCACAAATGCCATTTATTGCCTTTAATACCCTCTGCCAGGAACACTCGCTCTTAAATATAGACCATATGTTTGCTTAATGGCCCCTTTCTCTGTCCTTTTGTAGTCACTGTCCTTTCCAGTAGGACTAACTGTGCCTCTTACACCCCCAGATCAGTGAGTTTGAGTGGTAAAATTAGGGCCGACCAAAGAAACCGTCTTCCCTGCCCATAAAAATAGCACATGGGAAAATGCCGGGGTGCTTGTGTAAAAGGTCAATCCCCCAAAGGGGTCGCTCCCCCAGAAGGAGTCGCTCCGCTGACCTCGTGGGAGCGGTTTTAAAACGCCACAGCCTCTGCTCTGGTGATGGTTATGTCGTGCGTGTCTCGGTGGCGGCTTTAAAAAAGGGTGTATACACTCTGCTACTTCTGTACCGTTTCGGCTAATGTCCGCATCAAAAGCTGTATTGTTTTAACTGGACTGTTAGGGAAAAATCCCCCCCCCCCTCCTTCCAATAACTTCACCTCTACGGAGCTGCCTGCGTGGCAGGGCCCGGACTGAGCAGCCTCACAAAGCTTTAGCCCCAAGAAATACACTGAGGTTGCAGTAACGGCAGGAGACGTTGATGTGTCAGGGGAGCTGGTTAGGACGGGAATCAGGGAAGAAATATTTAGGTGCTCGTTCAACCTCATCTTTGTGGCCGACTCTGGAGGCTTTGCCTGTGAAAAGGCGGCAGCGGTCGCGAGGGTTTTCTGCCCTGCTGTGTGGAAGCAGGTGTTAGAAATCAAGGATGTGCTAGGGTGAGATTTTTACCGGTTTTCTTCCTGTTTCTCTCAGGAGTAGTCCTGTGGTCCGCATCAAAGAAGAACCCCCTAGTCCCGCCCGCAGCCCCCAGGTAGAGGAGGCCAGCCCCGGGAACCCTCCCGCCGTCGAAACTCCTCTCTCCCCCTCCACGTTCATCGACTCCATCCTGCAGGAGAACGAACCCAGCACTACGACGGCTGCAGCCGGCGACAGCACCACACAGCCTCAGCCCCAGGAAAAGTGCCTCAGCGTTGCCTGCCTCGACAAGTAAGTGCTGTGCTGAGACCGGCCCAGCTCAGGTCTTGCCAACCATCCCACCGCTCTCTACCGGTACGCTTGAAAAGACGCTACCAACCCGGGCTTCCAGCCAGCTCCGGGAGCAAATGCGGTCCTTTGTGCGAGGAGCTCGCCTCTGGCTCTGAGCACAGCCCTCCCTACAAGTGCCAGGGGAAATATTTTGCTCTCCCGTCCCTGCTCTGCTTTGGAGCAGCGAGCGTAGCCCAGCACCCGACCCCACGCACGGAGTCAAACCCCCTGCGTGGGGGACCCAGCGCTCTGCTGCCGGGGGGCGCGTGGGATGCCAAAATAAGAACGGATAAAAATTGCTGTGCTAAATAAGGGCTTGCTCAAACTGCCTGCTCCTCCAGCGCAGGGAGGAGTCACTGCGAGATCCGCTGTGTTTCGTCTCAGACCCAGCGCATCCTCCCAGTATAAAAGCTTCTGCATTGTATTTGCAGTCCAAAGGCACACGGTGCAAGCGCCTTCCAGTATTGCTTGCTGGAAGCTTTAATCCCAGTGGATTTGCCTGTCGGTGAGACTCAGAACCGCTGCGGGCAGCGTTTCTCCATCAGCCTTCTCACTGTAGCACTGCCCCTGGGGTGTCCTCTGCTTCTGCCTGTCCCAGCTGCCCTCCAAATTAATAAGCTTTGTGTTAGACTCTCGTTTGCCCGCCTAGTTCTAATCATGGTGAATACATCCTTCCACTCAGCCCCTTTACTCACTGGGATGCAGCCAGCATCAGACCTGGGCTGGACTCCGTGGGTGGCAGGCTGAAAGTTGATGGGTAGGTTTATATTTGGGATCGGATGTGTGGTCTCACGTCTTTTATCACCGCACAGTGCTCACAGAGGCAGCTGCAAGCGTTGGGATGAGAAACTGGAGAGTTGTGTGTCCATGTCGAGCTGCCAAGAACTTCTCCCTTGGCCGTACTGAGATCTCAGCCTCTTCTCGGATCTCAGCCACTTCCCGTTCTCCCTGTGTTCTGGGCAAAACAGAGTGTCGGAATTAAGGTCTTCCCTCCGAATGCCAGGACAGACTTTCTGTCCTTCAAGCATAAAAGCAATTTGGAGGAGACAGGGTTAGTGTCAGGGTCGTGGAAGGCAGCGGCGAGCTCTTCTAGCCAGGAGGCTGCTATGGACTCACGCACCCAAGGTGATGGTAGTGTGACACGTGGACATTAGTGTGTGCCACCGCTTCCCAGAGATGTAGCGTCGTAGCTCTAGATGGAAAAGGGACAAAACCTGGGGAAGAAGCCCAGAAGCCCAGGGAAGAAGCCTTTAACGTCCCAGGGTGAAGGCTGCCCCAGCACAGCACAGCGGAGCAGCCTTTGCTGCCTTCACACCTCAGAGACACGCGGAGTCTCTGCGCCCTCCTTCCTCCTGGCCTTGGAGGAGATGTTTGTCTGCAGCTTCGCCTATTTATAGACCTGTCCGGGGCACTGCAATCCATCTTGCCGAGACCAGCTCTCCTTGAAAAGAGACAGGTTTTACTGTACAGCTCATCAGAAGCTGAAACTGGCCGTTTAAAAGGGATTAGAAGTGAAAAAAAAAAGTGCTGCTGAGAGCGTCTCTGAGTTATTAAGGGCTCTCGCAGGCTGTGCAGAAGCAGGCAAAGGACGTGGAAAACATTTGCCCCCTGGCCCTGCGGGGGGCGAGCTCCACGCTTCGTCTTGGAGAGCTTCTTAGAACCACTTAAAAGAAAGGGCTTGTGCTTCCTCTTCTTTCGCTGCTCTCTCACGCCCGCATTTTGCAAGCAACACCATGCTTCTCCCGTCTCATCGTCAGCAACCCCCCTCACGGCACGGGGTCGGAACTAGATGATCTTTAAGGTCCCTTCCCACCCAAACCACTCTATGATTCTACCATTCTATTTGCCGTTCCTTGAGAGGGCATTCCAGACGGAAGGCATCAGGCCAGTAAGGGTTCCCAGCCGTGCCCTACGCTCGGCTCCTCGCCTGTTTGCCACAGGAATTTGTAGAAGAAGAGCTGTAGCGTGCTGTGGTGGAGCCCCTGGGCACACAGCGCTAGGCAGAGCGGAACCGTTCAGCAGAAAATCTGTCCCAGCCCCGGGGAACGTGAAGGGAAGGTGTAAATGACAAAAGGAATCCCCAGCCTCTGCTTTTCCCTGGGTTTGGCTGATGTGAGCTTTGTGCCTCAGCATCTCTGCGTGCAGTGGTGTTCGGTGGGGTTACATTGGGATACTCCCTGTATCCTCTTAGGCCAGAGGAACGTAAACTCGGAGAAGGAGGTCAGTATTCCCAGTGTGCTGAGGCGTCCTTTCCCGATGATTTTCCCTTCTTTTTCCCGAGGAAGCTGGAATTGTCCAACCTGGAGAGAAGGAGGCTGAGGGGAGACCTTCTCGCTCTCTCCAGCTCCCTGAAAGGAGGGGGCAGCCAGGGGGGGTTGGGCCCTTCTCCCAAGGAACAGGCCATGGGACAAGAGGAAACGGCCCCAAGTTGCCCCAGGGCAGGTTTAGGATGGATATTGGGGAAAATCCCTTCCCCAAAAGGGTTGTCAGGCATTGGAAGAGGCTGCCCAGGGCAGGGGGGGAGTCGCCATCCCTGGAGGGATTGAAAAGCCGGGCAGACGCGGTGCTGAGGGACGTGGGTTGGGGGTGGGTTTGTCAGTGTTGGGTTGATGGTTGGACTCCATGATCTGAAAGGTCCCTTCCAACCTGGACAGTTCTATGATTCTGTGATGTCACTGGAGCTCCCGCGCGTCTGCTTGAGCAGAGCAGCAGTGGAAGGCTCCAGGGAGACCTTATTGTGGCCTTCCAGTACTTACAGGGGACTTAAAGATGGGGACAGACTTCTTAGCGGGGCTTGTAGTGACTGGATGAGGGGTAATGGCTTCAAACTGAAAGAGGGGAGATTGAGGTGAGATCTCAGGCAGAAATTCTTTGCTGTGAGGGGGGTGAGCCCCTGGCCCAGGTTGCCCGAGAAGCTGTGGCTGCCCCATCCCTGGAGGGGTTCAAGGCCAGGTTGGACGGGGCTTGGAGCAACCTGGGCTGGTGGGAGGTGTCCCTGCCCAGGGCAGGGGGTGGCACTGGGTGGGCTTTAAGGTCCCTTCCCACCCAAACCGTTCCGTGATTCTATGATTTCTAAGCCTGCCAGCAGTTTTAGGTGCCCAGTGGGACGTGGAATGACCAGAGCACAATTGCACGGGGATCGCGAACAGGCAGAAAGGATGACTTGCTAATGGAAGTGCTGGCAGAGCTGTTTCAAATGGGCAGGACACTGCTTGTCACGTCCCCGGGGTGCCAGACCTGCTTCAGAGTCTTCTCCGCGCCCCGTGCCAGGTCCCCCGTGCAGCCTCTCCCTGTGCCCCGTCCCGCCGTCAGAGCTCAGTGCTTGCTCCTCAAGCTTTGGGACCAAAGAAGCCGCGCGTCCTGGTGCTGCGTGTGCGCGGCACCGAGGACGTAACACTGTGCAGCGCCCTTTCTCTGAGGCTTCTCTTAAATTCCCGGGAGTCTGCTCGTTGCATGGAGATGCAGCTAATAAGGGAGGTGTTTACTGATGTAGGTGACTTTACAGCGTAGCAGGGGTGCCCAAACGCCGCCCACTAGACCCAGGCACTGACAGCCTGCCAAGGAGGCTCAGCGATACCTGTTTTTCATCACATGGAGCATGTTTCGGTTGTTCTCAAGTTTATTGGAGAAGAGCAGCCCGTAAGACTGCAGGTCACGGCATGCGGTGCCTCTTTGTGAGCCGCGCGGGCTGTTATTTAATCCACAAGGCGTCCTTTGTCCAAGGGAATTTCATTTGAACGGAGAATTACCTTCGTGTGACCCACGGCACTGTAGCAGCAGGTGACTTTACCGAGGTTCAGGCAACAAAAGGGAACGTTTGCAGGGAAACGCTTGGTGGTGTTGCCCAAACGTCATCCACCATCCACCTGGGGACCCCTGTGAGCCACTTCACGAGAGCCAAAGCCCACTGCGTGCTGAAAAACATTGGCGCCTGCGTTATTAACGTAACATACCTGTCCCCCCACGTTGTTAACATGACATATATATATCCCATAGAGCAGCAGGTCGCTCTCTGAACGAAGCGTGGTGCGCTGGTGGCGTCCCAGAGCTCCGCGCCCCGTTAGAGGTGACAGCCGCAGCGGTCCCCTCAGTGCCACCCCGCACAAGTTACCCAGACTTGGAACTGAGCTTGGCTGTGCTGTAACGAACCCGTGCTGTCTTCACTCGCTTTTGCAGGGCTGTTTGGGTGTGGGTTTTTTGGTTTGGGTTTTTTTTTTCGGTTGTTCGTAACAATTCTGCCGGCCTGAAACCGCTTGCCCGCTTGGAAGGCGCTGCAGCGCCGTGCCCGCAGCGCCAACACGCCGCTTACAGCACCGGGGCATGGTGGGTTCACCCTTCTCGCCTCTGAACGTTAACAAACCTTTCATTCCTGAAAGTGCCTGATTGTGTGTCTTTTGAATCTAGTATCCTCTTCTGTTTGTATTTTTCAGTTTGACTCGCGCTTCGCAGATGTCAGAGGTCACTCGTCTTTGCCCCAGTTCTTCCTCTTCCTCACTTCATTGCAGATCACAGCAAGGGTTAGCATTTCCGTAGCCGCTGACCCCCAGCGTTGCAATCCCGGGCCAGAGAGCGGGGGATCACTGCCCTGGGCAGGGAGCCGTCGGTGCGCTGACGGCAGCTTCCCTGACGTTGTAGGGAGAACAGCAGCGAGGGAAAACGCTCCCTCTAAAAATTGGCACCCCGTGGCCGGCTTCTTGGCCGGCTCAACGCAGCAAAAGTGAAAATACTGAGTGGCCAGCGGAGGCTCAGCCGCTTCTCATCCTTTTAGGTGGTCTTGGCAGAGGAGGGAGGGAAAGAGGGAGAGAGGGAAGGAGGGAGGGAGGGAAGGAGGGAAGTCTGCTCTGCTCTTGTCCATGTTGTACCTGGTTTTGATGAACGGAAACTTCAGCCCTGAGAGCTGGCGGTTTGGTGCCTCCCGCCAGCACAAAATTCACACGCCTCAGGAACAAAGTGGTGCGTTGGAAAGCGAGGGGAGCTCTCGGGGCCGGAATGACTCTTCTGATGCATTTCCCGGTTTTAGGATAATGACGGAACAATGAAACTTCCCACTGCAAACCTGCCTGCGCACCAAGATGCCATTCTAATAATGCTTTTCCATAATAAAAAGCATCCCACAACAGGAGAAAATCCATCTAAAAACCATCCCAGATCAGGAGAAAATCCATCTAGGCCAGTATCCCATCTCCCACGGTGGCTTACAGTAGAACCCTAGGAAAAACTAGCTGAAGTATTGCCCTTAAATACTTTTAGATAATGTATGGAACAATGCAAAAGACAAACGTAATGTGGCCAGAGCTAAACTGCGTTCCTAAATCGGTGTCTCGCCCCCCGCCTCGAGGGTTATGCCAGAGGTGGGAGCTGCAGGAGTCGTCGCTCACCGCTCCGCTGGTTGTCAGCAGGCTGGTGGGACCCGGGTCCTGCTGTCCTGCACCCCGAGCCTGTTTCCCGGGTACAGACAGACACAACGTGATGACCCGGAGAGAGCGCAGGGTCCAGGGAACGGCTTTTTCCCTACGTAAACGTGATGATCGTTGCCAAAACCGCTCTGTCTTCTTTAGGAAATGGAGCATTGGGAAAGGAAAGCAATACAGGGGAAGAAAAACACCTCTGTGCATCTTCAGTGCTTCAGAGCCGGAGGACTGGGGGTTGCTGGTCACCTAGAAGTGAAATCACCTGCATTCGGTAGGGTTAAGGGCCAGCAGGGACGGGGAGCCAGGCTGGTGACGCTGGGAGCCGCTCCCTGCTAAAGCACTGGCTGTGCCCGAGGGAGACCTGAGGACCCCGCGCTGGAGCTCAGGAGCTCCAGGTCCTTCCTGGGAAGGACGTTCTCCTCGTGGCCGTGGATGGCGGCGGTGCTGGGCTTGCAGGCGGCTGCATCGCCGTAACGCACGTGGCAGGGGCAGCGGCAGGCAGCGCTGGAGGCAGCGCAAGGGACTGGCAGATGGAGTCGTCAGCGTCCGTATCAAAACCTTGCTTTTTCCCCAATAAAAAGCCGCTGCTCCTGACTGCCAGCTCAACTGGTTCCCAGCGGAGGGAGAGGCAGGTCGCGGGCTTTCTGCTGCCTCCGTCAGTCATTACAAGGATGGCACAGGCGATGGGTTTGGCACAGCGTGCCCTGGCTCACTCGCCCTGGCATCCGGGGCCACCGTGGCATCGATATCAAACACGGCTTTCTGCCGGGGAAGGGAGGCAGACTCCCAGAGAGCGGATCCGTTGAGTAAGAAGGTGCTATTTTTACATAGCTGCTCCTCAGGCTGTAAAACGGCCCACACAGAGCGAGACCACCCCGCGCAGGCTGCCTCTCGTCACTTCATCAGCTGGAAACGCAGACGGTGAGGGGCTCGCGAGAGCCCGTGCTCTGCGGGGCCGCCCCGGGAGCCGAGGAGGCGGCGCTGGAGGAGCGAGACGCGCTGGGTAGCCGGGGTTTGGTAATTCTGGCGAGGTGGTGGGCAGCCAGAAAGCGGAACGAGACCCGGGGAGCTTGCTGCGAAGACGCACGGAGCGTGGGGATGGTCGGTGTGACGGGGAAAGCGGAGACAGGGCGTGCATTTAGGACAGGGTTATTCCTTACCTCCGAAATCTTTCCAGTCCCCCTTTCCCTGCACATCCACACACCTAGGGACAGGCAACGCTCTTCTGTGTCAGCATCACCAATCCTCTGTCATCAGTCCTGTGTCCATCACATTTTCCAGGGATTCTGCCATTAGTTTGCAGATGATGCGGGTTACGTGGGACACAGCGATTCGGTGGCACCCTCCTGTCGGAGCTCCCTGTCTCTTCCCCCGGTTGACGCAGCCCGGAACCGACGCTGCTGCTGGTTCCCGCACTCCCTGAAAGCCTGTCCTGCTCTTCCGTGGGCTGTCTCGGGGGATCAGAGAGCTCCTGGCCTCCTTCCTCGGCTCGCGGCACGCAGGCTGCTCCTTGGGGCTTTCGGGCTTTAGGGACACGGGCACGGACCTTCCGGAGCCCTCAGCCCCTCGCGTCTCAGTGCAGGACCCTCTGGTCTCCTGGAGACACCGGTTCCTCTTGCTTCAACCCACAACGCGCTTGGAAAGTGAAGGAAAACTGTATTGCTCCAGAGAATTTTACTCCCTCTTTTTTTCCCTGCTCTGTGAGCGTTTTTTGATGGCAAACCGAGCCTGGTGTCGGATGTAGCTCAGCAGAGCAGGACCCGTGGGGACAGGGTCACCTGCCAGCAGTGCTGGAACCAGACCCCAACTACCAATTCCCAGTTCAACGTGGAAAACGGCAGCTCAGAGGCCCCTTTGCTCCTTCTGCAAAGGAACAGGGAGACTTGCTTCGAAGGTCTGGAGTTCGTTGGTAGTCTGATCCCTGTGTCACGTTTTGCGTGCTCTGGATCGTACCCCGGCTTGGACGCCAGCCCCGGAAGGGTGGAAGGAGACGCTTGTCACAGGTGGGGTTTCTAAAGATGCCTTGGCTGGGACTGGCCCATTCCACGCTGCTGGATGTCCCTAATCGTGGGACTGCTGAACGTACCTTAAATCCGTCAGAGCATTTCACGCGCTGTGCCGTGGGGACGTCGGAAGTCATTGAAAAACTTGGAGAAGTCATTTATTTGCAACGAGTTCGTGGATCTTAGTTCTAAAACAAGAGTTCCAGATCTCTGCAGCTCCCGCCTGCATGCACGGGAGAGGTGAGGCAGGAACGTGTTCACGAGCTGCGTCTTTCCTGCGGCCCCAAGCACGGTATTCCCAGAATGAGGATATTTGCTGTTCTGGCAGGATGGTGGTTGCTGCTGCTGGACTTTCTGAGCTGCGATGTGACCTTGCGGCCCCTTTTCGTTTTCTGCAGCAATGACAAAACACACTCGATTTTGTAACCTTCCTGCTGTAGAATGAGAACGTAAAAGCTCCAGAGTGGCCCCGAGGAGGTTCATTTGGGGTGCATTGGCCCAGTGGGCAACTGAGGCGGGCAGGGACGTGGACCTGCCGGTGCTGGGGCTGAGTTGGGTGTTGGCAGCGCTGCGCGGGCTCAGGGACGCTCAGTCTCCCAAAGGGATTGTCGCAGGAATGCTCCTCCGCGGGATGCTGGTGGCCAGTGGTTGGGGGGACAAACTCCACGGCAGGGACAGACCCTCCGAGAAGAGAAGTAGCTTCCTGGCGCTTTTCTAATTCCCATGAGACTGAAAACTGCAGCTTTTCGGCTTGTCTCGTGCACGTCTGCCTGCGCCTCTCTGACATCCTCCTCCTCAACCACCAGCACCGGGGCTCCCTGTGCGGGACCTGCACCGCTGGTCCCTCCTGAGCACCTCCAGCGGCCAAAAAGAGCCTTTCTAGGACAGAGAACGTGGTGGATCCATCACAAGGCCGTGCCAGAGCTGACGACTGCAATAAACTGAACCGGCTACTGCCAATGTCACCAAGTTCAGGGGCTTTTCCTGGGTCAGACCCTGGGGTTCTAACAGACAGGACTGTTTTTCCCACAAGTGCTCTTCAGGGCGCCTTGTGGGCTTTTTATTAGCACCGTGAGGTTTGTGTCACCCACTTTTCTCCTGCTATTCTGAAGCACCAAGGGACGTAAACACCGCGAGCACCGTGGAAGTAGAGAACGAGAGGGTGCGGGGTCGGTTCCCCGCCTCACCGTCACCTCTGCAGCCCTTGCTGTCCCCCTGCCACCCGGGTGCCCGTTCTCTGGAGCTCGGTCTCGCAGCCCAAGGTCTAAGTCAAGTCAGAAAGAGCTTTTGCCAGGATGGCTCGTGCTCTGCCCCCCGCCTCGGTCTTCAAGGTTATCCCGGAGCTCCGTAGGAGGGAACGAGCGATATCCTCAGAGCTGGCCTGGCTTGTGGGCTTGGCACCTCCGCGCCGTCCATCCCAGCGCGGTGCCCGGTTTCCAGACGGCTACGGAGGGAGCCCAGCTTTGCCAAGAGACCAGCTTTGAGTGGCAAAGGTAGCTGAGAGGAATGGGACCGTTAGTCCTCATCCTGGGCTTGCTGTTGGCCAGCCAGTGAGCTGGGATTCCCGTGGGAGCTTGGTGCTTCTCCCGCCGTGCGCAGGTCGGGATGCAGTGGGAAGGTTTGTTTCCCCAGGTACGCAGACACAGCTTTAGTTCTCTCTCCGGATGAACAAATGTTTTCCCCGTTGCCAGTCCGGATGCGAAGGGTTTTTCTCTGGCCAGCAATGGTGCCTTTGAAACCTTCCCCCCAAAGCAAGTTGTTGCAGGGCAGGAGGTTTGTTACCCTTCCTTCATCATCGCTCCGCAATCCAAGCAGAGGCGGTCCTTGCCTTTGGACTGAAAAAGGGTCCAAAGCTACTCACTGTAAGGACACAGCTGCACCGGGATCCCCGCCAGCCCGCGCTGGCTGGTGGTCACCAAGCCCCCTCACCGCAGAGCCGAAACGGCCTGCCGGAATCCCGGGATTTCCTAAGAAATTCACGGTCTCTCGTTCGTCTGGGTCGCTCACCCTCGGACCTCTCGGGGAGAGGAGCCCTCGCAGCGTCTGCGGAGGCCGGGTGGAGCGAGGGAGGGCATGGCTGCCGGGTTGTGCCAGAACACCAGCTGGCTGCCACCTCCGCAGAGCCGGGAATGCCAGCCCCGCTCTCCCGCGGGGCTGTAGGAGGGTTGCGGTCCCGGGGTGGATAAAGTCCCCTTAGTAGCCCAGGACCTGGGAGCGGCTTCCCAGCGCTGATGGCCTGCGCTTCTCTTTTCTTCCGCACAGGAATGAACTCAACGACCATCTGGACACCATCGACTCCAACCTGGATAACCTTCAGACGATGCTGACCACCCACGGCTTCAGCGTAGACACGAGCGCGCTGTTAGATGTGAGTATCTGCTCCCTCCTGCCCGTCCTTCCAGGAGCCGGGCCCCAGCTGCGTCCCGCGGTACCATGTGCGTGTGGTTTGCAGTGGCAGATGGACCACGGTAGCTTCAACCATGAATTTCCACAGCACGCCTGGGTTTGCTTTCTTTCCCTACACTAATCATTCTTTCCTTTGGCAGCTGTTTAGCCCTTCAATGACGGTTACAGACATGAACCTTCCCGACCTGGACAGCAGCCTTGCCAGTGTGAGTAGCTGTTAAAAATCCCTCCATGCACACACAGCTGCCAGAATGAAGTGTGTCCTGCTGTTCCGCAGCAGCCTCTCCGTGTGATTAAAGGAAGGCTCTGACAGGCTCTGAAGAGTGTCCGGGCCAGCCCCAGCCCGAAGGGAGGGGATGTGGGAGAGAGGAGGAACGCGGAGCCCTGCGCCGGCTTGGGGAGCCGCCGGGGGGAAATAATTCAATTAGCACTGCGGCTTTCTCTGAGCAGCTCATACAGAGAGCAGGGCTACTTCATCATTCATACTCGGTTAATTAGGTGCTGAGACTTCCATCTCTCATGTGAGCTCTGCCCCCTGAACGTGGAAGTGCACTGAAGCCTGGAGAGCTGCATGTGGTTTCCATAAACCCTCCTTTTGACTTGCTGAAATCCTCAGGGGGGTTTCTCAAGGCAAACTCCGTCATGTGCCGTCTTTATTTTATTTACTTGCGTATCGTCGGCGCTGGACGCCGTGCAAGGCACTAAGGCAGACGCTCCTTGCAAGAGCCAGCGTCGCCTGATGAAATGGTTTTTCGTTAGTTAATGATGATGAGCCGAACACAGCGTTTCGTGGCTGCGTTGAGAAGGCGCTTGGAGCAGCAGGGTGGAAGTTAACGGTCAAAACCGGAGGGTCCCAGACCCTCGGAGTAGCCGGTAGCCTGATGACCGGAGTGCTCCCGGGCTGGGGCAGAGCCAGGTCCTGCTCCCTGCCCTGGCTCAGAGCAGCGTCTGCAGCCCCGCCGTTCTCCCGGCGCTGTGCACGCTCCGGCCCCGCTCTGCCCGGGGACGTGTATCCGTATTTGCACAAAATGGAACAACTCCGTGAGAAAAAAGGGAGAGGGAGACCCAGACAGACGCCAGCCTGGGTGCTGCCCTGGCTGCAGGAGAGGGAGACAGGTCCGGATCGCACCAAGCAGGGGGCTCCTGGTCCAGCTGACGCAGAGCAAAGAGACCCTCAGCCAGTCTCTGACCCCTTTTTCCCCCTCCGCTGTTTTGGGGGGGGGGGTTTTGTGCTGAAAAAGCACAAAGGGATCTTGTGGGGTTTTTTTTTTTTTTTTTCCCCCAGTGCAGAACAGGAAACATCTTGAAAGTTTTTGCAAAACAGGAAAGCCCGGATTTAGTCTCCTTGCTGGGGACCTTGTGGGCCCGCAGGTGATGCAGCGGATGCTCCCGGGACGGCTGGGAAGAAGGCGTTAATGCCGGTGGGAGGGAGCAGGGAGAGCACGGACGGCACCGTGCCCCTCTCCGGAGGGCACCGTGAGAGACTTTGGGGCTTTGCCCTGAGCCGAACAATTCCCACCAGCTCTTTTGGGGTACACCTTGCCCTGCGCTAGAGTGGGGGGATGCCTCACCCTGCCTGGGATGGGGGGTAAAATGCAGAACGGGAGTTCACGGTCAGTGATTCCGCGGCGTCTCCGGCGCCTGGACATTTCTCTACCTTTTCTGCTTTTTCCTGCCGCCCAGCGGCGTGACGCAGACACCCGATGGCTCGCCGGGTTCTTTGGGTGTTTACAGGGAAAAAGGGCTGTAGGGGGAAGCGCAAAGGCGCAGAGAAGCGTTTCACACGTGTGCGGACAAATGCCCACCCCAAAAGTCGGTTTAACCGAGTTTCCGACTGACTGGAGGCTCTGCTGGGGCCGGCTGGGCAGGGAGAGCAGGACGAGGGATCCGCGGGATTTGGGAGGAGAACGTGAGCTGTGAAGGTTCAGTAATTCAGAAACGAATTACTTCGCGTCGTCGAGCTGAGAGTTACCCCGTAGAAAATCTGGAAGCGGGATTTACTGAAGGAGTCTTAACTGGTGGCCTTTGAAATTTCGCAGCTTAGCTCTCCGGCTCAGGTAGGGGTTTGGATGGAGGTCACTTGGCTGTTATTTTTCTCTTCTCTATTGTCGTCACCCAGCTGCAGCATTCCTCACCTGTGGCCGGACGCTCTGTGCAGACCCGTGCGCTCCCAAATGGCTCCCAAATGGCTTTTACCCAGTGCCAGTGCCTAAGCGGTAACAAAAAATGCTGGGTACACGGTTAAATACTTGCTAAGGTGACTTTTCCCTGGCAGCGGTTGCTGTAATAAGTAGCCACGGGATTATTAGCTGGCTGTAAATCCAGAGAGGGGAAGTGATCCCGCAGGAGGGTCTCTGCCCGAGCGTTATTTTCCCGGCTCTGGGATCAGCAGGCTCAGCGCCGCGTCCCCCGGCCACGCCGGCTCCGGCAGGGCTTCCCCCCGCCTCGGCAGCGAGCGGAGCTTCTCAGGTGGGCAGAGCGGGTTTCTCCCGCTTCCAAAGTTTTTCTCCCTTTAACACTCAACGTCTCAGCCTTTCCGGCCCTGTCGTGCCCGTGGGAGACGGGTGTGAAATGGGATCGTGTCCTCGGTCCAGCTTGCCGGGACCTGCAGCTCTCAGGTGCTTTAGTAACTGGAAGACTTTCAATAAATAGAAGTAAATTTTAAAAATGACACAAAACTACTCATTACAAATGCGTCCTGAAGGCTTTCCCTGGGATTTTAGATCCCGAGACGCAGAGAGAGGCTTCGTGCTGTGATGGAAGGGACCTGTGAAAGCAGGGTGGTGTGCGCCGCCGGGGAGCTGGAACGCCGCGCTGGGGCCGCGGCCGGCTCCGGGCGCTCTCACCGACACCCTGTAAACCCCCGGGGACGCCTCTCTCTGCCTCCGCGCGGCTGCGAGACCGTGCGTCACGGCTTGCCGCGCGCAGCGCCTGCGTGGGGTCAGCGCGGGGCGGGCGCAGAGGGGACCCTCGCACGCCTGAGCCGTGCAAGGCACTGACCCACCCGACCTTTCTCCCCGCAGATTCAGGATCTCCTTTCGTCCCAGGAGCAGCAGAAACCCACCGAGACGGAGGCCGGCACAGCAGACACAGGTACCAGCAGCCGGCTCGGCGCGTAGTGACTCCCTTGCGTGAGAATTTGAGGCTGTGGCAAACTCATTTCTCCTCCCAAAAAAAGCGTTTCTGGCTGAGAGATGGAGCGGTTGAGCGTGGAAAAGAGGGGATGGAGGAGGATGTTAGCTGTGTGCACAAACCCTCGGTGGGAGGGAATGAAGCAGAGGGAGCCAGGCCCTCCTCAGCGGTGCCCGGGGACAGGGCAAGAGGCCGTGGCACAAATGGAAACGCATGAAATTCCATCAGAACACAAGAAAAGGCTTTTTTACCGTGAGGGTGGTCAAGCTCTGGCACAGGCCGCCACCCTGAGAGATCCTCAGACGGGGTCCTGGGCAGCCTGCTCCAGGTGGCCCTGCTTGAGATGGGGATCCGACCGGACACGCTTGAGGTCCCTGCTCGTCCCAGCCCTCCTGGGATTTCTGTCTGCGTGGCACGGCGTGGGCTGTCACGGTGCTGCTCCTCCTTCGTGGCAGCACCCCCAGCAGCGGGCTCTGCCTCTCGCAGCCCGGTCAGGGCGCTCCCCCCGTGCTCTCAGCGTGTCCCAGGAGGCAGAGGAAAGCCCCTGGTCCCTCACTGCGTGTCACAGAATCACGGAACGGTTTGGGTGGGAAGGGACCTTTGAAGCCCACCCAGTGCCACCCCCTGCCCTGGGCAGGGACACCTCCCACCAGCCCAGGTTGCTCCCAGCCCCGTCCAACCTGGCCTTGAACCCCTCCAGGGATGGGGCAGCCACAGCTTCTCGGGGCAACCTGGGCCAGGGGCTCACCACCTTCAGAAGGGAGAATTTCTTCCTTATTTTTCACCTAAATCTCCCCTCTTTCAGTGTAAAACCCTTCCCCCTCGTCCCATGGCTCCCCTCCCTGCTCCAGAGTCCCTCCCCAGCTTTCCTGGAGCCCCTTGAGGGCCTGGCAGGGGCTGGAAGGTCTCCCCGGAGCCTTCTCTTCTCCAGGCTGAACCCCCCCAGCTCTCTCAGCCTGTCCCCCCAGCAGAGGGGCTCCAGCCCTCTGACGTCCCAGAGGTGAGGCTGGAACCCTGCTAAGGTCCGATTCTTGTTCCTTGCTCGTGTACCAAAAGGCCTTGCCCAAAGTCCTGGTGTCTCCTGGCTCGGGCGACGAGGAGCCCTTCTTCTTGCAAGCAGCGGGGAAGCAGTTGGACGTTGGTGGTTTCAAGAGCGAAACCTCGTCGCTCTCGTTCCTCTGCCCGCCGCCTCCCCTCCCCAAAACCCTACCCTGGCGTGAACCCAGCTCTCTCCTTGCAGGGAAGCAGCTGGTGCACTACACAGCCCAGCCCCTCTTCCTGGTGGACTCCAGCGCTGTCGACATGGGGAGCGGGGACCTGCCCATATTCTTCGAGCTGGGAGAAGGGCCCTATTTCACGGACGGAGACGAGTACTCGGAAGACCCCACCATCTCCCTCTTGTCGGGGACTGAGCAGCCCAAACCCAAGGACCCTGCGATATCCTAAAGGCCCCAGGGCAGGGTGAAAAAGAGGAAGAATACGCACTAAAGGGAAATCCAGCCGTCAGCCTCCTCGCTTTGCACAGACATTGAAAGCTCTAAACACCCTCTGGTTCATGTTTGCTTCCCCCGGCACTGTGAGGATTTCATTTGTGTGTGTGCTTAATGAGGTGTTTTGAAATCTGCTTTAGATTCTAGCCACCCAGCGCTCCTCCAGTTTGGCGGCCGGCAGGGACGGAGGAAGTAGAAGTTGGGGGGGGGGGGGGGGGTCCGGGCTGTGCGAGGAGCCCCCCCATCCCGTGGTGGTGGCCCGACCTGCCGCGGAGGCTGAGACGGGCACCGCCGCGGCTCCGGTGAACGGCTGGGAGAGCCCGGAGAGCAACCGGCCGCCCCGCGACGCTCGTGTCCCTGTCCCGTCCCCCACAACGACGCCGGCGGGGGCACGGCCGCGGGGGGCTGCCCACCCCCCCACCCCACCCTGGGGGCCGGGGCGCTCGCCGGGTGCGCAGGCGGGGCGGGGGGGAGCTTTTCTGAGGAAGGGGGTTCCCCCACCACCCCTGTCCCCTTCCCTCCTCGCCCCCGGAGAGGCGGATGCGATGGTTTTTAAGAGAGAAATAAAAGTTTGCCGATGTGGCGCCGGTGGGTTGGATCCCGTTGTGGTCTCTGCCTTGCGGTCTGATCCCCGGGGGGCTCGGGGTGCGCCCCGGAGCCCAGCTCCACCTTCTCTTGGTTTTATTTCTTCTTGCTCTGTGTGTTTCTTTTTATTTGTTCCTTTGGGTTTGTTTTCCTTTTGCTTAGCGGTAAAAATTTGTACATTTACACTTCAGATTGTTAATAGTAAAAACTGTATTTTGAATTTTTACATGAGAGAAGAAGAACCCACTTCTATCTATATATATATAAATATCTCTCTATATATATACATACAAATATATATAAAACAAATGGTCTGTCACCTGGTGGCTTTTCTATGGTTGAAAAAAGCTTTATTTTTGTCATCCGTTGGGGAAGTGGATGGGATAAAGGTCCAGGAATTGCCCGTTGTGCCCCGGGACACCGCGCGGTGCCGGTGCGGGAGCTGGTGGTGTCACCGCGCACCCAGCGTGCGGGTGTCGCACTCCTGCGCTGGGGCTCCCCCGCCTAAATCCCGGGCCGGGCTCCGGGGCTGAGTTTTCCAGGATATTCCAGCGGAGGAGACGGCAGCGGGGCCCGCGTAGACACACCAGAGGTGTGCCGGACGCTGCGCACACCTTTAGGGGTGCTTTTTTTTTTTTTCCCCCCAGGAAACCAATAAAAAATACCTTCGTTATGTTCAGAGCATTGACACCTCCCTCCGTCCCGCTCTCCTCCGCTCTGGGGTGGTCGCTGCGTGGTCACCACGAAGGCGTGGAGGCATCTCGGCGTTGGGTTCGACCGTGGCGGTGCTGCAGGTTGGACGTCGGGACAAGCCGGTGTCTTCTGCCACCCGGGCTCCGTCTTCGAGGGCAGCGGTGGCAGCGCCCAGGAGCTGCTCTCCCCGAGGTCCGTTGGGTTCCTGCCCTTCCCGACGAGACGAGAAGTTCACGCTGGGCCAACCTGTCACCGTCGCCTTGTCCAAAACGCAGTGCCTCGCGTCCGGAGAGGACAGGAACGCCGGAGTCCCACAGGTGTCACGCACACCCTGAAATGCACCGTCGGGGACCGGGTGCGGGTGGTGCCGAGCTCGAAGGTGAAGTCCCCGTTGTCCCTCACTGGGCACCAAAACGGATTTGGGGCCAAGTTGTCTGCTCTGGGGTCTGATCCAGGGAGGGGGACGCGATGACGTGTCATGGGGCCAGCGTTACCTTGATGCGCCATCGTGTCTGCTTTAGGCAGGTCACTTATTCGTGCCGTTGAGCATCTCCTGCCCACGTGAACGTGCTGCCTGCTCCGGGGCTGTCGCGGTGACCCGCTCTGCCGGTAACCTTTGGAGCTGTGGGGCAGGGATGGTTCCAAATGTCCTCTGTCCCATGGGCTGGACACTCTGCTGTGCAGGGACATCAAAGAATGGTTTGGGTTGGAAGGGACCTTCCTTGAAGATCATCTCGTTCCAATCCCCCTGCCATGGGCAGGGTCACCTCCTGCTAGGCTTTGAGCAACCAGGTCTAGTTGAAGGTGTCCCTGCCCACGGCAGGGGCTTGGACTAGATGGTCTTGAAGGTCCCTTCCAACCCAAACCAGTCTGATTCTGTGATGTCCCTGCACAGCAGAGTGTCCAGCCCATGGGGTGGGGGACATTCCACACCAGACCCCTTCTCTGGCTCGGTCTGGCCTTGGCTTGGCCTGCTCAGAGGTGGTGTCCCCTCCGAATGGTGGTGGCCTGTGCTCCTCCTCTCTGTTAGAGCTTGAAATCGTTCCACTTTTACAGCTTTCTCCACATTCTGCCTTTGGCTTTGGTTTCCTGGTTGTTTCCCCAGCGTTGTCCACCCCACACGACTGAAGTCGTCCCCTCCATGGACATCTGCTCTGCCAACGCTGGGTTCATCTTTGGGACCAAGAGCTGTGCCAGGGGATGGGAATTGCCACGGCGAGGGGAGGATGGCGAATTCAAGATGAGATCTGTGTGTGCGTTTGCCCAAAATCAGCTGATTTGCAGGTCTGTGGCGCCGTGAGCTCAGCCCGTGTCATGGCCGAGGGCCCCAGGTACACGGCGAGAATGAGGGAGCCTCATGCCCTGCCTTCAGGAGTGATGTGGTGCTGGAAACCATCCCGTTGCTTGAGAAGGTCGTTATAGAACCATGGAATCATGGGATGGTTTGGACTGGAAGGGACCTTTAAAGCCCACCCAGTGCCACCCCCTGCCCTGGGCAGGGACACCTCCCACCAGCCCAGGCTGCTCCCAGCCCCATCCAACCTGGCCTTGAACCCCTCCAGGGATGGGGCAGCCACAGCTTCTCGGGGCAACCTGGGCCAGGGGCTCACCACCCTCACAGCAAAGAATTTCCTCCCCAGATCCCACCTAAATCTCCCCTCTTTCAGTGTAAAACCCTTCCCCCTCGTCCCATGGCTCCCCTCCCTGCTCCAGAGTCCCTCCCCAGCTTTCCTGGAGCCCCTTGAGGGCCTGGCAGGGGCTGGAAGGTCTCCCCGGAGCCTTCTCTTCTCCAGGCTGAACCCCCCCAGCTCTCTCAGCCTGTCCCCACAGCAGAGGGGCTCCAGCCCTCCCAGCATCTCCGGGGCCTCCTGCGGCCCCGCTCCGACAGCTCCGTGTCTCTCCTGTGCTGGGGACTCCAGAGCCGGAGGCAGGCTGGGGATGGAGGGATGGAGAGCAGCCCTGCCAAGAAGGACTTGGTGGTGCTGGAGGGGGAAAAGCTGGCCATGACCTGGCAACGTGAGCTGGCAGCATGGAAAGCACCCCCCCACCATTCCAGACCCTCAAGGGGCTCCAGGAAAGCTGGGGAGGGACTCTGGAGCAGGGAGGGGAGCCATGGGACGAGGGGGAAGGGTTTTACACTGGAAGAGGGGAGATTGAGATGAAAAATAAGGAAGAAATTCTCCATTCTGAAGGTGGTGAGCCCCTGGCCCAGGTTGCCCCGAGAAGCTGTGGCTGCCCCATCCCTGGAGGGGTTCAAGGCCAGGTTGGACGGGGCTGGGAGCAACCTGGGCTGGTGGGAGGTGTCCCTGCCCAGGGCAGGGGGTGGCACTGGGGGGGCTTCAAAGGTCCCTTCCCACCCAAACCATTCCGTGATTCCATGATTCTGTGCTGGACCATCACCCCCCCGGGCAGGCTCAGCTCGGGGCTGGGTGCCGGGTGCTGCCGGGGGCAGAAGCCTTTGGGCAGGTCCCAGCGGTGCCCCCCATTTGTCGCCCCCATTGGGGTGACCCCTGGGCTGAAGCTCTTCCCTCCCGTGTTCCTGCTCTCCTCGGGATCGGGGGTCGCGGCGCAGGGGGTGGCCGGGGGCAGTGGCCCCTCCACAGCCCCGGGGCCGGGGGGGAAGGGGGGGGGTCCCCTGAGTGCTGCGGGCGCCCCTCGCTCCAGGCGGGCCGTAACGATCCCAACTAATCGTGTGTGACGCGGGCGAGCGGCTCGCATGATCTCATCCCGGCTAACGAGGGAAATGTCTGGCGGGGCTGAGCTCCGCCAATGGAAAATCTCCCCCCCCGCCCCCCCCCCCCAATAATTCATCACCCGCCGCCGGAGACACCCCGTCCCCCTCGCGCCCGCGGTAACCGGAGCCACCGAGCACCGCGGGGGACGGGGACGCTGGTGAGGTTCAGGGGGGGGGACGGGGTCCCTTACGCTGCCGCTGCGGGGCCACCCCGATGAACCCGGGGCAACCGGCCAGGAGAGGGTCCCACGGAGGGGCTGCGACGTGGAAATGGGGCTGGGGGGGCCCCACTGGGCTGCTCAGTAACACACACACACACACACACACCCCCCCCAGGGGACCCCTGCGCAGACTCCCAGCCCTGCCGGATCCCCAGGATCCCCCCAGGTTATTCCCACCACCGCGGGCGGCACTTTCCCAGTGCCGGGAGCGGACCCCAGTGGGGAAACCCCCAGTTTAGCTCGGAGGCAGCCCAGGAGCTTCCCGGGGGTCCCCTCGCCACCTCCATCCCACCATCCCCAATCCTGGGGGTCTTTCCCCCCGCCAGGTCCCTGCGGATGCTGGAAAACGGTCGCAGGAAATCCCAGCGGATGGAGCCAAGGCTGGGCCCAGCCCCGCGTGAGCCTGGGACGGGGGTGGGGGGGGACACGGGCGGGGGCTGCCTCAGCCGGGATCGGGACCGAGCTGGCGTCATTAAAATTAGTAAAAAGCATTTTTTGGCCTTTTTCCGGGGCGGGTAATGGAGACACGTCCCTTCCAAGGAAAGGCTCCAGGACGGGACCCGGGCAGTGGGGACACGGCGCTGGGGGGGGGGGACGTTGGCGAGAGCCGGCCTGAGCTCAGCCTCGGAGGGAGCAGACACCGACGGCTCCCGGGACCCACAAATAACGGGGGACATGGCAGAGCCGCGGCCCCAGCACGGGGCGAAGGGACGGGCACCGGCAGGGGCAGGGACAAGGCGCCGGCCACCACTGCGGCCATGCTGGTAGCCACCGCCGAGGGCGAGGTGTGCGGGAAAGGGAAACGCACGGCGCTAATTCCCCGGTTCACTCCATCGCCTCCCGGCAAACGGCAGCCCGGGGCCCCGCGCCGGAGCTGGGCCCGAGGTGTTTAATAGCCCTTAATAGATTATTTCGGTTTTTTTCCCCGAATTTTGGGGTTGGTTTTTTTGAACCCAGCCGGTGGGACGCGCCGGCTGGCGGGGGGGCCAGGGATGGGTGCCAGGGCAGCGCGGCCATCGGGGATGGGGTTTCACGCCTTCATTAAAGGTGTTGGCAGATGAGCCCGTTAACGAGCGTGGCTGTTGGCCGGGGCTCCCCGGCTCGGCGCGCGGGGGGGCCGGGGTTGGGGGGCTCGCAGTGGGGCTGGGGAGGGGACGGTGCCCCCGCCGGCAGCAGGGCTGGCCGCTGGGGACCACGATGGAGAAGTCACGGTGCCGCCACCCCGGGGCTGGGGACAGGGATGGGGACAGCCCCCGTCTCCCCCGGCCGCAGGATGGACTGGTGGGGGGCCCTGCGATGGCGGGGCTGTGCCGGCGGCAGTGGGGGGGGGGGGGGTCTGCACCCAGCCCCCCACCTCTCCCCTCCCCCGTGTCCATCCCACCACCGTCCTCTGGCCGGCCAGACCCCCAGCTCCGCACCGGGGTGGGGGGGGGGTCCGCTACCTCCATCCCACGCATCCCCCCATGGTGCTGAGCGGGGCGAGGGGCTGCAGCCACGCTGTGACCCCCCCCCGGGCAGTGGGGCTGGCGGCCGTGGGGTGCCCGCGCCCCGGTTCCACCACACCACGCGGCGTCTGCAGGGATCTTTATTGGGGGAGGACGGGGGGGTCGCAGGCGGCCGGGGGCAGCCCCGCTGGCAGCCCCCACCCCGGGGGCACGTGGAGGGGTCCGGCCACCTCCACGGCCCCTGCCCCACGGCGGACCCCGCTCCCCGGGCATCCCGCAGCCCCCGGCCCCCCAGTGAACCCCCGGCGGCACCGGGGTGCGAGGGGAGCCCCGCCGTGGGGTGCAGGCTGGGCCGTGGGGCTGAGGAGGGGGCTGCGGGGGGCCGCGGCGAGGACTGGCGGGGCACGGAGGGAGCCGGGGCACGGGGGGGGGGGGGGCAGCAGCAGGAAAGCTGGGGGGACAGATGGCGTCCCGGGAGGCGTCTCCGACGAGGCTCGGCCGTCTCAGATCCCTGGGGAGGGAGAGGCCGCGTCAGCCATGCGCGCCCCGTCCCCCCCCCCCCCAGCCCCGTGCCACCCCCAGCCCCGCCGTCACCTTGGGACGCCAGGGCCTCCTCCGAGTCGGCGTCGCGCTCCATTCCTGCGGGCAAGCGGAGACGGCGGGGCTGGGGGCAGGCACCAGCATGGCCCCCCTCACCCCCCCCCCCCCCCCCACCCTGCTATGGCTCCCTGGGTAACGGGGCACCCCCAGCTAATGGGACACCCCCTGCTAATGGGGTACCTACCCCCTGCTGATGGGGTACCCCCCGCTAATGAGGCATCCCCCGCTAACGGGGTACCTAGCCCTTGCTAACGGGGCACCCCCCGCTAATAGGGCACCCCCCGCTAATGGGGCATCCCAGCTAATGGGGTACCTACCCCCTGCTGATGGGGTACCCCCCCCGCTAACGATGCACCCCCCGCTAATGGGACACCCCCCGCTAATGGGGCACCCCTGGGACTGCAGCAACACAGAGGGGACCAGGACAAATCCCCCCCCCAGGAGGCTCAGGATGGCTCGGGGCCCCCCCACTGCATCCCTGGGCAGGGTGTCGGGAGCCCCAGGGGATGCTCAGCCTTGTGGGGGGCAGCACCGATGGGGGGCGGGAGGGGGGGGGACACGGACACGGACACAGACACGAAGCTCCGGGGTCTCACCCTCCTCCGACTCGTTGGACTGGGCTGGGACATCCGCGACGGGACCTGCGGGAGGGCAGAGAGCGCGGGGTCAAGCGCCCGACGGGACCCCCGGGGCCACGCTGGGGCGGGGGGGCCCAGAGCATCCGTCACCCACCGCCCCGGGCCTCCCCGGCGAGGGCGTCCATGCCGAAGGAGCCGCTGTTGAGGGCGTCGAGGCTGGAGGAGTCGCTGCCGAGGGACTCCCGCCGCAGCGAGTCGGCGGCCGGCGGCTGCTCCGCGCCCTCCAAACTGAGGGAGGTGACACCTGCGGGAGAGGGACGCGGGCGCACGGGGTCCCCGGGGGGGGGGGGGGGCAGCGTCCGGGGACACCGCGGCGGGGGTCTGTGAGTGCACTGCATTGGGCCCCCTGCACGGGTGGGGGTCCCTGGCGGCTGGGCAGGGGTCTGTGCCCGTCTTGGAGGGTGCCCGAGCCCAGGGCGGGGGGTCCATGCAGGCAGGACAGGGGTCTGTGCCCATTTTGGAGGGTCCCTGAACACAAGGTGGGGGGCTGGGCACACTGGCCAGGGGGCTCTGCATCTCTTGGAGGGTCCCTGTGCCAGGGTGGGGGTCTGTGCCCATGTTGGAGGGTCCCTGTATCCAGGGTGGGGGGCTGTGCCTGCAGGACAGGGGCCTTTGCCCGCGTTGGGGGGTCCCTGTGCCAGGGTGGGGGTCCAGGCAGGGGCAGGATGGGGGTCTGTGCCCATGTTGGAGGGTCCCTGTACCAGGGTGGGGGTCTGTGCCCGTGTTGGAGGGTCCCTGTGCCCAGGGTGGGAGTCCAGGCAGGGGCAGAATGGGGGTCTGTGCCCATGTTGGGGGGTCCCTGTGCCAGGGTGGGGGGCCTGTGCCCATGTTGGGGGGTCCCTGTGCCCAGGGTGGGGGTCTGTGCCTGCAGGACAGGGGCCTTTGCCCGTGCTGGGGGGTCCCTGTGCCCAGGGTGGGGGTCTGTGCCCATGTTGGGGGGTCTGTGCCCGCAGGGCAGGGTCCGTGCCGGCGTGGCGCAGCCCCGTGCCGGTGCCCGGCTGTGCCACCTCGCCCCCAGCCCAGCCCTACCTTTGCCCAGGCGCTGTGCCGAGGTGGTGAGATCACCTGGGGGGGGGGGGGGGGGGAAAGTCGGGGGTCAGGAGGAGCCGGGGGGCAGAGACCCCGGGGTGCCACCCCCCAGCCGTGCCCCAGCCGGGGGTCCGGCTGCCCCTCGCCCTCCGCAGGCCCCGGGGGCTCGCCGGGAGCTGCCTCCCAGTCCGGCTGCCGCGTCCCCACGCCGACGCTCACTCTCTCCGGAGGCCTCCAGCTTGGCGGGGCTGACGGGCTCTGCAAGAGACGAGCAGGGGGACGTGAGCCCCGGGGTGCCCACGCTCTCACCCACCCCCCCACCACCACCCCCCACCAGCCCCCTCCAGGCCTTGGCCGGGAGGGAAACTGAGGCACAGAGGCTGCGGGTCGCGGCCCCCGGCCAGGCGGTGCTGGGGGGGCTGCGTGGGGCAGGGTCCCCCCCCGCGGCGCTGGGCCAGCCCCGGTCCCCTACCTGGCGTCTGTCCTTCTGCAGAAAGGGCCACGTCCAGGGTGCTCGCGGGCTCTGCGGGGACACAGGGGGGCAGGAACAGGGAGCACGTCCCGGACACCGCAGCCCCAGGGGATCGGGGACAACGGCAGGCGTCCCCAGGAGACCCCGCTACCCCAACCCCCTCCCTTCTGCCAGATAGGGATCCCCCCATGCTGCTGGGTGGCAGCACCCACTGAGACCCCTGCCCTGGGCACCCAGGGTGCCCCCGGCCCTCTCCCCCTGGCCCCCCAACCCCCAGCCCCCTTACCATCGGCCATCACGGTGGCCAGGACCAGGAGGACGACCATGGCCAACGCCAGGGCCCTGCGGAGGAGACGCAGCGTTTGGGGACCCCATAGCACCCCTCACTGCTCCTGGTCCACCCGCAGACCCCTCAGGGTCCCCCCCCGTCCCGGGGGTGCACCCCATGGGGCTGCGGTCCCCGTCCCCACCCTGGTGCCACCCCAGCTCTGGGCAGGGCATGGGGTCCCCGTCCCCACCCTGGTGCCACCCCAGCTCCAGGCAGGGCATGGGGCTGCGGTCCCCGTCCCCGTCCCCATCCTGGTGTCACCCCAGACAGGGCATGGGGCTGTGGTCCCCATCCCCACACCGGTGTCACCCCAGATGGGGTGCACCCCATGGGTCTGCGGTCCCCGTCCCCACGCCAGTGTCACCCCAGCTCCGGGCAGGGCATGGGACTGCAGTCCCTGTCCCCATCCTGGTGTCACCCCAGGCAGGGCATGGGGCTGCAGTCCCCGTCCCCACACCGGTGTCACCTCAGCTCCAGGCAGGGCATGGGGCTGTGGTCCCTGTCCCCATGTCGGTGTCACCCCAGACGGGGTGCACCCCATGGGGCTGCGGTCCCCGTCCCCATCCTGGTGTCACCCCAGCTCTGGGCAGGGCATGGGGTCCCCGTCCCCACGCTGGTGTCACCCCAGAGAGGGTGCACCCCAACGCGCTGAGGTCCCTGTCCCCACCCTGGCGCCACCCCAGCTCCAGGCAGGGCATGGGGCTGCGGTCCCCGTCCCCACACCGGTGTCACCCCACCTCTGGGCAGGGCATGGGGCTGCGGTCCCCGTCCCCACACCGGTGTCACCCCAGACGGGGTGCACCCCATGGGGCTGCGGTCCGCGTCCCCACGCCGGTGTCACCCCAGCTCCGGGCAGGGCATGGGGTCCCCATCCCCACACTGGCGTCACCCCAGATGGGGTGCACCCCATGGGGCTGTGGTCCGTGTTCCCACCCTGGTGCCACCCCAGGCAGGGCATGGGGCTGCAGTCCCTGTCTCCACCCTGGTGTCACCTCAGCTCCAGACAGGGCATGGGGCTGCGGTCCCCGTCCCCACGCCAGTGTCACCCCAGACGGGGTGCACCCCATGGGGCTGCGGTCCCTGTCTCCACCCTGGTGCCACCTCAGCTCTGGGCAGGGCATGGGACTGCGGTCCCTGTCCCCATCCTGGTGTCACCCCAGCTCCAGGCAGGGCATGGGGTCCCCATCCCCACGCCGGTGTCACCCCAGCTCCGGCCACCCCGGGCTGCAGGCAGGCTGGAGGGGACCCGAGGCGAGGTTCCCGGAGGAGGTGACCCCTCTATGGAGCATCCCGTGCCGTAGCCCCTGGCCTTGGCAGACCCTGTGTCCTGGCCTTGTCCCTGCCCGTGATGGATCTGGGCCAACCTGGGGGCCACAGGCCTGGGGCAGGAGGTGCTGCGGCCCCCCGGCTGCATGGGGTGGGGGGGGGGGAGGTGCCTGGGGACCCCACAACCAGCCGGGGAGCAGTGGGACAGCTGGGGGGACTGCCACACGCCAGGGGGTCAGGTGCATCCCGGAGTTGCCTCCAGACCCCGCAGAGCTGCCAGGAGATGTTTTTGGGACCCCTCAAGGTTGTCTGGAGATGCCCCCCAGAGCTGACAGGGGATGCCCTCAGGACACCCCCACCCCCCCCCCCAGCTCTGATGAGGAGAAGCCCATCTGGGACCCCTCAATGCTGCCATGGGATGCCCGCACAGGACCCCCCAGAGCTGCTGGGAGATGCCCCCCAGAGCTGCCGGGAGATGCCCCCGGGACCCCCCAGTGCTGCCAGGTGATGCCCACCCGGGATGCCCCCAGGGCTGCCAGGAGATGCCCCCCAGAGCTGCTGGGACATGCCCCAGGACCCCCCAGTGCTGCCAGGAGATGCCCCCCAGAGCTCCTAGGCGATGCCGCAGGACCCTCCAGTACTGCCAGGACCCCCCAGTGCTGCCAGGTGATGCCCACCCAGGATGCCCCCAGAGCTGCCGGGAGATGCCCCAGGACCCCCCAGTGCTGCCAGGACCCCCCAGAGCTGCCAGGTGATGCCCACCGGAGCTGCCAGGAGATGCCCCAGGACCCCCCCAGTGCTGCCAGGACCCCCCAGAGCTGCCAGGTGATGCCCATCGGAGCTTCCGGGAGATGCCCCAGGACCCCCCAGTGCTGCCAGGACCCCCCAGAGCTGCCAGGTGATGCCCACCGGAGCTGCCAGGAGATGCCCCCAGGACCCCCCAGTGCTGCCAGGTGATGCCCACCCGGGATGCCCCCAGAGCTGCCAGGAGATGCCCCCCAGAGCTGCCGGGAGATGCCCCAGGACCCCCCCAGCACTACCCAGGAGATGCCCCCCGGGCCCCCACCGCGGGCAGTGTTGGGGTCCCGGTGCCCCCATTCCCCCTCGCCCCCCCCCGCCCCCGGGCTGGGGTCAGCAGAGCGGGGGTCCCCGCCGTCCCCGGGGTCCCCGCCGGTGCCGGGGCTCACCTGCGGGGCTGGGCCATGCCTGCGGCTGCGGGGCTGGCGGCGCTGCGGGAGCCGGCCCGGCGCCGCCCGGGGCCGTTATAGCCGCATGGGGCTGGGGAGGAGCCAGGTGGCTGCGGGCCAGCCAATCCCCGCACCGGCACCGGCACCGGCACCGGCACTGCGGCTCCGCACCGGCTCCGCACCGGCCATCGGCATCGCCACCGGCCACCGCCGCCGGCACTGCGGCTCCGCACTGGGCATCGCCACCGGGCATCGGCATCGCCACCGGGCATCGGCATCGCCACCAGCACTGCGGCTCCGCACCGGTACCGGACATCGGCATCGCCACCGGCACCGCGGCTCTGTACCAGTACCGGCACTGGGCACCAGTATTCCCTGGCCTGAATTGCACTGGGAGCCCCTGTGCCGCTGCAGGGACCCCAGAGCCATGTCCGGGACCCCCAGCACAGCTCTGGGGACCCCAAAAGGCAGAGGCCCAGCTGGGACCCTCCAACCCCACTTTGGGGACCCCAGAGCCATGTCCGGGACCCCCAGCATCACTTTGGGGACCCCCAGGCCTGGGTACCATGGCACAGCCCTGGGGACCCCCAAAGCCAGAGCCATGACCGGGACCCCCAGCACCATTTCAGGGACCCCCAGGCCCAGAGCAACAGCTGGGACCCCCGGCACCACTGTGGGGACCCCAGAGCCATGACCAGGACCCCCAGCACCATTTCAGGGACCCCAGAGCCACGGCTGGGACCCCCAGCACCACTGGGGACCCCCAAACCCAGAGCCCCAGCTGGGACCCTCCAGTGCCACTGGGCATTGGGGGGTGCTGGGCACCCTGTGCCGGGGGGCTGGCCATGGAGGGGGGGGATTGGGGACCTTGTATTGGGGTGCTGGGCATGGCTGGGGGGGTGCTGGGCACCCCCTGCCCCTCTCCTTGGGGTCCCCCTGGACCTCCCTGGCCTCGGCTCCCTGGGGGCTGCCATGGGGGGACCCCTTCCCCCCCCCCCCCACCCCACTGGGGTCCCCCGGACAGGCAGCACCCCCTTCCCCGGGGCACCCCGACCCGCACAGCCCCCCCGCCAGGCTCTGGGGCTGTGGTGGAGCCGGGGGGGGGGGGTGTGTCCCATCCCGGGGGGGTCCCATCCCTGCCCCGCCACCCCCTGCCCCCCCCCCTTGCAGCCCGAACAAGGGGCCCTTTGTGGCCGGGGCAGCTCAAAGCCCCTTTGTTCCCTGGATTATGGGGCTGCGGGGGGGGGGCAGCGCCGGCTCCGGTGTCCTGTGGGGCCGGGGGGGGCGATGGGGACCCACTGCGGCGGGGGGCTCTTTCCCCATCCCACCGGTTGGCAGCGGTGGCCACCGGAGCTGGCAGCCACCGGGCCACGTGGCCCCCCCTCACCCCCCACCCCCGTCCCCGGCACCTTTCTTGGGGCACCCTGGTACGGCAGAGCCCCAGCTGCCGCCGGCACAATGCGCCTTTATCCCGGCGTGGTGCCAGCACCCAGGTGCCGGAACAATCCAGCCGCGTGGCCACGGCCTGCCCAGCCGGCATCGCCCGTCCCTGGCATCAGCCACACCACCCCGCGGGGTGAGCTGCCCTGGATGCAGGACCCCCCCGCACCGCCACCCCCCATCCCCAAACCTGGCACCAGAACCCTCGTCCCGGTATGGTGATGGTGAGCCGGCACTGCCCTGGGGAGCCGGTACGGTCATGGTGAGCCGGTACGGTGATGGTGAGCTGGTATGGTGATGGTGAGCCGGTATGGTGATGGTGAGCTGGTACGGTGATGGTGAGCCGGTACAGTGATGGTGAGCTGGTACAGTGATGGTGAGCCAGTATGGTGATGGTGAGCCGGCACTGCCCTGGGGAGCCGGTACGGTCATGGTGAGCCGGTACGGTGATGGTGAGCTGGTATGGTGATGGTGAGCCGGTATGGTGATGGTGAGCTGGTACGGTGATGGTGAGCCGGTACAGTGATGGTGAGCTGGTACGGTGATGGTGAGCCAGTATGGTGATGGTGAGCTGGTACGGTGATGGTGAGCCAGTATGGTGATGGTGAGCTGGTACGGTGATGGTGAGCCGGTATGGTGATGGTGAGCTGGTACGGTGATGGTGAGCCAGTATGGTGATGGTGAGCTGGTACGGTGATGGTGAGCCGGTACGGTGATAGTGAGCTGGTATGGTGATGGTGAGCTGGTACGGTGATGGTGAGCTGGTATGGTGATGGTGAGCTGGTACGGTGATGGTGAGCCGGTATGGTGATGGTGAGCCGGTATGGTGATGGTGAGCTGGTACGGTGATGGTGAGCCGCTACGGTGATGGTGAGCTGGTACGGTGATGGTGAGCCGGTATGGTGATGGTGAGCTGGTACGGTGATGGTGAGCCGGTATGGTGATGGTGAGCTGCTATGGTGATGGTGAGCCGGTATGGTGATGGTGAGCCGGTATGGTGATGGTGAGCTGGTATGGTGATGGCGAGCTGGTATGGTGATGGTGAGCTGGTATGGTGATGGTGAGCTGGTACGGTGACGGTGAGCCGCTATGGTGATGGTGAGCTGCTATGGTGATGGTGAGCTGGTATGGTGATGGTGAGCTGGTATGGTGATGGTGAGCTGGTATGGTGATGGTGAGCTGGTACGGTGACGGTGAGCCGCTATGGTGATGGTGAGCCGGTATGGTGATGGTGAGCCGGTATGGTGATGGTGAGCTGGCACTGCCCTGGTGAGCTGGTACGGTCATGGTGAGCCAGTATGGTTACGCTGCGCTGGCACTGCCCCGGTGAACTGGTACACTGATGGTGAGCCGGTGCAGTGATGGTGAGCCAGTATGGTGATGGTGAGCTGGTACAGCCCTGGTGAACTGGTACGGTCACAGTGAGCCAGTACGGTGATGGTGAGCCGGTACGGTGATGATGAGCTGGTACAGCCCTGGCGAACTGGCATGGTGATGGTGAGCTGGCATTGCCCTGGTGAGCTGATACGGTGATGGTGAGCTGGTACGGTGATGGTGAGCTGGCACTGCCCTGGTGAACCTGGTACACTGATGGTGAGCTGGTACGGTGATGGTGATCTGGTATGGTTACGGTGAGCTGGTACGGTGATGGTGAGCTGGTATGGTTACGGTGAGCTGGTACGGTGATGGTGAGCCAGTACTGCCCTGGTGAGCTGGTATGGTTACGGTGAGCCGGCACAGCCCTGGTGAGCCAGTACGGTTATGATGAGCCAACACGGTGACAGTGAGCCGGAATGGTTATGGCGAGCTGGTGCGGTTACGGTGAGCTGGTATGGTTACAGCCCTGGTGAGCCGGTACGGTTACGGTGAGCCAGTACAATCCCAATGAGTTCACTGGTACCGTCCCAGTAAACCAGTATGACACCGGAGAGCCGTTAAATCCAGTGACCCAGCACAGCTCTGGTGAGACAGCATGGCCCCGGTGAGCCGGCACAGCCCCGGTGATCCAGCATGGCCCCGGTGAGCCGGCACAGCCCGGGTGAGCTGGCACAGCCCCGGTGATCGGGTATGGCCCTGGTGAGTCGGCAGAGCCCCGGTGATCTGGCACAGCCCCAGTGATCTGGCACAGCCCTGGTGATTCAGCACAACCCCAGTGAGAGCCGGCACAGCCCCGGTGATCTGGCACAGCCCCGGTGATCCAGTATGGCCTCAGTGAGCCGGCACAGCCCCAGTGAGCTGGCAAAGCCCTGGTGAGTCGGCACAGCCCCGGTGATCTGGCACAGCCCCAGTGGTTCAGCAGAGACCCAGTGTGCTGGGGGAGTACTGATGGTCTGGCACAGCCCCGGTGATCCGGCACAGCCCGGGTGATCCGGCACAGCCCTGGTGATTCAGCACAACCCCAGTGAGATGGCACAACCCCGGTGATCCGGCACAGCCCTGGTGAGCCGGCACAGCCCCGGTGATTCAGCACAGCCCTGGTGGTCTGGCACAGCCCTGGTGATTCAGCACAACCCCAGTGAGACGGCACAACCCCGGTGATCTGGCACAGTCCTGGTGATCCGGCATAACCCCAGTGATCCGGCACAGCCCCAGTGAGCCGGCACAGGCCTGGTGAGCCAGCACAGCCCTGATGGTCCAGCACAGCCCCGGTGATCCGGTATGGCCCCGATGAGCTGGCACAGCCCTGGTGATCCGGCACAGCCCTGGTGATTCAGCATAACCCCAGTGAGAGCCGGCACAGCCCCGGTGATCCGGCACAGCCCCGGTGATCCGGTATGGCCCCAGTAAGCTGGCACAGGCCTGGTGATCTGGCACAGCCCCGGTGATCCGGCATGGCCCCAGTGATCTGGCACAGCCCCGGTGATCCGGCACAGCCCCAGTGAACCGGCACAGCCCCAGTAAGCTGGCATAGACCCGGTGATCCGGCACAGCCCCAGTGATCTGGCACAGCCCCAGTGATCTGGCACAGCCCCGGTGATCCGGCACAGCCCAAACACCCGGTCCCAGTCCCCCCAGCCCCCCGGGGGCGGTGGTCTCCCGGGCCCCCCAGCACCGGGCGGGCAGCGTGGGTGCCACCAGCCCCAGGCCTGGGCGGGTGGCGAGGTGCCGGCGGGGGGGACATGGCCGCCCCCGTCCCCCGGGGCAGACAAGGGCCCTTTGCCGGGGGCTCAATGCCCCTTTGTTCGCCCGCGCTGCGCCTCGGGGATCAAAGCGGCCGGATGCCGCTCCCGGGGTGGGGGGGGACACAGGGATCCAGACACCCCCCCCCCCATCACCGCAGCGGGGCTGTGCTGGTGACACCCCGGTCTCCCGCCTGGGTCCCCTCTTTGGGGTCCGTGTGTCCCCCCCCACACACTTTTGGCCCTTGGGGTGCTTCCCCCGTGGCCCCACGTGCTGCGGGTGCTCGGTGGGGCCGTGCCCCCTCCCCTCACCCCCCACCCCCCCCGGGCACCCCGGGGTGCTGCGGGGCGCAGGAGGGTCCCAAGGCCCACGGGAGGGCCCAGGGATGGGGGTGCATTGTGGGGGGGGGGGCACAAGGAAGGACGGGTGGGGAGAGCCCAGGGCCTGGGGGGGGGGGTGTCTCAGTGCTGGGGGTCACCACTGGGAGCAGTGGATGCACTGGGCGCATTGGGAGCACCGGTCCCAGTCCTGGGAGCACTGGGAACACTGGGAGCACTGGTCCCGGTCCTGGGAGCACAGGGGGCACTGGTCCCAGTCCCAGGTGCACTAGGAGCACTGGTCCCAGGTGCATTAGGAGCACTGGGGGCACTGGTCCCAGACCCAGGAGCACCGGGGGCACTGGTCCCAGTCCCAGGTGCATTAGGAGCACTGGGAGCACTGGTCCCAGTCCTGGGAGCACAGGGGGCACTGGTCCCAGTCACAGGTGCATTAGGAGCACTGGTCCCAGACCCAGGAGCACTGGGAGCACTGGGCAAACTGGGAGCACTGGTCCCAGCCCTGGGAGCACTGGAGACACTGGCCCCAGACCCGGGAGCCCTGGGAGCAGTGGGAGCACTGGGGGCACTGGTCCCAGTCCCAGGTGCATTAGGAGCACTGGGAGCACTGGTCCCAGTCCCAGGAGCACAGGAGACACTGGCCCCAGCCCCAGGAGCCCTGGGAGCACTGGGAGCGCTGGCCCAAGCCCCGGGAGGCCTGGGAGCCCTGGGAGCACTGGGGGCACTGGTCCCAGCCCTGGGAGCCCTGGGAGCCCTGGGGACACTGGGGGCACTGGTCCCAGTCCCAGGTGCACTAGGAGCACTGGGAGCACTGGTCCCAGTCCCAGGAGCACAGGAGACACTGGCCCCAGCCCCGGGAGCCCTGGGAGCACTGGGCAAACTGGGAGCACTGGGAGCACTGGTCCCAGCCCTGGGAGCACTGGAGACACTGGCCCCAGCCCCGGGAGCCCTGGGAGCCCTGGGCAAACTGGGAGCACTGGGAGCACTGGTCCCAGCCCTGGGAGCACTGGAGACACTGGCCCCAGCCCCGGGAGCCCTGGGAGCACTGGGCAAACTGGGAGCACTGGGAGCACTGGTCCCAGCCCTGGGAGCACTGGAGACACTGGCCCAAGCCCCGGGAGGCCTGGGAGCCCTGGGGACACTGGGGGCACTGGTCCCCGTCCCAGGTGCACTAGGAGCACTGGGAGCACTGGGAGCACTGGTCCTAGCCCCGGGAGCCCTGGGGACACTGGGGGCACTGGTCCCAGACCCAGGAGCACTGGGGGCACTGGTCCCAGTCCCAGGTGCACTAGGAGCACTGGGAGCACTGGTCCCAGTCCCAGGAGCACAGGGGGCACTGGTGCCAGCCCCGGGAGCCCTGGGAGCACTGGGCAAACTGGGAGCACTGGGAGCACTGGTCCCAGCCCTGGGAGCACTGGAGACACTGGCCCCAGCCCCGGGAGCCCTGGGAGCACTGGGCAAACTGGGAGCACTGGGAGCACTGGTCCCAGCCCTGGGAGCACTGGGGACACTGGCCCCAGCCCCGGGAGCCCTGGGAGCCCTGGGGACACTGGGGGCACTGGTCCCCGTCCCAGGTGCACTAGGAGCACTGGGAGCACTGGGAGCACTGGTCCTAGCCCCGGGAGCCCTGGGGACACTGGGGGCACTGGTCCCAGACCCAGGAGCACTGGGGGCACTGGTCCCAGTCCCAGGTGCACTAGGAGCACTGGGAGCACTGGTCCCAGTCCCAGGAGCACAGGGGGCACTGGTCCCAGCCCCGGGAGCCCTGGGAGCACTGGGCAAACTGGGAGCACTGGTCCCACTGGTCCTAGCCCCGGGAGCCCTGGGAGCACGGGGGGCACTGGTCCCAGTCCCAGGTGCACTGGAAGCACTGGGAGCACTGGTCCCAGCCCTGGGAGCACTGGGAGCATTGGTCCCAGCCCCGGGAGCCCTGGGGCACTGGGGGCACTGGCCCCAGACCCGGGAGCACTGGGCGAACTGGGAGCATTGGGAGCACTGATCCCCCTCCCAGCCGCCCCGCCCGCCCCGCCCCTCCCCTTTCCCGCCTGTGGCCACGCCCCTTTCCCCGCCCACCCCTCCCGGCCCCGCCCACCCCGGTCCCCTCCCCGCGCAGGCGCAGTGTCGCGGCGGCGGCGCGCGGGAGGCGGCGCTCCGTCCCGTCCCGGCGGCGGGGCGCGGGGCGGTGGCGCCCCCTGTCGGCCCGGCGGGGAGCGGCCCGTCCGAGGGCGCCGCCGCCAGGAGCCGCCGCCATCTTGTCACCCCCAGCGGAGGGGAGGCAGCGCCCCTCCCCGCCGCGCCGGGCCAGGTAGGCCCCGGCAACCCCCCCGGCACCCCCCGGGCCCGGCCCCACCGGTGAGGGGATAGCGGGGGCGCGGGGGGGGGCTCGGATGGGGGAGGGGAGGGGGGAGAGTGGGGGGCAGTGAGGGGAGGGGGGAGGGGCGGGGAGGGGAGGCCGGGGGGGGGAGGGGAAGGGGGGTTAAGCTGGGAAGGGGGGGGGAGGGTGAATGGGGGGGGGTGGGGGTGAGTGGGGGGGTTGTGAGTGGGGGGGTGTGAGGGTGAGTGTGGGGGGTGTGAGTGGGGGGGGTTGTGAGTGGGGGGGTGTGAGGGTGAGTGTGGGGGGGGGTGAGTGTGATGGGGTGTGAGTGGGGGGGCTGTGAGTGGGTGGGAGGTTGAGTGGGGGGGGTGTGAGTGTGATGGGGGTGAGTGTAGGGGGGTGTGAGTGTGATGGGGTGGGGGGGTGTGAGTGTGGGGGGGGTGAGTGTGATGGGGGTGGGTGTGGGGGTGTGTGAGTGTGATGGGGTGAGTGTAGGGGGGTGTGAGGGTGTGGGGGGGTTGAGTGTGGGGGGGTGTGAGGGTGTGGGGGGGTTGAGTGTAGGGGGGTGTGAGTGTGATGGGGGTGAGTGTAGGGGGGTGTGAGTGTGATGGGGTGAGTGTAGGGGGGTGTGAGTGTGGGGGGGTGTGAGTGTGTGGGGGTGTGAGTGTGAGCAAGGGTGGGGGGGGGGGGGGGGGGGGGGGGGGGGGGGGGGGGGGGGGGGGGGGTGGGGGGGGGGGGGGGGGGGGGGGGGGGGGGGGTGGGGGGGGGGGGGGGGGGGGGGGGGGGGGGGGGGGGGGGGGGGGTGGGGGGGGGGGGGGGGGGGGGGGGGGGGGGGGGTGGGGGGGGGGGGGGGGGGGGGGGGGGGGGGGGGGGGGGGGTGGGGGGGGGGGGGGGGGGGGGGGGGGGGGGGTGGGGGGGGGGGGGGGGGGGGGGGGGGGGGGGGTGGGGGGGGGGGGGGGGGGGGGGGTGGGGGGGGGGGGGGGGGGGGGTGGGGGGGGGGGGGGGGGGGGGGGGGGGGTGGGGGGGGGGGGGGGGGGGGGGGGGGGGGGTGGGGGGGGGGGTGGGGGGGGGGGGGGGGGGGGGGGGGGGGGGGTGGGGGGGGGGGGGGGGGGGGGGGGGGGGTGGGGGGGGGGGGGGGGGGGGGGGGGGGGGGGGGGGGTGGGGGGGGGGGGGGGGGGGGGGGTGTGAGTGTGAGCGAGGGGGGGTGTGAGTGTGATGGGGTGAGTGTGGGGCAGTGTGGGGGGTGTGAGTGTGAGCGAGGGGGGGTGTGAGTGTGATGGGGGTGAGTGTGGGGCGGTGTGAGGGTGTGTGGGGTGTGAGTGTGATGTGCTGTGAGTGTGTGGGGGTGCGCAGGTGAGTGGGTGTGAGGGTGAGTGGGGGTCGTGAGCAGAGGGGGTTGTGCATGGGGGGGGTGTGAGCATGATGGGGTGAGGGTGTGCGACTGAGCGGGGGGGGTGTGCAGGTGGGTGTGAGGGTGAGTGGGGCTGTGTGAGTGGTGTGTGAGCGTGGAGGGGTGTGAGGGTGAGTGTGGGGGGGGTGTGAGTGTGATGGGGTGCGAGTAGGTTTGGGGGGTGTCAGTGCGGGTGAGTGCGAGTGGGGGGGGCATGAGGGGGTGTGAGTGTTAGGGGGTAGGAGGGTGTGTATGCGGGGGGGGGGGGTGTATGCCGGGGTGCGAGTGTGAGCCAGGATGTGTGTGAGGGGGTGTGAGTGTGGGGCTGTGTCAGTGCGGGTGTGAGCGTGAGCACAGGGGTGGGTGAGGGGGTGTGAGAATGATGGGGTGTGGGTGTGTGAGTGTGAGGGGTGTGTGTAAGCACAAGGGTGTGAGCGTGAGCCGGGGGGGTGTGTGTGAGGGAGTGTGATGGGGGTGAGTGTGGGGCTGTGTCAGTGCGGGTGTGAGCACAGGGGTGTGTGATGGGGTGTGAGTGTTGAGGGGGTGTGGGGGTGTGAGTGAGGGGTGTTTGGGTGTGTGATGGGGTGTAAGCGTGTGAAGGGGGCGTGGGTGTGAGTGTGGTGGGGTGTGAGGGGGTGTGGGTGCAGGTGTGAGTGTGGGGGTGTGAGGGTGAGTGATGGGGTGTGAGTGCAGGGGGTGTGAGTGTGTGTGAGCGTGATGGGGTGGGGGTGTGAGTGCAGGTGTGAGTGTGGGGGTTGTGAGCGTGATGGGGTGTGAGTAGTGGGGGTGTGTGCAGGCGGGTGTGAGGGTGAGTGTGGGGGGTGTGATTGGTGTGGGAGTGTGAGCGTGATGGGGTGTGAGGAGTGGGGGTGTGTGCAGTTGTGTGGGAGTGTGAGCACAGGGCTGTGGGGGGGGTTGTGTGGGGGGTGTGTGTGAGGATGAGTGTGATGGTGAGTGTGATGGGGTGTGAGTGTGGGGGTGTGTGGAGGGGGGTGTGAGTGTGAGGGGTGTGAGTGGGGGGTGTGTGCAGGGGGGAGGTGTGAGTGCGGGGGTGTGAGTGCAGGTGATGGTGAGTGTGATGGGGGGTGAGTGGGGGTGTGTGTGCACAGGGGGAGGTGTGAGTGGGGAGTGTGTGAGTGATGAGTGGGAGTGGGGGGCTGTGTGAGTGTGGTGGGGGTGAGTGTGGGGCGGTGTGGGGGTGAGTGTGAGTGAGGGGTTGTGTGAGTGTGATGGGGTGGGGGGTGTGAGTGTGAGGGGTGTGAGTGTGGGGCTGTGAGTGCAGGTGATGGTGAGTGTGATGGGGTGTGAGTGGGGGGTGTGCGAGGGTGAGTGTTGCGGGTGCGTGAGTCAGCACAGGTGTGTGTGTGTGTGAGGTGTGAGTACGGGGGGGGGTGGGAGCGTGGCGGGATGGGGGTGGGTGAGTGCAGGTGTGAGTGTGAGGGTGTGAGTGGCCGAGGGGGGGTGAACATGGTGGGGTGTGAGGAGTGTGTGTGGGGGGGTGAGCATGCGATGTGTGTGCAGGGGAGGGTGTGAGTGGGGGTGTGAGGGTGTGAGTGATGGGGTGTGAGTGTGTGGGGGTGTGAGTACAGGGGGGTGAGGGTGTGAGTGTGTGGGGGTGTGAGTGTGTGGGGGTGTGAGTACAGGGGGGTGAGGGTGTGAGTGTGATGGGGTGTGAGTGTGTGGGGGTGTGAGTACAGGGGGGTGAGGGTGTGAGTGTGATGGGGTGTGAGTGTGTGGGGGTGTGAGTGTAGGGGGGGTGAGGGTGTGAGTGTGTGGGGGTGTGAGTGTGATGGGGTGTGAGTGTGTGAGGGTGTGAGTGTAGGGGGGGTGAGGGTGTGAGTGTGTGGGGGTGTGAGTGTGATGGGGTGTGAGTGTGTGAGGGTGTGAGTGTAGGGGGGGTGAGGGTGTGAGTGTGTGGGGGTGTGAGTACAGGGGGGTGAGGGTGTGAGTGATGGGGTGTGAGTGTGTGGGAGTGTGAGTGTAGGGGGGGTGAGGGTGTGAGTGTGGGGGGGTGTGAGTGTGTGGGGGTGTGAGTGTGATGGGGTGTGAGTGTGTGGGGGTGTGAGTACAGGGGGGTGAGGGTGTGAGTGTGATGGGGTGTGAGTGTGTGGGGGTGTGAGTGTAGGGGGGGTGAGAGTGTGAGTGTGTGGGGGTGTGAGTACAGGGGGGTGAGGGTGTGAGTGTGTGGGGGTGTGAGTGTGTGGGGGTGTGAGTGTAGGGGGGGTGAGGGTGTGAGTGTGGGGGGGTGTGAGTACAGGGGGGTGAGGGTGTGAGTGATGGGGTGTGAGTGTGTGGGGGTGTGAGTGTAGGGGGGGTGAGGGTGTGAGTGTGGGGGGGGTGTGAGTGTGTGGGGGTGTGAGTGTAGGGGGGGTGAGGGTGTGAGTGTGGGGGGGTGTGAGTGTGTGGGGGTGTGAGTGTAGGGGGGGGTGAGGGTGTGAGTGTGTGGGGGTGTGAGTGTGTGGGGGTGTGAGTGTAGGGGGGGTGAGGGTGTGAGTGTGGGGGGGTGTGAGTGTGTGTGGGTGTGAGTGTGGGGGTGAGGGTGTGAGTGATGGGGTGTGAGTGTGTGGGGGTGTGAGTGTGGGGGGGTGAGGGTGTGAGTGTGGGGGGGTGTGAGTGTGTGTGGGTGTGAGTGTGGGGGGTGAGGGTGTGAGTGATGGGTGTGAGTGTGTGGGGGTGTGAGTGTAGGGGGGGTGAGGGTGTGAGTGTGGGGGGGTGTGAGTGTGTGGGGGTGTGAGTGTGGGGGGTGAGGGTGTGAGTGTAGGGGGGGTGAGTGCAGGGGAGGGTGTGAGGGTGACAGGGTGCGAATGGGGGTGTGTGCAGGTGTGTGAGTGTGAGCATGAAAGTGTGTGAGTGCAGGTGCGAGTGTGAGCGAGGGGGTGTGAGGCTGTGGGTGAGCGAGGGGGGGTGAGTACGAGGGGGTGAGGGTGAGTGTGGGGGTGTGAGAGAACGTGGGGGTGAGTGTGGGTGGGTGAGGGTGTGTGATGGTGAACATGGGGTGTGTGGGTGTGATGGTGAACATGGGGTGTGTGGGGTGTGTGATGGTGAACACGGGGTGTGGGGGGAGTGTGATGGTGAACACGGGGTGTGTGGGGTGTGTGATGGTGAACACGGGGTGTGTGGGGTGTGTGATGGTGAACAAGGTGTATGCAGCTGTGATGGTGAACATGGGGTGTGTGTGTGGTTGTGTGATGGTGAGCACAGGTTGTGCGGATGTGGTGGTGAACACAGTGTTGGGGTGTGATGGTGAACATGGGGTGTGGGGGGGGTGTGATGATGAACACAGTGTTTGGGTGTGATGGTGAACGCGGGGTGTGTGGGGGGTGTGATGATGAACACAGTGTTTGGGTGTGATGGTGAACGCGGGGTGTGCAGGTGTGATGGTGAACGCGGGAAATGTGGGCGTGATGGTGAACGCGGGGGGTGTGGGTGTGGGTGTGATGGTGAACATGGGGTGTGTGGGAGTGTGATGGTGAACAAGGGGTGTGCAGGTGTGATGGTGAACATGGGGTGTGTGGGAGTGTGATGGTGAACAAGGGGTGTGCAGGTGTGATGGTGAACATGGGGTGTGTGGGAGTGTGATGGTGAACATGGGGTGTGCAGGTGTGATGGTGAACATGGAGTTTGTGTGCGGGGTGTGTGATGGTGAACACGGTGTTTGGGTGTGATGGTGAACACGGAGTGTGTGGGGTGTGTGATGGCGAACAGGGGTTGTGCAGACGTGATGATGAACACGGTGTTTGGGTGTGATGGTGAACAAGGGATGTGCAGATGTGATGGTGAGCACGGTGTTTGGGTGTGATGGTGAATGTGGGGTGTGCGGGTGTGATGGTGAACGCAGGAAATGGCGTGATGGTGAACGCGGGGTGTGTGGGGGGGTGTGATGGTGAGCAAGGGATGTGCAGATGTGATGGTGAACATGGGGTGTGTGGGGGGGTGTGATGGTGAACACAGGGGCGTGGGGGGTGTGTGACGGTGAACACGGGGTGTGCCGGTGTGATGGTGAACATGGGGTCTGTGGGGGGTGTGATGGTGAACATGGGGGGTGTGCGGATGTGATGGTGAACACGGGGTGTGTGGGGTGTGTGATGGTGAACGTGGGGGTGTGGGGGGGTGTGATGGTGAACACAGGGTGTGTGGGGTGTGTGATGATGAACACAGCGTTTGGGTGTGATGGTGAACGCGGGGTGTGGGGGGTGTGTGATGGTGAACGTGGGGGTGTGGGGGGGGTGTGATGGTGAATGCGGGGTGTGTGGGGTGTGTGATGGTGAACGTGGGGGTGTGGGGGGGTGTGATGGTGAACGTGGGGGTGTGGGGGGTGTGATGGTGAACAGGGGGTGTGTGTGGGGGGTGTGATGGTGAACAGGGTGTGTGTGTGGGGGGTGTGTGATGGTGAACGTGGGGGGGGTGTAGGTGTGATGGTGAGCATGGGGCAGGGTGACGAGGTGTGGGGGTGCTGCGGGTGCAGGAGGGGACACCCAGTGGGTCGCTGGGGCCGCGGGTGCTGGGTGTCGGGGGGGTCGGAGGGGCGCGGTGTGGGGGGGTTCCTGGGGGGGTGCCCCCCGAGGGGCCCTGGTGTGCCCGGGCGGGGGGGGGGGGGGGGGTGTGAGTGTGCAAGGGCCATGTCAGAGGGGGCCTGCCCCACTGCAGGGGTCCCTGTGGGCCGCCTGGCCTTGGGGTCCCGTCCGTGAGGGGCTCTCCTGGGTGAGGTGTGGGGCAGGGAGGTGCCCCATGGGACTGTACGGGTGAGGTGTGGGGCAGGGGGGTGTCATGTGGGGCTGTAGGGGTGAGGTGTGGGGCAGGGGGGTGTCATGTGGGGCTGTAGGGGTGAGGTGTGGGGCAGGGGGTTGTCATGTGGGGCTGTAGGGGTGAGGTGTGGGGCAGGGGGGTGTCATGTGGGGCTGTAAGGGTGAGGTGTGGGACAGGGGGGTGTCATGTGGGGCTGTAGGGGTGAGGTGTGGGGCAGGGGGGTGCCCCATGGGGCTGTAGGGGTGAGATGTGGGGCAGGGGGGTGTCATGTGGGGCTGTAGGGGTGAGATGTGGGGCAGGGGCTGTCCTGTGGGGCTGTAGGTGTGGGGCAGGGGCTGTCCTGTGGGGCTGTAGGTGTGGGGCAGGGGGGGTGCCCCATGGGGCTGTAGGTGTGAGGCAGGGGGTGTCCTGTGGGGCTGTAGGTGTGGGGCAGGGGGGGTGCCTCATGGGGCTGTAGGTGTGGGGCAGAGGGTGTCCTGTGGGGCTGTAGGTGTGGGGCAGGGGGGGTGCCCCATGGGGCTGTAGGTGTGGGGCAGGGGGTGTCCTGTGGGGCTGTAGGTGTGGGGCAGGGGGGTGTCCTGTGGGGCTGTAGGTGTGGGGCAGGGGGTGTCCTGTGGGGCTGTAGGTGTGGGGCAGGGGGGGTGCCTCATGGGGCTGTAGGTGTGGGGCAGGGAGCGTCCTGTGGGGCTGTAGGTGTGGGGCAGGGGGTGTCCTGTGGGGCTGTAGGTGTGGGGCAGGGGGGGTGCCCCATGGGGCTGTAGGTGTGGGGCAGGGGGTGTCCTGTGGGGCTGTAGGTGTGGGGCAGGGGGGGTGCCTCATGGGGCTGTAGGTGTGGGGCAGGGGGTGTCCTGTGGGGCTGTAGGTGTGGGGCAGGGGGGGTGCCTCATGGGGCTGTAGGTGTGGGGCAGGGGGTGTCCCGTGGGGCTGTAGGTGTGGGGCAGGGGGGGTGCCCCGTGGGGCTGTAGGTGTGGGGCAGGGGGTGTCCTGTGGGGCTGTAGGTGTGGGGCAGGGGGGGTGCCTCATGGGGCTGTAGGTGTGGGGCAGGGGCTGTCCTGTGGTGCTGTAGGTGTGGGGCAGGGGGGGTGCCCCATGGGGCTGTAGGTGTGGGGCAGGGGGTGTCCTGTGGGGCTGTAGGTGTGGGGCAGGGGGGGGTGCCTCATGGGGCTGTAGGTGTGGGGCAGGGAGCGTCCTGTGGGGCTGTAGGTGTGGGGCAGGGGGGGTGCCCCATGGGGCTGTAGGTGTGGGGCAGGGGGTGTCCTGTGGGGCTGTAGGTGTGGGGCAGGGGGGGTGCCCCATGGGGCTGTAGGTGTGGGGCAGGGGGGGTGCCCCATGGAGCTGTAGGTGTGGGGCAGGGAGCGTCCTGTGGGGCTGTAGGTGTGGGGCAGGGGGGGTGCCCCATGGGGCTGTAGGTGTGGGGCAGGGGGTGTCCTGTGGGGCTGTAGATGTGGGGCAGGGGGGGTGCCCCGTGGGGCTGTAGGTGTGGGGCAGGGGGTGTCCTGTGGGGCTGTGCAGCAGCGCCGTGGGGCAGGGGATGGCGTTGGGCCCGGCGCTCTCCCCAGCCCTGTGCGGGTGACGCGGTGACGTGGTGACCCACCGGTGCCTGTTGGCGCTGGGGTACGGCCGGGAGGGACGGGCACCGCTGCCGGCACGTGGGCGCCAGGCGGTGGGCGCCAGGCGGTGGGCGCCAGGCGGTGGGCGCCAGGCGGTGGGTGCCGGCCGATGCCGTGCGGTGCCCGGGGAGAGGGGCTGCGGCGGCAGCCGGGGCAGGAGCCAGCGCTGAGTTTTACTTTTACCAGATTCTCATGTTTTACTATGAAAAATTCTCCTTTCCAAGCCGGGGGGGGGGGGCGCAGCGCCTGCCTTTTGGGGACCACTGGGCGCAGGGGGTCGCTGGCCCGTTAGCCAAACGCAGCCGTAATTACCGGCTTTTCGCCGATTCCTCCTCTGGAACCCCCCCGTTTCTTCCGACCCCCTCAAAACCCACCGCGGGATGCAGAAATGTCGGAATTTCGTCTCCCGACCCCCTGCTGCCTCCCCTCTCCCCCAAACCCGGCCTCGACCGAGCCGGCTCCCCCCTCCCAGCCCTTCTCCTGGGGCACCCACCGCCGGTGGCAATTTGGAGAAGCCCTTCGGCAACGGGACGACGATGGCGAGACGCTGCGGGCAACGCGCCCGCCTCCCGCTCTTCGGGGACGGGAGGGTTTGTGTGGTCACAGCGCCTGCGGGGTGGGCGGAAGCGTGGTTGAAATCGGAATCGTGGGATGGTTTGGGTGGGAAGGGACCTTGAAAGGCCATGGAGTCCCACCCCCTGCCCTGGGCAGGGACGTCTTCAACTCGCCCAGGTTGCCCAGAGCCCCGTCCAACCTGGCCTGGGGTGTTGGGTGTTGGGTTCGTGTCCAAGGAAGAGCAACGAAGCTGGTGAAGGGTCTGGAGAACGTGTCCTGTGAGGAGTTATGGGTTGTCGGGAGCGGTCAGCGTGGGTTGATCCGGGGGAAATCCCGCTTGACCAGTCTGGTGGCCTGCTGTGACGGTGTGACTGGCCGGGCGGGTGAGGGGAGAGCAAGGGACGTTGTCTACCGCCACTTCAGCAAGGCTTTTGACACCGTCTCCCGTAACACCCTCGTAGGAAGCTCAGGGAGGGGGGGTCGGGTGAGGGGACAGCGAGGTGGACGGAGAACGGCTGGATGGCAGAGCTCAGCGGGGTGCGACCAGCGGCGCAGAGTCCGGTTGGAGGCCTGTAGTTACCGGTGTTCCCCAGGGGTCAGTACTGGCTCTAGTCATGTTCAACGTATTCACCAACGCCCTCAAGGAGGGGACAGAGTCTTACCCTCAGCGCGTTTGCTGGTGACACGAAACCAACACACCAGAAGGTTGTGTCACCATCCAGCGAGACCTGCCCAGGCTGGAGAGAACCTCATGAGGAACCTCATGAGGTTCAACAAGGTCCCGCACCTGGGCAGGAGTAACCCCATGGACCACGACGGGTTGGGGCTGACCTGCTGGAGAGCAGCTCTGCAGGGAGACACCTGGGAGTCCCGGGGGACACCGAGTTGCCCAGGGGCCAGCAACGTGCCCTGGTGGCCAACGCGGCCAACGGTCTCCTGGGGGGCCTGGAGAAGAGCGTGGCCAGCAGGTGGGGGGAGGTTCATCCTCCCCCTCTGCCCTGCCCTGGGGAGGCCACAGCTGGAGCACTGGGGCCGGTGCTGGGCCCCCCAGTTCCAGCAGGACGGGGAGCTGCTGGGGAGAGGGCGGCGGAGGCCGCGAGGATGATGAGGGCCGGGAGCATCTCGCTGCTGAGGAGCGGCTGAGCGCCCTGGGGGTGTTCAGCCTGGAGAGAAGGAGGCTGAGGGGAGACCTTCTCGCTCTCTCCAGCTCCCTGAAAGGAGGGGGCAGCCAGGGGGGGTCGGGCTCTTCTCCCAAGGAACAGGCCATGGGACAAGAGGAAACGGTCCCAGGTTGCGCCAGGGCAGGTTTAGGATGGATATTGGGGAAAATTCCTTCCCCAAAAGGGCTGTCAGGCGTTGGAAGAGGCTGCCCAGGGCAGGGGGGGAGTCGCCATCCCTGGAGGGATTGAAAAGCCGGGCAGACGCGGTGCTGAGGGATACGGTTCAGCGACGGTTTTTGTCAGCGTTGGGTTGACGGTTGGACTCCGTGATCTGAAAGGTCTTTTCCAACCCGGGTGACTCTGCTGATCCCGGCGGGAGAGGGGGGCCGGTTCCTCGCGAGCGGTGGGGTGGTGACGGCGGTTGTGCCGGGGGCCAGTTGAGCCCACCCTGCCCAGGCCGAAGGGGCCCGTCACCCTCAGCCGCCGCCGTTCCGGCCTGCTCGCTGCCGAGCGCTCGGCTGGAACGAAGCCATGGCGGTCGTTTAAACGGGTACCTCCATTATTGAGCGCCTGCCTCCGGAGCCGCCGTCCCTCTTCCGAGGATGACTAAGGGCATGCGGGAACGCAGGGTCCGTGTCTCCGTGCGCTCCTGCCAGCGCTGGGATTTCAAGCTGGAAACCTGAACTGGCCGCGGGCAACCAGCCCGGCTGTGGCAATGGTTCCAGGCCAGACCGCTGCCGGACCCGCATCCCAACCCGTCCAAGCTGCTCCCGAACCTGCATCCTGATCCAGCCAAACCGCTGCCAGACCTGCATCCCAATCCGACCAAACCGCTGCCGGACCTGCATCCCAACCAGCCAAACCGCTCCCAAACCCGCATCCCGACCCAGCCAAACTGCTCCCAGCACCACATCCCGACCCAGCCAAACCACTACCAGACCCACATCCCGACCCGTCCAAGCAGCTCCCGAACCTGCATCCTGATCCAGCCAAACCGCTGCCAGACCCCCATCCCGATATGTCCAAACAGCTCCCGAAACCGCATCCCAACCAGCCAAACTGCTGCCGGCTCCGCATCCCGACCCAGCCAAACTGCTCCCGGCGCCACATCCTGACCCAGCTGAACCGCTGCCGGCCCCACATCCTGACCCATCCAAGCAGCTCCCGAACCTGCATCCTGATCCAGCCAAACCCCTGCCAGCCCCGCATCCCAATCTGTCCAAACTGCTGCTGGACCCCCATCCCAACCAGCCAAACTGCTGCTGGACCCGCATCCCGATCTGGGCAGACCACTCCCGGACCCGCATCCCGATCTGGCCAAACCGCTCCCGGACCTGCATCCTGATCTGGCCAAACTGCTGCCAGCCCCACATCCCTATTCGGCCAAGCTGCTCCCAAAAGCACATCCCAACCAGCCAAACTGCTCCCGAACCTGCATCCCAACCAGCCAAATTGCTGCCGGCCCTGCATCCCAACCCGGCCGAACTGCTGCCAGCCCCGCATCCCGACCTGTCCAAGCAGCTCCCGAACCTGCATCCTGATCCAGCCAAACCGCTGCCAGCCCCGCATCCCGATCTGTCCAAACTGCTCCCAGACCTGCATCCCAACCAGCCAAACTGCTGCCGGACCCGCATCCCGATCTGGGCAGACCACTCCCGGACCCGCATCCTGATCCGGCCAAACTGCTGCTGGCCCTGCATCCCGACTGGCCAAACCACTCCCGGACCTGCATGCCGATCCGGCCATACCGCTCCCTTCCTCGTGGCGACGGGGCTGGGGGGGACGGGGACTCCGGGGGACGGGGGCTCCGAGGGGATTAAGCTTGCATCCGCTTTCTCTGCCTGTGGCACGCAGTTTTGTCACCCGGGGACTGGAAGCCTGAGAAACGTTTGGGTGCGGGGGACACGGGGAGCGTAACGGCCTGTGGGCGAGGAGGGGACAGCCCTGGAGCCGGCTGGTCCCTTCTGGAGCTGAGCACTTCGGAATTTTGGAATAATTGGGGCTGAAACAGGACTCCGGAGCCCAAGCCCCTGCTCCGGGCACGTGAGGGGGGAGCAGGAGGGGGGGAACTGGACAAGACGCTGCCGTTTGTTCTCCTTTTGGGACGGGACCTGCTTGTCTTCCCGTTTCTTTCCCCTAAGAACAGTCGCCCCAGCGCAGCTTCCAGCTTAGATCCCTGATGGATTAATGTTTTTCTTGGAGTTGTTCAGCCTGGAGAAGAGAAGGCTCCGGGGAGACCTTCCAGCCCCTGCCAGGCCCTCAAGGGGCTCCAGGAAAGCTGGGGAGGGACTCTGGAGCAGGGAGGGGAGCCATGGGACGAGGGGGAAGGGTTTTAAGCTAAAAGAGGGGAGATTGAGATGAAAAATAAGGAAGAAATTCTCCATTCTGAAGGTGGTGAGCCCCTGGCCCAGGTTGCCCCGAGAAGCTGTGGCTGCCCCATCCCTGGAGGGGTTCAAGGCCAGGTTGGACGGGGCTGGGAGCAACCTGGGCTGGTGGGAGGTGTCCCTGCCCATGGCAGGGGGTGGCACTGGGTGGGCTTCAAAGGTCCCTTCCCACCCAAACCGTTCGGTGATTCTCCGTTCCGTTCCGTTCCATGAAACTAAGGCTGATCTGCTGCCTCCCAGGTCATGGTCCCAACGTTCCGCCTGCGGCGTGACCCGCAGCACGTGGATGTTTCCCGCAGGCAGCCGTGGTGGCTTCAGCCGGGAGAGCGGGAGCATTTACAGCCGCCCTGTCCCTCCTCGCTTCGGAGCAGCCCCGAGACTGAAAAAGTTGCCCAGCACAGGCGTATTTTGGGGGTGCAGCCGACCTTCTGCTGTGCCTCCCAGGCTGCTTCTGTCCTTTGGGTTTCCACTGCAGCCGCTTCCCCATCGCTTCAGTCCACCGAGTTCCTCCGGTTTGTTATCCAGGGCTGGAATGGCGGATATTAAGCTCTTGCTTTCCACGTCTGCCCGCTCGGTTTGCCTTTCTCCGCTGCCTTCTCCCAAGTCCCGTCGGCAGCGAGTTTATTTAGTGCCGTGAAGGCTTGGTGCTTTTCCCGGAGCCCCAGAGGCCCTGGCCGAGGAGAGCCGGCGATCCGACCAGCGGGAAAAGCCCAGCAATAGGAATTTGGAGATTTGGGATGTGTCTCACAGGGAAGACGAGCTCAGGGGGGGTTTCAGGCTCCCGGCGAGGGCTGTGCCGGCTCCCCCGACCACCGAGGGTCGGCCAGGGCCAGCTGGAGGGCGGTGGTGTGCCGTGGGACGGGATGGGTGGCGTTTCCCAGCCAGGAGAGGTGTGTGGAAGGGCTTTGGGGTGAGACCAGTCGGGGTCTCTCCGCTGCGTTACCTCTGAGCAGCGCGGGGCGCGTGGGGCGGGCAGAGGGGGGACGGTGCCGTCCTGGTGGAGAGCAACCGGCGGCCGCAGGGCTCCAGCCAGCGCGTCCCGGGGACGCTTTTTGTGGCTTCCTGGGGAGGATGATGGTGGCCTTGACCTTGCCTGGGGACACGGGATACTTCCAAGGTGGGGCTCCCCTTGGAAGCGAGCGTCGCGGGTGGGATGCTGGTGGCCCGTGGGGTTTCCTCCGCCCGGGTCTGTTCCTGAGCCGTGTCACTCGATGGGGTGGCGCAGCGGCCGCGGCGGGGGGACGTGGTGACCCGCGGCCCCCTTTTCCTATGGGATTCAGAGGGATGACTGGGGAATCCGTGTGTGTGCTGAGGGGAAGGGCCTGCCCGGGCAGGGATGCTGCCTGTCCCGCCTGCGCTTCATCAGAGGGGGCTGAACCATGGTCGGGGGCCGCGCGGGCTCCTTCCACCTCAGCGCCTCTCCCGTGGCACAGGTTGCGTTTCGGCGGTGCCGCCGGGAGGAGGAGGAGGAGGAGGAGGAGGAGGGATGGCGCCGAGCGCTCCCGAAAGAGACGGAGGCCGTCGCCCTTTTTAAGAGAGAGACCAAACGCCACAGCCCGCTTCTCTTTGGTGTTTGCGTTTAAAAATCCTCAACCGATGGCTTCTTGGCGGAGGGGAGCCGGGAGCGAAGGTCGCGCGCTGGGGAAGCACAGGGAGCCGGCGAGCTGCTGCCGGTGGTTTTGAGCTAAAAGTGGTAAATGTGGGAAACCGGAGAAGCCCCCGACCGCGGTTGACATCTCCGAGGCCCGGGCTGCCCGGGTCTGAAAGCTGCCTGCGAGCGCGCCGCTTCCGTTAAAGCCTTTAGAGGCAAACACCACCCCCCCCCCCACCCCCCCGAAATGAGCACACAACAGAGGGGTTGGCTTTTTTTTCCCCCCGAGCTCTTCAGGTTAAAAATATTGGAAAAGTGGGGCAGGCTGACGGGATCCTCGGCTCATTTTGCCAGCCTCACGTGTGAAAGCCTCGGGCGGCCGCGGAACGGGGAGCGGAGGGGCCGGAGGGGAGAACGCCCGGGCGCCGGCACGCAAGCCGTGCTGGATGGGAGCAGGGAATTGCTCCCCGCGGGGCCACCACCGGCCGCGGGAGGGTGGGACGGCCACAGCCCCGAGCGGCGGCTCGTTCGCTGCCCCTGTGACGGCTCTCCGTGTCACCGGTGGGTTTCCCCGGCGTGGAGCTGGGGGTTGTGTGCTGTGACCGTGTCCTCGGCCGCTACCTCGTGCCCCGAGCAACGTTCGTGCTATTTTTTTCTCCCTCTCTAATAGCCCTGCGGTCGCTCTCTTCTCCCCGTCAGCGCTTTTCACCCCCATCCGCAATGCCAGCAATGCCGCAGCGCAAATGTCACCTCTCCGACAGAACTGGCCTTCTCGGCGCTGGCTCATCTCCCTCGCCGTGCTGCCGGAGGATAGTCGGGAACGCCGCGTCCGCCTGTGCCCCGGCACGGTCTCTTTGAAGCCATCGGCCTTGGCTCTTGCTTCTCCGCGGCCCCGCGCTGCCCTGGTGTGTTGCGAGCGTGTGCTGACCCTGCCCTGCCTGCCCTGGGAGCTTTGCTGGATGCGGGCAGCACCCCGCGGCGTGCAGAGCGGCAGGAGAGTCTTCCTGCCTCCGGACAACTTTCTTTTTCATAGAACCAGTAATCGCCGAATGGTTTGGGTGGGAAGGGACCTTAAAGCCCACCCAGTGCCACCCCCTGCCCTGGGCAGGGACACCTCCCACCAGCCCAGGTTGCTCCAAGCCCCGTCCAACCTGGCCTTGAACCCCTCCAGGGATGGGGCAGCCACAGCTTCTCGGGGCAACCTGGGCCAGGGGCTCACCACCTTCACAATGGAGAATTTCTTCCTTATTTTTCATCTCAATCTCCCCTCTTTTAGCTTAAAACCCTTCCCCCTCGTGCCATGGCTCCCCTCCCTGCTCCAGAGTCCCTCCCCAGCTTTCCTGGAGCCCCTTGAGGGCCTGGCAGGGGCTGGAAGGTCTCCCCGGAGCCTTCTCTTCTCCAGGCTGAACCCCCCCAGCTCTCTCAGCCTGTCCCCACAGCAGAGGGGCTCCAGCCCTCCCAGCAGCTCCGGGGCCTCCTCCGGCCCCGCTCCGACAGCTCCGTGTCCTCCTGCTGTCCCCAGAGCTGGAGGCAGCGCTGCAGGGGGGTGTCACAGAGCGGGGCAGAGGGGCAGAACCCCCCCCTCGCCCCCCTGCCCACGCTGCTGGGGATGCAGCCCAGGCTGCGGGGGGTTTCTGTGCTGCCAGCGCACGGTGCCGGCTCATGGGCAGCATTTCCCCCCCCCAGCACCCCCGCACCCTTCTCTCCGGGCTGCTCCCCATCCCTCCATCCCCAGCCTGGGCTGGCACTGGGGGCTGCCCCCACCCCAGGACAGGACCCTGCCCTTGGCCTGGTTGGACCCCAGGAGGTTCACACGGGGCCACCCCTCCAGCCTGTCCCGGTGCCTCTGGGTGTCAAACTCGCTGAGGGTGCCCTCGGTCCCACTGTCCACGTCGTTGCGGGGGATACTGAGCAGTGCTGGTCCCACTGCGGACCCCCGCCGAGGGACACCACTTGCCACCGATTTTTGCTCTTTGCTGAGCGGAACGTCTCTGCCCCTCGGCCGGCATCCGCGCGCACGCATTTCACTGAGTAGCTGCCAGTGGGACCTGGTGGGATTTTTCTCCATTTTCATTTTTCCGAGTGGTTTTTATCCCTCCCCACCTTCCCCAAACCCCGCTCCGGGCCGCAGGGTGCTGGCTTGGGCTGGTGGCGCCCGTTAACCTGGCAGAAAATTCCTTTTTTTTTTTTGTTTTTTTTTTTTTTACCTGGGTTAATGAGCTCCGCTCGCTCCCCCCGGGTCGGTGGTGGGGGACGGCAGCCCCTGCGGCACCCGGAGGGGGGGGAGGGCCCGATCCTGTTGGTCCAAACCCCAGCTCTGCTGGCAGCTGCCTCCCTCCGGCTCTACCATCTGGGGAGCATCTACCTCCCGAGATGCTTATTAACCCTTGACGAGGCTGTTCAACATGCAAAAAGGGGCTGCGTAAATGGCGGGGCCTCCGGGCTGGCCGGCGCGCGGATTCATTTATGGACTCTCCGACCGCGCCGTGACGGGGCATTTCGCTACGGCAGGAGCGGAGCCCGCGCCGCTGTGTCAGAATATTTTCTCTTTTGGGTAAAAGACGGACTGCGGGGCTGGTTTCCCGCTGCGGCGGGAGGACGGGGACAGCCGTCGGTGCCGACCGAGGGACGTCCGCCTGCTGGCGCCGCGTCCTGCCCTCTCTCGGCGGGGAGCCGCGTTTCGGTACCTGCCCCTGTTTCCCGGCTTGTGTTCTCCAGCCCAAACATTCCCTCCGCGGCTGCGTATCCCCTTTCCCAGGCGCTGCCCGGAGGAGGGCGAGCAGCTGGGCTGGCTCGCAGCGGGACTCGTGGCCCTCTCCTTCGTGGCCCTCTCCTCCGTGGCCCTCTCCTCCGTGGCCCAGTTGGCCGATGGGGCACGTTTCGCCGTGCGGTTGTGCCTGGAGGGTTCTGGTTCGCCGGCACGTACTGGGAGCTGCCCCGCGGCGTGTTCCGGAGGGACCAACAGCAAGGGGAGAACGTGCAGTGTCACCGGGCCAGTGGGCTCACAGGTGGTGTCACTGGGCCAGTGGGCTCACAGGTGGTCTCATCATGCCAGTGGGCTCACGTGTGGCCTTATCGGGCTGATGGGCTCACATGCGGTGTCACCGGGCCAGTGGGCTCACAGGCAGTGTCACTGGGCCAGTGGGCTCACAGGTGGTGTCACTGGGCCAGTGGGCTCACAGGCAGTGTCACTGGGCCAGTGGGCTCACAGGTGGTGTCACTGGGCCGGTGGGCTCACAGGTGGTGTCACTGGGCCAGTGGGCTCACAGGTGGTCTCATCATGCCAGTGGGCTCGTATGTGGTCTTATCAGGCTGATGGGCTCACATGCGGTGTCACCGGGCCAGTGGGCTCACAGGCAGTGTCACTGGGCCAGTGGGCTCACAGGTGGTCTCATCATGCCAGTGGGCTCATATGTGGTCTTATCGGGCCGATGGGCTCACATGCGGTGTCACCGGGCCAGTGGGCTCACAGGCAGTGTCACTGGGCCAGTGGGCTCACAGGTGGTGTCACTGGGCCAGTGGGCTCACAGGCAGTGTCACTGGGCCAGTGGGCTCACAGGTGGTGTCACTGGGCCAGTGGGATCACAGGTGGTCTCGTCATGCCAGTGGGCTCACGTGTGGCCTTATCGGGCTGATGGGCTCACATGTGGTGTCACTGGGCCAGTGGGCTCACAGGCAGTGTCATCGGGCTGGTGGGGTCACAGGCAGTATCACTGGGCCAGTGTCACTGGGCTAGTGGGCTCTCATGTGATTTCACTGGGCTGGTGGGCTCACAGGCAGTGTCACTGGGCCAGTGATCTCATGTGCGGTCTCACTGGACCAGTGGGCTCCCAGGCAGTGTCACTGGGGCTGGTGGGCTCACATGTGGTGTCACTGGGCCGGTGGGCTCCTGGAGAGCTGCTGGCGTAGTGGGTCGGGGTCTTGCTGCGGCTCTGCACGGCTCCCGTCGTTCCCGGATGTCGGGGAATGGAAAAGCTCCATCCCCCGTGTCCTTGGGGAGGTGACAGGGTTTGGCACGGAGCTCCTTGGCCTCTGCCAGGGCCGGCTCGAACCCCTGCTCCTGCCGGGTGCCACCTCCGTCCCTGGGCCGGGCAGCGCTCCTTCCCCAGCTTCCTCCGTCTCCCTGTCCCCCCTTGGCCGAACGGTGGGCAGAGCCCTTTTTGGGGGCGGGGGGGGCGAGGACTGGGCTGGGAAGGGGTCCCACCGTCGACTGTGCGGACCCCGGAGCCGGCTTCCCGGCGGAGACCCGCCGCCGGGTCGGTGGCTGGGACCCGGCATCCCCCTGCTCTGCGGGGAGAGCCCGGCAGAAGCTGCCTCCTGCCCCCCTCGCTTTCTGCAGCCCCCCCCCCCCAGCTCCGCTCGGCAGCCCCGCCACGCGCCCCCCTCTCCCCCCCTCTTTCTCTCTCAAGTGTGCCTTGGTCTCACCCCAACTCATGTGTGTTTGTGTTTTTAGGGTGATTGAGGCACTGCGCCTCTGGCCGTGGAAGCATGTCGGGGCCAGTGCCGAGTCGGGCCAGGGTCTATGCAGACGTGAACACTCAGAGACCCCGCGAGTACTGGGACTACGAGTCGCACGTCGTGGAATGGGGGTACGCCTGGGCGGTAGGAGGGGGACCCACGGCAGGGCCCGGGCGCGGGGACGGGCGCCTTTCCGAAGGCAGGTCGCCGAGCCCCCATTCCGGCCGCAGCACCCGGCAGAGCCGGCACCTCGGTTTTCGGCGTCGGGACCTGCGTTGGGAAGCGGGTCCCCATTCCCCGGGAAGCCCCGGGCTGGAGCCGGCGGCTCCGCGGCAGCTTTGCAAGTGGAACCACTTTGTATTTAAGCGTTTCGAATCGAGCCGGGCACCTGGCTTTAAAGCAGGCAAGTGAGCGCTTAATTAAAGCAGCGTGATGAGGGTGCGGCTTGTGTCGCTGGGAAGGGCGGCCGCGACGAAAACCTCGGCGCTGCTCTCCCCGGTGTCCCCGGGGCGCTGATGGGAGTAACGGGGAACGACGATGGGGAGCTTGGGAACGGTCCTGGAGCGAAGAGGGGCTTGAAAGGACGAAGGTGAAAGTCTCGTGGCTATTTTTTGGGGGGTTTTTTTTTTTTTTTTTTTGGAGTTCCCCTGAGGACTCGTGTCACGGAGAACTTGAAATGGAGACGGCCAGTGGATGGTTTTATAGGACCAGTTGATTGTTTTATACGGCGTCGGGCTGGCCGGAGGGCCAGCTTCGGCTCCTCGGGTATTAACGCAGCGCTCGTCAGCAAGCGAGAAGCGCTCCCCCGCTCCCGGGAGCGTCGTCCTTCCCCAGCCCTGCGCTTTCTTCGACGGTCGCGGTAAAAATCCGTAAAATCGGTCTTTTCTCTGAGGCCGCAGCGTCGGCCGGGGCACCGAGGGATGCGTTCCCGGCCTGCGGCTGGCGGCTGGCAGCGGGGCTACTGCCGGGGCCGGATTAGGAGCCCTCCCCCGGTGCTCTGCCTCCTCTTTGCCCAAACCCTGCCGGGTCTCTGGTACCGATGACCTAGAAATGAAAAGCTTTTTATCCACTTCCAAATCCCCCGCGCCAGGCGGAGCCCTGGGGAGCCCTCAGCCTCTCCGGGAGGGTAATTCCCACGTTTTCTGCGAGCATCCTTGGAGGGGGAGGAGGGGGTTTCACCCAACCAACACTTGCAGTGAATGTCTTCCCTAGCGCTGACCCCGTCGGGTTCCTAGTGAAGACGAATTAATCCTCCCCATCTGTAACGCTCCCGTTATTCGCAGTTGCCGAGCGTAACCTCGGGTTACGGAGCGGCCCCGGCGCGCTGGGGCTGTGCCGCGGCTCCGCTGCCCATCCCGACTCTCATTTCCCTCCAGGTGCTGACAAGTCACCTCCCGTATTGTCTCCGGTAATGAGCGATTTGTGAAGTCAAGCTTTCCCAGCCTGTAATTCCCTTTCTTTCCTCCGTTTGTTTATCCTTATCAAATCCCCGGGGGCCCCGCGCCTGCCCTCCTTGGCCTGGCAGAAATAATTGCCGGTGACTTCTTCTGCGGCGTCCTTGGGTCCCCTCAGGTGACCTGGGTCAGACCTTTGTGGGCTTAAACTCGGGGAGGTTTCGTGGGCGAGAGTTGCTTTATTCGGATTTCTTGTACGGAGGATTTATTTTCACAAATCCTGGGGCGTGCGAGATCCTTTACACCTCACCATGAAGGAGCCGGGGTGGGGGGGGTCCCAGGGGAATTTTTACGTCGGGCGTTTTGTTGGTCTCCGCCAGTGACCAGCCGCTGGTGGGCTCTGGGGTTCCAGGGGAGCTGATCCTCGCAGCCCACCCGCCTCCCCTCCGTAACCGGGACGAGGGAAAGGTTGGAAAGGCATCGCCTCCGCAGGAGGAGAGCCGAGGCCGGGAGGGAGGGCGGCAGCATCAGGCGTTGGCAGAGGCGTTTTCGGCGTGCCGGGAAGGTTTGCCGGCAGGGCTGCGGTGCGGGCGAGCTGTCCCCGAGCTCCCCGTGACACCCGCAAGGTCCGGTGTCCGCCGGGGAGCCGGCGCTCTGCCGGCGGCACTGCGGCTGCGCTCGCCGGGGGGGTTGACAGTCGGTTTGCACCCTCCTCTGCTTCTCTCCGTCCCCCGGCACCGCGGTACGCTCCAGGTTCCGTAGATTCTGATCCTGCCCCCTCCCAAAGATGGTGACCTTCCCTTGGGAGAAGCGCCGGCTGTAAAGCAAGCAGGGCTGTGCTTTGAGCCGGCCGCAGCCTCTTCACCTCTTTATTTCTCTGTTTCTCCAACAGCAACCAAGATGACTATCAGCTCGTGCGGAAACTGGGCCGGGGCAAATACAGCGAAGTCTTCGAAGCCATCAACATCACCAACAACGAGAAAGTGGTGGTGAAAATCCTCAAGGTAGGCGTGTTTGCTCGCCGGTCCGTTCCGCTGCCAACGCTTCCGCGTTCTTCGCCTCTTCCTGCCCTCCGCCGTTTGAAGCGCTCCGGTGAGATTTGGGTGATCTTATCTTGGCCGAGGAAAACAGCGGTCCCCAAGGCAGAAGTTTCAGTAGGTTGTCTCTTTCCCAAGCAAACCGGAGTTACGGAGACAGGGATGGGCTTGGCTGCCGGAGCGCTCGTCTTGGGTAACTCTTCCCAAGCAAACCAGCGATGGCAGCAGGGAGGCAGGGGATTGCAATCACGCGGTGGAGGCGGCACGAAAGTCCTGTGCCCAGCCTCGTACGGACGTTCTGCCCGTGTCCCCTTTGCCCTCCCTCTCTTGTCACCCGCTGGTGGCACCGCTGCGAGGTGGCGGTGGGCGGCGATCTCATCCCGACAGCCCCGGCGCTCTGGGGACTGCGGGTGCTGCGGGGGGGGGGGGGCGCTTTCTTTGGGCCTGTTTCGGGTCACAGCGTCACCGGTTCGGCGCCGGTTCTCGGCGTGCTCTGATCCCAGTTGATAAAATCCCCGTGCTGGGCTCGTGGAGCGCCGCTCCCTGCAACCCAGCGAGGGGAGAGGAGCCCGGAGGCCTTTCCCGGGATGAGCAGAGCAGCGTCGCGCAACGGGAGGTCGTTGCAAGCGCCTGATGGCTCGGCCTGTGAGTTGGAGCCGATTCCTGCCCTGGGGATGAGCACAGGGACACCCACCTGTCCCGGCAGCTTGGGCAGGACGCAAGAGGCAGCCGGCAGTGCTGCTCCTCCCGTTCTCATCGCTCGTTAGGCTCACGGGCCGCCTTCAGGCTCGTCAGCTTGCGGTGGCAAGCTAATTTCTGTGGTCGCGCTAAGCCCTGTGTAATTACAGCCTGCAGGATTGCGTGGGTTACAGAGTATGGGGACGGTCTTAAGAATCCCTGCCGTCGCAAGAGGAACGGTGAAGGTGGAAGGAGTATAGCGATTAAGGAGCACAACAGAAATAGACGTTAAGAAAAGCTCGGGACGGGTGGCGAGTGAGAAGTGCCCTCGTTAATGTATTTGCCGTGTGTCCTGCCCAGCCTGCGCTGGAGAAGCAGAAGGCTGGCTCGAAAGGCAGAAAGAGCATCCCGCCTTCAGAGGCAGGAGGGGGACTTGGGTCCTGGCTGTACGTCAGAGCCGTCCCGACGTCGCTGCCGGCATCGGGGACACAGCCCTGGGGAGCGGCAGGGGCACGGACAGGCTGGGCCGCTCCAGCCCTTTCACGGGATTCTGCTTTTCTTGGGCAACTCGTTCCAAAGCTTCAGCCAAAGGCTTTAACCTGTGAGGCGAAGAAGCGAAGGGTGATCTCTGAAACCTTTCGCTGTAGTAGGAGAATCTCCCAACCGTCTCCCAAACGCAGGCGCCTCGGTTCCTTCGGAAGGGGAGCGCTGTCGGAGGGGCGAACTCGCGGGACGCCGGTCCCCCGGGTGATTTGGGTGATGGTGGCGTGGAATCGCGCTCCCTCCCTTCTCCCGCCGGGCTGGCGCGGGGCTGGGTGACGCTGGGGACCCTGGCAGGGGGGGCAGAGGGGGGTCAGACCCCCCCCTCCAGAGGCAGGTTGGGCGGACCTGGAGAACGTGCCCGCTCCTCACAGCTCCTTTAGCACGAGGGAAGAACCGCGCGCTCCTTGCTGCGCGTGACGGCGGGGGCTGTCTGCTGGTAACCGGCTCTTGTCTCCTCTTTTTGTCAGCCTGTGAAAAAGAAGAAGATCAAGCGCGAGATTAAAATCCTGGAGAATCTCCGAGGAGGCCCCAATATCATCAGCCTGCTGGACATAGTGAAAGACCCTGTGGTAAGGAGGGGGAAGGGGCAGCTCCGACACCCGGGGCTGGCAGGGTGCGGGGGAGTCCTTCGGAGCCCTTCCCACCCCCTGAATTGAGTCACCCTCTGAGCTGGGGCTGACTCCCTGCCCCACTTGGCACCCGTCCGGCAGCCGAAATCAGCCCGGGGAGATCTCCGTGCCTGCTCCCCGCTGGAGCGCTGCCGAGGCAATACCGAGGCGGCAGAGGAGAGGGTAGAAATGGAAGGAGATGTTTCTGGCTGATCCGGCGGCGGCAGGTGGAGGAGGGCTGTGCCTGCAGCTCTCGTCCCAAAAAAAGTGGCTGGGGGCGAGGGCTGCCTTCTCCCCGGTGGGCGGATTGGCTTTCAAACCACCCGGGTCTTGGAGTTTTGTCGGGAGAGCCTTGCCGGGCGCTGGCAGGTCCGTCGCAGGGATCTCCCCGGGATCCTTGGGGAACGCTGGCTGGATTCGGCGTCTGCCTGTCAGGTTGCGGTCCGTTTGCCGGGTGACGCTCCCTGCCTTGGCGAAGGCCGAGGAGAAGGACAGGCAGTGGCCAACGCGGGCGAATCGGCGGCGAACGGGAGGAGGTTGGGGTTGTGCCATCGTCAAACCGATCAGGCGGAGGGATGCTTTGCTCCCGCCTTCGTGCCTCGGTGCTCCGCGGTGCGCCGAGACCCTTCGCTCCTCCCAAAAACATGATCTTTCCTTTGTGGCGCTTCCCAGTCTCCCGGCTCTTGCCCAGGGGAGGTTTTTACTGGAGCCGGGGTATCCCACTGTCCCTGCTGGTTTCTGATCCGGCCGGCGTGATGTGGGCAGGATTGCCGGATTTGGGGGGAGCGGGGGCGGATCGGCAGCGCTCGGCAGGACCCGGAGGGTCTCGGGGAAACACGCTTTTGGCAGCGGAGGGGAGAGTTTTCCATGGGCAGACTGATAAAAAAGCCGTGGCGTTTGCGTAGCGCGGCTGGATTTCTCCAAGGCCCGTGACTCCGTTACCGCCTGCCGCGCCGATGAAAAAGCTGCACCAGGATGAATTAGCGGGGCGTATTTGAGCCAGTTTTAATCCTCCGCCGGGCCGTGAAAGGCAGCTGTTGGTGGGGAGATAGCGGCACGCCGGGGCCCGGGGGACGGGCTCTCGCTCCACTGCTCCTTTTCCAGACGGGGTCCACGCCGCCGGTGACGTTCGGGGCGAGGGAGCACGTCGCGGGGAAGGAGGACGGGCGGATTTCGGGGCAGCGGGACGGAGGAGCGGTGGGGTGCTGAGGGCGACGGCCGCTGCGCGAGGGGTGGTCTCTGGCCGAAAGGGCCGGGGGGGGTGGGTGTTCGGGAGTGTCTGGGGCAGGCAGAGGGGGGTGGGTTTTTTCCCTGCACACAGACCTTGGGAGTCCTGCCCGGAGGTCTGGCGTCCCGCTGCGAGGAGGAGGAGGAGGAGGAGGAGGAGGAGGAGGAGGAGGAGGACAGGAGGAGGACAGGAGGAGATCAAAGAGAAAGGGGAAGGGGTGGGGAGAGCCCTACAAAATCAAGACCTACAGAAACAAGCCAGAAAATCAAAAAATGCGGCCTGAGACCCGCGGCAGCAGCTCGCTCGGCTCCTGGGGGGGGGGGGCGCGTGCCTCCTCCACGTACGGCTCCCCCGCTGCCCCCTTCTCCTTTCTGCCCGAGTTGCTCTGAAGTCTTTGTGAGACGGGGCTGCTGGGGCTGAGGCGAGACGGGGGAGCCCCTTCCCCGGGTATAACCGTAGCCGGCTCTAGCCATGCTGGCGGGCACCAGTCGTAAAAACCAGCTGCCTTGCTTCCCACCTCGTCCTGGGCCGCCTGTCAGCGCCCAGAGGTGGGTGCGTCGACCCGGATGGGTTTTGTAAAAAGCGGGAGCCCCCGTGGTGGCGTAAAAACCTGGCTCCTGTTGCTCTGGATGCTGCTCAACGCAGGGCAGCGCTCCCGAGAGCAGCTGGTGCGTGCTGCGGTGCAGGCAGGGCCCGAGGGGGCGAGGGCAGGGGGGTGCCGGGGGTCCCAGGGCTGGACACAGGGCCGCTGCCCCCCTGCCTGCCCCCTCCTGCGCTCTCCCTCCTCGAGGAAGACTAAACCTCTCTCTTTTCTTTCCGTCTCTGGAACTGGCCTCGCCGCCCTGCAGTCTCGGACGCCCGCCCTGGTCTTTGAGCACGTCAACAACACAGACTTCAAGGTGAGCGACCGCCGCCGCCTCCCGAATCCGATGCTGGTGTGTCCGGGAGAGCTCATCCGGGCCCTGCTGCGTCGCGCCCTGGCTACCAGAGGCATTCCCGACCCGCTCTGGCGGTGGGGAGGGAATGGTGCTGTGTTTCAGAGGCACACGGTGTCACGGGAATGGCTGGCACCGCCGTCTGCGAGGGGCCAGGGGATCTGGGGCTGTGGCCGCCTGCTCTTTTCTACACTTCCCAGCTAAGGGCAGAGCCAGGGGAACAGCGCTGGTGTTAGGGATTGTCCCGGCGCATCCCCGGGTCTCTCCTCTCGGCCACGCTGCCCCAGCGGTTGGCCGTCGTGGGCTTGCATTTCTCAATCCGGTGTTGGCCAATTTGCCGGCTGAAACCTTGGATTAGTTTGAGGCTCGTGTCCCTGGCGCCTGGGCTGAGTGGGAGGAGAGGAGGAGGGTTATCGCGGTGGGCCGTAGGAGTCGGCGAACCAGCAGCTGCTGTGCCTGGGGCTGCTGTTGTGTTTTCAGGGAGTAATTAACGCACTCCAAATCCCGATGGGGCCCTTCCCCGCCCCCCCCCCCCCCCCCCATGCTTGTCCCCAAGGCTTGTCCTTGGGCTGTCTGGGGGAATTTCTCTCTGCTCTCCGGGTTTGGCGAGGGCGGAGAGGCGTGCGCTCTCCTCCCCTGTCCTCGGGATGGGAAACCGAATCCTTCCCAGTGCTGGGTCTCAGTGGGGTCTTGGAGCTGCCTGGTCCCCTCCTGGGTGGGAGCAGGGAGGGCTCAGGGACGCTCCGGAGGTTGGTTAATCAGACGGAGAGTCCGGCTTCTCCCTGTGGTGTGCTGGCGGTTCCCAGGTGGGGAAATTTCGGTGTACAGAGCGGGTACAAAGCTGCCCGAGTGCCGTCTGGCCGGTCGGTGCCTCCGGGTTGAAGTCGTGGCTCCGTCCTGCGCCGGCGGCTGGTGCCTCCAGCAGGAGCCCGGCTCCTGCACCCGGGAGCGGTGGATAAACGCGCTGTGTTGTGTTAACCTGCTGCTTGTCTCCTTTCTTCCAGCAATTGTACCAGACGCTATCCGATTTTGACATACGGTTCTACATGTATGAAATCCTAAAGGTAAGCTCCCGGGAGCGGCTGGGAAACCCACAGTCCCAGAGAAAACCCTCACCCAAGCAGAGACCTGCTGCTAAATCTGCCCCGAGGGACTCCGCGTGTGGGAGCAGGAAGGGAGAGAGCGAAGCCCTTTTGGCTACTACACCCTGCTGGACCCTTGCCCGGCCGCCCACGTGGGATGGCTTCTTGGGCTCGGAGGCAGGTGGCTGCGGGGCGTGCTGGTGAGCGGCTCAGAGCGCGAGGTCACCCCGTCCTTGAGAAGCAGAAGCCACCTTATTTATCTCCCCGGCTTCCTGCAAGACTTCTGCCTCCCCTGGGACCCGCCGTTGGAAGTGGCTTTGGTCGCACGCTGCCGTTGGGGCCGGGGCCGTGCTGGAGCCTGCTCGGGTGGTCAGCCGGGGGGGGCTGAGGGCATGGAAACCCTCTCCCAGAGCATTCCTTGCCCTGTCCCAGCCATCCCCACCGGCAGAGACCGACCAGGATTGACCCCGGTGTCCCGTCTGCCGGCCTTCAGTCGGAGCAGGCGCTGCAGGGAGATGGCAGCCTCTGAACGAGGTCTCCTTCGGCGCGGCGTCTCCTCCGGTGGGGCTGGCACAGGGCTGCAGAGGGAGATGGGGTTTGTCCCCTCGCCGCCGCTTGGTCACGCTCCAGCTCGTGGGTTTGGGCTGGGCTTCAAGGGGTCATTTTTGGGGGCGGGGGGGAATAAAAGCCCGGGGCAATGGGGCTGCAGCGCCGATTTTAGTGGTCTCCTCCCAGGAGAGGTGACGGTACGTGCCGGACACCGGGGAGGCTCCGCGCCAGAGGTGACTGCGCAGGATCTGGAGTAGAGCCGAGGTCTGGAGGTCCCTGGGGAATGTGTCCGCGCTGTTAGGACGGGCGTCGCTGCCGCGGGGGCTGGCTCCGTCCCCCAGCAGCCTCGGGCTCTGTCCTTCGCCGCCTCCGGCTGCGGGCTCTGCCCCGTCCCGCTGCCTCGTCGGGCGGAGGGAGGCTTTCTGACGGCCCCCGTTCTGTCCCCAGGCGCTGGACTACTGTCACAGTATGGGTGTCATGCATCGAGACGTCAAGCCACACAACGTCATGATTGACCACGAGCACAGAAAGGTACGGCCGGGCCCCGCTGGCCCCGGGACCAGCTCCCTGGGGAAAGGGGGACGCTGCAGGCAGCGCGGGGCTGGTTCCCTCTGGGAGGGGAGCGGGTCGGCCGTGCTCCGCCGGCTCCTGCTCTCGCTGCCACAGGCTGAGCAGAGGCCGCGAGCTCTTAAGGGTCGTAGAATCACAGAGTCATCGAGGCTGGAAAAGACCTTTCAGATCATCAAATCCAACCCTTAACCCAACACTGACAAAAGCCATCACAGAACCGTATCCCTCAGCACCGCGTCTGCCCGGCTTTTCAATCCCTCCAGGGATGGCGACTCCCCCCCTGCCCTGGGCAGCCTCTTCCAACGCCTGACAACCCTTTTGGGGAAGGAATTTTCCCCAATATCCATCCTAAACCTGCCCTGGGGCAACCTGGGGCCGTTTCCTCTTGTCCCATGGCCTGTTCCTTGGGAGAAGAGCCCGACCCCCCCTGGCTGCCCCCTCCTTTCAGGGAGCTGGAGAGAGCGAGAAGGTCTCCCCTCAGCCTCCTTCTCTCCAGGCTGAACACCCCCAGCTCCCTCAGCCGCTCCCACAAGTTCTCCAGACCCTCCTCCTCCTTCTCCAGACCCCTCACCAGCCCCGTTGCCCTTCTCTGGACACGCTCCAGCCCCTCAATCAATGTCTTTCTTGCCATGAGGCCGCTCGGCTCCTGGCAAAGAGCCTTTGTCCCGGCAAGAGACCCAGCACTTCACTTTCACCCCCGTCCTTCCCAGCGCTCCCGCCCAGCACGGACTCGCCACCCTTTTCCCGCCTCCAGCAGCTGCGGACCCTTGCGGTTTCGACAGCAAAGGTTAATTCCGCGTGGTCCTGCCCGTCTCCGGCAGCACCAGCGCCCCCGAGCCCGGATTCGGGCAGGAGAGCCCTGCCCCAACGTCCCCATCTGGGCCCCAGCAGACCCCAGCGCGGGGAGGGGGGCGATTTGGAAATACAGGTGACCATAAAACCCGCACCTGCCTCCAGTAAATTCCCTTTATTTGCCACCTGTTTGGGGCTTGTAAATGTAACTTTTAGATTTCTTCCAGCACCTCTGTAGCAACTGGCCAGCTGGGACCTCCCAATAAAAAGGACTTCAAAAAGGCGCCGTCTCGGACTGGGGGAGCCGAGCGTCTCTCTGTGGGGCGGGCAAAGCCTCGTGTGGCCGGTGAACGCCCCCGTTATCAGAACGGAGGGGCTGAACCTCCCCCCCCCCCCGCCTTGCCGTGCTCTTTGGGCACCGTGCCCTTTGAAATCTTTCCCCGTCGTCGCAGCCCGGTATCGCCCTGCGCCCAACCGGCTGCGTTGTCTTGTAACTGCCGAGCTCGCGGACGGCGGAGCTGCGCCAGCTTTGCCTTTTCCCCAGATTAATGCTAAAACCACTGGGGAGGCTCCGGGTGGACGGTAGACGTCCTACATCTCTGTTCTAGTAACGCTCCTGGCATGAGCCAACCAAGGGAAACGTGCCATGGGCGCGTTTGAGAATCAGAATCACGGAATGGTTTGGGTGGGAAGGGGCCTTGAAAGGCCACCCAGTGCCACCCCCTGCCCTGGGCAGGGACACCTCCCACCAGCCCAGGTTGCTCCAAGCCCCGTCCAACCTGGCCTTGAACCCCTCCAGGGATGGGGCAGCCACAGCTTCTCGGGGCAACCTGGGCCAGGGGCTCACCACCTTCACAATGGAGAATTTCTTCCTTATTTTTCATCTCAATCTCCCCTCTTTTAGCTTAAAACCCTTCCCCCTCGTGCCATGGCTCCCCTCCCTGCTCCAGAGTCCCTCCCCAGCTTTCCTGGAGCCCCTTGAGGGCCTGGCAGGGGCTGGAAGGTCTCCCCGGAGCCTTCTCTTCTCCAGGCTGAACCCCCCCAGCTCTCTCAGCCTGTCCCCACAGCAGAGGGGCTCCAGCCCTCCCAGCAGCTCCGGGGCCTCCTCCGGCCCTGCTCCGACAGCTCCGTGTCTCTCCTGTGCTGTATACCTCCCGAGGCAGGTATAAAGCTGCTGGAAAGCCACAATTAGAGAGTAATTATCAATGGTTTGCCATCAAAGTGGCAGGCAGCGCTCACAGGTCCCACGGGGATGTCCCAGGCCGGGTGTTACTGGGTATTAACGACCTGGCTGACGGAACCACAGACCCTGCGTCGTCTGCGGGTTTCAGGAGCGCAGCTGGGGAGGGCTGCGAGTCCCCCGGCGGGTTTGAGAGGGGAGCAGAGGCAGGTTCGCGGTGGCGAACGCAGGCAGGGCTGCGGGCGAGGGGTGTGCGCGGCTGCGGGTGCCTGTGCCCACGCGCTCTCTCCCCGTCTCCTCCAGCTGCGCCTCATCGACTGGGGGCTGGCGGAGTTCTACCACCCCGGCCAGGAGTACAACGTGCGGGTGGCCTCCCGGTACTTCAAGGGACCGGAGCTCTTGGTAGATTATCAGGTACGTCCCGGCGGTGCCCACGACCCCAGACCCGTGCCCGGCGGGTCACCGCCTGCGGCTGCCCGTGAGCGGGCCGAGGAGACAGCCCAGCTACAGCTCGCGCCGGCTGGAAAAGCTCTTGAGCGATCGGTGCGTAACCTGCCCGGGCTGAGTCTGTGCCGAGGGGTGAAGTAACATGGGGAAGGTGGGAATAAAAGAGAGTATCCGCCACCTTCCGAATGGCCCTTGGGGCGGCTGCTCTTGGCTGCTCGGCGTCTTGCCCATGAGGGACGAGGCCGGTTCAGGGTCTGGATCCGAAGCCTGCGTTGGGGACGGTCCTGGGCAAAGCCGAGCGTGGAGCTGCCGGCGGCGGTACCAAAATCCGTCCCTCTGCTCTCTGCCGTCCTCCGGGAGGGGGCTCAGTGCATCTTCCCCCCCGCCCCCTGGCCCGTCCCAGCAGCCCGGTGGCTCCCGGCGCTTCGCTGACCTCCCCTCTCTCTCCCGTGGCTTTTCCAGATGTACGACTACAGCTTGGACATGTGGAGCCTTGGCTGCATGCTGGCCAGCATGATCTTCCGGAAAGAGCCCTTCTTCCACGGTCACGACAACTACGACCAGGTGAGGTCCCGGGCAGCACCCTGCCCGCTGCCCCTCCTCCGGCCGCAGACACCCCCGGGGAGCTGGGTGAGCCTGGGAGCACGCCGGTCTCTCTCCGTCCCTTCCCCACGCCAGGGTCTCGTCTCCATCCCCTCCCCACGCTGGGGTCACATTTCCATCCCTTCCCCTCACTGGGGTCACATCTCCATCCCCTCCCCTCACTGGGGTCACATCTCCATCCCCTCCCCTCACTGGGGTCTCGTGTCCATCCCTTCCCCACACCAGGGTCACATCTCCATCCCTTCCCCATGCTGTGGTCTTGTCTCCATCTCTTCCCCCCACCAGGATCTCATCTTCATCGCTTCCCCTCACTGGGGTCTCGTCTCCATCCCCTCCCCACACTGGGGTCACATCTCCGTCCCTTCCCCCCACCAGGATCTCATCTCCATCTCTTCCCCCAACCAGGGTCTCTTCATCCCTTCCCCTCACTGGGGTCTCATCTCCATCTCTTCCCCCAACCAGGGTCTCTTCATCCCTTCCCCTCACTGGGGTCTCGTGTCCATCCCTTCCCCACGCCAGGGTCACATCTCCATCTCCTCCCCCCACCAGGGTCATATCTCCATCCCTTCCCCACACCGGGGTCTCATCTTCATCCCCTCCCCACACCAGGGTCTCATCTCCATCCCTTCCCCACGCCGGGGTCTCGTCTCCATTCCTTCCCCACGTTGGGGTCTTGTCTCCATCCCTTCCCCCCATCAGGGTCTCTTCATCCCCTCCCCTCACTGGGGTCACATCTCCATCCCTTCCCCACACTGGGGTCTCATCTTCATCCCCTCCCCACACTGGCATCTCGTCTCCATCCCTTCCCCATGCCGTGGTCTTGTCTCCATCTCTTCCCCCCACCAGGGTCACATCTCCATCCCTTCCCCATGCCGGGGTCTCGTCTCCATCCCTTCCCCACGCTGGGGTCTTGTCTCCATCCCTTCCCCCCATCAGGGTCACATCCCCATCCCTTCCCCACACCACGGTCTCATCTCCATCCCTTCCCCACGCCATTGTCACATCTCCATCCCCTCCCCACGCCGGGGTCTGGGTGCTCCCTGCCTCTCCCATCGCTCTGCTTTCTGTCTGAGGGAGGAGCGGGTGAGCCGGCAGCCAGATCTGGGGGTGGCTGGGCAGTGGAGCAACGCACTGGTTGCACTGGGAGGTGCTCAGAGGAGCCACCTGCCTGACCCCCGCGCTGCAGGAGGGGCTGTAGCCGGGGGGCAGCTCAGGGGCTGGGCTCTGTTTTGGTTACTGCAACCGATGCTGCTGCCGGGGTGCGGTTCATGGGACGCGGCTTCGGAGCTGGCTGGTGTTTTCCCGGTTGTGTCGCTCCCGTGAGCTCAGCCAGCAAACGCCGGCTCCGGGGAGACCTTCCAGCCCCTGCCAGGCCCTCAAGGGGCTCCAGGAAAGCTGGGGAGGGACTCTGGAGCAGGGAGGGGAGCCATGGCACGAGGGGGAAGGGTTTTAAGCTAAAAGAGGGGAGATTGAGATGAAAAATAAGGAAGAAATTCTCCATTCTGAAGGTGGTGAGCCCCTGGCCCAGGTTGCCCCGAGAAGCTGTGGCTGCCCCATCCCTGGAGGGGTTCAAGGCCAGGTTGGACGGGGCTGGGAGCAACCTGGGCTGGTGGGAGGTGTCCCTGCCCAGGGCAGGGGATGGCACTGGGTGGGCTTCAAAGGTCCCTTCCCACCCAAACCATTCCAGGATTCCATGGCTCTAACCCACCGCAGCCTGGAGAAGGGCCTGCGGGATCCCTGGGATCCCAGCTCCCTGCTGCACCCGCCCTCGGGGCCAGGAGGGGAAATGGGAAAAACAGGTGTCTGGCTCCTCTCCGGCTCCGGAACACCGGCCCTGGAGCAGTCGGGAACAAGTTCACCCTTCCCTGCTCACCGCACGCCTCCGCACAGCTTCCAACCGCCCCAGGGAAGGGCTGCGAGGCTTCGCCTTCACTTTCCCGCCTGGAGAGGGCCGGGAGCGCATCCGTCCCCAGCCGCGGAGCTCCGCGGGGCTGGATCCTCGCTGGGGGAGCGAGGGACGCCGTCCCCGCCGTCCCCCCTCAGCCTTGCTCCTTCTCCCGGCTCCTGCCAGCTCGTGCGCATCGCCAAGGTGCTGGGGACGGAGGACCTGTACGACTACATCGACAAGTACAACATCGAGCTCGATCCCCGCTTCAACGACATCCTCGGCAGGTGGGTGCGTTCCCCGAAACCCCGCGCTTCCCGGAGCCAGCAACAGGCCCGGCGCCGGCCGTACGGACCCACGGTGTCCCGCGTCTGGGCGCGGAGAGGGAGAGGGCGGCGCGGGAGGTGAGCCTGAAGGCGCGGGGATGATGCTTCTCCTCTTCCTCCTCTTCCTCCTCCTCGCAGACACTCGCGGAAGCGATGGGAGCGCTTCGTGCACAGCGAGAACCAGCACCTCGTCAGCACCGAGGCCCTCGACTTCTTGGACAAGCTGCTGCGCTACGACCACCAGACGCGCCTCACCGCCCGGGACGCCATGGAGCACCCCTATTTCTGTACGTCCGCCCCCCCCCCTGCCCCGCCCCGGCTCCTCGGGGCCACCCGCTGTCCCCCCTCCCTGGCCCTTCCTCTGCCCACAACCCACCTCCTCCTCGCTGCCGGCGCCGACGGTGCTCCCGCTCCTTCCGCGGCTCCCTCCTCGCGCCCCTGCGGTGCGGGGCTGGGGGGGGGGGTGGGTGACGCGGCACCGGCGCTCCCCTGGGCGTGCGGGGAGCCCTCACTGACGCCCTTTGCTTTTCCCCCCCACCCCAAACACCCCCCCCCCCCCTACACCCCCCACAGATCCCATAGCAAAAGACCCGGCGAGGATCGGCACCTCGGCCGCCAACACGCCCGTCAGCTCCTCCAGCATGTTGGCAGGTGAGTGATGGAGCCCGTGGGGGCTCCGAGACCCCCGTTTCCCCCAGCCCCGCCAGGACTGAGCACCCCCCCGGGCTCTGAGCTCTCCTGACACCCCCCCCCCATCTCTCTCTCTCCCCCCCCCCACCTCCCCGCCGCAGGTATTACCTCGCTGTCGGCGTCCCAGCCCATGGGGGGCCTGGCTGCGTCGCCCGTCATCTCCTCTCCCAACGCTTTGGGCTCGCCCGTCCCCGCCGCAGCGGGCGCCCAGCCCTGAACTCACCTCTGGGCGCCCCCCCCCCACCCAACCCCCCACCCACCCCCCCCGGCTCGCCGAGGCCGCTGCCGTGGGCCCCCACTGCCCACTCCCCTCCGCGGCCACGGGCTCCGGCCGCCCCGGCCCGCGGGCAGAAACCGGGGTTGGGGGGGGGGGGGGGGGGAGGGGGTTTGGGGGGGGGGGGGGAACAGGAGGGTGCTCCGGAATTTTATTTTATTTCTGTTGAGTATGGGGGAAAAAAAAAAAAAAGAAAAAAAGAGCAAAAATGTAGGTTCCTTTTTTCCCCCCTTTTCTTTTTCCCCCCTTTTCTTTTTCCCCCCTTTTCTTTTTTCCCCCCCTTTTCTTTTTCCCCCTTTTCTTCCCCCTTTTCTTTTTTTTCCCCTTCTTTTTCCCCCCCTTTTCTTCCCCCCCTTTTTTCCCCCTTTTCTTTTTTCCCCCTTTTCTTTTTTCCCCCTTTTCTTTTTTCCCCCTTTTCTTTTTCCCCCTTTTCTTTTTTCCCCCTTTTCTTTTTTCCCCCTTTTCTTTCTTCCCCCTTTTCTTATTTTTCCCCTTCTTTTTTCCCCCCTTTTCTTCCCCCCCCTTTTTCCCCCTTTTCTTTTTTCCCCCTTTTCTTTCCCCCCTTTTTCTCCCCCCTTTTTTTCCCCCTTTTCTTTTTTTCCCCTTTTCTTTTCCCCCCTTTTCTTTCCCCCCCCTTTTTTTCCCCCTTTTTTTCCCCCCCCTTTTCTTTTTTTCTTTTTCTTTTCCTTCCCCCCCCCCCCCCCCCCCCGTGCAGTAACAGTATCGCACTCTCTGGCGATGGACCAAGGCTGAGCTCTGTTGTGTCTGTGTCGGGGTACGGAGTCAGCCGCGTTCTTCTCATGAGGATCATGGTTAGTGACGCAACTACAGTGTAGAAATCTAAAATGAATAATAAAATTTATTTTCTATGTCCCTAACAGGGCAGCGGGAGCGGCAGCTTCTTCTGAGGTTGGGGGTGGGGGGGGCGGCAGGCGGGGGGTGCCCTGTGTGGGTGCAGGACGGGGGCTGATGGGGGGGCTCCGTGGCTCGCTCGCCTCCGGCCCCGGGGGTCCTGCTCTTCCCCCCGGGCTGGAAGCCTTCGGCCTCCTGGGGTCCAACCAGGCCAAGGGCAGGGTCCTGCCGCGGGGTGGGGGGCAGCCCCCGGTGCCAGCCCAGGCTGGGGATGGAGGGATGGGGAGCAGCCCGGAGAGAAGGGTGCGGGGGGTGCTGGGGGGGGTGGGAAACGCTGCCCATGAGGCGGCACCGTGCGCTGGCAGCACAGAAACCCCCCGCAGCCTGGGCTGCATCCCCAGCAGCGTGGGCAGGGGGGCGAGGGGGGGGGTTCTGCCCCTCTGCCCCGCTCTGTGACACCCCCCTGCAGCGCTGCCTCCAGCTCTGGGGACAGCAGGAGGACACGGAGCTGTCGGAGCGGGGCCGGAGGAGGCCCCGGAGCTGCTGGGAGGGCTGGAGCCCCTCTGCTGTGGGGACAGGCTGAGAGAGCTGGGGGGGTTCAGCCTGGAGAAGAGAAGGCTCCGGGGAGACCTTCCAGCCCCTGCCAGGCCCTCAAGGGGCTCCAGGAAAGCTGGGGAGGGACTCTGGAGCAGGGAGGGGAGCCACGGGATGAGGGGGAAGGGTTTTACACTGAAAGAGGCGAGATTGAGATTAAAAATAAGGAAGAAATTCTTTGCTGTGAGGGGGGTGAGCCCCTGGCCCAGGTTGCCCCGAGAAGCTGTGGCTGCCCCATCCCTGGAGGGGTTCAAGGCCAGGTTGGACGGGGCTTGGAGCAACCTGGGCTGGTGGGAGGTGTCCCTGCCCAGGGCAGGGGGTGGCACTGGGTGGGCTTCAAAGGTCCCTTCCCACCCAAACCGTTCTGTGACTGGGGGGGGGCAGGGGTTTCTGGGGCTGGGAGGTCCCTGTGGGTGACTCTCGGTCCCTCCCTGCCCCAGCCCTTTGAGCCGGGCGCTTTGTGCTCGGGGAAGGTGCTGGTGCAGCCCGGCCCCCACCGCTCCCGGTGTCACCCATCGCTCCCAGTGTCACCCATCGCTCCCAGTGTCACCCATCCCCAGAGCCTGGGGACCCTCGGGGGTGGGTGGGGGGCGGCAGCCAGGCGGATGGTGGCAGCAAGGGGCTGGGAGCTGCCACTGCTTGGGGGGGGGGGATAAAACCACCAGGGTGGGGACACAAACCACTCCCAGGCCAGGACTGAACCCCCCCCCACCCCCAAGTCCCCCCCCCAGGGCAGGAAGGGGGCTGGGGCCAGGCTGGGAGAAAGAAAAAAAAAAAAAAGAAATAAATTAAAAAAAGAGAAAAGACACTTTAATCAAGGGGTGTTTGACAGATAGAATCTGGGAGGGTTAAAAAGTGGCTGAGTGAGGCCGGGAGGTCCCGCAGCCCCCCCCCACCACACACACACCCCCCCACCACCACACACCCCCCCCCCACCAAGGAGAGGGCAGGGCTGCAGGCAGCTGCCTGCACCTGGCAGCACGCGGGGAGGGAGCAGGCAGGGCCCAGGGCTCGTGGCCACCGTGGCCACCTCGGCCGTGAGCTCTGGGGCAAGACCCCCCCAACCCCAGGAGTGTGATGGGGGGGGGGGGGGGGGGGACAGTCACAGTCTGGGGACAGTCCCTTAAAGTGCCTTAACACGGCCGAGGCTCGGCCACTTAAAGCTGGGGGGGGGGGACGGGGGGGGGGGGGGGCAGCTGCCTCCCCTCCTGCCCCGTCCCCAGGGCAGAGCGGGGGGCTCTGTGTGTGTGTGTCTGTGTGTGTCTGTGTGTCCCCCCCCCACCTTGGGGGGGGCTATTGCATTGATCCGACATTCGATTCACAAAGCAGCGGGTGACGCCGCGCCGAAGGGGGGGGGGGGGGGGGGGGGGAGGGGGGGGAAGGTGGGTGCTGCCCGCGGCGGCGGCACCCGGGCGCTGGCACCGGCGCAGTCCCTGCGCCCCGCCGCCCCTGCTGGGGGGGGGGGACGGGGGGGGACGGGGGGGGGGCACACAGGGACACGGGCCCCTCACTGGTGGCCTTCGTAGTTGAGCACGTAGTAGTCGTGCACGTACATGAGGACGGCGATGGGCTGCCCGATGATGAGGGATATCCAGACGGCGGCGTTCCCGTAGTTCCCCCTCAGGAACCTGGAGACGAACCAGGCCAGCGGGACCTGGAAGGGACGGGGGCAGCGTCAGCCCCCCCCGCCAACCCCCAGGCTGTGGGGCAAAGGGGTTTCACAACCCAGGGTTGGGGGGGGGGAAGACCCCCTGGTGCCGCGCTCACCTGAGCCGCCATCCCCATGAAGGCCCAGAGCCGGAACATCTTCAGGGGGACGCTCACCAAATACTGCGGGGACACGGGGCTCAGCTCCAGCCCCCCGGGCCGGTGGGGGGGGGGGGTCAGGAGCCGCAGGCAGGGCCTGGAGTTGAGATGGGGGGGGGGGGGGCCAGGCAGCCCTTCCCCCCCCCCCCACCAAGAGCTGGGAGGAATCGCTGACCTCGTGGAAGAAGGCAGAGGCCAGGAAAACGGCTGTCTGGGCTACCCACTTGCTGGCCCCCCCGCTTCAGCATGGGCTTGTAGAAGTGCCTGAAGAGCAGCAGCAAACCCCCCCCCCCCCCAGCCCCCCCAAAACCCCTTAGCGCAGGGTCCCGGGAGCGTCGCAGCACCCCCCACCCCCCCCCGGCAGGGAACGGGGGGTGGGGGGGGGACACAACAACAACAGGGGACACACAGTGTCGTGTCCCCCCCCCCGCCACCCCCAGGTACCTGAGGCACCACTTGTGCACGGGGATGTTCCAGTTCTGCCAGAAATAAGTGACCGACTCCGAGTTCCTGGGGAGAGGAGGCAGCGAGCCGTGGCCCCGGGGGGCTGCCAACCCCACACCGCGGGGACACCCCCACAGCACCCCCCCCCCCCTCAAAAAACCGCCCCACGTGCCCGGGGACATCCCCCCCCCCCCGACCCCACTCACCACCAGTCCCTGTAAAACTCCCTGTCCCCGAAGCGCATCACTTCGGCCACCACGTTCAGGCAGGAGTGGAAGAACCAGTAGAAGAAGATGAGCCAGATGAGGTGGTTGGGGACCTGGGAGTTCGGGGTGGGGGGGGGCGAGGGGGGGGGGCAGAGGTTGTCAGAGGAGGCAAGGTTGGTGGGGGGGGGGGGGGTTGTTTGGCTGCCCCCCCCCCCCCCCAAGAAGGGGCAGGGGGGTCGGGGACGGGGGGTACTCACGGCCAGCTTCAGGAGCCGCTCGATGATGCGGGAATAATCCATGTCCTGCAAAGCCGGGGCTGCTGTCACCCCCCCCCTGGGCCCCCCCTCTGCCCCCCCCCCGGCACCCGGAGCCGCGCCAGCCCGGGAAGAGGGCGAGGGGGGGGACACGGGACACGATGGCAGCTTGGCCGGATCCCGGAGTTGGCTCCGGGGCCAGGCAGCCTCTGCCCCACTGAGGGCAGGTTCGGGGTTGGGGGGGGGGTGAGGGGGGGGCGAGGGGGGGCGAGGGGGGGGCAGGGGGAGAGAGAGACAGAGCCTCTGCCCCCACCCCCCCAAAATCCCCAGGCCCTGGGGGGGGGGGTCCCAGCACTCACCCGAAAGGGCTTCATGGAATTCTGGATCGTGGGCACCATCCACTGCAACAGAGAACGCGGCTGGAGCCCGGCCCCCGCGCGGGGAGGGGGGGGCACCCCCCCCCACCCCCCCCCTACCCAGCACCCCCCCCCTCAGTGATGGCAGAGCCCCCCGCCCCCGGTACCTGCTGGATCAGCCCCACCAGCAGCTGGATGAAGAAGAGCTGGAAAAGAGAAGCAGCGACGGAGCCGTCAGCGGGGGGCACACGGCCACCCCCACCCCCCCCCACCACCGCAGGGACCCCCCAACATCATCCCCCCGCCCCCATCATCCCCCCCCCATTCCCCCCCCATCATTCCCCCCCCCCAACATCACCCCCCCCCAACATCCCACCCCATCATTCCCCCCCCAACATCACCCCCCCCACATCATCCCAACCCCATCATCCCCCCCCCACATCATCCCCCACCACATCATCCCCCCCCACATCATCCCCCACCACATCATTCCCCCCCCCCACATCATCCCCCCACCACATCATCCCCCCCCCCCAACCTCGGGGCACCCCCTCATCATCCCCCTCTGTCCGAGGGACACCCCCTCCATCGTCCTTTCCCACCTCAGGGAACGCCCCCCCCCATCCCATCATCCCCATGCCCCCCCCCCCCCCCCCCCCCGCCCCATCATAACAGGGACCCCCCCCCCCCATCATCCCTCCCACCTCAAAGAACCCCCCCCAATCTCAGGGCCCCCCCTCCAGAGGGCAGGTTCCCCCCCCCCCCCCCCTCCCCCAAGCCTTGAGCCCCAAAAACACCCCCCGCGGGACCCCCAGGACCACTCCCCCCCCCACCCAGCAGGATCTAACCCCCCCCCCAGGACCACTCCCCCCCCCACCCAGCAGGATCTAACCCCCCCCCCCAGGACACCCCCCCCAGCTCTCACCATCTCGAAGAGGCGCCGCAGGAGGAAGCGCTTGCGGACGCGGGGGGGAGCGGGGGAAGTTCAGCTCGTAGCACAGGGTGGGCGCGAAGAGAAAGTAGTAGAGATCTGCGGGGGGGGGACCGAGGGGGGGGACCGAGGGGGGGGGAGAAGCGACGTGGGGCTGCGGAGCCGGGGACATCATCCCCCCCCCCATCATTTCCCCCCCCCCAACGTCCCCCCCCATCATTTCCCCCCCCCCAACGTCCCCCCCCATCATTTCCCCCCCCCCAACGTCCCCCCCCATCATTTCCCCCCCCCAACGTCCCCCCCCATCATTTCCCCCCCCCAACGTCCCCCCCCATCATTTCCCCCCCATCATTTTCCCCCCATCATTTCCCCCCCCCATCATTCCCCCCCCATCATTTTCCCCCCCATCATTTCCCCCCCAACATCCCCCCCATCATTTCCCCCCCCCATCATTTCCCCCCCCACCAACATCCCCCCCCACCAACATCCCCCCCACCAACATCCCCCCCATCATTTCCCCCCCCCAACATCCACCCCCCATCATTTCCCCCCCCATCATTTCCCCCCCCATCATTTCCCCCCCCAACATCCCCCCCCATCATTTCCCCCCCCAACATCCCCCCCATCATTTCCCCCCCCATCATTTCTCCCCCCCATCATTTCTCCCCCCCAACATCCCCCCCCATCATTTCTCCCCCCCATCATTTCCCCCCCCCCATCATTTCCCCCCCCCCATCATTTCCCCCCCCACCATTTCCCCCCCCCCCCCCAGGGGTCTGGGCCCCCCCCAGGCGGCACTGACTGCTGTAGGTGAGGTTCTCTGGGTAGGTGACCTCGCTCTTCCCCACGTCCCCGTTGGCTTTCTTGGCCCCCGCAGCTGGGAGAAGTGGGGGGGGGGAAGGAAATAGTGAGCCCCCCCCCCTCCAAGGTGTCTGTGCGTGCCCCCCCCCCCCAGCCCCCGGTGCCGTACCTGCGGCCGAGCCATCCGGGGGGGCGGCTTTGGGCTCCCTCCCCTCCCGACACCACTTATTGACGTCCCTGAAGGAGAAGAGCTTGAGGAAGACGACGGTGTAGATGCCCAGGGCGAAGACGGCCCCCACTGCGGGGAGAGGGGGGGGGGGGAAAAGGGGGTGAGAGAGGGAGGGAGGGGCCGGATCGTGCCCCCACGTGTGTGTCCGTGTCCCCGTCCCCCCCCCCACCTCACCTGGGGTGACGGAGGTGACCGCGAGCACGACGCCGGCGGGGAAGCAGAGGACGGCCAGGAGGTTGAGGGCGTGCAGGGCGGCCCCCGCGCCCTCCGACAGCGAGCCCTGCGGGGGGGGGGGGGACACACACACACACTGATGGGGGGTGGGGGGGGGGCACCCAGCACCCCCAGGCGTTGGGGGGGTTGGGGGTTGGGGGGGGGGCTCACCGCTGCCAGCCGCCTCTCCAAGGCCAGGGCCACCACGACGAAGACGTTGGCCACTGCAAAGAGAGGAGGAGGAGGAGGAGGAGGAAGGTGGCCCCCGCAGCCCCGAGGCGGGGTGACGGGCTTCGACGGCCCCCCCTCCCCCCCCGCCATCCGCACTGAGCCGGGGGGGGGGTCACTCACCGATGACCAGGCAGAGGGAGGGCCAGCTGTAGGGGTCTTTGAGGAAGAGGGAGACCACCTGGATGGGGTCCACCAGGATCCCGTACCTGCATTGAGGGGGGGGGGGACGACACACGGGATGGGACTGAGCCACTGGTTCCCAAAGCCACTGGGCCCCCCCCTCACCCCCCCACCCCCCGCCCCGGACACCCGCAGCCTCCGGGACCCCACTGCAGGGTGGGGGGGGGCTCCCGTAGCACCGGCATTTCCCCACGGGGACGGGGGTCTCTGCTCCCCCCAGGAGGATCCGTCCAGTGGGATCCCAGGGATCGATGACCCCCCCCCCCAGCCTCCTTCCGGGGATGGTGACACCCCCAGTGTCCCCCCCCCAACCCCCTTCCGGGGATGGTGACACCCCCAGTGTGTCCCCCCACCCTGCCCTATGGATAATGACACCCCCGATGTGCCCCCCAGCCCCATTCTGGGGACAATGACACCCACAATGTCCCCCCCAGCCCCATTCTGGGGACAATGACACCCACAATGTCCCCCCCAGCCCCATTCTGGGGACAATGACACCCTTAGACATCCCCCCCAGCCCCACGTCGGGGACGATGACACCCCCCCAGCCCCACGTCGGGGCTTCCCGGGACAACGTGGGGGTGGACGAGGTGGGTGACAGGGTCCGTGTCCCATCCCGTCCCCCCCCTCCCCCGCCGTGGGGACCCCCCCCACTCACTTGATGAGGTTTTCCAGGAAGAGCCGAGCGTTGCTCAAGACCTGGAAGGGGAAGGAGGCGCTGGGTGAGGCAATGAGGGGGGGGGGACAGCCCCCAGCACCCCAGGGACAGCGTCCCCGGGGGGGTTGGGGACAGCTCAGGGACGCTCTTGCGTCACCGGTGCCACGAGTTCTGTGCAAGGGTTGCGCGGCACCGGCAAAGCTGCGCGGTGAATCACCGGCGTGGCCCCGGCCACGCAACCCGGGAAGCCCAGAGGAGGCCGGTGACATCCCGGTCATGGTGACGGGGGCCACCGCGGTGACAGCCCCGGGTTGTGGGGGGGGGTGGGGGGGGTGGGGGGGGGGGCGCAGGCGGTGGCCGGGGCACAAACTGCGTCCCCGTCTGCCACCTTTTCCCCCGTTAAGTCAATTAAAGCCACACGGGGCGATCAGCCGTCACCCCGGTGCCGCGGGGGGGGCGGGGGGGTGGTGGCCGTGTCCCAGCACAGGGGGGGGGTGGGGGTGTCCCCCCCCCGTCCCCAAAACTCACCAGCATGACCACACACCAGTTGAGGATGCCCCGGTAGTTGCTGTAGCCGCTGGCCGAGCTCAGCAGAGACTCCTGCACCTTGTGGCACCTTGGGGACAAGGAGGGGGGGTTGGGGGGGGGGGGACACACACACACACAAACAGCTCAGCCTGAGGTGGGGGGGGGGACGACACACGCGCAGCCAAAGCCACCCCGGGGACCACCAGAGCCACCCCCCGGGGACACTTTTTAGGGACAGGGATGGGAAAACCTTCGGAAAACACGGATTTCGCAGCAGGTTGGGGTGGCTGCAGGGGGGCAGCGAGGGGGGGGGGGTTGGGGGGGCAGGGCCCCCCCCCCCCCCCCAGTGCTTGGGGACCTTATTTCTAGCCCCGGGGAGGGGACAGGGTTGGGCGCAGCCCGGAGGGACAGGGACAGGGGAGGTGGCGTCCGGGTCCAGAGTCCCAGGGTGTCATTGCCCCCGCCCCAGATAAGATATGGGGGTACGGGGGGGGGGACGGGACTGGGGGGGGCAAGGACCGACCCTGCCCCCACCGTGCCCCAAGGTTGGGGGGGGGGGGGTGGGGAGCAGGGACAGGGGGGTGCAGTTCTGTTTCAGGGTGTCACCCCACAGCTCCTGCCCGGGGCGGGGGGGGGGGGGGGAGCAGGACCCCCCCTGTCCCCCCCCTCCTGTGTTTGGTGGGGGGGGGGGGGAAGGACCTGGAGGTTTGAGGTCACCCGGATTAGGGGGCCCAGGGGAGGGGACAGGGTGGGGACCCCAACCAGGGGACGCCCCCCCCCCCCAGGGAAAAAGACCCCAACCAAGGGCAGGGGACAGGGGCACACACACCCCCCACCCCCCCCCCAGGGACAGGACGGGACCCCAACCAGGGGCAGGGGACCCCCCCAGAGAATGGGACCCCCCCAGGGATGGGGACAGGACCCCAACCAGGGGCAGGGGACCCCCCCCAGAGAATGGGACCCCCCCAGGGATGGGGACAGGACCCCAACCAGGGGCAGGGGACCCCCCCAGAGAATGGGACCCCCCCAGGGATGGGGACAGGACCCCAACCAGGGGCAGGGGACCCCCCAGGGACGGGAATGGGACCCCCCCCAGGGACGGGACCCCAACCAAGGGCAGGGGACAGGGGGGGACCCCAACCCACGGAGGGGGGGGGACCCCAATCAGGGGCAGCCGCTGCTGCTCGGGGGGGGGGGGGGGGGGGGGGGGGAAGAGGAGAGGGGATTTCACAGCCCAGCACCCACCTTGGGCGCCCCCCCCCTCCCCCAAAAAGTGTGTGTGTCCCCCCCCTCCCCCAGCACAGCCCTAAACTCCGCGGTGTCGCAAGAGGAACGGGGAGCGGCAGGGCGGGGGGGGGGCGGGGGGGGGGGACACACAGAGGTGGCGGCCGGCGGGGGGGGGGGGGGGGGGGGGGGCCGCCGGGGACACAGGAGCGGGGGACGGGGGGGGGGGGGGGCACCGGGGGGGGCCACACCGGGGGGAGGGAAGCGGGTGGGCACAGGGGAGCGGGGGCCACCGGGATCTTGAGGGGGGGGGGCAGCGGGGACCGAGAGGGCCCGGAGGGTCCCGGGGCAGGAGGGGGCCCAGCGGCGGGGCGGGGGGGGGGGGGGCGGTGTGTGTGGACCCCGCGGGGCCGTTACCTGAAATCTCTGCTGAGGTCGTGCCCGGGGTCGCCGTCGCCGTCGCCCTGCCCGGGGGTCTGCCGCGGGGCCGTCGCCCCCCCCCGCCGCCGCCGGGCCCCCCCTGCCGCTGCGCGGGTCGCCCATGCTGGGCCCGGCCCTGGCCCGCGCCGCCTCCCGGCCACCGTACCGCGCCCCCCGCCCGCCACGGCCTTTGTAACCTTGGTAACGGCCCCGCCCCCTCCGCCGCGCCCCGCCCGGCCAATGGGGAGGGCGGGCAGAGCCGCCACTACAACTCCCGGCGGCCCCCGCGGCGCCCCCTCCCCCCCCTTCCGTGACGGGCGGGAGAAGAGACCAATGGAAAGGCAGGGCGAGGCGAGGTGAGCCAATGGTGAGGAGGGGCGGGGCGGCGCCGGCCAATGGGAGGGCGGAGCGGCGGGGGAGGGGGCAGCGCGGCGATGAGCGGCGGCCGGCGGGGGAGCGGGGGGCGGCGGGAGGAGCGGGGGGGCAGCGCAGGTGAGGGGGGGCCGGGGGGGGGGGGGGGGGGCCAGAATAGGGGGGGGCCACGGGGGAGGGTAGGGGGGTAAGGGGGGGGGCCATGGGGTGCAATGGGGTGCAATGGGGGGGTGTATGGGGGTGTAACGGGGGGGTCATAATGGGGGGGGGGGGCCATGGGGGAGGGTATGGGGGGGGCAGTGGGGTAAAGGGGGGGGCCGTGGGGTGCAATGGGGGGGTGTATGGGGGTGTAAATAGGGGGGGGCATGGGGTGGGAGTGCAAGGAGGGGTGTAATGGGGGGGGGTCGTAATGGGGGGGTCATATTGGGGGGGCCACGGGGGGGGGGGTATGGGGGGGCAGGTAGTGGGGTTAATGGGGGGGCCATGGGGTGTAATGGGGGGGGCATAATAGGGGGCGCCATGGGGTGGGAGTGTAAGGAGGGGTGCAATGGGGGGGGCCATAATGGGGGGGCCACGGGGGAGGGTATGGGGGGGGGGGGGGAGTGGGGTAAGGGGGGGGCCATGGGGTGCAATGGGGGGGTGCATGGGGGTGTAATGGGGGGGTGCAGTAGGGGTAAGGGGGGGGCCATGGGGTACAATCGGGGGGGGCCATAAGGGGGGGGGGGGGGGGCGTGAAAGGGGGGGCCACGGGGTGGGGGGGGCAAAAGGGGGGCCATGGGGTGAGGAGGAGCAGCAGGAGGTGGGGGGTGCTGGGGGGGGGGGTGCAAAGGGGGGGGACTGTTCTGGGGGACAATGGGGGGTGCCTGGCTGGGGGGGGGGGGGTGGCAGTGGGGACTGTCGGGGGGGGGGCAATGGGGGGGTGCGGGGCGGCTTGGGGGGGTCGCACTGGGCTGGGGGGGCTGTTTTGGGGGGGGGGGGGGGGGGGGGGGGCAGGTCTGCCAGCCGCGGTGCCCGCTGGCGCTGCCGGGGTGTCCCGGGGGGGCTGGGGGGGGGCAGAGCTTGGGGGGCAGCGGGGGGGGGGGGGGTGCCCAAAACAAGGCGGGGGGGGGGGTGTATGGCCCTGGCAAAGCTCTGCCGTGCCGCGCTGTGCCGTGCCGTGCCGTGCCATGCCATGCTGTGCCATGCTGTGCCATGCTGTGCCGTGCCATGCCATGCTGTGCCATGCTGTGCCACACTATGCCATGCCGTGCCATGCTGTGCCATGCTGTGCCGTGCCGTGCCATGCCGTGCCATGCCTGGCTGTGCCATGCTGTGCCACACTATGCCGTGCCGTGCCATGCTGTGCCATGCTGTGCCGTGCCATGCCATGCTGTGCCATGCTGTGCCGTGCCATGCTCTGCCATCCTGGCCATGCCTGGCTGTGCCATGCCATCCTGTGCCACACTGTGCCGTGCTGTGCCATACTGTGCCATGCCATGCCATGCCATGCCATGCCATGCCATGCCGTGCCACACTGTGCCAAACAATGCCATGCGGTGCCATGCCATGCTGTGCTCTGCCATCCTGACCATGCCTGGCTGTGCCGTGCCATGCCGTGCCATGCCATGCCATGTTGTGACATGCCATGCCGTGCTGTGCCATGCTGTGCCATGCCATCCTGACCATGCCCGGCAATGCCATGCCATCCTGTGCCACACTGTGCCGTGCTGTGCCATACCATGCTGTGCCATGCCATCCTGTGCCATGCCGTGCCATGCCATCCTGACCATGCCCGGCAATGCCATGCCATACTGTGCCATAGTATGCCATGCCGTGCCATGTCATGCCATGCTATGCCGTGCCACACTGTGCCAAACAATGCCATGCGGTGCCATGCCATGCCATGCCATCCTGACCATGCCCAGCAATGCCATGCCATCCTGTGCCACACTGTGCCGTGCTGTGCCATACTACGCTGTGCCATGCCATCCTGTGCCATGCCATCCTGTGCCATGCCGTGCCATGCTATGCCATGCTATGCCATGCCACACTGTGCCAAACAATGCCATGCGGTGCCATGCCATGCTGTGCTCTGCCATCCTGACCATGCCTGGCTGTGCCGTGCCATGCCGTGCCATGCCATGCCATGTTGTGACATGCCATGCCGTGCTGTGCCATGCTGTGCCATGCCATCCTGACCATGCCTGGCTGTGCCATGCCATCCTGTGCCACACTGTGCCGTGCTGTGCCATACTACGCTGTGCCATGCCATCCTGTGCCATGCCGTGCCATGCCATGCCATCCTGACCATGCCCGGCAATGCCATGCCATACTGTGCCATACTATGCCATGCCATGCCATGTCATGCCATGCTATGTCGTGCCATACTGTGCCAAACAATGCCATGCGGTGCCATGCCATGCTGTGCTCTGCCATCCTGACCATGCCTGGCTGTGCCATGCCGTGCCATACCATGCCATGCCATGTTGTGACATGCAATGCCATGCTGTGCCATGCTGTGCCATGCCATCCTGACCATGCCTGGCTGTGCCATGCCATCCTGTGCCACGCTGTGCCATACCATGCTGTGCCATGCCATACTGTGCCATGCCGTGCCATGCCATGCCACCCTGACCATGCCCAGCAATGCCATGCCGTGCCATGCCATGCCATGCCGTGCTGTGCCATCCTGACCATGCCTGGCCATGCCACGCCATACTGTGCCATACCATGCCGTGCTATGTCATGCCATGCCATGCCGTGCCACACTGTGCCAAGCAATGCCACGCTGTGCCGTGCTGTGCCGTGCTGTGCCATGCTGTGCTCTGCCATCCTGATCATGCCTGGCCATGCTGTGCCATACCATGCCGTGCTGTGCCATGCTATGCCATATCATGCCATGCCATGCCATGCTGTGCTATATCATGCCATGCCACACTGTGCCATACCATGCTATGCCATGCTGTGCTGTGCCATCCTGACCATGCCCGGCCATGCCATGCCATACTGTGCCATATTATGCCATGCCATGCCATGCCGTGCCATGCTGTGCCATACCATGCCGTGCTGTGCCATGCTGTGCTATACTATGTCATGCCATACCATGCCATGCCATGCCATATCACGCCATACCACGCTGTGCTGTGCCATGCCGTGCCATGCCATGCTGTGCCATACCATGCTGTGCCGTGCCATGCCATGTCGTGCCGTGCCGTGCCATGCCATGCAGTTCCATGCCGTGCCACGCTGTGCCGTGCCGTGCTGTATCATACTGTGCCACACTGTGCCAAGCCATGCTGTGCCATACTATGATGTGCCGTGCCATGCCAAGCATGCTGTGCCATGCCAACGGTGCCATGCTGTGCTGTGCCATGCCATGCCACAAGGGCCATTGCCATGCCATGCCATGCCAACGGTGCCATGCCATGCCATGCTGGGCCATGCTGGGCCATGCCATGCCATGCCGCTGGTGCCATGTGGTGCCATATGGGCCATGCCATGCAGGGCCATGCCATGCCATCAGTGCCATGCTGCCAGTGCTGTGTGGTGCCATGTGGGCCATGCCATGCCATGCCATCAGTGCCATGTGGTGCCATGCCATGCCAATGGTGCCATGCCACTAGTGCCATGCGGTGCCATGCGGGTTATGCCGTACCATGCCATCGGTGCCATGCCATGCCATGCTGTGCCATGTGGACCATGCCATGCCATCAATGCCATGCAGTGCCATGCCATGCCTCCGGTGCCATGCGGGCCATGCCATGCCATGCCATCAGTGCCACGCAGTGCCATGCCATGCCAATGGTGCCATGCGGGCCACACCATGCCATGCCATCGGTGCCATGCTGGCCATGCCATGCAGTGCCACGTCATGCCTCCGGTGCCATGCAGGCCATGCCATGCCATCAGTGCCATGCGGGCCATGCATGCAGTGCCATGCTGTGCCTCCAGTGCCATGCGGGCCACGCCATGCCATGCCATCAGTGCCATGCCGGCCATGCCATGCAGTGCCATGCCATGCCTCCGGTGCCATGTGGGCCATGCCATGCCATACCATTGGTGCCATGCTGGGCCAGGCCATGCCATGCCATCAGTGCCATGCAGGCCATGCCATGCCATCGGGGGCCATGCCGGGGCCACGCCATGCCATACCATCAGTGCCACGCAGTGCCATGCCATGCCAATGGTGCCATGCGGGCCACACCATGCCGGGGCCACACCATGCCATGCCATCGGTGCCATGCCGGCCATGCCATGCAGTGCCACGTCATGCCTCCGGTGCCATGCGGGCCATGCCATGCCATGCCATTGATGCCATGCTGGGCTGTGTCGTGCCATGCTGGGCTGTGTCATGCCATGCCACGCCACGCCATGACATCGGTGCCATGCAGTGCCATGCCATGCCATCAGTGCCATGCTGGCCATGCCATGCAGTGCCATGCCATGCCTCCGATACCATGCAGTGCCATGCGGGCCATGCCATGCGTGCCATGCTGGGCTGTGTCATGCCATGCCACGCCACGCCATCAGTGCCATGCTGGCCATGCCATGCAGTGCCACGCCATGCCTCCGGTGCCATGCAGTGCCATGCAGGCCACGCCATGCCATGCCATCAGTGCCATGCGGGCCATGCCATGCCATCGGTGCCATGCTGGCCATGCCATGCAGTGCCACGCCATGCCTCTGGTGCCATGTGGGCCATGCCATGCCATGCCATCGGAGCCATGCTGGGCTGTGCCATGGCGGGGCCACGCCATGCCATGCCATCAGTGCCATGCGGGCCATGCCATGCCTCTGGTGCCATGTGGTGCCATGCGGGCCATGCCTTGCCTCTGGTGCCATGCGGTGCCATGCAGGCCATGCCATGCCATGCCATGCGGTGCCATGGCCATGCCATCAGTGCCATGCGGGCCATGCCATGCCTCTGGTGCCATGCCATGCCATGCCATGCCATGTGGTGCCATGCCATGCCATCAGTGCCATGCGGTGCCATGCGGGCCATGCCATGCCATGCCTCTGGTGCCATGCGGTGCCATGCCATGCCATCAGTGCCATGCAGGCCATGCCATGCCTCTGGTGCCATGCGGTGCCATGCGGGCCATGCCATGCCTCTGGTGCCATGTGGTGCCATGCAGGCCATGCCTTGCCTCTGGTGCCATGCGGTGCCATGCAGGCCATGCCATGCCATGCCATGCGGTGCCATGCCATGCCATCAGTGCCATGCGGGCCATGCCATGCCTCTGGTGCCATGCCATGCCATGCCATGCCATGCGGTGCCATGCCATGCCATCAGTGCCATGCGGGCCATGCCATGCGGTGCCATGCGGGCCATGCCATGCCATGCCTCTGGTGCCATGCGGTGCCATGCCATGCCTCTGGTGCCACGCGGTGCCATGTGGGCCATGCCATGCCATGCCATGCGGTGCCATGCCATGCCATCAGTGCCATGCGGGCCATGCCATGCCATGCCTCTGGTGCCATGCGGTGCCATGCCATGCCATCAGTGCCATGCGGTGCCATGCCATGCCATGCGGTGCCATGCGGGCCATGCCATGCCATGCCATCAGTGCCATGCGGTGCCATGCCATGCCATCAGTGCCATGCGGGCCATGCCATGCCATGCCTCTGGTGCCATGCGGTGCCATGCCATGCCATCAGTGCCATGCAGGCCATGCCATGCCTCTGGTGCCATCGGGGCCATGCAGGCCATGCCATGCCATGCGGTGCCATGCAGGCCATGCCATGTCATGCCATCGGGGCCATGCC